>OV702281.1:6188628-6793435 GCA_916181665.1 Avena sativa
AGTGATGTCTGTAAATGTTCTGTCATAAATGAAGTCGGTCACAATGTAATCGCTGCCCATCTTATGCTAAGGCACTTGTTGTGAAGTCAGTCAATATGCTAAGTTTTCGAACTCTTAGACTAGGGTCCCTAGGAGCCAACCCCTCTCCCCGACCTAACCCTAGGAACCACCGCCGCCTCTTCCCCTTTCTCGCCGCTGCCGGAGGGGCCGATGGGCAAAGCCTAGGCGCCCCAAGGAGGGTGGCGGCGGGGATCCCTCTTCCTGTTAGAAATAATGGGGCTAATCGATTTAGGCCCATGTGTATTTCAGATTTTCCCTAAATCTCAAAGCGCAAATTTGTGGCAGCCCATATGTGTTTGGGCCCATGTTTGTGGCAGCTCACATGGCAGTGGAGTGGGAGCTAAAGTTTAGTCCCACATGGAAAGTTGGAGGAGAGTTGCACCGCCTTATAAGGTGGAGTGTTGCACCACTTTGTAAGTAAGTGGCAATAAGAGAGATACACACCCACACACACATATGCTAGGGGCACATGCAAGTTTTCATCTCATTCCGATGTTCTCGTGGTCTTCCTCCGTCGAAACCCTGATCTCTGTGCACACTCAGATCGTCTACCCCCCTAGACGTTCCTCTGACAGGGGTAGCCCGGCGTAGCTCTCTCTGGTTTTGTGTTTGTTTAGGTCATAGGGTGATGTCAAACCATGTTGGTTCACAAGTTGGGGCACTATCCTACCCGGTTTCACCTCGACGGGGAGATTCCACCCTTATACGGGCCCGGAACCTTCGCCTCTAGGTTAGAGCGCATGCATGCGAGGGGGGACACATGCAAGCACCTATATATACCAACCTCTAACCACACCCACACACACATATATTCTAGGGGCACATGCAAGTTTTCATCTCATTCCGATGTTCTCGTGGTCTTCCTCCGGCGAAACCCTGATCTCTGTGCACACTCGGATCGTCTACCCCCCTAGACGTTCCTCTGACAGGGGTAGCCCGGCGTAGCTCTCTCTTGTTTTGTGTTTGCTTAGGTCATAGGGTGATGTCAAACCATGTTGGTTCACAAGTTGGGGCACTATCCTACCCGGTTTCACCTCGACGGGGAGATTCCACCCTCATACGGGTCCGGAACCTTCGCCTCTAGGTTAGAGCGCATGCATGCGAGGGGGGACACATGCAAGCACCTATTTATACAACCTCTAACCACACCCACACACACATATGCTAGGGGCACATGCAAGTTTTCATCTCATTCCGATGTTCTCGTGGTCTTCCTCCAGCGAAACCCTGATCTCTCTGCACACTCGGATCGTCTACCCCCCTAGACGTTCCTCTGACAGGGGTAGCCCGGCGTAGCTCTCTCTTGTTTTGTGTTTGTTTGGGTCATAGGGTGATGTCAAACCATGTTGGTTCACAAGTTGGGGCACTATCCTACCCGGTTTCACCTCGACGGGGAGATTCCACCCTCATACGGGTCCGGAACCTTCGCCTCTAGGTTAGAGCGCATGCATGCGAGGGGGGACACATGCAAGCACCTATATATACCAACCTCTAACCACACCCACACACACATATGCTAGGGGCACATGCAAGTTTTCATCTCATTCCGATGTTCTCGTGGTCTTCCTCCGGCGAAACCCTGATCTCTGTGCACACTCGGATCGTCTACCCCCCTAGACGTTCCTCTGACAGGGGTAGCCCGGCGTAGCTCTCTCTTGTTTTGTGTTTGTTTAGGTCATAGGGTGATGTCAAACCATGTTGGTTCACAAGTTGGGGCACTATCCTACCCGGTTTCACCTCGACGGGGAGATTCCACCCTCATACGGGTCCGGAACCTTCGCCTCTAGGTTATAGCGCATGCATGCGAGGGGGGACACATGCAAGCACCTATATATACCAACCTCTAACCACACCCACACACACATATGCTAGGGGCACATGCAAGTTTTCATCTCATTCCGATGTTCTCGTGGTCTTCCTCCGTCGAAACCCTGATCTCTGTGCACACTCGGATCGTCTACCCCCCTAGACGTTCCTCTGACAGGGGTAGCCCGGCGTAGCTCTCTCTTGTTTTGTGTTTGTTTAGGTCATAGGGTGATGTCAAACCATGTTGGTTCACAAGTTGGGGCACTATCCTACCCAGTTTCACCTCGACGGGGAGATTCCACCCTCATACGGGTCCGGAACCTTCGCCTCTAGGTTAGAGCGCATGCATGCGAGGGGGGACACATGCAAGCACCTATTTATACAACCTCTAACCACACCCACACACACATATGCTAGGGGCACATGCAAGTTTTCATCTCATTCCGATGTTCTCGTGGTCTTCCTCCGGCGAAACCCTGATCTCTGTGCACACTCGGATCGTCTACCCCCCTAGACGTTCCTCTGACAGGGGTAGCCCGGCGTAGCTCTCTCTTGTTTTGTGTTTGTTTGGGTCATAGGGTGATGTCAAACCATGTTGGTTCACAAGTTGGGGCACTATCCTACCCGGTTTCACCTCGACGGGGAGATTCCACCCTCATACGGGTCCGGAACCTTCGCCTCTAGGTTAGAGCGCATGCATGCGAGGGGGGACACATGCAAGCACCTATATATACCAACCTCTAACCACACCCACACACACATATATGCTAGGGGCACATGCAAGTTTTCATCTCATTCCGATGTTCTCGTGGTCTT
This sequence comes from Avena sativa, assembly GCA_916181665.1. Classification (NCBI taxonomy): domain Eukaryota; kingdom Viridiplantae; phylum Streptophyta; class Magnoliopsida; order Poales; family Poaceae; genus Avena; species Avena sativa. The sequence continues at coordinate 6,191,311 of OV702281.1, forward strand.
CCTCCGTCGAAACCCTGATCTCTGTGCACACTCGGATCGTCTACCCCCCTAGACGTTCCTCTGACAGGGGTAGCCCGGCGTAGCTCTCTCTTGTTTTGTGTTTGTTTGGGTCATAGGGTGATGTCAAACCATGTTGGTTCACAAGTTGGGGCACTATCCTACCCGGTTTCACCTCGACGGGGAGATTCCACCCTCATACGGGTCCGGAACCTTCGCCTCTAGGTTAGAGCGCATGCATGCGAGGGGGGACACATGCAAGCACCTATATATACCAACCTCTAACCACACACACAAACACATATGCTAGGGGCACATGCAAGTTTTCATCTCATTCCGATGTTCTCGTGGTCTTCCTCCGGCGAAACCCTGATCTCTGTGCACACTCGGATCGTCAACCCCCCTAGACGTTCCTCTGACAGGGGTAGCCCGGCGTAGCTCTCTCTTGTTTTGTGTTTGTTTAGGTCATAGGGTGATGTCAAACCATGTTGGCTCACAAGTTGGGGCACTATCCTACCCGGTTTCACCTCGACGGGGAGATTCCACCCTCATACGGGTCCGGAACCTTCGCCTCTAGGTTAGAGCGCATGCATGCGAGGGGGGACACATGCAAGCACCTATATATACCAACCTCTAACCACACCCACACACACATATGCTAGGGGCACATGCAAGTTTTCATCTCATTCCGATGTTCTCGTGGTCTTCCTCCGTCGAAACCCTGATCTCTGTGCACACTCGGATCGTCTACCCCCCTAGACGTTCCTCTGACAGGGGTAGCCCGGCGTAGCTCTCTCTTGTTTTGTGTTTGTTTAGGTCATAGGGTGATGTCAAACCATGTTGGCTCACAAGTTGGGGCACTATCCTACCCGGTTTCACCTCGACGGGGAGATTCCACCCTCATACGGGTCCGGAACCTTCGCCTCTAGGTTAGAGCGCATGCATGCGAGGGGGGACACATGCAAGCACCTATATATACCAACCTCTAACCACACCCACACACACATATGCTAGGGGCACATGCAAGTTTTCATCTCATTCCGATGTTCTCGTGGTCTTCCTCCGTCGAAACCCTGATCTCTGTGCACACTCGGATCGTCTACCCCCCTAGACGTTCCTCTGACAGGGGTAGCCCGGCGTAGCTCTCTCTTGTTTTGGGTTTGTTTAGGTCATAGGGTGATGTCAAACCATGTTGGTTCACAAGTTGGGGCACTATCCTACCCGGTTTCACCTCGACGGGGAGATTCCACCCTTATACGGGCCCGGAACCTTCGCCTCTAGGTTAGAGCGCATGCATGCGAGGGGGGACACATGCAAGCACCTATATATACCAACCTCTAACCACACCCACACACACATATGCTAGGGGCACATGCAAGTATTCATCTCATTCCGATGTTCTCGTGGTCTTCCTCCGGCGAAACCCTGATCTCTGTGCACACTCGGATCGTCTACCCCCCTAGACGTTCCTCTGACAGGGGTAGCCCGGCGTAGCTCTCTCTTGTTTTGTGTTTGTTTAGGTCATAGGGTGATGTCAAACCATGTTGGTTCACAAGTTGGGGCACTATCCTACCCGGTTTCACCTCGACGGGGAGATTCCACCCTCATACGGGTCCGGAACCTTCGCCTCTAGGTTAGAGCGCATGCATGCGAGGGGGGATGCAAGCACCTATATATACCAACCTCTAACCACACCCACACACACATATGCTAGGGGCACATGCAAGTTTTCATCTCATTCCGATGTTCTCGTGGTCTTCCTCCGGCGAAACCCTGATCTCTGTGCACACTCGGATCGTCTACCCCCCTAGACGTTCCTCTGACAGGGGTAGCCCGGCGTAGCTCTCTCTTGTTTTGTGTTTGTTTAGGTCATAGGGTGATGTCAAACCATGTTGGTTCACAAGTTGGGGCACTATCCTACCCGGTTTCACCTCGACGGGGAGATTCCACCCTTATACGGGCCCGGAACCTTCGCCTCTAGGTTAGAGCGCATGCATGCGAGGGGGGGACACATGCAAGCACCTATATATACCAACCTCTAACCACACCCACACACAAATATATGCTAGGGGCACATGCAAGTTTTCATCTCATTCCGATGTTCTCGTGGTCTTCCTCCGTCGAAACCCTGATCTCTGTGCACACTCGGATCGTCTACCCCCCTAGACGTTCCTCTGACAGGGGTAGCCCGGCGTAGCTCTCTCTTGTTTTGTGTTTGTTTAGGTCATAGGGTGATGTCAAACCATGTTGGTTCACAAGTTGGGGCACTATCCTACCCGGTTTCACCTCGACGGGGAGATTCCACCCTTATACGGGCCCGGAACCTTCGCCTCTAGGTTAGAGCGCATGCATGCGAGGGGGGGACACATGCAAGCACCTATATATACCAACCTCTAACCACACCCACACACACATATATGCTAGGGGCACATGCAAGTTTTCATCTCATTCCGATGTTCTCGTGGTCTTCCTCCGGCGAAAACCTGATCTCTGTGCACACTCGGATCGTCTACCCCCCTAGACGTTCCTCTGACAGGGGTAGCCCGGCGTAGCTCTCTATTGTTTTGTGTTTGTTTAGGTCATAGGGTGATGTCAAACCATGTTGGCTCACAAGTTGGGGCACTATCCTACCCGGTTTCACCTCGACGGGGAGATTCCACCGTCATACGGGTCCGGAACCTTCGCCTCTAGGTTAGAGCGCATGCATGCGAGGGGGGACACATGCAAGCACCTATATATACCAACCTCTAACCACACCCACACGCACATATGCTAGGGGCACATGCAAGTTTTCATCTCATTCCGATGTTCTCGTGGTCTTCCTCCGTCGAAACCCTGATCTCTGTGCACACTCGGATCGTCTACCCCCCTAGACGTTCCTCTGACAGGGGTAGCCCGGCGTAGCTCTCTCTTGTTTTGTGTTTGTTTAGGTCATAGGGTGATGTCAAACCATGTTGGCTCACAAGTTGGGGCACTATCCTACCCGGTTTCACCTCGACGGGGAGATTCCACCCTCATACGGGTCCGGAACCTTCGCCTCTAGGTTAGAGCGCATGCATGCGAGGGGGGACACATGCAAGCACCTATATATACCAACCTCTAACCACACCCACACACACATATGCTAGGGGCACATGCAAGTTTTCATCTCATTCCGATGTTCTCGTGGTCTTCTTCCGTCGAAACCCTGATCTCTGTGCACACTCGGATCGTCTACCCCCCTAGACGTTCCTCTGACAGGGGTAGCCCGGCGTAGCTCTCTCTTGTTTTGTGTTTGTTTAGGTCATAGGGTGATGTCAAACCATGTTGGTTCACAAGTTGGGGCACTATCCTACCCGGTTTCACCTCGACGGGGAGATTCCACCCTTATACGGGCCCGGAACCTTCGCCTCTAGGTTAGAGCGCATGCATGCGAGGGGGGACACATGCAAGCACCTATATATACCAACCTCTAACCACACCCACACACACATATGCTAGGGGCACATGCAAGTTTTCATCTCATTCCGATGTTCTCGTGGTCTTCCTCCGACGAAACCCTGATCTCTGTGCACACTCGGATCGTCTACCCCCCTAGACGTTCCTCTGACAGGGGTAGCCCGGCGTAGCTCTCTCTTGTTTTGTGTTTGTTTAGGTCATAGGGTGATGTCAAACCATGTTGGTTCACAAGTTGGGGCACTATCCTACCCGGTTTCACCTCGACGGGGAGATTCCACCCTCATACGGGTCCGGAACCTTCGCCTCTAGGTTAGAGCGCATGCATGCGAGGGGGGACACATGCAAGCACCTATATATACCAACCTCTAACCACACCCACACCCACATATGCTAGGGGCACATGCAAGTTTTCATCTCATTCCGATGTTCTCGTGGTCTTCCTCCGTCGAAACCCTGATCTCTGTGCACACTCGGATCGTCTACCCCCCTAGACGTTCCTCTGACAGGGGTAGCCCGGCGTAGCTCTCTCTTGTTTTGTGTTTGTTTAGGTCATAGGGTGATGTAAAACCATGTTGGTTCACAAGTTGGGGCACTATCCTACCCGGTTTCACCTCGACGGGGAGATTCCACCCTTATACGGGCCCGGAACCTTCGCCTCTAGGTTAGAGCGCATGCATGCGAGGGGGGACACATGCAAGCACCTATTTATACAACCTCTAACCACACCCACACACACATATGCTAGGGGCACATGCAAGTTTTCATCTCATTCCGATGTTCTCGTGGTCTTCCTCCGGCGAAACCCTGATCTCTGTGCACACTCGGATCGTCTACCCCCCTAGACGTTCCTCTGACAGGGGTAGCCCGGCGTAGCTCTCTCTTGTTTTGTGTTTGTTTAGGTCATAGGGTGATGTCAAACCATGTTGGCTCACAAGTTGGGGCACTATCCTACCCGGTTTCACCTCGACGGGGAGATTCCACCCTCATACGGGTCCGGAACCTTCGCCTCTAGGTTAGAGCGCATGCATGCGAGGGGGGACACATGCAAGCACCTATATATACCAACCTCTAACCACACCCACACACACATATGCTAGGGGCACATGCAAGTTTTCATCTCATTCTGATGTTCTCGTGGTCTTCCTCCGTCGAAACCCTGATCTCTGTGCACACTCGGATCGTCTACCCCCCTAGACGTTCCTCTGACAGGGGTAGCCCGGCGTAGCTCTCTCTTGTTTTGTGTTTGTTTAGGTCATAGGGTGATGTCAAACCATGTTGGCTCACAACTTGGGGCACTATCCTACCCGGTTTCACCTCGACGGGGAGATTCCACCCTCATACGGGTCCGGAACCTTCGCCTCTAGGTTAGAGCGCATGCATGCGAGGGGGGACACATGCAAGCACCTATATATACCAACCTCTAACCACACCCACACACACACACATATGCTAGGGGCACATGCAAGTTTTCATCTCATTCCGATGTTCTCGTGGTCTTCCTCCGTCGAAACCCTGATCTCTGTGCACACTCGGATCGTCTACCCCCCTAGACGTTCCTCTGACAGGGGTAGCCCGGCGTAGCTCTCTCTTGTTTTGTGTTTGTTTAGGTCATAGGGTGATGTCAAACCATGTTGGCTCACAAGTTGGGGCACTATCCTACCCGGTTTCACCTCGACGGGGAGATTCCACCCTCATACGGGTCCGGAACCTTCGCCTCTAGGTTAGAGCGCATGCATGCGAGGGGGGACACATGCAAGCACCTATATATACCAACCTCTAACCACACCCACACACACATATGCTAGGCGCACATGCAAGTTTTCATCTCATTCCGATGTTCTCGTGGTCTTCCTCCGTCGAAACCCTGATCTCTGTGCACACTCGGATCGTCTACCCCCCTAGACGTTCCTCTGACAGGGGTAGCCCGGCGTAGCTCTCTCTTGTTTTGTGTTTGTTTAGGTCATAGGGTGATGTCAAACCATGTTGGTTCACAAGTTGGGGCACTATCCTACCCGGTTTCACCTCGACGGGGAGATTCCACCCTTATACGGGCCCGGAACCTTCGCCTCTAGGTTAGAGCGCATGCATGCGAGGGGGGACACATGCAAGCACCTATATATACCAACCTCTAACCACACCCACACACACATATGCTAGGGGCACATGCAAGTTTTCATCTCATTCCGATGTTCTCGTGGTCTTCCTCCGACGAAACCCTGATCTCTGTGCACACTCGGATTGTCTACCCCCCCTAGACGTTCCTTTGACAGGGGTAGCCCGGCGTAGCTCTCTCTTGTTTTGTGTTTGTTTAGGTCATAGGGTGATGTCAAACCATGTTGGTTCACAAGTTGGGGCACTAACCTACCCGGTTTCACCTCGACGGGGAGATTCCACCCTCATACGGGTCCGGAACCTTCGCCTCTAGGTTAGAGCGCATGCATGCGAGGGGGGACACATGCAAGCACCTATATATACCAACCTCTAACCACACCCACACACACATATGCTAGGGGCACATGCAAGTTTTCATCTCATTCCGATGTTCTCGTGGACTTCCTCCGTCGAAACCCTGATCTCTGTGCACACTCGGATCGTCTACCCCCCTAGACGTTCCTCTGACAGGGGTAGCCCGGCGTAGCTCTCTCTTGTTTTGTGTTTGTTTAGGTCATAGGGTGATGTCAAACCATGTTGGTTCACAAGTTGGGTCACTATCCTACCCGGTTTCACCTCGACGGGGAGATTCCACCCTTATACGGGCCCGGAACCTTCGCCTCTAGGTTAGAGCGCATGCATGCGAGGGGGGACACATGCAAGCACCTATATATACCAACCTCTAACCACACCCACACACACATATATGCTAGGGGCACATGCAAGTTTTCATCTCATTCCGATGTTCTCGTGGTCTTCCTCCGGCGAAACCCTGATCTCTGTGCACACTCGGATCGTCTACCCCCCTAGACGTTCCTCTGACAGGGGTAGCCCGGCGTAGCTCTCTCTTGTTTTGTGTTTGTTTAGGTCATAGGGTGATGTCAAACCATGTTGGTTCACAAGTTGGGGCACTATCCTACCCGGTTTCACCTCGACGGGGAGATTCCACCCTCATACGGGTCCGGAACCTTCGCCTCTAGGTTAGAGCGCATGCATGCGAGGGGGGACACATGCAAGCACCTATTTATACAACCTCTAACCACACCCACACACACATATGCTAGGGGCACATGCAAGTTTTCATCTCATTCCGATGTTCTCGTGGTCTTCCTCCGGCGAAACCCTGATCTCTGTGCACACTCGGATCGTCTACCCCCCTAGACGTTCCTCTGACAGGGGTAGCCCGGCGTAGCTCTCTCTTGTTTTGTGTTTGTTTAGGTCATAGGGTGATGTCAAACCATGTTGGCTCACAAGTTGGGGCACTATCCTACCCGGTTTCACCTCGACGGGGAGATTCCACCCTCATACGGGTCCGGAACCTTCGCCTCTAGGTTAGAGCGCATGCATGCGAGGGGGGACACATGCAAGCACCTATATATACCAACCTCTAACCACACCCACACACACATATGCTAGGGGCACATGCAAGTTTTCATCTCATTCCGATGTTCTCGTGGTCTTCCTCCGTCGAAACCCTGATCTCTGTGCACACTCGGATCGTCTACCCCCCTAGACGTTCCTCTGACAGGGGTAGCCCGGCGTAGCTCTCTCTTGTTTTGTGTTTGTTTAGGTCATAGGGTGATGTCAAACCATGTTGGCTCACAAGTTGGGGCACTATCCTACCCGGTTTCACCTCGACGGGGAGATTCCACCCTCATACGGGTCCGGAACCTTCGCCTCTAGGTTAGAGCGCATGCATGCGAGGGGGGACACATGCAAGCACCTATATATACCAACCTCTAACCACACCCACACACATATATGCTAGGGGCACATGCAAGTTTTCATCTCATTCCGATGTTCTCGTGGTCTTCCTCCGTCGAAACCCTGATCTCTGTGCACACTCGGACCGTCTACCCCCCCTAGACGTTCCTCTGACAGGGGTAGCCCGGCGTAGCTCTCTCTTGTTTTGTGTTTGTTTAGGTCATAGGGTGATGTCAAACCATGTTGGCTCACAAGTTGGGGCACTATCCTACCCGGTTTCACCTCGACGGGGAGATTCCACCCTCATACGGGTCCGGAACCTTCGCCTCTAGGTTAGAGCGCATGCATGCGAGGGGGGACACATGCAAGCACCTATATATACCAACCTCTAACCACACCCACACACACATATGCTAGGGGCACATGCAAGTTTTCATCTCATTCCGATGTTCTCGTGGTCTTCTTCCGTCGAAACCCTGATCTCTGTGCACACTCGGATCGTCTACCCCCCTAGACGTTCCTCTGACAGGGGTAGCCCGGCGTAGCTCTCTCTTGTTTTGTGTTTGTTTAGGTCATAGGGTGATGTCAAACCATGTTGGTTCACAAGTTGGGGCACTATCCTACCCGGTTTCACCTCGACGGGGAGATTCCACCCTTATACGGGCCCGGAACCTTCGCCTCTAGGTTAGAGCGCATGCATGCGAGGGGGGACACATGCAAGCACCTATATATACCAACCTCTAACCACACCCACACACACATATGCTAGGGGCACATGCAAGTTTTCATCTCATTCCGATGTTCTCGTGGTCTTCCTCCGACGAAACCCTGATCTCTGTGCACACTCGGATCGTCTACCCCCCTAGACGTTCCTCTGACAGGGGTAGCCCGGCGTAGCTCTCTCTTGTTTTGTGTTTGTTTAGGTCATAGGGTGATGTCAAACCATGTTGGTTCACAAGTTGGGGCACTATCCTACCCGGTTTCACCTCGACGGGGAGATTCCACCCTCATACGGGTCCGGAACCTTCGCCTCTAGGTTAGAGCGCATGCATGCGAGGGGGGACACATGCAAGCACCTATATATACCAACCTCTAACCACACCCACACCCACATATGCTAGGGGCACATGCAAGTTTTCATCTCATTCCGATGTTCTCGTGGTCTTCCTCCGTCGAAACCCTGATCTCTGTGCACACTCGGATCGTCTACCCCCCTAGACGTTCCTCTGACAGGGGTAGCCCGGCGTAGCTCTCTCTTGTTTTGTGTTTGTTTAGGTCATAGGGTGATGTAAAACCATGTTGGTTCACAAGTTGGGGCACTATCCTACCCGGTTTCACCTCGACGGGGAGATTCCACCCTTATACGGGCCCGGAACCTTCGCCTCTAGGTTAGAGCGCATGCATGCGAGGGGGGACACATGGAAGCACCTATATATACCAACCTCTAACCACACCCACACACACATATATGCTAGGGGCACATGCAAGTTTTCATCTCATTCCGATGTTCTCGTGGTCTTCCTCCGGCGAAACCCTGATCTCTGTGCACACTCGGATCGTCTACCCCCCTAGACGTTCCTCTGACAGGGGTAGCCCGGCGTAGCTCTCTCTTGTTTTGTGTTTGTTTAGGTCATAGGGTGATGTCAAACCATGTTGGTTCACAAGTTGGGGCACTATCCTACCCGGTTTCACCTCGACGGGGAGATTCCACCCTCATACGGGTCCGGAACCTTCGCCTCTAGGTTAGAGCGCATGCATGCGAGGGAGGACACATGCAAGCACCTATTTATACAACCTCTAACCACACCCACACACACATATGCTAGGGGCACATGCAAGTTTTCATCTCATTCCGATGTTCTCGTGGTCTTCCTCCGGCGAAACCCTGATCTCTGTGCACACTCGGATCGTCTACCCCCCTAGACGTTCCTCTGACAGGGGTAGCCCGGCGTAGCTCTCTCTTGTTTTGTGTTTGTTTAGGTCATAGGGTGATGTCAAACCATGTTGGCTCACAAGTTGGGGCACTATCCTACCCGGTTTCACCTCGACGGGGAGATTCCACCCTCATACGGGTCCGGAACCTTCGCCTCTAGGTTAGAGCGCATGCATGCGAGGGGGGACACATGCAAGCACCTATATATACCAACCTCTAACCACACCCACACACACATATGCTAGGGGCACATGCAAGTTTTCATCTCATTCTGATGTTCTCGTGGTCTTCCTCCGTCGAAACCCTGATCTCTGTGCACACTCGGATCGTCTACCCCCCTAGACGTTCCTCTGACAGGGGTAGCCCGGCGTAGCTCTCTCTTGTTTTGTGTTTGTTTAGGTCATAGGGTGATGTCAAACCATGTTGGCTCACAACTTGGGGCACTATCCTACCCGGTTTCACCTCGACGGGGAGATTCCACCCTCATACGGGTCCGGAACCTTCGCCTCTAGGTTAGAGCGCATGCATGCGAGGGGGGACACATGCAAGCACCTATATATACCAACCTCTAACCACACCCACACACACACACATATGCTAGGGGCACATGCAAGTTTTCATCTCATTCCGATGTTCTCGTGGTCTTCCTCCGTCGAAACCCTGATCTCTGTGCACACTCGGATCGTCTACCCCCCTAGACGTTCCTCTGACAGGGGTAGCCCGGCGTAGCTCTCTCTTGTTTTGTGTTTGTTTAGGTCATAGGGTGATGTCAAACCATGTTGGCTCACAAGTTGGGGCACTATCCTACCCGGTTTCACCTCGACGGGGAGATTCCACCCTCATACGGGTCCGGAACCTTCGCCTCTAGGTTAGAGCGCATGCATGCGAGGGGGGACACATGCAAGCACCTATATATACCAACCTCTAACCACACCCACACACACATATGCTAGGCGCACATGCAAGTTTTCATCTCATTCCGATGTTCTCGTGGTCTTCCTCCGTCGAAACCCTGATCTCTGTGCACACTCGGATCGTCTACCCCCCTAGACGTTCCTCTGACAGGGGTAGCCCGGCGTAGCTCTCTCTTGTTTTGTGTTTGTTTAGGTCATAGGGTGATGTCAAACCATGTTGGTTCACAAGTTGGGGCACTATCCTACCCGGTTTCACCTCGACGGGGAGATTCCACCCTTATACGGGCCCGGAACCTTCGCCTCTAGGTTAGAGCGCATGCATGCGAGGGGGGACACATGCAAGCACCTATATATACCAACCTCTAACCACACCCACACACACATATGCTAGGGGCACATGCAAGTTTTCATCTCATTCCGATGTTCTCGTGGTCTTCCTCCGACGAAACCCTGATCTCTGTGCACACTCGGATTGTCTACCCCCCCTAGACGTTCCTTTGACAGGGGTAGCCCGGCGTAGCTCTCTCTTGTTTTGTGTTTGTTTAGGTCATAGGGTGATGTCAAACCATGTTGGTTCACAAGTTGGGGCACTAACCTACCCGGTTTCACCTCGACGGGGAGATTCCACCCTCATACGGGTCCGGAACCTTCGCCTCTAGGTTAGAGCGCATGCATGCGAGGGGGGACACATGCAAGCACCTATATATACCAACCTCTAACCACACCCACACACACATATGCTAGGGGCACATGCAAGTTTTCATCTCATTCCGATGTTCTCGTGGACTTCCTCCGTCGAAACCCTGATCTCTGTGCACACTCGGATCGTCTACCCCCCTAGACGTTCCTCTGACAGGGGTAGCCCGGCGTAGCTCTCTCTTGTTTTGTGTTTGTTTAGGTCATAGGGTGATGTCAAACCATGTTGGTTCACAAGTTGGGTCACTATCCTACCCGGTTTCACCTTGACGGGGAGATTCCACCCTTATACGGGCCCGGAACCTTCGCCTCTAGGTTAGAGCGCATGCATGCGAGGGGGGACACATGCAAGCACCTATATATACCAACCTCTAACCACACCCACACACACATATATGCTAGGGGCACATGCAAGTTTTCATCTCATTCCGATGTTCTCGTGGTCTTCCTCCGGCGAAACCCTGATCTCTGTGCACACTCGGATCGTCTACCCCCCTAGACGTTCCTCTGACAGGGGTAGCCCGGCGTAGCTCTCTCTTGTTTTGTGTTTGTTTAGGTCATAGGGTGATGTCAAACCATGTTGGTTCACAAGTTGGGGCACTATCCTACCCGGTTTCACCTCGACGGGGAGATTCCACCCTCATACGGGTCCGGAACCTTCGCCTCTAGGTTAGAGCGCATGCATGCGAGGGGGGACACATGCAAGCACCTATTTATACAACCTCTAACCACACCCACACACACATATGCTAGGGGCACATGCAAGTTTTCATCTCATTCCGATGTTCTCGTGGTCTTCCTCCGGCGAAACCCTGATCTCTGTGCACACTCGGATCGTCTACCCCCCTAGACGTTCCTCTGACAGGGGTAGCCCGGCGTAGCTCTCTCTTGTTTTGTGTTTGTTTAGGTCATAGGGTGATGTCAAACCATGTTGGCTCACAAGTTGGGGCACTATCCTACCCGGTTTCACCTCGACGGGGAGATTCCACCCTCATACGGGTCCGGAACCTTCGCCTCTAGGTTAGAGCGCATGCATGCGAGGGGGGACACATGCAAGCACCTATATATACCAACCTCTAACCACACCCACACACACATATGCTAGGGGCACATGCAAGTTTTCATCTCATTCCGATGTTCTCGTGGTCTTCCTCCGTCGAAACCCTGATCTCTGTGCACACTCGGATCGTCTACCCCCCTAGACGTTCCTCTGACAGGGGTAGCCCGGCGTAGCTCTCTCTTGTTTTGTGTTTGTTTAGGTCATAGGGTGATGTCAAACCATGTTGGCTCACAAGTTGGGGCACTATCCTACCCGGTTTCACCTCGACGGGGAGATTCCACCCTCATACGGGTCCGGAACCTTCGCCTCTAGGTTAGAGCGCATGCATGCGAGGGGGGACACATGCAAGCACCTATATATACCAACCTCTAACCACACCCACACACATATATGCTAGGGGCACATGCAAGTTTTCATCTCATTCCGATGTTCTCGTGGTCTTCCTCCGTCGAAACCCTGATCTCTGTGCACACTCGGATCGTCTACCCCCCTAGACGTTCCTCTGACAGGGGTAGCCCGGCGTAGCTCTCTCTTGTTTTGTGTTTGTTTAGGTCATAGGGTGATGTCAAACCATGTTGGCTCACAAGTTGGGGCACTATCCTACCCGGTTTCACCTCGACGGGGAGATTCCACCCTCATACGGGTCCGGAACCTTCGCCTCTAGGTTAGAGCGCATGCATGCGAGGGGGGACACATGCAAGCACCTATATATACCAACCTCTAACCACACCCACACACACATATGCTAGGGGCACATGCAAGTTTTCATCTCATTCCGATGTTCTCGTGGTCTTCTTCCGTCGAAACCCTGATCTCTGTGCACACTCGGATCGTCTACCCCCTAGACGTTCCTCTGACAGGGGTAGCCCGGCGTAGCTCTCTCTTGTTTTGTGTTTGTTTAGGTCATAGGGTGATGTCAAACCATGTTGGTTCACAAGTTGGGGCACTATCCTACCCGGTTTCACCTCGACGGGGAGATTCCACCCTTATACGGGCCCGGAACCTTCGCCTCTAGGTTAGAGCGCATGCATGCGAGGGGGGACACATGCAAGCACCTATATATACCAACCTCTAACCACACCCACACACACATATGCTAGGGGCACATGCAAGTTTTCATCTCATTCCGATGTTCTCGTGGTCTTCCTCCGACGAAACCCTGATCTCTGTGCACACTCGGATCGTCTACCCCCCTAGACGTTCCTCTGACAGGGGTAGCCCGGCGTAGCTCTCTCTTGTTTTGTGTTTGTTTAGGTCATAGGGTGATGTCAAACCATGTTGGTTCACAAGTTGGGGCACTATCCTACCCGGTTTCACCTCGACGGGGAGATTCCACCCTCATACGGGTCCGGAACCTTCGCCTCTAGGTTAGAGCGCATGCATGCGAGGGGGGACACATGCAAGCACCTATATATACCAACCTCTAACCACACCCACACCCACATATGCTAGGGGCACATGCAAGTTTTCATCTCATTCCGATGTTCTCGTGGTCTTCCTCCGTCGAAACCCTGATCTCTGTGCACACTCGGATCGTCTACCCCCCTAGACGTTCCTCTGACAGGGGTAGCCCGGCGTAGCTCTCTCTTGTTTTGTGTTTGTTTAGGTCATAGGGTGATGTAAAACCATGTTGGTTCACAAGTTGGGGCACTATCCTACCCGGTTTCACCTCGACGGGGAGATTCCACCCTTATACGGGCCCGGAACCTTCGCCTCTAGGTTAGAGCGCATGCATGCGAGGGGGGACACATGGAAGCACCTATATATACCAACCTCTAACCACACCCACACACACATATATGCTAGGGGCACATGCAAGTTTTCATCTCATTCCGATGTTCTCGTGGTCTTCCTCCGGCGAAACCCTGATCTCTGTGCACACTCGGATCGTCTACCCCCCTAGACGTTCCTCTGACAGGGGTAGCCCGGCGTAGCTCTCTCTTGTTTTGTGTTTGTTTAGGTCATAGGGTGATGTCAAACCATGTTGGTTCACAAGTTGGGGCACTATCCTACCCGGTTTCACCTCGACGGGGAGATTCCACCCTCATACGGGTCCGGAACCTTCGCCTCTAGGTTAGAGCGCATGCATGCGAGGGAGGACACATGCAAGCACCTATTTATACAACCTCTAACCACACCCACACACACAAATGCTAGGGGCACATGCAAGTTTTCATCTCATTCCGATGTTCTCGTGGTCTTCCTCCGGCGAAACCCTGATCTCTGTGCACACTCGGATCGTCTACCCCCCTAGACGTTCCTCTGACAGGGGTAGCCCGGCGTAGCTCTCTCTTGTTTTGTGTTTGTTTAGGTCATAGGGTGATGTCAAACCATGTTGGCTCACAAGTTGGGGCACTATCCTACCCGGTTTCACCTCGACGGGGAGATTCCACCCTCATACGGGTCCGGAACCTTCGCCTCTAGGTTAGAGAGCATGCATGCGAGGGGGCACACATGCAAGCACCTATATATACCAACCTCTAACCACACCCACACACACATATGCTAGGGGCACATGCAAGTTTTCATCTCATTCCGATGTTCTCGTGGTCTTCCTCCGTCGAAACCCTGATCTTTGTGCACACTCGGATCGTCTACCCCCCTAGACGTTCCTCTGACAGGGGTAGCCCGGCGTAGCTCTCTCTTGTTTTGTGTTTGTTTAGGTCATAGGGTGATGTCAAACCATGTTGGCTCACAAGTTGGGGCACTATCCTACCCGGTTTCACCTCGACGGGGAGATTCCACCCTCATACGGGTCCGGAACCTTCGCCTCTAGGTTAGAGCGCATGCATGCGAGGGGGGACACATGCAAGCACCTATATATACCAACCTCTAGCCACACCCACACACACACATATGCTAGGGGCACATGCAAGTTTTCATCTCATTCCGATGTTCTCGTGGTCTTCCTCCGGCGAAACCCTGATCTCTGTGCACACTCGGATCGTCTACCCCCCTAGACGTTCCTCTGATAGGGGTAGCCCGGCGTAGCTCTCTCTTGTTTTGTGTTTGTTTAGGTCATAGGGTGATGTCAAACCATGTTGGCTCACAAGTTGGGGCACTATCCTACCCGGTTTCACCTCGACGGGGAGATTCCACCCTCATACGGGTCCGGAACCTTCGCCTCTAGGTTAGAGCGCATGCATGCGAGGGGGGACACATGCAAGCACCTATATATACCAACCTCTAACCACACCCACACACACATATGCTAGGGGCACATGCAAGTTTTCATCTCATTCCGATGTTCTCGTGGTCTTCCTCCGTCGAAACCCTGATCTCTGTGCACACTCGGATCGTCTACCCCCCTAGACGTTCCTCTGACTGGGGTAGCCCAGCGTAGCTCTCTTGTTTTGTGTTTGTTTAGGTTATAGGGTGATGTAAAACCATGTTGGCTCACAAGTTGGGGCACTATCCTACCCGGTTAAACCTCGACGGGGAGATTCCACCCTCATACGGGTCCGGAACCTTCGCCTCTAGGTTAGAGCGCATGCATGCGAGGGGGGACACATGCAAGCACCTATATATACCAACCTCTAACCACACCCACACACACATATTCTAGGGGCACATGCAAGTTTTCATCTCATTCCGATGTTCTCGTGGTCTTCCTCCGTCGAAACCCTGATCTCTGTGCACACTCGGATCGTCTACCCCCCTAGACGTTCCTCTGACAGGGGTAGCCCGGCGTAGCTCTCTCTTGTTTTGTGTTTGTTTAGGTCATAGGGTGATGTCAAACCATGTTGGCTCACAAGTTGGGGCATTATCCTACCCGGTTTCACCTCGACGGGGAGATTCCACCCTCATACGGGTCCGGAACCTTCGCCTCTAGGTTAGAGCGCATGCATGCGAGGGGGGACACATGCAAGCACCTATATATACCAACCTCTAACCACACCCACACACACATATGCTAGGGGCACATGCAAGTTTTCATCTCATTCCGATGTTCTCGTGGTCTTCCTCCGGCGAAACCCTGATCTCTGTGCACACTCGGATCGTCTACCCCCTAGACGTTCCTCTGACAGGGGTAGCCCGGCGTAGCTCTCTCTTGTTTTGTGTTTGTTTAGGTCATAGGGTGATGTCAAACCATGTTGGCTCACAAGTTGGGGCACTATCCTACCCGGTTTCACCTCGACGGGGAGATTCCACCCTCATACGGGTCCGGAACCTTCGCCTCTAGGTTAGAGCGCATGCATGCGAGGGGGGACACATGCAAGCACCTATATATACCAACCTCTAACCACACCCACACACACATATGCTAGGGGCACATGCAAGTTTTCATCTCATTCCGATGTTCTCGTGGTCTTCCTCCGTCGAAACCCTGATCTCTGTGCACACTCGGATCGTCTACCCCCCTAGACGTTCCTCTGACAGGGGTAGCCCGGCGTAGCTCTCTCTTGTTTTGTGTTTGTTTAGGTCATAGGGTGATGTCAAACCATGTTGGCTCACAAGTTGGGGCACTATCCTACCCGGTTTCACCTCGACGGGGAGATTCCACCCTCATACGGGTCCGGAACCTTCGCCTCTAGGTTAGAGCGCATGCATGCGAGGGGGGACACATGCAAGCACCTATATATACCAACCTCTAACCACACCCACACACACATATGCTAGGGGCACATGCAAGTTTTCATCTCATTCCGATGTTCTCGTGGTCTTCCTCCGGCGAAACCCTGATCTCTGTGCACACTCGGATCGTCTACCCCCCTAGACGTTCCTCTGACAGGGGTAGCCCGGCGTAGCTCTCTCTTGTTTTGTGTTTGTTTAGGTCATAGGGTGATGTCAAACCATGTTGGCTCACAAGTTGGGGCACTATCCTACCCGGTTTCACCTCGACGGGGAGATTCCACCCTCATACGGGTCCGGAACCTTCGCCTCTAGGATAGAGCGCATGCATGCGAGGGGGGACACATGCAAACACCTATATATACCAACCTCTAACCACACCCACACACACATATGCTAGGGGCACATGCAAGTTTTCATCTCATTCCGATGTTCTCGTGGTCTTCCTCCGTCGAAACCCTGATCTCTGTGCACACTCGGATCGTCTACCCCCCTAGACGTTCCTCTGACAGGGGTAGCCCGGCGTAGCTCTCTCTTGTTTTGTGTTTGTTTAGGTCATAGGGTGATGTCAAACCATGTTGGCTCACAAGTTGGGGCACTATCCTACCCGGTTTCACCTCGACGGGGAGATTCCACCCTCATACGGGCCCGGAACCTTCGCCTCTAGGATAGAGCGCATGCATGCGAGGGGGGACACATGCAAACACCTATATATACCAACCTCTAACCACACCCACACACACATATGCTAGGGGCACATGCAAGTTTTCATCTCATTCCGATGTTCTCGTGGTCTTCCTCCGTCGAAACCCTGATCTCTGTGCACACTCGGATCGTCTACCCCCCTAGACGTTCCTCTGACAGGGGTAGCCCGGCGTAGCTCTCTCTTGTTTTGTGTTTGTTTAGGTCATAGGGTGATGTCAAACCATGTTGGCTCACAAGTTGGGGCACTATCCTACCCGGTTTCACCTCGACGGGGAGATTCCACCCTTATACGGGCCCGGAACCTTCGCCTCTAGGTTAGAGCGCATGCATGCGAGGGGGGACACATGCAAGCACCTATATATACCAACCTCTAACCACACCCACACACACATATATGCTAGGGGCACATGCAAGTTTTCATCTCATTCCGATGTTCTCGTGGTCTTCCTCCGTCGAAACCCTGATCTCTGTGCACACTCGGATCGTCTACCCCCCTAGACGTTCCTCTGACAGGGGTAGCCCGGCGTAGCTCTCTCTTGTTTTGTGTTTGTTTAGGTCATAGGGTGATGTCAAACCATGTTGGCTCACAAGTTGGGGCACTATCCTACCCGGTTTCACCTCGACGGGGAGATTCCACCCTCATACGGGCCCGGAACCTTCGCCTCTAGGATAGAGCGCATGCATGCGAGGGGGGACACATGCAAGCACCTATATATACCAACCTCTAACCACACCCACACACACATATGCTAGGGGCACATGCAAGTTTTCATCTCATTCCGATGTTCTCGTGGTCTTCCTCCGTCGAAACCCTGATCTCTGTGCACACTCGGATCGTCTACCCCCCTAGACGTTCCTCTGACAGGGGTAGCCCGGCGTAGCTCTCTCTTGTTTTGTGTTTGTTTAGGTCATAGGGTGATGTCAAACCATGTTGGCTCACAAGTTGGGGCACTATCCTACCCGGTTTCACCTCGACGGGGAGATTCCACCCTTATACGGGCCCGGAACCTTCGCCTCTAGGTTAGAGCGCATGCATGCGAGGGGGGACACATGCAAGCACCTATATATACCAACCTCTAACCACACCCACACACACATATATGCTAGGGGCACATGCAAGTTTTCATCTCATTCCGATGTTCTCGTGGTCTTCCTCCGTCGAAACCCTGATCTCTGTGCACACTCGGATCGTCTACCCCCCTAGACGTTCCTCTGACAGGGGTAGCCCGGCGTAGCTCTCTCTTGTTTTGTGTTTGTTTAGGTCATAGGGTGATGTCAAACCATGTTGGCTCACAAGTTGGGGCACTATCCTACCCGGTTTCACCTCGACGGGGAGATTCCACCCTCATACGGGTCCGGAACCTTCGCCTCTAGGTTAGAGCACATGCATGCGAGGGGGGACACATGCAAGCACCTATATATACCAACCTCTAACCACACCCACACACACATATGCTAGGGGCACATGCAAGTTTTCATCTCATTCCGATGTTCTCGTGGTCTTCCTCCGTCGAAACCCTGATCTCTGTGCACACTCGGATCGTCTACCCCCCTAGACGTTCCTCTGACAGGGGTAGCCCGGCGTAGCTCTCTTGTTTTGTGTTTGTTTAGGTCATAGGGTGATGTCAAACCATGTTGGCTCACAAGTTGGGGCACTATCCTACCCGGTTTCACCTCGACGGGGAGATTCCACCCTCATACGGGTCCGGAACCTTCGCCTCTAGGTTAGAGCGCATGCATGCGAGGGGGGACACATGCAAGCACCTATATATACCAACCTCTAACCACACCCACACACACATATGCTAGGGGCACATGCAAGTTTTCATCTCATTCCGATGTTCTCGTGGTCTTCCTCCGGCGAAACCCTGATCTCTGTGCACACTCGGATCGTCTACCCCCCTAGACGTTCCTCTGATAGGGGTAGCCCGGCGTAGCTCTCTCTTGTTTTGTGTTTGTTTAGGTCATAGGGTGATGTCAAACCATGTTGGCTCACAAGTTGGGGCACTATCCTACCCGGTTTCACCTCGACGGGGAGATTCCACCCTCATACGGGTCCGGAACCTTCGCCTCTAGGTTAGAGCGCATGCATGCGAGGGGGGACACATGCAAGCACCTATATATACCAACCTCTAACCACACCCACACACACATATGCTAGGGGCACATGCAAGTTTTCATCTCATTCCGATGTTCTCGTGGTCTTCCTCCGGCGAAACCCTGATCTCTGTGCACACTCGGATCGTCTACCCCCCTAGACGTTCCTCTGACAGGGGTAGCCCGGCGTAGCTCTCTCTTGTTTTGTGTTTGTTTAGGTCATAGGGTGATGTCAAACCATGTTGGCTCACAAGTTGGGGCACTATCCTACCCGGTTTCACCTCGACGGGGAGATTCCACCCTCATACGGGTCCGGAACCTTCGCCTCTAGGTTAGAGCGCATGCATGCGAGAGGGGACACATGCAAGCACCTATATATACCAAACTCTAACCACACCCACACACACATATGCTAGGGGCACATGCAAGTTTTCATCTCATTCCGATGTTCTCGTGGTCTTCCTCCGTCGAAACCCTGATCTCTGTGCACACTCGGATCGTCTACCCCCCTAGACGTTCCTCTGACAGGGGTAGCCCGGCGTAACTCTCTCTTGTTTTGTGTTTGTTTAGGTCATAGGGTGATGTCAAACCATGTTGGCTCACAAGTTGGGGCACTATCCTACCCGGTTTCACCTCGACGGGGAGATTCCACCCTCATACGGGTCCGGAACCTTCGCCTCTAGGTTAGAGCGCATGCATGCGAGGGGGGACACATGCAAGCACCTATATATACCAACCTCTAACCACACCCACACACATATATGCTAGGGGCACATGCAAGTTTTCATCTCATTCCGATGTTCTCGTGGTCTTCCTCCGTCGAAACCCTGATCTCTGTGCACACTCGGATCGTCTACCCCCCTAGACGTTCCTCTGACAGGGGTAGCCCGGCGTAGCTCTCTCTTGTTTTGTGTTTGTTTAGGTCATAGGGTGATGTCAAACCATGTTGGCTCACAAGTTGGGGCACTATCCTACCCGGTTTCACCTCGACGGGGAGATTCCACCCTCATACGGGTCCGGAACCTTCGCCTCTAGGTTAGAGCGCATGCATGCGAGGGGGGACACATGCAAGCACCTATATATACCAACCTCTAACCACACCCACACACACATATGCTAGGGGCACATGCAAGTTTTCATCTCATTCCGATGTTCTCGTGGTCTTCCTCCGTCGAAACCCTGATCTCTGTGCACACTCGGATCGTCTACCCCCCTAGACGTTCCTCTGACAGGGGTAGCCCGGCGTAACTCTCTCTTGTTTTGTGTTTGTTTAGGTCATAGGGTGATGTCAAACCATGTTGGCTCACAAGTTGGGGCACTATCCTACCCGGTTTCACCTCGACGGGGAGATTCCACCCTCATACGGGTCCGGAACCTTCGCCTCTAGGTTAGAGCGCATGCATGCGAGGGGGGACACATGCAAGCACCTATATATACCAACCTCTAACCACACCCACACACACATATGCTAGGGGCACATGCAAGTTTTCATCTCATTCCGATGTTCTCGTGGTCTTCCTCCGTCGAAACCCTGATCTCTGTGCACACTCGGATCGTCTACCCCCCTAGACGTTCCTCTGACAGGGGTAGCCCGGCGTAACTCTCTCTTGTTTTGTGTTTGTTTAGGTCATAGGGTGATGTCAAACCATGTTGGTTCACAAGTTGGGGCACTATCCTACCCGGTTTCACCTCGACGGGGAGATTCCACCCTCATACGGGTCCGGAACCTTCGCCTCTAGGTTAGAGCGCATGCATGCGAGGGGGGACACATGCAAGCACCTATATATACCAACCTCTAACCACACCCACACACACATATGCTAGGGGCACATGCAAGTTTTCATCTCATTCCGATGTTCTCGTGGTCTTCCTCCGTCGAAACCCTGATCTCTGTGCACACTCGGATCGTCTACCCCCCTAGACGTTCCTCTGACAGGGGTAGCCCGGCGTAACTCTCTCTTGTTTTGTGTTTGTTTAGGTCATAGGGTGATGTCAAACCATGTTGGTTCACAAGTTGGGGCACTATCCTACCCGGTTTCACCTCGACGGGGAGATTCCACCCTTATACGGGCCCGGAACCTTCGCCTCTAGGTTAGAGCGCATGCATGCGAGGGGGGACACATGCAAGCACCTATATATACCAACCTCTAACCACACCCACACACACATATTCTAGGGGCACATGCAAGTTTTCATCTCATTCCGATGTTCTCGTGGTCTTCCTCCGACGAAACCCTGATCTCTGTGCACACTCGGATCGTCTACCCCCCTAGACGTTCCTCTGACAGGGGTAGCCCGGCGTAGCTCTCTCTTGTTTTGTGTTTGTTTAGGTCATAGGGTGATGTCAAACCATGTTGGTTCACAAGTTGGGGCACTATCCTACCCGGTTTGCCCTCGACGGGGAGATTCCACCCTCATACGGGTCCGGAACCTTCGCCTCTAGGTTAGAGCGCATGCATGTGAGGGGGGACACATGCAAGCACCTATATATACCAACCTCTAACCACACCCACACCCACATATGCTAGGGGCACATGCAAGTTTTCATCTCATTCCGATGTTCTCGTGGTCTTCCTCCGTCGAAACCCTGATCTCTGTGCACACTCGGATCGTCTACCCCCCTAGACGTTCCTCTGACAGGGGTAGCCCGGCGTAGCTCTCTCTTGTTTTGTGTTTGTTTAGGTCATAGGGTGATGTCAAACCATGTTGGTTCACAAGTTGGGGCACTATCCTACCCGGTTTCACCTCGACGGGGAGATTCCACCCTCATACGGGTCCGGAACCTTCGCCTCTAGGATAGAGCGCATGCATGCGAGGGGGGACACATGCAAACACCTATATATACCAACCTCTAACCACACCCACACACACATATGCTAGGGGCACATGCAAGTTTTCATCTCATTCCGATGTTCTCGTGGTCTTCCTCCGTCGAAACCCTGATCTCTGTGCACACTCGGATCGTCTACCCCCCTAGACGTTCCTCTGACAGGGGTAGCCCGGCGTAGCTCTCTCTTGTTTTGTGTTTGTTTAGGTCATAGGGTGATGTCAAACCATGTTGGCTCACAAGTTGGGGCACTATCCTACCCGGTTTCACCTCGACGGGGAGATTCCACCCTCATACGGGCCCGGAACCTTCGCCTCTAGGATAGAGCGCATGCATGCGAGGGGGGACACATGCAAACACCTATATATACCAACCTCTAACCACACCCACACACACATATGCTAGGGGCACATGCAAGTTTTCATCTCATTCCGATGTTCTCGTGGTCTTCCTCCGTCGAAACCCTGATCTCTGTGCACACTCGGATCGTCTACCCCCCTAGACGTTCCTCTGACAGGGGTAGCCCGGCGTAGCTCTCTCTTGTTTTGTGTTTGTTTAGGTCATAGGGTGATGTCAAACCATGTTGGCTCACAAGTTGGGGCACTATCCTACCCGGTTTCACCTCGACGGGGAGATTCCACCCTTATACGGGCCCGGAACCTTCGCCTCTAGGTTAGAGCGCATGCATGCGAGGGGGGACACATGCAAGCACATATATATACCAACCTCTAACCACACCCACACACACATATATGCTAGGGGCACATGCAAGTTTTCATCTCATTCCGATGTTCTCGTGGTCTTCCTCCGTCGAAACCCTGATCTCTGTGCACACTCGGATCGTCTACCCCCCTAGACGTTCCTCTGACAGGGGTAGCCCGGCGTAGCTCTCTCTTGTTTTGTGTTTGTTTAGGTCATAGGGTGATGTCAAACCATGTTGGCTCACAAGTTGGGGCACTATCCTACCCGGTTTCACCTCGACGGGGAGATTCCACCCTCATACGGGTCCGGAACCTTCGCCTCTAGGTTAGAGCACATGCATGCGAGGGGGGACACATGCAAGCACCTATATATACCAACCTCTAACCACACCCACACACACATATGCTAGGGGCACATGCAAGTTTTCATCTCATTCCGATGTTCTCGTGGTCTTCCTCCGTCGAAACCCTGATCTCTGTGCACACTCGGATCGTCTACCCCCCTAGACGTTCCTCTGACAGGGGTAGCCCGGCGTAGCTCTCTTGTTTTGTGTTTGTTTAGGTCATAGGGTGATGTCAAACCATGTTGGCTCACAAGTTGGGGCACTATCCTACCCGGTTTCACCTCGACGGGGAGATTCCACCCTCATATGGGTCCGGAACCTTCGCCTCTAGGTTAGAGCGCATGCATGCGAGGGGGGACACATGCAAGCACCTATATATACCAACCTCTAACCACACCCACACACACATATGCTAGGGGCACATGCAAGTTTTCATCTCATTCCGATGTTCTCGTGGTCTTCCTCCGGCGAAACCCTGATCTCTGTGCACACTCGGATCGTCTACCCCCCTAGACGTTCCTCTGATAGGGGTAGCCCGGCGTAGCTCTCTCTTGTTTTGTGTTTGTTTAGGTCATAGGGTGATGTCAAACCATGTTGGCTCACAAGTTGGGGCACTATCCTACCCGGTTTCACCTCGACGGGGAGATTCTACCCTCATACGGGTCCGGAACCTTCGCCTCTAGGTTAGAGCGCATGCATGCGAGGGGGGACACATGCAAGCACCTATATATACCAACCTCTAACCACACCCACACACACATATGCTAGGGGCACATGCAAGTTTTCATCTCATTCCGATGTTCTCGTGGTCTTCCTCCGGCGAAACCCTGATCTCTGTGCACACTCGGATCGTCTACCCCCCTAGACGTTCCTCTGACAGGGGTAGCCCGGCGTAGCTCTCTCTTGTTTTGTGTTTGTTTAGGTCATAGGGTGATGTCAAACCATGTTGGCTCACAAGTTGGGGCACTATCCTACCCGGTTTCACCTCGACGGGGAGATTCCACCCTCATACGGGTCCGGAACCTTCGCCTCTAGGTTAGAGCGCATGCATGCGAGAGGGGACACATGCAAGCACCTATATATACCAAACTCTAACCACACCCACACACACATATGCTAGGGGCACATGCAAGTTTTCATCTCATTCCGATGTTCTCGTGGTCTTCCTCCGTCGAAACCCTGATCTCTGTGCACACTCGGATCGTCTACCCCCCTAGACGTTCCTCTGACAGGGGTAGCCCGGCGTAACTCTCTCTTGTTTTGTGTTTGTTTAGGTCATAGGGTGATGTCAAACCATGTTGGTTCACAAGTTGGGGCACTATCCTACCCGGTTTCACCTCGACGGGGAGATTCCACCCTCATACGGGTCCGGAACCTTCGCCTCTAGGATAGAGCGCATGCATGCGAGGGGGGACACATGCAAGCACCTATATATACCAACCTCTAACCACACCCACACACACATATGCTAGGGGCACATGCAAGTTTTCATCTCATTCCGATGTTCTCGTGGTCTTCCTCCGTCGAAACCCTGATCTCTGTGCACACTCGGATCGTCTACCCCCCTAGACGTTCCTCTGACAGGGGTAGCCCGGCGTAGCTCTCTCTTGTTTTGTGTTTGTTTAGGTCATAGGGTGATGTCAAACCATGTTGGCTCACAAGTTGGGGCACTATCCTACCCGGTTTCACCTCGACGGGGAGATTCCACCCTCATACGGGCCCGGAACCTTCGCCTCTAGGATAGAGCGCATGCATGCGAGGGGGGACACATGCAAACACCTATATATACCAACCTCTAACCACACCCACACACACATATGCTAGGGGCACATGCAAGTTTTCATCTCATTCCGATGTTCTCGTGGTCTTCCTCCGTCGAAACCCTGATCTCTGTGCACACTCGGATCGTCTACCCCCCTAGACGTTCCTCTGACAGGGGTAGCCCGGCGTAGCTCTCTCTTGTTTTGTGTTTGTTTAGGTCATAGGGTGATGTCAAACCATGTTGGCTCACAAGTTGGGGCACTATCCTACCCGGTTTCACCTCGACGGGGAGATTCAACCCTTATACGGGCCCGGAACCTTCGCCTCTAGGTTAGAGCGCATGCATGCGAGGGGGGACACATGCAAGCACATATATATACCAACCTCTAACCACACCCACACACACATATATGCTAGGGGCACATGCAAGTTTTCATCTCATTCCGATGTTCTCGTGGTCTTCCTCCGTCGAAACCCTGATCTCTGTGCACACTCGGATCGTCTACCCCCCTAGACGTTCCTCTGACAGGGGTAGCCCGGCGTAGCTCTCTCTTGTTTTGTGTTTGTTTAGGTCATAGGGTGATGTCAAACCATGTTGGCTCACAAGTTGGGGCACTATCCTACCCGGTTTCACCTCGACGGGGAGATTCCACCCTCATACGGGTCCGGAACCTTCGCCTCTAGGTTAGAGCACATGCATGCGAGGGGGGACACATGCAAGCACCTATATATACCAACCTCTAACCACACCCACACACACATATGCTAGGGGCACATGCAAGTTTTCATCTCATTCCGATGTTCTCGTGGTCTTCCTCCGTCGAAACCCTGATCTCTGTGCACACTCGGATCGTCTACCCCCCTAGACGTTCCTCTGACAGGGGTAGCCCGGCGTAGCTCTCTTGTTTTGTGTTTGTTTAGGTCATAGGGTGATGTCAAACCATGTTGGCTCACAAGTTGGGGCACTATCCTACCCGGTTTCACCTCGACGGGGAGATTCCACCCTCATACGGGTCCGGAACCTTCGCCTCTAGGTTAGAGCGCATGCATGCGAGGGGGGACACATGCAAGCACCTATATATACCAACCTCTAACCACACCCACACACACATATGCTAGGGGCACATGCAAGTTTTCATCTCATTCCGATGTTCTCGTGGTCTTCCTCCGGCGAAACCCTGATCTCTGTGCACACTCGGATCGTCTACCCCCCTAGACGTTCCTCTGATAGGGGTAGCCCGGCGTAGCTCTCTCTTGTTTTGTGTTTGTTTAGGTCATAGGGTGATGTCAAACC
Source organism: Avena sativa (assembly GCA_916181665.1). NCBI lineage: Eukaryota > Viridiplantae > Streptophyta > Magnoliopsida > Poales > Poaceae > Avena > Avena sativa. The sequence goes on from OV702281.1 coordinate 6,217,505, forward strand.
ATGTTGGCTCACAAGTTGGGGCACTATCCTACCCGGTTTCACCTCGACGGGGAGATTCTACCCTCATACGGGTCCGGAACCTTCGCCTCTAGGTTAGAGCGCATGCATGCGAGGGGGGACACATGCAAGCACCTATATATACCAACCTCTAACCACACCCACACACACATATGCTAGGGGCACATGCAAGTTTTCATCTCATTCCGATGTTCTCGTGGTCTTCCTCCGGCGAAACCCTGATCTCTGTGCACACTCGGATCGTCTACCCCCCTAGACGTTCCTCTGACAGGGGTAGCCCGGCGTAGCTCTCTCTTGTTTTGTGTTTGTTTAGGTCATAGGGTGATGTCAAACCATGTTGGCTCACAAGTTGGGGCACTATCCTACCCGGTTTCACCTCGACGGGGAGATTCCACCCTCATACGGGTCCGGAACCTTCGCCTCTAGGTTAGAGCGCATGCATGCGAGAGGGGACACATGCAAGCACCTATATATACCAAACTCTAACCACACCCACACACACATATGCTAGGGGCACATGCAAGTTTTCATCTCATTCCGATGTTCTCGTGGTCTTCCTCCGTCGAAACCCTGATCTCTGTGCACACTCGGATCGTCTACCCCCCTAGACGTTCCTCTGACAGGGGTAGCCCGGCGTAGCTCTCTCTTGTTTTGTGTTTGTTTAGGTCATAGGGTGATGTCAAACCATGTTGGTTCACAAGTTGGGGCACTATCCTACCCGGTTTCACCTCGACGGGGAGATTCCACCCTTATACGGGCCCGGAACCTTCGCCTCTAGGTTAGAGCGCATGCATGCGAGGGGGGACACATGCAAGCACCTATATATACCAACCTCTAACCACACCCACACACATATATGCTAGGGGCACATGCAAGTTTTCATCTCATTCCGATGTTCTCGTGGTCTTCCTCCGTCGAAACCCTGATCTCTGTGCACACTCGGATCGTCTACCCCCCTAGACGTTCCTCTGACAGGGGTAGCCCGGCGTAGCTCTCTCTTGTTTTGTGTTTGTTTAGGTCATAGGGTGATGTCAAACCATGTTGGCTCACAAGTTGGGGCACTATCCTACCCGGTTTCACCTCGACGGGGAGATTCCACCCTCATACGGGTCCGGAACCTTCGCCTCTAGGTTAGAGCGCATGCATGCGAGGGGGGACACATGCAAGCACCTATATATACCAACCTCTAACCACACCCACACACACATATGCTAGGGGCACATGCAAGTTTTCATCTCATTCCGATGTTCTCGTGGTCTTCCTCCGTCGAAACCCTGATCTCTGTGCACACTCGGATCGTCTACCCCCCTAGACGTTCCTCTGACAGGGGTAGCCCGGCGTAACTCTCTCTTGTTTTGTGTTTGTTTAGGTCATAGGGTGATGTCAAACCATGTTGGTTCACAAGTTGGGGCACTATCCTACCCGGTTTCACCTCGACGGGGAGATTCCACCCTTATACGGGCCCGGAACCTTCGCCTCTAGGTTAGAGCGCATGCATGCGAGGGGGGACACATGCAAGCACCTATATATACCAACCTCTAACCACACCCACACACACATATGCTAGGGGCACATGCAAGTTTTCATCTCATTCCGATGTTCTCGTGGTCTTCCTCCGACGAAACCCTGATCTCTGTGCACACTCGGATCGTCTACCCCCCTAGACGTTCCTCTGACAGGGGTAGCCCGGCGTAGCTCTCTCTTGTTTTGTGTTTGTTTAGGTCATAGGGTGATGTCAAACCATGTTGGTTCACAAGTTGGGGCACTATCCTACCCGGTTTGCCCTCGACGGGGAGATTCCACCCTCATACGGGTCCGGAACCTTCGCCTCTAGGTTAGAGCGCATGCATGTGAGGGGGGACACATGCAAGCACCTATATATACCAACCTCTAACCACACCCACACCCACATATGCTAGGGGCACATGCAAGTTTTCATCTCATTCCGATGTTCTCGTGGTCTTCCTCCGTCGAAACCCTGATCTCTGTGCACACTCGGATCGTCTACCCCCCTAGACGTTCCTCTGACAGGGGTAGCCCGGCGTAGCTCTCTCTTGTTTTGTGTTTGTTTAGGTCATAGGGTGATGTCAAACCATGTTGGTTCACAAGTTGGGGCACTATCCTACCCGGTTTCACCTCGACGGGGAGATTCCACCCTTATACGGGCCCGGAACCTTCGCCTCTAGGTTAGAGCGCATGCATGCGAGGGGGGACACATGCAAGCACCTATATATACCAACCTCTAACCACACCCACACACACATATATGCTAGGGGCACATGCAAGTTTTCATCTCATTCCGATGTTCTCGTGGTCTTCCTCCGGCGAAACCCTGATCTCTGTGCACACTCGGATCGTCTACCCCCCTAGACGTTCCTCTGACAGGGGTAGCCCGGCGTAGCTCTCTCTTGTTTTGTGTTTGTTTAGGTCATAGGGTGATGTCAAACCATGTTGGTTCACAAGTTGGGGCACTATCCTACCCGGTTTCACCTCGACGGGGAGATTCCACCCTCATACGGGTCCGGAACCTTCGCCTCTAGGTTAGAGCGCATGCATGCGAGGGGGGACACATGCAAGCACCTATTTATACAACCTCTAACCACACCCACACACACATATGCTAGGGGCACATGCAAGTTTTCATCTCATTCCGATGTTCTCGTGGTCTTCCTCCGGCGAAACCCTGATCTCTGTGCACACTCGGATCGTCTACCCCCCTAGACGTTCCTCTGACAGGGGTAGCCCGGCGTAGCTCTCTCTTGTTTTGTGTTTGTTTAGGTCATAGGGTGATGTCAAACCATGTTGGCTCACAAGTTGGGGCACTATCCTACCCGGTTTCACCTCGACGGGGAGATTCCACCCTCATACGGGCCGGAACCTTCGCCTCTAGGTTAGAGCGCATGCATGCGAGGGGGGACACATGCAAGCACCTATATATACCAACCTCTAACCACACCCACACACACATATGCTAGGGGCACATGCAAGTTTTCATCTCATTCCGATGTTCTCGTGGTCTTCCTCCGCCGAAACCCTGATCTCTGTGCACACTCGGATCGTCTACCCCCCTAGACGTTCCTCTGACAGGGGTAGCCCGGCGTAGCTCTCTCTTGTTTTGTGTTTGTTTAGGTCATAGGGTGATGTCAAACCATGTTGGTTCACAAGTTGGGGCACTATCCTACCCGGTTTCACCTCGACGGGGAGATTCCACCCTCATACGGGTCCGGAACCTTCGCCTCTAGGTTAGAGCGCATGCATGCGAGGGGGGACACATGCAAGCACCTATATATACCAACCTCTAACCACACCCACACACACATATGCTAGGGGCACATGCAAGTTTTCATCTCATTCCGATGTTCTCGTGGTCTTCCTCCGTCGAAACCCTGATCTCTGTGCACACTCGGATCGTCTACCCCCCTAGACGTTCCTCTGACAGGGGTAGCCCGGCGTAGCTCTCTCTTGTTTTGTGTTTGTTTAGGTCATAGGGTGATGTCAAACCATGTTGGCTCACAAGTTGGGGCACTATCCTACCCGGTTTCACCTCGACGGGGAGATTCCACCCTCATACGGGTCCGGAACCTTCGCCTCTAGGTTAGAGCGCATGCATGCGAGGGGGGACACATGCAAGCACCTATATATACCAACCTCTAACCACACCCACACACACATATGCTAGGGGCACATGCAAGTTTTCATCTCATTCCGATGTTCTCGTGGTCTTCCTCCGTCGAAACCCTGATCTCTGTGCACACTCGGATCGTCTACCCCCCTAGACGTTCCTCTGACAGGGGTAGCCCGGCGTAGCTCTCTCTTGTTTTGTGTTTGTTTAGGTCATAGGGTGATGTCAAACCATGTTGGTTCACAAGTTGGGGCACTATCCTACCCGGTTTCACCTCGACGGGGAGATTCCACCCTCATACGGGTCCGGAACCTTCGCCTCTAGGTTAGAGCGCATGCATGCGAGGGGGGACACATGCAAGCACCTATATATACCAACCTCTAACCACACCCACACACACATATGCTAGGGGCACATGCAAGTTTTCATCTCATTCCGATGTTCTCGTGGTCTTCCTCCGTCGAAACCCTGATCTCTGTGCACACTCGGATCGTCTACCCCCCTAGACGTTCCTCTGACAGGGGTAGCCCGGCGTAGCTCTCTCTTGTTTTGTGTTTGTTTAGGTCATAGGGTGATGTCAAACCATGTTGGCTCACAAGTTGGGGCACTATCCTACCCGGTTTCACCTCGACGGGGAGATTCCACCCTCATACGGGTCCGGAACCTTCGCCTCTAGGTTAGAGCGCATGCATGCGAGGGGGGACACATGCAAGCACCTATATATACCAACCTCTAACCACACCCACACACACATATGCTAGGCGCACATGCAAGTTTTCATCTCATTCCGATGTTCTCGTGGTCTTCCTCCGTCGAAACCCTGATCTCTGTGCACACTCGGATCGTCTACCCCCCTAGACGTTCCTCTAACAGGGGTAGCCCGGCGTAGCTCTCTCTTGTTTTGTGTTTGTTTAGGTCATAGGGTGATGTCAAACCATGTTGGTTCACAAGTTGGGGCACTATCCTACCCGGTTTCACCTCGACGGGGAGATTCCACCCTTATACGGGCCCGGAACCTTCGCCTCTAGGTTAGAGCGCATGCATGCGAGGGGGGACACATGCAAGCACCTATATATACCAACCTCTAACCACACCCACACACACATATGCTAGGGGCACATGCAAGTTTTCATCTCATTCCGATGTTCTCGTGGTCTTCCTCCGTCGAAACCCTGATCTCTGTGCACACTCGGATCGTCTACCCCCCTAGACGTTCCTCTGACAGGGGTAGCCCGGCGTAGCTCTCTCTTGTTTTGTGTTTGTTTAGGTCATAGGGTGATGTCAAACCATGTTGGCTCACAAGTTGGGGCACTATCCTACCCGGTTTCACCTCGACGGGGAGATTCCACCCTTATACGGGCCCGGAACCTTCGCCTCTAGGTTAGAGCGCATGCATGCGAGGGGGGACACATGCAAGCACATATATATACCAACCTCTAACCACACCCACACACACATATATGCTAGGGGCACATGCAAGTTTTCATCTCATTCCGATGTTCTCGTGGTCTTCCTCCGTCGAAACCCTGATCTCTGTGCACACTCGGATCGTCTACCCCCCTAGACGTTCCTCTGACAGGGGTAGCCCGGCGTAGCTCTCTCTTGTTTTGTGTTTGTTTAGGTCATAGGGTGATGTCAAACCATGTTGGCTCACAAGTTGGGGCACTATCCTACCCGGTTTCACCTCGACGGGGAGATTCCACCCTCATACGGGTCCGGAACCTTCGCCTCTAGGTTAGAGCACATGCATGCGAGGGGGGACACATGCAAGCACCTATATATACCAACCTCTAACCACACCCACACACACATATGCTAGGGGCACATGCAAGTTTTCATCTCATTCCGATGTTCTCGTGGTCTTCCTCCGTCGAAACCCTGATCTCTGTGCACACTCGGATCGTCTACCCCCCTAGACGTTCCTCTGACAGGGGTAGCCCGGCGTAGCTCTCTTGTTTTGTGTTTGTTTAGGTCATAGGGTGATGTCAAACCATGTTGGCTCACAAGTTGGGGCACTATCCTACCCGGTTTCACCTCGACGGGGAGATTCCACCCTCATACGGGTCCGGAACCTTCGCCTCTAGGTTAGAGCGCATGCATGCGAGGGGGGACACATGCAAGCACCTATTTATACAACCTCTAACCACACCCACACACACATATGCTAGGGGCACATGCAAGTTTTCATCTCATTCCGATGTTCTCGTGGTCTTCCTCCGGCGAAACCCTGATCTCTGTGCACACTCGGATCGTCTACCCCCCTAGACGTTCCTCTGACAGGGGTAGCCCGCCGTAGCTCTCTCTTGTTTTGTGTTTGTTTAGGTCATAGGGTGATGTCAAACCATGTTGGCTCACAAGTTGGGGCACTATCCTACCCGGTTTCACCTCGACGGGGAGATTCCACCCTCATACGGGTCCGGAACCTTCGCCTCTAGGTTAGAGCGCATGCATGCGAGGGGGGACACATGCAAGCACCTATATATACCAACCTCTAACCACACCCACACACACATATGCTAGGGGCACATGCAAGTTTTCATCTCATTCCGATGTTCTCGTGGTCTTCCTCCGTCGAAACCCTGATCTCTGTGCACACTCGGATCGTCTACCCCCCTAGACGTTCCTCTGACAGGGGTAGCCCGGCGTAGCTCTCTCTTGTTTTGTGTTTGTTTAGGTCATAGGGTGATGTCAAACGATGTTGGCTCACAAGTTGGGGCACTATCCTACCCGGTTTCACCTCGACGGGGAGATTCCACCCTCATACGGGTCCGGAACCTTCGCCTCTAGGTTAGAGCGCATGCATGCGAGGGGGGACACATGCAAGCACCTATATATACCAACCTCTAACCACACCCACACACATATATGCTAGGGGCACATGCAAGTTTTCATCTCATTCCGATGTTCTCGTGGTCTTCCTCCGTCGAAACCCTGATCTCTGTGCACACTCGGATCGTCTACCCCCCTAGACGTTCCTCTGACAGGGGTAGCCCGGCGTAGCTCTCTCTTGTTTTGTGTTTGTTTAGGTCATAGGGTGATGTCAAACCATGTTGGCTCACAAGTTGGGGCACTATCCTACCCGGTTTCACCTCGACGGGGAGATTCCACCCTCATACGGGTCCGGAACCTTCGCCTCTAGGTTAGAGCGCATGCATGCGAGGGGGGACACATGCAAGCACCTATATATACCAACCTCTAACCACACCCACACACACATATGCTAGGGGCACATGCAAGTTTTCATCTCATTCCGATGTTCTCGTGGTCTTCTTCCGTCGAAACCCTGATCTCTGTGCACACTCGGATCGTCTACCCCCCTAGACGTTCCTCTGACAGGGGTAGCCCGGCGTAGCTCTCTCTTGTTTTGTGTTTGTTTAGGTCATAGGGTGATGTCAAACCATGTTGGTTCACAAGTTGGGGCACTATCCTACCCGGTTTCACCTCGACGGGGAGATTCCACCCTTATACGGGCCCGGAACCTTCGCCTCTAGGTTAGAGCGCATGCATGCGAGGGGGGACACATGCAAGCACCTATATATACCAACCTCTAACCACACCCACACACACATATGCTAGGGGCACATGCAAGTTTTCATCTCATTCCGATGTTCTCGTGGTCTTCCTCCGACGAAACCCTGATCTCTGTGCACACTCGGATCGTCTACCCCCCTAGACGTTCCTCTGACAGGGGTAGCCCGGCGTAGCTCTCTCTTGTTTTGTGTTTGTTTAGGTCATAGGGTGATGTCAAACCATGTTGGTTCACAAGTTGGGGCACTATCCTACCCGGTTTCACCTCGACGGGGAGATTCCACCCTCATACGGGTCCGGAACCTTCGCCTCTAGGTTAGAGCGCATGCATGCGAGGGGGGACACATGCAAGCACCTATATATACCAACCTCTAACCACACCCACACACACATATGCTAGGGGCACATGCAAGTTTTCATCTCATTCCGATGTTCTCGTGGTCTTCCTCCGTCGAAACCCTGATCTCTGTGCACACTCGGATCGTCTACCCCCCTAGACGTTCCTCTGACAGGGGTAGCCCGGCGTAGCTCTCTCTTGTTTTGTGTTTGTTTAGGTCATAGGGTGATGTCAAACCATGTTGGTTCACAAGTTGGGGCACTATCCTACCCGGTTTCACCTCGACGGGGAGATTCCACCCTTATACGGGCCCGGAACCTTCGCCTCTAGGTTAGAGCGCATGCATGCGAGGGGGGACACATGCAAGCACCTATATATACCAACCTCTAACCACACCCACACACACATATATGCTAGGGGCACATGCAAGTTTTCATCTCATTCCGATGTTCTCGTGGTCTTCCTCCGGCGAAACCCTGATCTCTGTGCACACTCGGATCGTCTACCCCCCTAGACGTTCCTCTGACAGGGGTAGCCCGGCGTAGCTCTCTCTTGTTTTGTGTTTGTTTAGGTCATAGGGTGATGTCAAACCATGTTGGTTCACAAGTTGGGGCACTATCCTACCCGGTTTCACCTCGACGGGGAGATTCCACCCTCATACAGGTCCGGAACCTTCGCCTCTAGGTTAGAGCGCATGCATGCGAGGGGGGACACATGCAAGCACCTATTTATACAACCTCTAACCACACCCACACACACATATGCTAGGGGCACATGCAAGTTTTCATCTCATTCCGATGTTCTCGTGGTCTTCCTCCGGCGAAACCCTGATCTCTGTGCACACTCGGATCGTCTACCCCCCTAGACGTTCCTCTGACAGGGGTAGCCCGGCGTAGCTCTCTCTTGTTTTGTGTTTGTTTAGGTCATAGGGTGATGTCAAACCATGTTGGCTCACAAGTTGGGGCACTATCCTACCCGGTTTCACCTCGACGGGGAGATTCCACCCTCATACGGGCCCGGAACCTTCGCCTCTAGGTTAGAGCGCATGCATGCGAGGGGGGACACATGCAAGCACCTATATATACCAACCTCTAACCACACCCACACACACATATGCTAGGGGCACATGCAAGTTTTCATCTCATTCCGATGTTCTCGTGGTCTTCCTCCGACGAAACCCTGATCTCTGTGCACACTCGGATCGTCTACCCCCCTAGACGTTCCTCTGACAGGGGTAGCCCGGCGTAGCTCTCTCTTGTTTTGTGTTTGTTTAGGTCATAGGGTGATGTCAAACCATGTTGGTTCACAAGTTGGGGCACTATCCTACCCGGTTTCACCTCGACGGGGAGATTCCACCCTCATACGGGTCCGGAACCTTCGCCTCTAGGTTAGAGCGCATGCATGCGAGGGGGGACACATGCAAGCACCTATTTATACAACCTCTAACCACACCCACACACACATATGCTAGGGGCACATGCAAGTTTTCATCTCATTCCGATGTTCTCGTGGTCTTCCTCCGGCGAAACCCTGATCTCTGTGCACACTCGGATCGTCTACCCCCCTAGACGTTCCTCTGACAGGGGTAGCCCGGCGTAGCTCTCTCTTGTTTTGTGTTTGTTTAGGTCATAGGGTGATGTCAAACCATGTTGGCTCACAAGTTGGGGCACTATCCTACCCGGTTTCACCTCGACGGGGAGATTCCACCCTCATACGGGTCCGGAACCTTCGCCTCTAGGTTAGAGCGCATGCATGCGAGGGGGGACACATGCAAGCACCTATATATACCAACCTCTAACCACACCCACACACACATATGCTAGGGGCACATGCAAGTTTTCATCTCATTCCGATGTTCTCGTGGTCTTCCTCCGTCGAAACCCTGATCTCTGTGCACACTCGGATCGTCTACCCCCCTAGACGTTCCTCTGACAGGGGTAGCCCGGCGTAGCTCTCTCTTGTTTTGTGTTTGTTTAGGTCATAGGGTGATGTCAAACCATGTTGGCTCACAAGTTGGGGCACTATCCTACCCGGTTTCACCTCGACGGGGAGATTCCACCCTCATACGGGTCCGGAACCTTCGCCTCTAGGTTAGAGCGCATGCATGCGAGGGGGGACACATGCAAGCACCTATATATACCAACCTCTAACCACACCCACACACATATATGCTAGGGGCACATGCAAGTTTTCATCTCATTCCGATGTTCTCGTGGTCTTCCTCCGTCGAAACCCTGATCTCTGTGCACACTCGGATCGTCTACCCCCCTAGACGTTCCTCTGACAGGGGTAGCCCGGCGTAGCTCTCTCTTGTTTTGTGTTTGTTTAGGTCATAGGGTGATGTCAAACCATGTTGGCTCACAAGTTGGGGCACTATCCTACCCGGTTTCACCTCGACGGGGAGATTCCACCCTCATACGGGTCCGGAACCTTCGCCTCTAGGTTAGAGCGCATGCATGCGAGGGGGGACACATGCAAGCACCTATATATACCAACCTCTAACCACACCCACACACACATATGCTAGGGGCACATGCAAGTTTTCATCTCATTCCAATGTTCTCGTGGTCTTCTTCCGTCGAAACCCTGATCTCTGTGCACACTCGGATCGTCTACCCCCCTAGACGTTCCTCTGACAGGGGTAGCCCGGCGTAGCTCTCTCTTGTTTTGTGTTTGTTTAGGTCATAGGGTGATGTCAAACCATGTTGGTTCACAAGTTGGGGCACTATCCTACCCGGTTTCACCTCGACGGGGAGATTCCACCCTTATACGGGCCCGGAACCTTCGCCTCTAGGTTAGAGCGCATGCATGCGAGGGGGGACACATGCAAGCACCTATATATACCAACCTCTAACCACACCCACACACACATATGCTAGGGGCACATGCAAGTTTTCATCTCATTCCGATGTTCTCGTGGTCTTCCTCCGACGAAACCCTGATCTCTGTGCACACTCGGATCGTCTACCCCCCTAGACGTTCCTCTGACAGGGGTAGCCCGGCGTAGCTCTCTCTTTTTTTGTGTTTGTTTAGGTCATAGGGTGATGTCAAACCATGTTGGTTCACAAGTTGGGGCACTATCCTACCCGGTTTCACCTCGACGGGGAGATTCCACCCTCATACGGGTCCGGAACCTTCGCCTCTAGGTTAGAGCGCATGCATGCGAGGGGGGACACATGCAAGCACCTATATATACCAACCTCTAACCACACCCACACACACATATGCTAGGGGCACATGCAAGTTTTCATCTCATTCCGATGTTCTCGTGGTCTTCCTCCGTCGAAACCCTGATCTCTGTGCACACTCGGATCGTCTACCCCCCTAGACGTTCCTCTGACAGGGGTAGCCCGGCGTAGCTCTCTCTTGTTTTGTGTTTGTTTAGGTCATAGGGTGATGTCAAACCATGTTGGTTCACAAGTTGGGGCACTATCCTACCCGGTTTCACCTCGACGGGGAGATTCCACCCTTATACGGGCCTGGAACCTTCGCCTCTAGGTTAGAGCGCATGCATGCGAGGGGCGACACATGCAAGCACCTATATATACCAACCTCTAACCACACCCACACACACATATATGCTAGGGGCACATGCAAGTTTTCATCTCATTCCGATGTTCTCGTGGTCTTCCTCCGGCGAAACCCTGATCTCTGTGCACACTCGGATCGTCTACCCCCCTAGACGTTCCTCTGACAGGGGTAGCCCGGCGTAGCTCTCTCTTGTTTTGTGTTTGTTTAGGTCATAGGGTGATGTCAAACCATGTTGGTTCACAAGTTGGGGCACTATCCTACCCGGTTTCACCTCGACGGGGAGATTCCACCCTCATACGGGTCCGGAACCTTCGCCTCTAGGTTAGAGCGCATGCATGCGAGGGGGGACACATGCAAGCACCTATTTATACAACCTCTAACCACACCCACACACACATATGCTAGGGGCACATGCAAGTTTTCATCTCATTCCGATGTTCTCGTGGTCTTCCTCCGGCGAAACCCTGATCTCTGTGCACACTCGGATCGTCTACCCCCCTAGACGTTCCTCTGACAGGGGTAGCCCGGCGTAGCTCTCTCTTGTTTTGTGTTTGTTTAGGTCATAGGGTGATGTCAAACCATGTTGGCTCACAAGTTGGGGCACTATCCTACCCGGTTTCACCTCGACGGGGAGATTCCACCCTCATACGGGCCCGGAACCTTCGCCTCTAGGTTAGAGCGCATGCATGCGAGGGGGGACACATGCAAGCACCTATATATACCAACCTCTAACCACACCCACACACACATATGCTAGGGGCACATGCAAGTTTTCATCTCATTCCGATGTTCTCGTGGTCTTCCTCCGACGAAACCCTGATCTCTGTGCACACTCGGATCGTCTACCCCCCTAGACGTTCCTCTGACAGGGGTAGCCCGGCGTAGGTCTCTCTTGTTTTGTGTTTGTTTAGGTCATAGGGTGATGTCAAACCATGTTGGTTCACAAGTTGGGGCACTATCCTACCCGGTTTCACCTCGACGGGGAGATTCCACCCTCATACGGGTCCGGAACCTTCGCCTCTAGGTTAGAGCGCATGCATGCGAGGGGGGACACATGCAAGCACCTATATATACCAACCTCTAACCACACCCACACACACATATGCTAGGGGCACATGCAAGTTTTCATCTCATTCCGATGTTCTCGTGGTCTTCCTCCGTCGAAACCCTGATCTCTGTGCACACTCGGATCGTCTACCCCCCTAGACGTTCCTCTGACAGGGGTAGCCCGGCGTAGCTCTCTCTTGTTTTGTGTTTGTTTAGGTCATAGGGTGATGTCAAACCATGTTGGTTCACAAGTTGGGGCACTATCCTACCCGGTTTCACCTCGACGGGGAGATTCCACCCTTATACGGGCCCGGAACCTTCGCCTCTAGGTTAGAGCGCATGCATGCGAGGGGGGACACATGCAAGCACCTATATATACCAACCTCTAACCACACCCACACACACATATATGCTAGGGGCACATGCAAGTTTTCATCTCATTCCGATGTTCTCGTGGTCTTCCTCCGGCGAAACCCTGATCTCTGTGCACACTCGGATCGTCTACCCCCCTAGACGTTCCTCTGACAGGGGTAGCCCGGCGTAGCTCTCTCTTGTTTTGTGTTTGTTTAGGTCATAGGGTGATGTCAAACCATGTTGGTTCACAAGTTGGGGCACTATCCTACCCGGTTTCACCTCGACGGGGAGATTCCACCCTCATACGGGTCCGGAACCTTCGCCTCTAGGTTAGAGCGCATGCATGCGAGGGGGGACACATGCAAGCACCTATTTATACAACCTCTAACCACACCCACACACACATATGCTAGGGGCACATGCAAGTTTTCATCTCATTCCGATGTTCTCGTGGTCTTCCTCTGGCGAAACCCTGATCTCTGTGCACACTCGGATCGTCTACCCCCCTAGACGTTCCTCTGACAGGGGTAGCCCGGCGTAGCTCTCTCTTGTTTTGTGTTTGTTTAGGTCATAGGGTGATGTCAAACCATGTTGGCTCACAAGTTGGGGCACTATCCTACCCGGTTTCACCTCGACGGGGCTATTCGTGGTGGAGGCAATCATGGTGGAGTGATGGAGATCATGTCGGAACGCACAAGATGGAGATCATTGCGCGAAGATTGGCTATACCATGTCACATAAAGTTATATGCATGTGATGTTTATCCCTTTTATGTATCTTATTATGCTTAGATCGCGACGGTAGCATTATAAGATGATTCCTCACTTAAAGATCAAGATAAAAACGGTGTTCTCCCCAAGTATGCACCGTTGCGAAAGTTCGTCGTGTCCAAGCATCACGTGATGATCGGGTGCTATAGACTCTACGCTCACATACAACGGGTGCAAGCCAGTTTTTGCACATGCGGAAATACTTGGGTCTAACTTGACGAGCCTAGCATGTACAGACATGGCCTCGGAACACAAGAACCGAAAGGTTAAGCATGAGTCATATGAATGATATGATCGACACTTTGTTGTCCACCATTGAAACCACATCTCTTCTCGTGATGATCGGATTAGGTGTGGTGAATTTGGATCGTGTTCACTAAACAACTTGAGGGATGTTGAATTTAGTGGGAGTTCATCTAGTAATTTGATTAAGTTGAACTATTTATCATGAACATAGTCTAAATTGTACTTGCAAATACTGTAGATCCAATGGCCAAGTCCAACTTCAACTTCAACGTTTTTGCTGAGAAAGAAAAGCTTAGAAACAATGGGTCTAACTTCACCAACTGGTTCCGCAATCTAAGAATCATTCTGTCTGGCGGACAAAAGGACTATGTCCTTGAGAAAGCGTTAGGTAACCCCCCTGCTGCAACTGCGTCGGCTGATGAGAAAGCTGTCTATCAGTCGCGCAAAGATGATTATGGTGTGAGTAAGAGCACCATGTTGTTTGCTATGGAACCGGAGCTTCAAAATCGTTTTGAAACCTATCCCGGGTCCTTTGAGATTCTCGAGGAGCTGAAAACCATGTTTCAGACTCAAACCCGTTCTGAGAGATATGAGATCTCTGAGAAGTTCTTTAACTGCAAGATGGAGGAAGGGAGTTCCGTTAGTGAGCACGCCATAAAGATGTCGGGCTACACTCAACGCCTTGAGCAACTGGAATGCACGATTCCAGAGGAGCTCAAGATTGACAGGGTTCTGCAATCACTCCCTCCCAGCTACAAAAGTTTTGTAGTGACTCATAATCAGATTGGTTCCACTGATACGATCACCGAGCTCTTCGCAAAGCTGAAGGCTGCGGAAGTGGACATCAAGAAGGATAATCATGTGTTGATGGTCAACAAGCCCTCCTTTAAGAAAGGTAAGGGAGCAAAGAAGCCCTTCAAGAAGGGCGGCGGCAAGCGCAATGCCCCTGCTGAGAAGAAGCTCAGGTCTGGTCCTAAGCCGGACACTGAGTGCTTCTATTGCAAGGACATGGGTCACTAGAAGCGCAACTGCCCGAAGTACTTAGCGGACAAGAAGGCTGGCACCATCAAAGGTATATTTGATATACATGTTATTGATGTTTTCCTTACTAGCCCTCGTTGTAGTGCTTGGGTATTTGATACCGGTTCAGTTGCTAATATTTGTAACTCGAAACAGGAGCTACGGAATAGACAGCGGCTTGCGAGGGATGAGGTGACGATGCGCGTTGGCAACGGATCAAGAGTTGATGTGATGGCGGTCGGCACGCTCTCCTTAGTTTTACCTTCGGGATTAGTTTTAAACCTTAATAAATGTTATTATGTGCCTGCGTTGAGCATGAACATTATTTCCGGATCATGTTTATTGCAAGACGGTTATTCATTTAAATCGGAGAATAATGGTTGTTCTATTTATATGAGTAACATCTTTTATGGTCATGCACCTCTTGTGAATGGTTTATTTCTTCTAAATCTCAAAAGGGATGAAACACACATCCATAACATTGAGGCTAAGAGATGCAAAGTAGATAGTGATAATACTACTTATTTGTGGCACTGTCGTCTAGGTCATATTGGTGTAAAGCGCATGAAGAAACTCCATTCTGATGGACTTTTGGAGTCTCTTGATTTTGAATCATTTGACACATGCGAACCATGCCTCATGGGCAAGATGATCAAAACACCGTTCTCCGGTATGATGGAGCGAGCAACGGACTTGTTGGAAATCATACATACCGATGTATGCGGACCGATGAGTGTTTCGACGTGCGGTGGATATCGCTATTTTCTCACTTTTACCGATGACTTAAGTAGATATGGGTATATCTATTTAATGAAACATAAATCTGAAACGTTTGAAAAGTTCAAAGAATTTCAGAATGAAGTGGAGAACCATCGTAACAGAAAGATTAAGTTTCTACGATCCGATCGTGGAGGTGAATATTTGAGTTATGATTTTCTCACGCATCTTAAAGCAAGTGGAATCGTTTCACAACTCACGCCACCCGGAACACCACAGCGCAATGGTGTGTCTGAACGCCGGAATCGAACCCTATTAGATATGGTCCGATCAATGATGTCTCTTACTGATTTGCCGTTATCATTTTGGGGTTATGCATTAGAAACCGCTGCATTCACTTTAAATAGGGCTCCATCTAAATCCGTTGAGACGACACTGTATGAACTGTGGTTTGGTGCTAAACCTAAGTTGTCGTTTCTTAAAGTTTGGGGATGCGAAGCTTACGTCAAGAAGTTGATGCCGGACAAGCTCGAACCCAAAGCGGAGAAATGCGTCTTCATAGGATACCCTAAGGAAACCATTGGGTATACCTTCTATCACAGAACCGAAGGCAAAGTGTTTGTCGCAAAGAACGGTTCCTTTCTTGAGAAGGAGTTTCTCTCGAAAGAAGTGAGTGGGAGGAAAGTAGAGCTAGACGAGGTTATTGAACCTTCTCTTGAATTGGAGAGTAGCGCAGCACCTGAAATTGTTCCAGTGCCGCCTGCACCAACAATAGAGGAAGCTAATGAAAAGGATCATGAAGCTTCGGACGATGCTGCTACTGAACGTCGCAGGTCGACAAGGTCGCGTGCCCCTCCTGAGTGGTACGGCAACCCTGTCTTGACTGTCTTGTTGGTAAAAGACAGTGAACCTACGAACTATGAGGAAGCGATGATGAGCCCAGACTCTGAGAAATGGGTGGAAGCCATGAAATCCGAATTGGGATCCATGAGCGAAAACCAAGTATAGACTTTGGTGGATCCTCCTAGCGACCGAAAGGCCGTTGAGTGCAAATGGATATTCAAGAAGAAAACGGACGCGGATGGTAATGTTACCGTCTATAAAGCACGGCTTGTCGCAAAAGGTTTTTGACAAGTTCAAGGTGTTGACTACGATGAGACTTTCTCTCCCGTAGCGATGTTTAAGTCCATTCGGATTTTATTAGAAATTGCTGCGTTTCATGATTATGAAATATGGCAGATGGATGTCAAGACTGCTTTCCTCAATGGCAACATTGATGAAGAGTTGTATATGATGCAACCCGAAGGTTTTGTCGATCCTAAGGATGCTAGTAAAGTATGCAAACTTCAGCGTTCCATTTATGGACTGAAGCAAGCATCTCGGAGTTGGAACCTTTGTTTTGATCAAGTGATCAAGAGCTTTGGATTTGTTCCAAATTGCTACGAAGCTTGCATCTACAAGAAAGTGAGTGGGAGCTCGGTGACGTTTCTGGTACTGTATGTGGATGACATATTGATTATCGGAAATGACATCAACATGCTTAACGATGTGAAGAGTTATTTGAACAAGTGTTTTTCAATGAAAGACCTAGGTGAAGCTGCTTATATATTGGGCATCAAGATCTATAGAGATAGACAAAGACACCTGATAGCTTTAAGCCAGAGTACATACCTAGACAAAGTTCTGAAAAGGTTCAGAATGGATAAGGCAAAGAAAGGTTCAGTGCCTATGTTGTCAGGTAAGATATTGAGCAAGGCTCAGTGTCCAGCTACGGTAAATGATAGGGAAGCTATGAGCAAAGTGACTTATGCCTCGGCCATAGGTTCCATCATGTATGCCATGCTGTGTACTAGATCGGATGTGTCCAATGCTCTTAGTTTGACGAGCAGATATCAAAGTGATCCAGGAGTGGAACACTGGACAGCCGTGAAGAACATCCTAAAGTACCTAAATAGAACTAAAGAAATGTTCTTAGTCTATGGGGGTGATGAACAGCTTGTCGTAAAAGGTTACGTCGATGCTAGTTTCGACATCGACAAGGATGATTCTAAATCTCAGACAGGATACATTTATATTTTGAATGGAGGAGCTGTGAGCTGGAGAAGCTGCAAGCAAAGCGTGATCGCGGGATCTACAGTAGAAGCGGAATACATGGCTGCTGCAGAAGCGTCAAGTGAAGGAGTTTGGATCAGAAACTTCATCACTGAGCTTGGCGTGGTTCCAAGTGCATTGGACCCACTGGAGATATTGTGTGACAACACTGGCGCCATAGCACTCGCTAAGGAACCAAGATATCATCCAAAGACCAAGCATATCAACCGCAAATTTCATATAATCCGAGATTATATAGCAGATGGAGATCTGAAGATTAGCAAAGTCCATACGGATCTGAATGTCGCAGATCCATTGACTAAACCTCTTCCACGTGTAAAACATGATCAACACCTCAGTGCCATGGGTGTGAGATTGTTGCCAAATGTAAACTAGATTATTGACTCTAGTGCAAGTGGGAGACTGTTGGAATTATGCCCTAGAGGCAATAATAAAGATGTTATTATTATAATTCTTGTTCGTGATAAAGTTTATATTCCATGCTAGAATTGTATTAAGCGGAAACTTTAATACTTGTGTGGTTTGTGAACAACACCGTGTCCCTAGTACGCCTCTATGGACTAGTTCATTGATCAATGATGGTTAAGGTTTCCTAACCATAGACATGAGTTGTCAATTGATAATGAGATCATATCATTGGGAGAATGATATGATGGACAGACCCAAACTAAGCGAAGCAATTAGATCGTTTCATCGTGTTCATCTTTGCGAAGCTTTTCCTATGTCAAATATTGTATTCCTTAGACCATGAGATAATGCAACTCCCTGGTACCGGAAGAAATCTTTGAGGTCATCAAACGTCATCCTATGAGAGGGTGATCATAAAGGTGTCTCTCAGGTGATCGGAAAGTATCTGTTGGGTTGTATGTATCGAGATGGAATTTGTCCCTCCCAAGTCGGAGAGATATACTTCGGGCCCACTCGGTAATCGATATCAACACCGCTTGCAAGCATGTGGTTAAGGAGTTAATCACAAAGTGATATCGGATTACAGAAACGAGTAAAGTACTTGCTGTGAACGAGATTGAACTAGGTATGACGATACCGACGATCGAATCTCGAGCAAGTAAAATATCGTGAGACGAAGGGAATATATATATGGGATTGATTGAATCCTGGCATCGTGGTTCATCCGATATGATCATCGATGAATGTGTGGGAGTCAATATGGGTGCCCAGACCCCGCTGTTGATTATTGATAGAAGATCATGTCTGCATATTCTCGAACCCGCAGGGTCACACACTTAACGTGTCTTGACGCTAGGATAGATTGGATAATTGGTTTATGAATTTTTGTTCGGAGTCTCGGATGGGATCCGGGATATCACGAGAGGTTCCGGAATGGTCCGGAGAATAAGATTCATATAAGGCAGTGCAGTTTTTGGAGTTCGGAATTGTTCCGGGTTAATCGGTATTGTACCGGAAGCTTCTAGAACCTTCCGGAAGGGGACCAACGTGGCCCCACCTTCCGGGAGGGGGCATGGGCCTATGAGGGAGTGTCCTGGCCGCATTGGGCCAGGGGCACAAGGCCCCATAGGGCCCAGCCGATCCTGGATAAGTTTAAACTCGTTTAAACTAGAGATAGGATTTCTAGATAAGGGAGAGTTTAAATCGTTTAAACTAGAGATAGGATTTCTAGATAAGGGAGAGTTTAAATTGTTTAAACTAGAGATAGGCTTGGAGGAGGGGCAAGGGCTGGCCGCCCTCCCCCCTCTATATATAGAGGGGTGGTGCGCCCCCTCCCCCTACTACTCCACACCTTCCTCCAAGCCCTAGCTGCCTTGCTACCTTCCTCTCTCCCTTCCGACTGTTTGTAGGCGAAGCCCTGCAGCAGAAATTCTCCACCATATACACCACGCCGTCGTGTTGTAGATCCAATCTATCTCTCCACCATACTCGCTGGTCCGAGGAAGGAGGAGACGTCGAGGTGCTGCACGTGTGCATCTCACGGAGGCACCGCCACTTGTGGTGCTAGATCGGATCGGATCGCGAGGAGGAGAAGCGAGTACGACTACATCACCCACGTTCCGACGAACGTTCCGCTGTGCGAATCTTCAAGGGTATGAAGATCTAATCCAATCTCTCTCGTTGTTTGCATCTCCTAGATTAGATCTTGGCTTTCCCTCTGTTCGCTCCGTAGAAAATTTTGATTTACTATGCCGCGAAACCCTTCAGATGCATGTTGGAGCAGTCGTGCGCGTGTCGACGTGCACACTTGAAGATCCGTAGACCGCGGCGTGACGAATTTCTGAAGGCGGCAACGACGCAAGATCTTGTCCACCGTGTTCTCCAACGGTGCGCCGCCGGTGACCCTGATCTTGCATACTTTTCGTGGGACGAGGGTATAAAGATTTAGGGCTTTATTTGGCTAATTGAATCTAATCTAGAGATTGGAAAATTTGAGATTGAATCTAATCTAGTCTAAAGAACCGATCTAATCTTTGATTTTGATCGGATACTGCGCCCCCGAGGAGATTGATCTCCCCGGGGGCAGCGCGCGTTGCGAAAGTGGAGAAACCTAGGATCAGCGCCGTGAGGCTAACCGCTCTAATACCATGTGGAAAATATTGAATCTCTAATATTTCAGTGTTTGATTTATATTAGAGATTCAATATTTTCCACAGTTGGAACCTTGACTTGTGCTACGCACGGGCGAGATCTCTTGTGATAACGCCTACACCTTCAGCCAAGTTGTAATTAACGGTGTCGGTTTTACTTGAGATCTCTACTAACCAACCAACTATATTTCTGTTGTAGTATTATTAGTTTGTTGTCGGCGTGCCGCTCTAAAATCAGTGCGCGGTAAGAGTAATAATCTATGTGATGCCTTTTCCATGTCGTGTTGGTGGAAAGAAAAGGTGTGAGGGAGAGAAAAAAGGAAGGTGTGAGGGAGAGCAAAAGAAGATGGCAAACCCTTGACGGAGAGCAAAGAAGATATACCAAACCCTAGAGGGAGATTAAAGAATGCAAACCGTGTTGTCCCACCCTCCATATATATGCGGCCACTCCTCATTATTCCTTCTTCTATTAAAATAGATGCATCTTATATAAGTATTATTATTTTTAACCTGACACTAACCTATAGCTAGGCTTTCTGGAGGAATGGCCGCCTTGAGCGATGAGGAGCAGGACGACCTTCCTTCTGCAAATTTATCTGCAGGTGGGTTTCAATTTTCATGCATGCATATTGGTCGCCAATAAGAAATGTGGAGCCTAGCTAGCTATGGATGGATGCAGGGTCGACCAAGGTGGCAGAGAGAGTGCAGCTGGAGGCGTCCATCTCCAAATGGGCACCATTGGAGAAGACTAGGCAGCAGGTGATGCTGAAGGTGATGGTGGCATCATCTTCTTCTGCCGGCGACCGGTTGGGGCTGGACCTGGTGGTTGTCCTGGACGTGAGCGGGGAGAAGCTCGCCAACAAGATGAAGAACGCCATGCAATTCATAATCAGTAAGCTCAGCCCCATGGACCGCCTGTGCGTCGTCGGCACCACCGGCGCCAACAATAGGCTGCAGTTCATGACCAAGGATGCCCGGGCGGAGCTCAGGGGCGCCGTGGATGGCGGCCTGCAGCTGCAGGTAGCCGGCGCCGGCGGTGGGCTCGAGACGGGCCTTCAAGTCCTGGCAGCTGGCGGTGGCGGCTGGCTGCAGGGAGGTCCCCGCCGCACCGCCAGCGTCCTACTCATGTCCGATTGCAAGCAGCAACCAAGGCCTAGGCTTGTTGAAACCATGCCCAACAGCGTGGTGGTCCACACGTTCGGTTTTGGCCAAGACAACGACTTGACGGTAGTACTGCTCCCTCCTCTGTTAATTCCCAAATTAATTCCCAAATTGATTTTGAAATGCTACTTGTATGATGAAGGTGTTGGAGAAGATCGCGCACAAGAGCCCTGGAGGAACATTCAACTTTGTGAGTAAGGAGGAGGAGGAGAATCTGAGCGCGCCCATCTCGCAGATCCTGGCTGGCCTCCTCAGCGTGGTTGTCCAGGACCTCAAGCTCATCATGTGGACCGAGCGGGGCTTTAGAGACAAGGTGGAGTCCACAATAGAGAAGGTGGACGCCGGGAGCTGCTACCCGCATCGGTGGGGCTCTAACCTACAGCAAGACTCAGCTTTGGGGGTCACGGTCAGCTTCGGCGATCTCTACAGCGGAGAAGATCGGAAGGTCATTGTCGATCTCCTCACTCCTGCGGTCGAATCGGGGTACAAGAAGGCGACTGTCATCGTGGCTCAATGCTCGTATTCCTATAGGTAGCTACTCTCGATCGGTTTATTATACTCCTCCAATTTTCGGGCGAGGCTACCTAGTACTACTAGTTATTAACTAATACTATACATATACTTCCCTTCCATCTTGGATTGGATCAGTACACAAAAAGAAGCCATCGACTCCCCTAAAACCTTCAGTCAGGACAGAAACATCCGCCCCAACAACACGTTAACCGGCCTGCCAGTGCCGCCGGCGCTGAAGGCCGAACTCCTCCGTCGGCGTCATGCAGACATGTTAGGGGAAGCAGCGAGCACAATGGACTACATCCAGGCTAGGGGCAAGCTTTTGGAGGCCTGGACAGCCTGTGGAGCTGATGAGAAGCCCAACCCCATCAAGGCTGAGCTGGAGTTGCTGCTCAACCTCAACAAGTGGGCGGACCTCCATGCCTGCTTGTTGGCGGCCATAATGTCGCACTGCCGCCAGCGCTTCACGGCGAGGGGGGACGTCATGAGAGTGAGGCTCTTTGACACGCCGCTCATGCGCATGTACATGGTGCAGGCCCACAAGTTTGGCGATGATCCTGACAGGCAGAAGCCACCGTCGGCGGACGAGGATGTCGAGGAGGAGGAGGAGAAAGAGATGCTAGTGGTGTCAGGCCGACGGCCCCCACGTGGGACCCGGTTTAGGGGCATACGAAAAGAAAGCACTAGGAGCTCCTGGCGGGCTTGGATGGTGATGGTCATGTTCATGGTGCTTGCCATTGGTGCGATCTTGGCCGGCGTGGCGATGCTCACCGTATTCCTCCTCTACAAGCCACAAATGCCATATCTGGTGGTCTCTGACGCTCAGCTGAGGCAGCTTCTATACAATCAGCAGGATGGAACTATCCAGTCCCTACGAGTGTCTATCACAATCCTAGCAAAGAACAACTACTCCAAGGTGGGCGCCTCCTTCTCCAGTGTCGACATTTCCCTCGGGTTCCATGGTGCCGACATTGCACTCCTGCGGGCGAAGCCATTCATGGTGGCACAGGAGAGCTCCATCGCACTGCACTACCAAGTGGTGTCAGCAGGGCCCGTGCTGGACACCGCCAGAATGAATGAATCGCTCAAGGTTGGCCTTGTGCCGCTCGATCTTTTGAGCAAGGCGCGCACACGGTGGAAGGCAGGCATCTTCGTAAGGCATACGTATTGGACACACATATCATGCCGCCTCACATTCCTTTACCCTGGCAATGGCACAGTCATGCCCATCGACAGTCACAGATGCCATTCTAGGTCGCCATAGCGTAGCAGGCAGTGCGCCTCCTCTGCAAATCCATTTGATGATACATTTGCTTGTTCCGTGTAACTATCATGGTGGCCCTCACATGCTTAAAAGTGTTTCGAAAATTATTGAATTCCAATGTCATCATATAGATTTTCTAAGAAATTTCACATTTGAGTGGAATTTTTTCATACAAAAAAGATTATGTGTGACATCCCCCATCTCTAAGACAGTGGATAGTATGTATGCTTGCAATGAGAGGCGGCTGACGCCTGGATCGACAAAGAAGACAAAGAGCGGTGGTGGTGGAGCTCGATGAAGATCAAGACGCAAGAAGGATCATATCATATCACAAAATACATGTGATGTTGATATCTGTTTTACATCTTATTGTGTGCTAGTGTTAGATACTCAATGGTAACATATTAGATAAGATGATCCCTAATAATATCAATATTATGTTCTCCCCTAGCGTGCAAACACCAAGAAAGTTCATCGTTTTGAATCCGGCCATAACGATTGGGGGCTAGACATATCTACGTTCGCATATGGTGTGGGTTACAAGCCATGTATGTGCCACACAATACAGTAAGGTTAAATTGATGAGCCTAACATGTGTAGACATGGTCTCAAAACACAAGAGATTGAAAGATAAGAGCATGAGTCACATGAAATGATATGATTGACAGTGGAGAATGTCTACCTTTGCAGCTATATTGCCGGCCATGACGATCGAGGGTGATGTAGTGAATTGGGATCGTGTGATCGCTAAAATCGTCCAGGGGATGACAATTTTAGTGTGAGCTCAATTATGAATTGAACTCATATTATAAACATAGTCTAGATGTCTATTTGCAAATATCTTAGTAGATCATGGCCTATTCTATTAAGGTCTTTTGCGACCATGAGAAATTTCTTACTTAATGAGGAACTTAGCAAAAGGGTCCAACATCATAGATTAATACCCACGCCCGAGGGATATCCTCGTAAAAGATGATCTACCCTTCTTGATACAATAACCATTAGGAGATAGTCCGATGACTCCGCAACATTTGTGTTTTCTTCATAATCATCCAATAAGTCATTCTCCATTTGATGAAGAGTTGGACTATAATTTTGTATTCTACAAAATTAGGCACTTAAAGTATGAAGCTGTTGGATGAGTTTTCTTCTATGATACATAAAAAACAGAATATTTGGAGAGTCACTTAGCAATCTTGCATTAGAGTTAAGAACTCTCGGAGAGATTGATTGCAAGTGGAGATCATGGAAGAAAAGGGTATATGTTAGATATACAAAATTATGAATGTAATTCTTGCAAAAATCATTGCAGTTTACAAAGTATTGGGTACTTGTCCCGTTTTGTGAAAACAGGATGGTCTGCTTGAGAATTGCGAATTGAGGCAATGTGGCTAGATGATGGCAAGCAAACTAGTTGATGGCCGACATCACTACTTTCCTCAAAGTTTATCATTTGTATTAGTGAACTTGAATAAAATTTATAATCCTTGTTTGTGTGTCTTGCTTTTGGTGAGATGATTATTCATATAAATAATATAAATAAGTTACAAGCCAATTGTTTTGTTCTTATGAATAATAGCTTTATGGTCACATTACGATTATAAATCATATTCTCATTACTATGTTAATGATAATAGTTTAAGCATTTATAAAGGATTATAATGCTAAAAGATATCCAAAATATGATTACTGAATGACACTATCGTTTAAGTTAAGGTGGTTATTGCATGTTTTTTATTCTGATGCAAATCGGGGTCTTAGATATTTGATCTTGAGACTTTGGAAAACCATACCTCGTTTGGTGAAATGACTAAAACTCCGCATTCTAGAAAAACGGTAATATGCGAAAAGATGTTAGATTTTATACATAGTGGTGTATTGTATTTTCAAAAAATAGTGGAAATCATTATTTCATTGTGGACTTAAGTAAATATGTGTATTTACTTAATGAAACATAAGTTTGAAACTATTTTGAATTGTTCAAATGATTTTACAACGAAGAAGGATATTGAATTAATTTAACAGGAATACAAAGTATTTTCGATTTGATCGATGTGACTAAAGTATTTAAGTTAATTCTTGGCATAAAGGGCTTGTGAAAGATATTTCACAAATTATGATAATTAGACAAATTCAAGGGGTTGATCTGTCCAAATATCATAATCATTTTGTATTAGATACATATGGTCTAATATTATCACTTATCAGGGTTATAATTATCGTTTAGAGTTAGAGATCGAAATAAGAAAACACTCAGTTTCAAATACAAAGGAACATCTAAAGATTCGTGGAAATAACACCACAAGAGTTATGGCACGTTCGAGTTTCTAGAGATTTCGATGATTTGAAACAGTGGCAGATAAGCAAGTATTTATAGTGTATTTGAATACATGTTTCACAAAGGGCAAACCTGTTGTTATCCTAAGGTTTTATGTGTCTTGACGAAGATACAGGTGGAAGAAAGTAAAAGATCAAAACAAGGTATTTGACCTTACCTCCAGATTGTTGAGTGGCGCAGCGGAATTTGTTCCGGGTACCGAATTCTAGAGGTAGAGAAGCTAATGATAATGATCATAAAATTTTAGCGATACTTTTACTAAAGAAATTAGGATTCAAAAATATATATTCTGCAAATTTGTGGAATTGTATTTTGATTCACTTTTTATGTTTTTGAAACAAGACATAACTACGAATTACAAAGAAGCCTGGTTGATCTAAGTGCGAGAAATGACTAGGAGTACACATAATGCAAATTCTTTTGTAATATGTTGATGAAGATTATTCTCTGAACTAGCAAATTTATTAGGATTTTGGAAGTACACGTATACTGATTGGTATTTAAAAAAGAATATTTTCTAAATAAGCAATAACAAATAGTCCATGCGTGCGGTGCCGTGCACAAATAATAGCGGAGAAAATCATTGATAGATACACATGAAATAGAAACAACTAAACTAAGACAAGTTGGCATGGCGTGCCATAAGCCAGACAATGGTGAGGAGTTCGCCGCCACCGCTGAGCTGCCTGGCATGGGACTCTCTGCTGCAGTGATTGGCAACATAGCACAATATCTCCACCCACACTCCAAAGATGACCTCGAGTCTGTTGGGTCGGCGGCTGAGCACATCACCAAGTTTTACTCCAGTGTCATAGTTCGCTGGACGATCAAAGGACCTCATATCAGCATGGAACCCCGTGTGCAAAGCCCAGTTAAGTCGATCTTTTGCCGAGGCTCCATTGGCGCGCTGCATTACTTCATACAAATCACGGCGGAACTGGACATAACGACTGCGCCGCACAGGACCCGGAAGCATGTAGGGGCGTAGCACAAGGAGAAACATCATGTAGTTGGACAACACATTGACAGCGTCCCGCAAATCCACTTTGTTGCTACGATCACTGAAGAGGCAGATCTCGGTGGCGACATGCCAGGCCATGATGCTGTCCTCAAATCCAAGGTCTTGGATGCTCCAGCCAAGGTATAGATATAATATCTCACTCAATCCTAATCGTTTCAGTGTGAGCAGACCTGGCTGCGAACCAATTTCCATGCTGCCATTTGCCATTTCTAGTATCTCTCCCAGCACCAACTCCTTGGTAGAGTCTAAAAGCTGGACGGACTGTGAGTGGTGTAGTTCGTCCCACCAAGACTCCACCATGTGGTCCAGCCCCAGCTTCTTTGCCATCCACATGCCAGACATCGGCTGTAGTACTGCGTCGCCGGCGGTGGATAGTAACAGATTGTACTGCCCAAGGGAACCAGACCACCTCCTGTGCCTGGCAGCCTTGAGATACCGGCGAAAATTTCGAAGCTCACCGTACAGACGCGGCCATTTCTTGTGATATAACAAGGCTAATGTCCAGGTGGACACGACTGCCCTCATCAGGGATGCCATTTCCAGGAACAAGGCCCCAACCAAGAGGACATAGGTGATGGCGACGTCCTTCCTATTGTGCCCATGTTTGTCGCTGAACTGAAACAACAGGAATGCTGCCACCGTGGCAACGAGAGAGGTGATACGGATGCAGCAGCCGTACCATGTGCGGATCACGGTTGCCTTGGTGTAGAGGATGTCGTACATCAGAGACAGCTCCATCTCCATCAACCTGTCCAGCCGATGATACAATTGGAAAGAACGCAACACTTCTCGGACATACTCGCGCCGCCCTGTCTTGAGGCCAATGAAAAGCCCCTTGCAAACGTTGAGCAGGCCATGAGCTCCCATCAGAACGGCCTCCTGATCCAGGTCCATCCAGAACCTTCTTTCGAGCACCTCGCGAAGGAGGTGAATGCAATTGTCGTCGCTTTCCATCGCATCTGACTTGTCAAGAGAGCTCCAGATGCTGTCAAAGCTGGCGGACCGGAGCGCCCATATCCTCTCACCATACTTGAGAACGCCAACGGCAAAAATTAGGACAGCAGCCACAATCACCAAGGTCTCTCCATGGGGCATATACTTGTAGAGGACATAGGCAGCTCCCACGACTTGCACCACGAGAGTCTGCAGGTGGCGCAACCACAGCCGGTTGTCCTCGAAGGAGTAGGCACTAATGGTGTCCTGGCCACCGAGATGTACCAGGAGGAATGGCGCCCAGAACGCCACCAGCTGGTGCTCGGGCAGCTTGCTGGTGATGGAGAGATGGCCAAGGGTGAATAGTGCAGTGGAATCGGCCAGCTGGTAAGCCAGCCAGAGGAGCAACCTTGGCACTACGGAGATGCTGTGCCGACGGATCCAAGCGAACGAGAGCAGGAAAACTTGCAGCGAGAAGCTGAAAAGGACTAGACTCTGCACCCCCCATTCATTCCGAAGGTCCACAAATAGTCTGTCGTCCATTGCTCTCCGCTCTCTGAAATACAGCATATGGATGTCCAGCATCAGGAATCCATCAATTATTACTTGAACAATAAATCTAGAGACAGGAATAACATTATCTCTCCATGTTTTGTTATCTTAGTGACACAATTTATATATTACAATCCAAGAACCTAGTTAATTCTACGTGTGTACAAACACCCGTTGTTGGGTGTATCTATTTGTTAGATGACTAATTTTTTTTGTTATCTTTGGGCAACGTTTATCATCAGGTAGATCAATATCTAACAACTCACATATGTTGTCGATGAGTCGAGTTCGAGCAAACTAAACTATGAGCTAGTTCAAATAGGTGTGGTACATCATGGCTTGAGGGTTCACCTAACCAAGGAAATCCGATACTCGGAAGCATGATGTGCTAATGTAGCCAATTTCCAGTATGCGTCTACATATTTGGCGCTGATCGTGGCGAACTTGACAATATTGGCCATTGAACTTCTTTAAGAAATTGAGACAATTGTTCTTGGCCCCGGCCAAGCCAAATTAAAGGTCAAGGTACATCCAAAAAATGAGATCAAGGATGTCCCGCTATGGCCTGAGGACAAAACAAAAGTTGTCTTAGCTCCAATGTTGCGACAACACACGTAGTCTTTCTTCGTTGGAATGTCAATATCTTCACATCATAGTTTTAAATAGCCGGCTATAACCCGCTATAGCCTTTTCTGCATCATGCGGCTAAGTGCATTAGCCCGCTAAAAGGTGCTAAAACCCCTAAATAGCCGGCTATAGATGTTTTCACAGGGTGTCGCTATTAGCCTTAGCCGGCTATTTAAACTTTGCTTCACATGGGAATCAATAGACATGCGAAGGATCCTAGGTACATTGTCATGCATAAACTTTACTTAAATAAATGATGATAAGGCAAATCCCATCAAGCATATGTTGTGTCGCCTCACCCCGGAAGAGAAAAAAGTGATTGAAGCTGAAGTCAAGCCACACAAAGACCCCTCGGGTTTCATCTAGAAGGTCAAGAGACTCATTTGGGTCTGGCTATGCTATTTCAGCAAAGACACGAGATCTAAGAGTCTCTAGAAGAGACGATCCTATAAATATCCGTCCAGGGATATCACGAAGATAATCACCAACCCGGGCTTCAAGCACAAGAAGGCCAATGCATATCCCAAAAAATCTGATCAGTGGAGCTAGGGACTACCTCACCCGTTTCCCATATATAAATGGATGAAGAGAGGACCCATTGGGAGGCATCTTCACCTTAATCCACAATGCCCACACCTAGCAACCAAGGGAGCAGCATACCTTGAGAGAGCTTAGCACTAGCTATAGATCCAATCTCCACGAATCATCATCAATTCAGGGACTCCATTGGTGTACTCTATATACTCAATATAATCCAATATGAGCTGGACGTAGGGCTGTTACCCATCTCTCGGGCCAGGGTATCTTGGGGTCTTTGTCTTTGTTGTTCCAAGATGGCTCGAGGGTTTCCCGAACCAAAACAAATCCGATACACAGTATCATGCCGTACCAACTTAGCTAATTTCTAATATTTGTCGACAGAGATCAAGATGTAGTGTTGGCTCAAACTCAGCTTATAACGACCGCAAGTCAGTTTCTAACGAAACGAGCAATCAAAATTTCCATACACTAGATTATATAATGAATTTTTTTGTGACAAGCAAGAGAAGAAATCAACTGTGTGGTTGCTCATATTTAGCCCGAAAACAATAGAGAATCTGGGATATAGAAATAGGTTGTGACCATGCTACAGCACCTTGAGTGAAGGCTTCCTGTTTGAACGTTCCGTATCTTTTATTCTAGATGAAAGGCGGAAAATCTTCATAGATAAAAGGCAACAATTTATTCTAGTTCGTTTATATAGCATGTATTTTATCATCAATGTACACAGTTATATTATTCAATGCTCATAGTCAGCTCAATTTTTTCAACCGATATTTAGCAAGTTAAAAAGGAGTCGATCTAGGCGGCTCATGAGCTTCTAGCTAGGATTGCTTGCATCTCTTATAACGCCATGAGCAACATTGCTATATGTAAATAAATGATATTTGCATTTTTACGGTGCCTCCACTGATGCATAGTATGCAATTATTTCACACGCATTCCATGAAACAGCAGATATATTCAGAAGAATAGCCAAAGCATATATTTCCTAGAAAATATACCGGGGTTTATTATTTAGACTACAATATAGATGTCTGAATGTGTGAGAAACATACCTTAATGCCACTATCTTGAGAGTAGATGTACGTTCGACTCAAGATTGAAAATGTGGTTATGATCGGTGCTCCCGTACTATTTAGAGAAGGATTCAGACACCTTGTTATGTGGCTCGAGTAGGCTCTGTCTTCGAATAGATAACCGTAGAAGAATTTATTCTTGCCTTATTTTTCAGTTTACGAATGAACTCCCTTTTCCTTTTTGCTTGGAGGGCACACCTGAGTTGATTCGAGGTGTTATATCAAAGAAAAAAAGGAGTTCATTCAAGGTGTGTGTAGCAAACTCTATATGTCACGGATGACTCTTATCCATGGCTCTCATCCTTTTTTTTATATATTATTTTTTACTTTCCGGCGGTTACATAACAATTATTATAAGGTCCATTACATCATTTTGAAAGTGAGTGGCAATGAGTTGGGCGAGGAGCTAGATCTGTTATTGGATAATTGGACGCAAGGAATATGATGTAGTGCCTTTGAGGGCGGGCAATTCCCGACATACTTTTTTCCGCTTTCCCTTTACTTTGTTTTCTTTTGTTGTCATGTTACCGTCTTTTACTTGTACCAATCCCATTCATGAAGCAATCTCTGTCATTATGAGAGAATATCTAACCCTATTTTGGCGGCATAGTATCTTGACTTTTAGGTTGGCATTTTATTCATTGGTATCATATTTAAAAACAATTTCCTGTCTTTTGAGATGTCTGTATCAACCATCAACTGCAAGATTTCAATTGTTTGGCTTATAGCCTGGTTGGTTTTCTAAATATTGTTTAATTGTGATGTCTCTATTTTCTTCGCACATCTGCTCCTTGTATCTGGGATGATGGGCAATACTATTAGATTGGGTAGCAAAAACGAATAATTTGTGCAATTATTTATTCATATCTCTCAGATGCCTTTGATTCTGGTCTTGAATTCTTTTTCATGACTATGTAATGTCTTGGAATTTGTCTTTTTCATGATAGATGCATCCCGTGTCAAACTTTAAGGAAGTATTAGCAAGTTGACTCTCCCATATGCACGGCTAGATTTGTTGTGGTCAGCAAATTAGATTTTGAGAATTAAGACTACCTTCATGTAACTATAGCGCTGCATAGATCTTTAATTAGTATATCTATAGATTATGTAGCTTACCACATAGCCAGTAAGCTTGACCTTTATCTTGGCCGAAGGAAGCCTACATAGTTACTGAATTTGCATACTAATGTTCAATCCTTTTATGTGATATCAATTGTTTCCATGTAGAAAGTCCTGAACATGCACCTATGATGTCCTAAGGGACGTTTTGAACAAAACAGTTTCAAATATTCCAGTGCAAAGTATCATAGTGTTGGAAATTGGCGTAACACATGGTACAAGGGACTCCTTTTCACAATGGATTATTTCCTTTGCTACTTAATTTTCAGATAAAAAGCCAAAAATCTGTCACAATTGGTTCTGCACTGTTCTTTTCCAAAGAATATGACATATGTTAGATCAAGTCTATAATGATGTTCTATGGATTTATTTATAACATCAAATTCGTGACATTCTTGTCATGTCGTCATTTTGATGGCTTTACTTCACAAAAGTTAGTGCAATTCTATGGACTGCTATTCATTTTCAGTCAGCTGAACGTTTCTTTTGATGTTGTGGGGATAACATGCACAGTAGCACTGTTTTCTTTTTGCAGGAGTGGTAGCACTAAAATATTTGTCATTGCATATTTTCTTTATTTCCTACAATTCAAATTATTCCAGCCTCCTTGTAAAGAAATCCCGCCTCATCTTTTCCCTTGAATAAAAAGAGAGATAGAGCCCCCCCATCCCTTTCCCTTTCCCACCTCTTCTTGGAGGATAAAGATAGAACAAGGCCAGCAAAGCATTAGTAAAGCATAGCTCTGTTGCTTTCTTTTCATATGGCTTGGAGGGAGGAGGGGCGGTGGGAATCGTTTGTGTGTATAATTCAGGGTTTGACATATATAAACGCTATAGCTCCCACCTTTTCTTTTTTGCATTTGTGTTGATAGCTAGCTATATAGCTTGCGTGCTCGTCGGACGACAACATTGAAATGGATCAGGTAAACCTAGCCTAGCAACCTCTTTGTACATATGTAGGATGCACAAGTCATGCCTTGCAGAAGAACCAAATGAACGAGCATGGAGCAACTGAACTGATTGATTTCTTTGTTTGGACGACGACATGCAGGCGGATTCATCGTCTGGGCAGCTACAGGTGAAAGCCGCCTGCGCTAAGGAACTGATCGATGCAGAGCGCCCAGGTTGTATCCCTGTAATGGTGAGCATAAAGAAGTCGCCACTTTCCGCAATGACCGCGGAGCGACTGCCTATAGACCTCGTCCTCGTGCTCCACATCCGAAAGGGCTGCCCTGCGCCAGTGGAATGGCGGCGGCTGCTGATGGAAGCCGTGGTGGTCACGCTTGGGAAGCTTGGCCACACCCAAAATGACCGCCTCGCTGTCCTTGCCGATTCCAGAGCCCGGGGTGTCCGCAAACCCGAAGAAGAGATGGACAAGGAACTGACGCAATCCATGTATGCAAAATATTGGAAAGAAGTTCCATTAATGCAGGTGTCCGACGAGAACTGCAGACAAGTGCAGGTGTCCGCGGTAAACAAGGCTATCAGAAGTGAGACCTTGGTGGTGACAGCTTTGGAATTGGCCATTTCGGTACGTACGACGTCTGTACAATTCTCAACATGTCGATGGGCTGAAAGAATTAATGTACTAATTAAGGCTCACTGATCTCACTATTTGTGTGTGTGTGTGTGTGTGTAGATGTTACATAACCGGGAAGACGGGGACAAGGAGAACCGAACGGCCTACGTCATCGTCATCTCCAACAGCGATGAACAAGACATAGGCTCCCTGCTCTCCCGGAGTGCACCTACGCTCTCTTGGACGATGAGCGCGGCGGGATGACCAAGGCATTCGCTGCCTGCATCGACCGGATTACTTCAGCTGGCGTGGCCAACATGCCAATAGAGGTGAAACTGAAATGCGAGCGCAAGGTTGTTCTAGAGGCAATTGATGCCCCTCGGATCAGCTACTTCATCTCCTCTGAAAAGGATGTTGGCACGATTTGGACCAGCACCCAGCAGGCCTGCGCGTGCGTGCCCACGAAATTCATCGTCTACCTCAAGCCCCGGGAGGGCGAGGAAAAACTCAACAACATGGACTTGCTCAAGTTTTTCACGGTGCGTGTCAAGTACGGACATATCACTACTACTGCTAATGCACCGGAAGGCAAGCTGCTCGATGGCAAGGTAGTATGTGGAAATTATGTGGTGACAAAGGTGAAGACTATGGAGCACAGAGGGGAAGTGGTTCTTGTCAGAAAGGGCGTAGAGATATACAAAGAGATGGCGGCGGAGATGGTGCGGATCAAGGCTGTCAAGATTGTAGCCGACATCACTAGAGAGGAGGACCCGAACCAGCTGATCCATCTCGTCAATCTCGCAGAGAAGCTCCATGAACGATGGACCGCACTCCTGAACAACTCAGGCTGTGGTCAGGAGGCTGGCGACCTCATATCCATGCTCGCTCTCCAAATGCAGGAGATGCAGTTAAGGCTGCACAACAATTATTTCTGGCTCGAGTACATGCTCTCGTGGCAGTCACACCAGTTGTGGCAATTGCCTCTGCCGCCGCTCTTCATGGACAAGAGAGCCACCCAAGTCGACGACCCTCCACTGCAACTGGCCATCTTCCCCAAGGATAGGGCTACCCCTTGGGGCAACGAATACACAGTGCCCCGGCAGCTTAAAGTCGCCGTGCGCGTCACAGCTCCGGGGTTGAAGCGCTGCCCTGTTGACCTGATCGCCGTTCTCGACGCTAGCTGTGCCTGTGCTGCCGGCGGGGAGAAAGCTCAGAAAAGGCTGCGGCTACTCGTCGAGGCTACGGAGCTCGTCATGACCAAGCTTCATGACCACATGGACCGCCTGGCCATCATGCACGTCAACCAACCTGATGCGGCCAGCTTGATGGACATGTCTGAAGAAAGCCGGAACAAGATCTCCGCCATGTTGAAGTCATCCCTCGTGGTCGTCAGCAAGCCGCCACCGGCCATGGCGAACGAAAATGCCACCCAGGTACGTACGGATTAATTATATATCGAGGGCAAGAAATATTTGAATGACACACACATTCCCCCATTAATTGTAGACCTCGCATTGGAGGGAGCAGCTCCATAATAAGGCCATGAAGCTGGTAAGGAAACTCCTCAGCAGCGCCTCTGTCAACACGGCCCTAACGCCCCCAGAAAGACAAAGCACCGCCACTGTGGCGCAGTCTGTAGGTGGAAGCAGCAACTTGTGGAAGGCATTGGAAGGTGCCAAACAGGTATGCTGTTGCCGATGCATAAATAAATTTGCTAACGGCCAGGACGATTTACAAATATACGTGGCATTAATTAATTCCTAGAAAAATATGTTATCAAGCTTAACTTTAACTACTCCTACTAGCTAATATATTAAGGAACACCGTTATCAACACTTAGCACAAAGGGCATGAACTCACCTGACCTCCTAAACAATTTTATCCTACTTATTATAGCCCCTACACTTTTAACACCAGCCACCGGCCGGTTCACTTTACCCACAAGACTTGTATATGGAGCTGGTGTATATGGAGCTGGTGTCCCATAGTTTCCCAGATACCAACTTCCACTTTGAGTCCCACTTCCTTAGCTTGTATATGGAGCTGGTGTTATAGGCTTAACTTTAGATTCTGGTGGATGGTATTGTACGTGACAAGTCTGATCTGGCAGTGTATGCTTGCCAATGCCAGCGTGGTGGCACGACGAATGAACGCAATTACGTAGATGGCATACTCTAGTCCGCTGTCATAATAATGGTGGTGTGATGAATGAAAGCGATTAGGTGGCACGATGAATGTAATTAGGAGGTTGTGGTAGGAAGAACATGGGAGGAGGGCAAAGGAGGTGACAGCTAGATTATGTGGTAGCTTCTGTGGTAGTGCCACCTAAACTATGTCTTGGGGATAAAGTGGACCCATAGTATTGGATGATTGGCAAGTTAAATTAGATCAAATCATATCTAGGAGGCTATGTGAGCCTTGTCAAAATGAACTGAATGACTTTTCTCTCATGGAAGTGATGTACCTTAATAAAATATTTGATGTATACCTTACTTGTCTCCAAGATTGACATCCCTTAATCTCTTTGTTTTGGACGATGTAGATATTGGTCAATCGCCTGCAAGCAGAGAAGGAGCAGCGAGCGGGGTTCATCATCGTCATATCAGATAGCAATGATGACTCCATCATTCATGAAGCTCCTAGGAGGCCCGAGACTGACTTTGACTACATTGTACATGCCGTCAGCTTCCATGACGGTGGACCTCGCAATACCAGGGCCATGAACCACATTGCCCACTGCTCGAATGGAATCTATGTCGTCCTCGACGATGGCCAATATCAGATAACCAATGCCTTCACCTCGTGCATCAACAAAATAACTTCCATAGTCATTGTGTCCACGGTTGTTACTATCAGGTGCAACCACGACTCCGTAGTTTTGAACAGCATTCAATCATCTGGGCAGGTCTTGCGTACAACGGAACATGAAAGGAAGTCTGTTTCAATCCCAGCCGGTACCTTCTATGCCGGCACTGTGAGGAACTTCATCGCCATCCTGGACAATGTTGGTTGGTATGAGTATGGCATGTTCCACAAGTTTTTCAAAGTTGACGTCACATGGAGGCATCCCCTGAGCAAAAAGGAGAGTAGCCTAAGCGGTGAAGTCTATGTCAGGAACGCAAGTGAAGTATTCAAGGAGGTGGAGTCCCATCTTATAGTAGCCAATACCGTAACCGTAATTACTGATCCCAATTTGGATAGAAAACTGGTGGCAGACAGGGAGGCCAAAGAAAAGGATAAACAAGTGATAGAACAGCAGTTAATGGACGAGCTCCGTAGGCTATTCCATGAATGTTCCAGAGAAGCACGAGACGCTGGCGAGGCTCTCCTGGCCAAAGAGATGGAGAAGTTGAAGGACAACCTAGAAACAGAGAGGGTGAAGATGCATGCCAACCAAACTGCCGGCAAGGGTCTTGATCGCACTTTCACTGAAAAACTACTGGCAGAGCCACTGTCGTACATGCTCTCATGGTTATCACGCGATTTTTGAAGAAGTTAGTTGTTTCCCTTATTTAAAAAAAATAGTGTGATTCCATCGACACTGTGTTTCTGAGTCTGCTGATGTTTCTAATAAATTTTGGAATAACATGCACACTGGCATCACAAGGAGTGCCATTTTTCTTTTTGCAAGAGTGATAGCACCAGTTGCCATTGCCGTTAGATGATGCATATCTGACTTCACATTTACAATAAAATTATACAAGTGTGCATTATGTATCTTGAGCTACAGAACAGTAATGTCTGTAAATGTTCTGTCATAAATGAAGTCGGTCACAATGTAATCGCTGCCCATCTTATGCTAAGGCACTTGTTGTGAAGTCAGTCAATATGCTAAGTTTTCGAACTCTTAGACTAGGGTCCCTAGGAGCCAACCCCTCTCCCCGACCTAACCCTAGGAACCACCGCCGCCTCTTCCCCTTTCTCGCCGCTGCCGGAGGGGCCGATGGGAAAAGCCTAGGCGCCCCAAGGAGGGTGGCGGCGGGGATCCCTCTTCCTGTTAGAAATAATGGGGCTAATCGATTTAGGCCCATGTGTATTTCAGATTTTCCCTAAATCTCAAAGCGCAAATTTGTGGCAGCCCATATGTGTTTGGGCCCATGTTTGTGGCAGCTCACATGGCAGTGGAGTGGGAGCTAAAGTTTAGTCCCACATGGAAAGTTGGAGGAGAGTTGCACCGCCTTATAAGGTGGAGTGTTGCACCACTTTGTAAGTAAGTGGCAATAAGAGAGATACACACCCACACACACATATGCTAGGGGCACATGCAAGTTTTCATCTCATTCCGATGTTCTCGTGGCCTTCCTCCGTCGAAACCCTGATCTCTGTGCACACTCGGATCGTCTACCCCCCTAGACGTTCCTCTGACAGGGGTAGCCCGGCGTAGCTCTCTCTGGTTTTGTGTTTGTTTAGGTCATAGGGTGATGTCAAACCATGTTGGTTCACAAGTTGGGGCACTATCCTACCCGGTTTCACCTCGACGGGGAGATTCCACCCTTATACGGGCCCGGAACCTTCGCCTCTAGGTTAGAGCGCATGCATGCGAGGGGGGACACATGCAAGCACCTATATATACCAACCTCTAACCACACCCACACACACATATATGCTAGGGGCACATGCAAGTTTTCATCTCATTCCGATGTTCTCGTGGTCTTCCTCCGGCGAAACCCTGATCTCTGTGCACACTCGGATCGTCTACCCCCCTAGACGTTCCTCTGACAGGGGTAGCCCGGCGTAGCTCTCTCTTGTTTTGTGTTTGCTTAGGTCATAGGGTGATGTCAAACCATGTTGGTTCACAAGTTGGGGCACTATCCTACCCGGTTTCACCTCGACGGGGAGATTCCACCCTCATACGGGTCCGGAACCTTCGCCTCTAGGTTAGAGCGCATGCATGCGAGGGGGGACACATGCAAGCACCTATTTATACAACCTCTAACCACACCCACACACACATATGCTAGGGGCACATGCAAGTTTTCATCTCATTCCGATGTTCTCGTGGTCTTCCTCCGGCGAAACCCTGATCTCTCTGCACACTCGGATCGTCTACCCCCCTAGACGTTCCTCTGACAGGGGTAGCCCGGCGTAGCTCTCTCTTGTTTTGTGTTTGTTTGGGTCATAGGGTGATGTCAAACCATGTTGGTTCACAAGTTGGGGCACTATCCTACCCGGTTTCACCTCGACGGGGAGATTCCACCCTCATACGGGTTCGGAACCTTCGCCTCTAGGTTAGAGCGCATGCATGCGAGGGGGGGACACATGCAAGCACCTATATATACCAACCTCTAACCACACCCACACACACATATGCTAGGGGCACATGCAAGTTTTCATCTCATTCCGATGTTCTCGTGGTCTTCCTCCGGCGAAACCCTGATCTCTGTGCACACTCGGATCGTCTACCCCCCTAGACGTTCCTCTGACAGGGGTAGCCCGGCGTAGCTCTCTCTTGTTTTGTGTTTGTTTAGGTCATAGGGTGATGTTAAACCATGTTGGCTCACAAGTTGGGGCACTATCCTACCCGGTTTCACCTCGACGGGGAGATTCCACCCTCATACGGGTCCGGAACCTTCGCCTCTAGGTTATAGCGCATGCATGCGAGGGGGGACACATGCAAGCACCTATATATACCAACCTCTAACCACACCCACACACACATATGCTAGGGGCACATGCAAGTTTTCATCTCATTCCGATGTTCTCGTGGTCTTCCTCCGTCGAAACCCTGATCTCTGTGCACACTCGGATCGTCTACCCCCCTAGACGTTCCTCTGACAGGGGTAGCCCGGCGTAGCTCTCTCTTGTTTTGTGTTTGTTTAGGTCATAGGGTGATGTCAAACCATGTTGGTTCACAAGTTGGGGCACTATCCTACCCGGTTTCACCTCGACGGGGAGATTCCACCCTCATACGGGTCCGGAACCTTCGCCTCTAGGTTAGAGCGCATGCATGCGAGGGGGGACACATGCAAGCACCTATTTATACAACCTCTAACCACACCCACACACACATATGCTAGGGGCACATGCAAGTTTTCATCTCATTCCGATGTTCTCGTGGTCTTCCTCCGGCGAAACCCTGATCTCTGTGCACACTCGGATCGTCTACCCCCCTAGACGTTCCTCTGACAGGGGTAGCCCGGCGTAGCTCTCTCTTGTTTTGTGTTTGTTTGGGTCATAGGGTGATGTCAAACCATGTTGGTTCACAAGTTGGGGCACTATCCTACCCGGTTTCACCTCGACGGGGAGATTCCACCCTCATACGGGTCCGGAACCTTCGCCTCTAGGTTAGAGCGCATGCATGCGAGGGGGGACACATGCAAGCACCTATATATACCAACCTCTAACCACACCCACACACACATATATTCTAGGGGCACATGCAAGTTTTCATCTCATTCCGATGTTCTCGTGGTCTTCCTCCGTCGAAACCCTGATCTCTGTGCACACTCGGATCGTCTACCCCCCTAGACGTTCCTCTGACAGGGGTAGCCCGGCGTAGCTCTCTCTTGTTTTGTGTTTGTTTGGCTCATAGGGTGATGTCAAACCATGTTGGTTCACAAGTTGGGGCACTATCCTACCCGGTTTCACCTCGACGGGGAGACTCCACCCTCATACGGGTCCGGAACCTTCGCCTCTAGGTTAGAGCGCATGCATGCGAGGGGGGACACATGCAAGCACCTATATATACCAACCTCTAACCACACCCACACACACATATGCTAGGGGCACATGCAAGTTTTCATCTCATTCCGATGTTCTCGTGGTCTTCCTCCGGCGAAACCCTGATCTCTATGCACACTCGGATCGTCTACCCCCCTAGACGTTCCTCTGACAGGGGTAGCCCGGCGTAGCTCTCTCTTGTTTTGTGTTTGTTTAGGTCATAGGGTGATGTCAAACCATGTTGGCTCACAAGTTGGGGCACTATCCTACCCGGTTTCACCTCGACGGGGAGATTCCACCCTCATACGGGTCCGGAACCTTCGCCTCTAGGTTAGAGCGCATGCATGCGAGGGGGGACACATGCAAGCACCTATATATACCAGCCTCTAACCACACCCACACACACATATGCTAGGGGCACATGCAAGTTTTCATCTCATTCCGATGTTCTCGTGGTCTTCCTCCGTCGAAACCCTGATCTCTGTGCACACTCGGATCGTCTACCCCCCTAGACGTTCCTCTGACAGGGGTAGCCCGGCGTAGCTCTCTCTTGTTTTGTGTTTGTTTAGGTCATAGGGTGATGTCAAACCATGTTGGCTCACAAGTTGGGGCACTATCCTACCCGGTTTCACCTCGACGGGGAGATTCCACCCTCATACGGGTCCGGAACCTTCGCCTCTAGGTTAGAGCGCATGCATGCGAGGGGGGACACATGCAAGCACCTATATATACCAACCTCTAACCACACCCACACACACATATGCTAGGGGCACATGCAAGTTTTCATCTCATTCCGATGTTCTCGTGGTCTTCCTCCGTCGAAACCCTGATCTCTGTGCACACTCGGATCGTCTACCCCCCTAGACGTTCCTCTGACAGGGGTAGCCCGGCGTAGCTCTCTCTGGTTTTGTGTTTGTTTAGGTCATAGGGTGATGTCAAACCATGTTGGTTCACAAGTTGGGGCACTATCCTACCCGGTTTCACCTCGACGGGGAGATTCCACCCTTATACGGGCCCGGAACCTTCGCCTCTAGGTTAGAGCGCATGCATGCGAGGGGGGACACATGCAAGCACCTATATATACCAACCTCTAACCACACCCACACACACATATATGCTAGGGGCACATGCAAGTTTTCATCTCATTCCGATGTTCTCGTGGTCTTCCTCCGGCGAAACCCTGATCTCTGTGCACACTCGGATCGTCTACCCCCCTAGACGTTCCTCTGACAGGGGTAGCCCGGCGTAGCTCTCTCTTGTTTTGTGTTTGCTTAGGTCATAGGGTGATGTCAAACCATGTTGGTTCACAAGTTGGGGCACTATCCTACCCGGTTTCACCTCGACGGGGAGATTCCACCCTCATACGGGTCCGGAACCTTCGCCTCTAGGTTAGAGCGCATGCATGCGAGGGGGGACACATGCAAGCACCTATTTATACAACCTCTAACCACACCCACACACACATATGCTAGGGGCACATGCAAGTTTTCATCTCATTCCGATGTTCTCGTGGTCTTCCTCCGGCGAAACCCTGATCTCTCTGCACACTCGGATCGTCTACCCCCCTAGACGTTCCTCTGACAGGGGTAGCCCGGCGTAGCTCTCTCTTGTTTTGTGTTTGTTTGGGTCATAGGGTGATGTCAAACCATGTTGGTTCACAAGTTGGGGCACTATCCTACCCGGTTTCACCTCGACGGGGAGATTCCACCCTCATACGGGTCCGGAACCTTCGCCTCTAGGTTAGAGCGCATGCATGCGAGGGGGGGACACATGCAAGCACCTATATATACCAACCTCTAACCACACCCACACACACATATGCTAGGGGCACATGCAAGTTTTCATCTCATTCCGATGTTCTCGTGGTCTTCCTCCGGCGAAACCCTGATCTCTGTGCACACTCGGATCGTCTACCCCCCTAGACGTTCCTCTGACAGGGGTAGCCCGGCGTAGCTCTCTCTTGTTTTGTGTTTGTTTAGGTCATAGGGTGATGTTAAACCATGTTGGCTCACAAGTTGGGGCACTATCCTACCCGGTTTCACCTCGACGGGGAGATTCCACCCTCATACGGGTCCGGAACCTTCGCCTCTAGGTTATAGCGCATGCATGCGAGGGGGGACACATGCAAGCACCTATATATACCAACCTCTAACCACACCCACACACACATATGCTAGGGGCACATGCAAGTTTTCATCTCATTCCGATGTTCTCGTGGTCTTCCTCCGTCGAAACCCTGATCTCTGTGCACACTCGGATCGTCTACCCCCCTAGACGTTCCTCTGACAGGGGTAGCCCGGCGTAGCTCTCTCTTGTTTTGTGTTTGTTTAGGTCATAGGGTGATGTCAAACCATGTTGGCTCACAAGTTGGGGCACTATCCTACCCGGTTTCACCTCGACGGGGAGATTCCACCCTCATACGGGTCCGGAACCTTCGCCTCTAGGTTAGAGCGCATGCATGCGAGGGGGGACACATGCAAGCACCTATTTATACAACCTCTAACCACACCCACACACACATATGCTAGGGGCACATGCAAGTTTTCATCTCATTCCGATGTTCTCGTGGTCTTCCTCCGGCGAAACCCTGATCTCTGTGCACACTCGGATCGTCTACCCCCCTAGACGTTCCTCTGACAGGGGTAGCCCGGCGTAGC
This sequence comes from Avena sativa, assembly GCA_916181665.1. Taxonomy (NCBI): domain Eukaryota; kingdom Viridiplantae; phylum Streptophyta; class Magnoliopsida; order Poales; family Poaceae; genus Avena; species Avena sativa. Next base: position 6,259,347 of record OV702281.1, read on the forward strand.
TCTCTCTTGTTTTGTGTTTGTTTGGGTCATAGGGTGATGTCAAACCATGTTGGTTCACAAGTTGGGGCACTATCCTACCCGGTTTCACCTCGACGGGGAGATTCCACCCTCATACGGGTCCGGAACCTTCGCCTCTAGGTTAGAGCGCATGCATGCGAGGGGGGACACATGCAAGCACCTATATATACCAACCTCTAACCACACCCACACACACATATATGCTAGGGGCACATGCAAGTTTTCATCTCATTCCGATGTTCTCGTGGTCTTCCTCCGTCGAAACCCTGATCTCTGTGCACACTCGGATCGTCTACCCCCCTAGACGTTCCTCTGACAGGGGTAGCCCGGCGTAGCTCTCTCTTGTTTTGTGTTTGTTTGGCTCATAGGGTGATGTCAAACCATGTTGGTTCACAAGTTGGGGCACTATCCTACCCGGTTTCACCTCGACGGGGAGACTCCACCCTCATACGGGTCCGGAACCTTCGCCTCTAGGTTAGAGCGCATGCATGCGAGGGGGGACACATGCAAGCACCTATATATACCAACCTCTAACCACACCCACACACACATATGCTAGGGGCACATGCAAGTTTTCATCTCATTCCGATGTTCTCGTGGTCTTCCTCCGGCGAAACCCTGATCTCTGTGCACACTCGGATCGTCTACCCCCCTAGACGTTCCTCTGACAGGGGTAGCCCGGCGTAGCTCTCTCTTGTTTTGTGTTTGTTTAGGTCATAGGGTGATGTCAAACCATGTTGGCTCACAAGTTGGGGCACTATCCTACCCGGTTTCACCTCGACGGGGAGATTCCACCCTCATACGGGTCCGGAACCTTCGCCTCTAGGTTAGAGCGCATGCATGCGAGGGGGGACACATGCAAGCACCTATATATACCAACCTCTAACCACACCCACACACACATATGCTAGGGGCACATGCAAGTTTTCATCTCATTCCGATGTTCTCGTGGTCTTCCTCCGTCGAAACCCTGATCTCTGTGCACACTCGGATCGTCTACCCCCCTAGACGTTCCTCTGACAGGGGTAGCCCGGCGTAGCTCTCTCTTGTTTTGTGTTTGTTTAGGTCATAGGGTGATGTCAAACCATGTTGGCTCACAAGTTGGGGCACTATCCTACCCGGTTTCACCTCGACGGGGAGATTCCACCCTCATACGGGTCCGGAACCTTCGCCTCTAGGTTAGAGCGCATGCATGCGAGGGGGGACACATGCAAGCACCTATATATACCAACCTCTAACCACACCCACACACACATATGCTAGGGGCACATGCAAGTTTTCATCTCATTCCGATGTTCTCGTGGTCTTCCTCCGGCGAAACCCTGATCTCTGTGCACACTCGAATCGTCTACCCCCCTAGACGTTCCTCTGACAGGGGTATCCCGGCGTAGCTCTCTCTTGTTTTGTGTTTGTTTAGGTCATAGGGTGATGTCAAACCATGTTGGCTCACAAGTTGGGGCACTATCCTACCCGGTTTCACCTCGACGGGGAGATTCCACCCTTATACGGGCCCGGAACCTCCGCCTCTAGGTTAGAGCGCATGCATGCGAGGGGGGACACATGCAAGCACCTATATATACCAACCTCTAACCACACCCACACACACATATGCTAGGGGCACATGCAAGTTTTCATCTCATTCCGATGTTCTCGTGGTCATCCTCCGTCGAAACCCTGACCTCTGTGCACACTCGGATCGTCTACCCCCCCTAGACGTTCCTCTGACAGGGGTAGCCCGGCGTAGCTCTCTCTTGTTTTGTGTTTGTTTAGGTCATAGGGTGATGTCAAACCATGTTGGTTCACAAGTTGGGGCACTATCCTACCCGATTTCACCTCGACGGGGAGATTCCACCCTCATACGGGTCCGGAACCTTCGCCTCTAGGTTAGAGCGCATGCATGCGAGGGGGGACACATGCAAGCACCTATATATACCAACCTCTAACCACACCCACACACACATATGCTAGGGGCACATGCAAGTTTTCATCTCATTCCGATGTTCTCGTGGTCTTCCTCCGTCGAAACCCTGATCTCTGTGCACACTCGGATCGTCTACCCCCCTAGACGTTCCTCTGACAGGGGTAGCCCGGCGTAGCTCTCTCTTGGTTTGTGTTTGTTTAGGTCATAGGGTGATGTCAAACCATGTTGGTTCACAAGTTGGGTCACTATCCTACCCGGTTTCACCTCGACGGGGAGATTCCACCCTCATACGGGCCCGGAACCTTCGCCTCTAGGTTAGAGCGCATGCATGCGAGGGGGGACACATGCAAGCACCTATATATACCAACCTCTAACCACACCCACACACACATATATGCTAGGGTCACATGCAAGTTTTCATCTCATTCCGATGTTCTCGTGGTCTTCCTCCGGCGAAACCCTGATCTCTGTGCACACTCGGATCGTCTACCCCCCTAGACGTTCCTCTGACAGGGGTAGCCCGGCGTAGCTCTCTCTTGTTTTGTGTTTGTTTAGGTCATAGGGTGATGTCAAACCATGTTGGTTCACAAGTTGGGGCACTATCCTACCCGGTTTCACCTCGACGGGGAGATTCCACCCTCATACGGGTCCGGAACCTTCGCCTCTAGGTTAGAGCGCATGCATGCGAGGGGGGACACATGCAAGCACCTATTTATACAACCTCTAACCACACCCACACACACATATGCTAGGGGCACATGCAAGTTTTCATCTCATTCCGATGTTCTCGTGGTCTTCCTCCGGCGAAACCCTGATCTCTGTGCACACTCGGATCGTCTACCCCCCTAGACGTTCCTCTGACAGGGGTAGCCCGGCGTAGCTCTCTATTGTTTTGTGTTTGTTTAGGTCATAGGGTGATGTCAAACCATGTTGGCTCACAAGTTGGGGCACTATCCTACCCGGTTTCACCTCGACGGGGAGATTCCACCCTCATACGGGTCCGAAACCTTCGCCTCTAGGTTAGAGCGCATGCATGCGAGGGGGGACACATGCAAGAACCTATATATACCAACCTCTTACCACACCCACACACACATATGCTAGGGGCACATGCAAGTTTTCATCTCATTCCGATGTTCTCGTGGTCTTCCTCCGTCGAAACCCTGATCTCTGTGCACACTCGGATCGTCTACCCCCCTAGACGTTCCTCTGACAGGGGTAGCCCGGCGTAGCTCTCTCTTGTTTTGTGTTTGTTTAGGTCATAGGGTGATGTCAAACCATGTTGGCTCACAAGTTGGGGCACTATCCTACCCGGTTTCACCTCGACGGGGAGATTCCACCCTCATACGGGTCCGGAACCTTCGCCTCTAGGTTAGAGCGCATGCATGCGAGGAGGGACACATGCAAGCACCTATATATACCAACCTCTAACCACACCCACACACACACATATGCTAGGGGCACATGCAAGTTTTCATCTCATTCCGATGTTCTCGTGGTCTTCCTCCGTCGAAACCCTGATCTCTGTGCACACTCGGATCGTCTACCCCCCTAGACGTTCCTCTGACAGGGGTAGCCCGGCGTAGCTCTCTCTTGTTTTGTGTTTGTTTAGGTCATAGGGTGATGTCAAACCATGTTGGCTCACAAGTTGGGGCACTATCCTACCCGGTTTCACCTCGACGGGGAGATTCCACCCTCATACGGGTCCGGAACCTTCGCCTCTAGGTTAGAGCGCATGCATGCGAGGGGGGACACATGCAAGCACCTATATATACCAACCTCTAACCACACCCACACACACATATGCTAGGCGCACATGCAAGTTTTCATCTCATTCCGATGTTCTCGTGGTCTTCCTCCGTCGAAACCCTGATCTCTGTGCACACTCGGATCGTCTACCCCCCTAGACGTTCCTCTGACAGGGGTAGCCCGGCGTAGCTCTCTCTTGTTTTGTGTTTGTTTAGGTCATAGGGTGATGTCAAACCATGTTGGCTCACAAGTTGGGGCACTATCCTACCCGGTTTCACCTCGACGGGGAGATTCCACCCTCATACGGGTCCGGAACCTTCGCCTCTAGGTTAGAGCGCATGCATGCGAGGGGGGACACATGCAAGCACCTATATATACCAACCTCTAACCACACCCACACACACATATTCTAGGGGCACATGCAAGTTTTCATCTCATTACGATGTTCTCGTGGTCTTCCTCCGTCGAAACCCTGATCTCTGTGCACACTCGGATCGTCTACCCCCCTAGACGTTCCTCTGACAGGGGTAGCCCGGCGTAGCTCTCTCTTGTTTTGTGTTTGTTTAGGTCATAGGGTGATGTCAAACCATGTTGGCTCACAAGTTGGGGCACTATCCTACCCGGTTTCACCTCGACGGGGAGAATCCACCCTCATACGGGTCCGGAACCTTCGCCTCTAGGTTAGAGCGCATGCATGCGAGGGGGGACACATGCAAGCACCTATATATACCAACCTCTAACCACACCCACACACACATATGCTAGGGGCACATGCAAGTTTTCATCTCATTCCGATGTTCTCGTGGTCTTCCTCCGGCGAAACCCTGATCTCTGTGCACACTCGGATCGTCTACCCCCCTAGACGTTCCTCTGACAGGGGTATCCCGGCGTAGCTCTCTCTTGTTTTGTGTTTGTTTAGGTCATAGGGTGATGTCAAACCATGTTGGCTCACAAGTTGGGGCACTATCCTACCCGGTTTCACCTCGACGGGGAGATTCCACCCTTATACGGGCCCGGAACCTCCGCCTCTAGGTTAGAGCGCATGCATGCGAGGGGGGACACATGCAAGCACCTATATATACCAACCTCTAACCACACCCACACACACATATGCTAGGGGCACATGCAAGTTTTCATCTCATTCCGATGTTCTCGTGGTCTTCCTCCGTCGAAACCCTGACCTCTGTGCACACTCGGATCGTCTACCCCCCCTAGACGTTCCTCTGACAGGGGTAGCCCGGCGTAGCTCTCTCTTGTTTTGTGTTTGTTTAGGTCATAGGGTGATGTCAAACCATGTTGGTTCACAAGTTGGGGCACTATCCTACCCGGTTTCACCTCGACGGGGAGATTCCACCCTCATACGGGTCCGGAACCTTCGCCTCTAGGTTAGAGCGCATGCATGCGAGGGGGGACACATGCAAGCACCTATATATACCAACCTCTAACCACACCCACACACACATATGCTAGGGGCACATGCAAGTTTTCATCTCATTCCGATGTTCTCGTGGTCTTCCTCCGTCGAAACCCTGATCTCTGTGCACACTCGGATCGTCTACCCCCCTAGACGTTCCTCTGACAGGGGTAGCCCGGCGTAGCTCTCTCTTGGTTTGTGTTTGTTTAGGTCATAGGGTGATGTCAAACCATGTTGGTTCACAAGTTGGGTCACTATCCTACCCGGTTTCACCTCGACGGGGAGATTCCACCCTCATACGGGCCCGGAACCTTCGCCTCTAGGTTAGAGCGCATGCATGCGAGGGGGGACACATGCAAGCACCTATATATACCAACCTCTAACCACACCCACACACACATATATTCTAGGGTCACATGCAAGTTTTCATCTCATTCCGATGTTCTCGTGGTCTTCCTCCGGCGAAACCCTGATCTCTGTGCACACTCGGATCGTCTACCCCCCTAGACGTTCCTCTGACAGGGGTAGCCCGGCGTAGCTCTCTCTTGTTTTGTGTTTGTTTAGGTCATAGGGTGATGTCAAACCATGTTGGTTCACAAGTTGGGGCACTATCCTACCCGGTTTCACCTCGACGGGGAGATTCCACCCTCATACGGGTCCGGAACCTTCGCCTCTAGGTTAGAGCGCATGCATGCGAGGGGGGACACATGCAAGCACCTATTTATACAACCTCTAACCACACCCACACACACATATGCTAGGGGCACATGCAAGTTTTCATCTCATTCCGATGTTCTCGTGGTCTTCCTCCGGCGAAACCCTGATCTCTGTGCACACTCGGATCGTCTACCCCCCTAGACGTTCCTCTGACAGGGGTAGCCCGGCGTAGCTCTCTCTTGTTTTGTGTTTGTTTAGGTCATAGGGTGATGTCAAACCATGTTGGCTCACAAGTTGGGGCACTATCCTACCCGGTTTCACCTCGACGGGGAGATTCCACCCTCATACGGGTCCGGAACCTTCGCCTCTAGGTTAGAGCGCATGCATGCGAGGGGGGACACATGCAAGCACCTATATATACCAACCTCTTACCACACCCACACACACATATGCTAGGGGCACATGCAAGTTTTCATCTCATTCCGATGTTCTCGTGGTCTTCCTCCGTCGAAACCCTGATCTCTGTGCACACTCGGATCGTCTACCCCCCTAGACGTTCCTCTGACAGGGGTAGCCCGGCGTAGCTCTCTCTTGTTTTGTGTTTGTTTAGGTCATAGGGTGATGTCAAACCATGTTGGCTCACAAGTTGGGGCACTATCCTACCCGGTTTCACCTCGACGGGGAGATTCCACCCTCATACGGGTCCGGAACCTTCGCCTCTAGGTTAGAGCGCATGCATGCGAGGAGGGACACATGCAAGCACCTATATATACCAACCTCTAACCACACCCACACACACACATATGCTAGGGGCACATGCAAGTTTTCATCTCATTCCGATGTTCTCGTGGTCTTCCTCCGTCGAAACCCTGATCTCTGTGCACACTCGGATCGTCTACCCCCCTAGACGTTCCTCTGACAGGGGTAGCCCGGCGTAGCTCTCTCTTGTTTTGTGTTTGTTTAGGTCATAGGGTGATGTCAAACCATGTTGGCTCACAAGTTGGGGCACTATCCTACCCGGTTTCACCTCGACGGGGAGATTCCACCCTCATACGGGTCCGGAACCTTCGCCTCTAGGTTAGAGCGCATGCATGCGAGGGGGGACACATGCAAGCACCTATATATACCAACCTCTAACCACACCCACACACACATATGCTAGGCGCACATGCAAGTTTTCATCTCATTCCGATGTTCTCGTGGTCTTCCTCCGTCGAAACCCTGATCTCTGTGCACACTCGGATCGTCTACCCCCCTAGACGTTCCTCTGACAGGGGTAGCCCGGCGTAGCTCTCTCTTGTTTTGTGTTTGTTTAGGTCATAGGGTGATGTCAAACCATGTTGGCTCACAAGTTGGGGCACTATCCTACCCGGTTTCACCTCGACGGGGAGATTCCACCCTCATACGGGTCCGGAACCTTCGCCTCTAGGTTAGAGCGCATGCATGCGAGGGGGGACACATGCAAGCACCTATATATACCAACCTCTAACCACACCCACACACACATATTCTAGGGGCACATGCAAGTTTTCATCTCATTACGATGTTCTCGTGGTCTTCCTCCGTCGAAACCCTGATCTCTGTGCACACTCGGATCGTCTACCCCCCTAGACGTTCCTCTGACAGGGGTAGCCCGGCGTAGCTCTCTCTTGTTTTGTGTTTGTTTAGGTCATAGGGTGATGTCAAACCATGTTGGCTCACAAGTTGGGGCACTATCCTACCCGGTTTCACCTCGACGGGGAGAATCCACCCTCATACGGGTCCGGAACCTTCGCCTCTAGGTTAGAGCGCATGCATGCGAGGGGGGACACATGCAAGCACCTATATATACCAACCTCTAACCACACCCACACACACATATGCTAGGGGCACATGCAAGTTTTCATCTCATTCCGATGTTCTCGTGGTCTTCCTCCGGCGAAACCCTGATCTCTGTGCACACTCGGATCGTCTACCCCCCTAGACGTTCCTCTGACAGGGGTATCCCGGCGTAGCTCTCTCTTGTTTTGTGTTTGTTTAGGTCATAGGGTGATGTCAAACCATGTTGGCTCACAAGTTGGGGCACTATCCTACCCGGTTTCACCTCGACGGGGAGATTCCACCCTTATACGGGCCCGGAACCTCCGCCTCTAGGTTAGAGCGCATGCATGCGAGGGGGGACACATGCAAGCACCTATATATACCAACCTCTAACCACACCCACACACACATATGCTAGGGGCACATGCAAGTTTTCATCTCATTCCGATGTTCTCGTGGTCTTCCTCCGTCGAAACCCTGACCTCTGTGCACACTCGGATCGTCTACCCCCCCTAGACGTTCCTCTGACAGGGGTAGCCCGGCGTAGCTCTCTCTTGTTTTGTGTTTGTTTAGGTCATAGGGTGATGTCAAACCATGTTGGTTCACAAGTTGGGGCACTATCCTACCCGGTTTCACCTCGACGGGGAGATTCCACCCTCATACGGGTCCGGAACCTTCGCCTCTAGGTTAGAGCGCATGCATGCGAGGGGGGACACATGCAAGCACCTATATATACCAACCTCTAACCACACCCACACACACATATGCTAGGGGCACATGCAAGTTTTCATCTCATTCCGATGTTCTCGTGGTCTTCCTCCGTCGAAACCCTGATCTCTGTGCACACTCGGATCGTCTACCCCCCTAGACGTTCCTCTGACAGGGGTAGCCCGGCGTAGCTCTCTCTTGGTTTGTGTTTGTTTAGGTCATAGGGTGATGTCAAACCATGTTGGTTCACAAGTTGGGTCACTATCCTACCCGGTTTCACCTCGACGGGGAGATTCCACCCTCATACGGGCCCGGAACCTTCGCCTCTAGGTTAGAGCGCATGCATGCGAGGGGGGACACATGCAAGCACCTATATATACCAACCTCTAACCACACCCACACACACATATATTCTAGGGTCACATGCAAGTTTTCATCTCATTCCGATGTTCTCGTGGTCTTCCTCCGGCGAAACCCTGATCTCTATGCACACTCGGATCGTCTACCCCCCTAGACGTTCCTCTGACAGGGGTAGCCCGGCGTAGCTCTCTCTTGTTTTGTGTTTGTTTAGGTCATAGGGTGATGTCAAACCATGTTGGTTCACAAGTTGGGGCACTATCCTACCCGGTTTCACCTCGACGGGGAGATTCCACCCTCATACGGGTCCGGAACCTTCGCCTCTAGGTTAGAGCGCATGCATGCGAGGGGGGACACATGCAAGCACCTATTTATACAACCTCTAACCACACCCACACACACATATGCTAGGGGCACATGCAAGTTTTCATCTCATTCCGATGTTCTCGTGGTCTTCCTCCGGCGAAACCCTGATCTCTGTGCACACTCGGATCGTCTACCCCCCTAGACGTTCCTCTGACAGGGGTAGCCCGGCGTAGCTCTCTCTTGTTTTGTGTTTGTTTAGGTCATAGGGTGATGTCAAACCATGTTGGCTCACAAGTTGGGGCACTATCCTACCCGGTTTCACCTCGACGGGGAGATTCCACCCTCATACGGGTCCGGAACCTTCGCCTCTAGGTTAGAGCGCATGCATGCGAGGGGGGACACATGCAAGCACCTATATATACCAACCTCTTACCACACCCACACACACATATGCTAGGGGCACATGCAAGTTTTCATCTCATTCCGATGTTCTCGTGGTCTTCCTCCGTCGAAACCCTGATCTCTGTGCACACTCGGATCGTCTACCCCCCTAGACGTTCCTCTGACAGGGGTAGCCCGGCGTAGCTCTCTCTTGTTTTGTGTTTGTTTAGGTCATAGGGTGATGTCAAACCATGTTGGCTCACAAGTTGGGGCACTATCCTACCCGGTTTCACCTCGACGGGGAGATTCCACCCTCATACGGGTCCGGAACCTTCGCCTCTAGGTTAGAGCGCATGCATGCGAGGAGGGACACATGCAACCACCTATATATACCAACCTCTAACCACACCCACACACACACATATGCTAGGGGCACATGCAAGTTTTCATCTCATTCCGATGTTCTCGTGGTCTTCCTCCGTCGAAACCCTGATCTCTGTGCACACTCGGATCGTCTACCCCCCTAGACGTTCCTCTGACAGGGGTAGCCCGGCGTAGCTCTCTCTTGTTTTGTGTTTGTTTAGGTCATAGGGTGATGTCAAACCATGTTGGCTCACAAGTTGGGGCACTATCCTACCCGGTTTCACCTCGACGGGGAGATTCCACCCTCATACGGGTCCGGAACCTTCGCCTCTAGGTTAGAGCGCATGCATGCGAGGGGGGACACATGCAAGCACCTATATATACCAACCTCTAACCACACCCACACACACATATGCTAGGCGCACATGCAAGTTTTCATCTCATTCCGATGTTCTCGTGGTCTTCCTCCGTCGAAACCCTGATCTCTGTGCACACTCGGATCGTCTACCCCCCTAGACGTTCCTCTGACAGGGGTAGCCCGGCGTAGCTCTCTCTTGTTTTGTGTTTGTTTAGGTCATAGGGTGATGTCAAACCATGTTGGTTCACAAGTTGGGGCACTATCCTACCCGGTTTCACCTCGACGGGGAGATTCCACCCTTATACGGGCCCGGAACCTTCGCCTCTAGGTTAGAGCGCATGCATGCGAGGGGGGACACATGCAAGCACCTATATATACCAACCTCTAACCACACCCACACACACATATGCTAGGGGCACATGCAAGTTTTCATCTCATTCCGATGTTCTCGTGGTCTTCCTCCGACGAAACCCTGATCTCTGTGCACACTCGGATCGTCTACCCCCCTAGACGTTCCTCTGACAGGGGTAGCCCGGCGTAGCTCTCTCTTGTTTTGTGTTTGTTTAGGTCATAGGGTGATGTCAAACCATGTTGGTTCACAAGTTGGGGCACTATCCTACCCGGTTTCACCTCGACGGGGAGATTCCACCCTCATACGGGTCCGGAACCTTCGCCTCTAGGTTAGAGCGCATGCATGCGAGGGGGACACATGCAAGCACCTATATATACCAACCTCTAACCACACCCACACACACATAAGCTAGGGGCACATGCAAGTTTTCATCTCATTCCGATGTTCTCGTGGACTTCCTCCGTCGAAACCCTGATCTCTGTGCACACTCGGATCGTCTACCCCCCTAGACGTTCCTCTGACAGGGGTAGCCCGGCGTAGCTCTCTCTTGTTTTGTGTTTGTTTAGGTCATAGGGTGATGTCAAACCATGTTGGTTCACAAGTTGGGTCACTATCCTACCCGGTTTCACCTCGACGGGGAGATTCCACCCTTATACGGGCCCGGAACCTTCGCCTCTAGGTTAGAGCGCATGCATGCGAGGGGGGACACATGCAAGCACCTATATATACCAACCTCTAACCACACCCACACACACATATATGCTAGGGGCACATGCAAGTTTTCATCTCATTCCGATGTTCTCGTGGTCTTCCTCCGGCGAAACCCTGATCTCTGTGCACACTCGGATCGTCTACCCCCCTAGACGTTCCTCTGACAGGGGTAGCCCGGCGTAGCTCTCTCTTGTTTTGTGTTTGTTTAGGTCATAGGGTGATGTCAAACCATGTTGGTTCACAAGTTGGGGCACTATCCTACCCGGTTTCACCTCGACGGGGAGATTCCACCCTCATACGGGTCCGGAACCATCGCCTCTAGGTTAGAGCGCATGCATGCGAGGGGGGACACATGCAAGCACCTATTTATACAACCTCTAACCACACCCACACACACATATGCTAGGGGCACATGCAAGTTTTCATCTCATTCCGATGTTCTCGTGGTCTTCCTCCGGCGAAACCCTGATCTCTGTGCACACTCGGATCGTCTACCCCCCTAGACGTTCCTCTGACAGGGGTAGCCCGGCGTAGCTCTCTCTTGTTTTGTGTTTGTTTAGGTCATAGGGTGATGTCAAACCATGTTGGCTCACAAGTTGGGGCACTATCCTACCCGGTTTCACCTCGACGGGGAGATTCCACCCTCATACGGGTCCGGAACCTTCGCCTCTAGGTTAGAGCGCATGCATGCGAGGGGGGACACATGCAAGCACCTATATATACCAACCTCTAACCACACCCACACACACATATGCTAGGGGCACATGCAAGTTTTCATCTCATTCCGATGTTCTCGTGGTCTTCCTCCGTCGAAACCCTGATCTCTGTGCACACTCGGATCGTCTACCCCCCTAGACGTTCCTCTGACAGGGGTAGCCCGGCGTAGCTCTCTCTTGTTTTGTGTTTGTTTAGGTCATAGGGTGATGTCAAACCATGTTGGCTCACAAGTTGGGGCACTATCCTACCCGGTTTCACCTCGACGGGGAGATTCCACCCTCATACGGGTCCGGAACCTTCGCCTCTAGGTTAGAGCGCATGCATGCGAGGGGGGACACATGCAAGCACCTATATATACCAACCTCTAACCACACCCACACACACATATGCTAGGGGCACATGCAAGTTTTCATCTCATTCCGATGTTCTCGTGGTCTTCCTCCGTTGAAACCCTGATCTCTGTGCACACTCGGATCGTCTACCCCCCTAGACGTTCCTCTGACAGGGGTAGCCCGGCGTAGCTCTCTCTTGTTTTGTGTTTGTTTAGGTCATAGGGTGATGTCAAACCATGTTGGCTCACAAGTTGGGGCACTATCCTACCCGGTTTCACCTCGACGGGGAGATTCCACCCTCATACGGGTCCGGAACCTTCGCCTCTAGGTTAGAGCGCATGCATGCGAGGGGGGACACATGCAAGCACCTATATATACCAACCTCTAACCACACCCACACACACATATGCTAGGCGCACATGCAAGTTTTCATCTCATTCCGATGTTCTCGTGGTCTTCCTCCGTCGAAACCCTGATCTCTGTGCACACTCGGATCGTCTACCCCCCTAGACGTTCCTCTGACAGGGGTAGCCCGGCGTAGTTCTCTCTTGTTTTGTGTTTGTTTAGGTCATAGGGTGATGTCAAACCATGTTGGTTCACAAGTTGGGGCACTATCCTACCCGGTTTCACCTCGACGGGGAGATTCCACCCTTATACGGGCCCGGAACCTTCGCCTCTAGGTTAGAGCGCATGCATGCGAGGGGGGACACATGCAAGCACCTATATATACCAACCTCTAACCACACCCACACACACATATGCTAGGGGCACATGCAAGTTTTCATCTCATTCCGATGTTCTCGTGGTCTTCCTCCGACGAAACCCTGATCTCTGTGCACACTCGGATTGTCTACCCCCCCTAGACGTTCCTTTGACAGGGGTAGCCCGGCGTAGCTCTCTCTTGTTTTGTGTTTGTTTAGGTCATAGGGTGATGTCAAACCATGTTGGTTCACAAGTTGGGGCACTAACCTACCCGGTTTCACCTCGACGGGGAGATTCCACCCTCATACGGGTCCGGAACCTTCGCCTCTAGGTTAGAGCGCATGCATGCGAGGGGGGACACATGCAAGCACCTATATATACCAACCTCTAACCACACCCACACACACATATGCTAGGGGCACATGCAAGTTTTCATCTCATTCCGATGTTCTCGTGGACTTCCTCCGTCGAAACCCTGATCTCTGTGCACACTCGGATCGTCTACCCCCCTAGACGTTCCTCTGATAGGGGTAGCCCGGCGTAGCTCTCTCTTGTTTTGTGTTTGTTTAGGTCATAGGGTGATGTCAAACCATGTTGGTTCACAAGTTGGGTCACTATCCTACCCGGTTTCACCTCGACGGGGAGATTCCACCCTTATACGGGCCCGGAACCTTCGCCTCTAGGTTAGAGCGCATGCATGCGAGGGGGGACACATGCAAGCACCTATATATACCAACCTCTAACCACACCCACACACACATATATGCTAGGGGCACATGCAAGTTTTCATCTCATTCCGATGTTCTCGTGGTCTTCCTCCGGCGAAACCCTGATCTCTGTGCACACTCGGATCGTCTACCCCCCTAGACGTTCCTCTGACAGGGGTAGCCCGGCGTAGCTCTCTCTTGTTTTGTGTTTGTTTAGGTCATAGGGTGATGTCAAACCATGTTGGCTCACAAGTTGGGGCACTATCCTACCCGGTTTCACCTCGACGGGGAGATTCCACCCTCATACGGGTCCGGAACCTTCGCCTCTAGGTTAGAGCGCATGCATGCGAGGGGGGACACATGCAAGCACCTATTTATACAACCTCTAACCACACCCACACACACATATGCTAGGGGCACATGCAAGTTTTCATCTCATTCCGATGTTCTCGTGGTCTTCCTCCGGCGAAACCCTGATCTCTGTGCACACTCGGATCGTCTACCCCCCTAGACGTTCCTCTGACAGGGGTAGCCCGGCGTAGCTCTCTCTTGTTTTGTGTTTGTTTAGGTCATAGGTTGATGTCAAACCATGTTGGCTCACAAGTTGGGGCACTATCCTACCCGGTTTCACCTCGACGGGGAGATTCCACCCTCATACGGGTCCGGAACCTTCGCCTCTAGGTTAGAGCGCATGCATGCGAGGGGGGACACATGCAAGCACCTATATATACCAACCTCTAACCACACCCACACACACATATGCTAGGGGCACATGCAAGTTTTCATCTCATTCCGATGTTCTCGTGGTCTTCCTCCGTCGAAACCCTGATCTCTGTGCACACTCGGATCGTCTACCCCCCTAGACGTTCCTCTGACAGGGGTAGCCCGGCGTAGCTCTCTCTTGTTTTGTGTTTGTTTAGGTCATAGGGTGATGTCAAACCATGTTGGCTCACAAGTTGGGGCACTATCCTACCCGGTTTCACCTCGACGGGGAGATTCCACCCTCATACGGGTCCGGAACCTTCGCCTCTAGGTTAGAGCGCATGCATGCGAGGGGGGACACATGCAAGCACCTATATATACCAACCTCTAACCACACCCACACACATATATGCTAGGGGCACATGCAAGTTTTCATCTCATTCCGATGTTCTCGTGGTCTTCCTCCGTCGAAACCCTGATCTCTGTGCACACTCGGATCGTCTACCCCCCTAGACGTTCCTCTGACAGGGGTAGCCCGGCGTAGCTCTCTCTTGTTTTGTGTTTGTTTAGGTCATAGGGTGATGTCAAACCATGTTGGCTCACAAGTTGGGGCACTATCCTACCCGGTTTCACCTCGACGGGGAGATTCCACCCTCATACGGGTCCGGAACCTTCGCCTCTAGGTTAGAGCGCATGCATGCGAGGGGGGACACATGCAAGCACCTATATATACCAACCTCTAACCACACCCACACACACATATGCTAGGGGCACATGCAAGTTTTCATCTCATTCCGATGTTCTCGTGGTCTTCTTCCGTCGAAACCCTGATCTCTGTGCACACTCGGATCGTCTACCCCCCTAGACGTTCCTCTGACAGGGGTAGCCCGGCGTAGCTCTCTCTTGTTTTGTGTTTGTTTAGGTCATAGGGTGATGTCAAACCATGTTGGTTCACAAGTTGGGGCACTATCCTACCCGGTTTCACCTCGACGGGGAGATTCCACCCTTATACGGGCCCGGAACCTTCGCCTCTAGGTTAGAGCGCATGCATGCGAGGGGGGACACATGCAAGCACCTATATATACCAACCTCTAACCACACCCACACACACATATGCTAGGGGCACATGCAAGTTTTCATCTCATTCTGATGTTCTCGTGGTCTTCCTCCGACGAAACCCTGATCTCTGTGCACACTCGGATCGTCTACCCCCCTAGACGTTCCTCTGACAGGGGTAGCCCGGCGTAGCTCTCTCTTGTTTTGTGTTTGTTTAGGTCATAGGGTGATGTCAAACCATGTTGGTTCACAAGTTGGGGCACTATCCTACCCGGTTTCACCTCGACGGGGAGATTCCACCCTCATACGGGTCCGGAACCTTCGCCTCTAGGTTAGAGCGCATGCATGCGAGGGGGGACACATGCAAGCACCTATATATACCAACCTCTAACCACACCCACACCCACATATGCTAGGGGCACATGCAAGTTTTCATCTCATTCCGATGTTCTCGTGGTCTTCCTCCGTCGAAACCCTGATCTCTGTGCACACTCGGATCGTCTACCCCCCTAGACGTTCCTCTGACAGGGGTAGCCCGGCGTAGCTCTCTCTTGTTTTGTGTTTGTTTAGGTCATAGGGTGATGTCAAACCATGTTGGTTCACAAGTTGGGGCACTATCCTACCCGGTTTCACCTCGACGGGGAGATTCCACCCTTATACGGGCCCGGAACCTTCGCCTCTAGGTTAGAGCGCATGCATGCGAGGGGGGGACACATGGAAGCACCTATATATACCAACCTCTAACCACACCCACACACACATATATGCTAGGGGCACATGCAAGTTTTCATCTCATTCCGATGTTCTCGTGGTCTTCCTCCGGCGAAACCCTGATCTCTGTGCACACTCGGATCGTCTACCCCCCTAGACGTTCCTCTGACAGGGGTAGCCCGGCGTAGCTCTCTCTTGTTTTGTGTTTGTTTAGGTCATAGGGTGATGTCAAACCATGTTGGTTCACAAGTTGGGGCACTATCCTACCCGGTTTCACCTCGACGGGGAGATTCCACCCTCATACGGGTCCGGAACCTTCGCCTCTAGGTTAGAGCGCATGCATGCGAGGGAGGACACATGCAAGCACCTATTTATACAACCTCTAACCACACCCACACACACATATGCTAGGGGCACATGCAAGTTTTCATCTCATTCCGATGTTCTCGTGGTCTTCCTCCGGCGAAACCCTGATCTCTGTGCACACTCGGATCGTCTACCCCCCTAGACGTTCCTCTGACAGGGGTAGCCCGGCGTAGCTCTCTCTTGTTTTGTGTTTGTTTAGGTCATAGGGTGATGTCAAACCATGTTGGCTCACAAGTTGGGGCACTATCCTACCCGGTTTCACCTCGACGGGGAGATTCCACCCTCATACGGGTCCGGAACCTTCGCCTCTAGGTTAGAGAGCATGCATGCGAGGGGGCACACATGCAAGCACCTATATATACCAACCTCTAACCACACCCACACACACATATGCTAGGGGCACATGCAAGTTTTCATCTCATTCCGATGTTCTCGTGGTCTTCCTCCGTCGAAACCCTGATCTTTGTGCACACTCGGATCGTCTACCCCCCTAGACGTTCCTCTGACAGGGGTAGCCCGGCGTAGCTCTCTCTTGTTTTGTGTTTGTTTAGGTCATAGGGTGATGTCAAACCATGTTGGCTCACAAGTTGGGGCACTATCCTACCCGGTTTCACCTCGACGGGGAGATTCCACCCTCATACGGGTCCGGAACCTTCGCCTCTAGGTTAGAGCGCATGCATGCGAGGGGGGACACATGCAAGCACCTATATATACCAACCTCTAGCCACACCCACACACACACATATGCTAGGGGCACATGCAAGTTTTCATCTCATTCCGATGTTCTCGTGGTCTTCCTCCGGCGAAACCCTGATCTCTGTGCACACTCGGATCGTCTACCCCCCTAGACGTTCCTCTGATAGGGGTAGCCCGGCGTAGCTCTCTCTTGTTTTGTGTTTGTTTAGGTCATAGGGTGATGTCAAACCATGTTGGCTCACAAGTTGGGGCACTATCCTACCCGGTTTCACCTCGACGGGGAGATTCCACCCTCATACGGGTCCGGAACTTTCGCCTCTAGGTTAGAGCGCATGCATGCGAGGGGGGACACATGCAAGCACCTATATATACCAACCTCTAACCACACCCACACACACATATGCTAGGGGCACATGCAAGTTTTCATCTCATTCCGATGTTCTCGTGGTCTTCCTCCGTCGAAACCCTGATCTCTGTGCACACTCGGATCGTCTACCCCCCTAGACGTTCCTCTGACTGGGGTAGCCCAGCGTAGCTCTCTTGTTTTGTGTTTGTTTAGGTTATAGGGTGATGTAAAACCATGTTGGCTCACAAGTTGGGGCACTATCCTACCCGGTTAAACCTCGACGGGGAGATTCCACCCTCATACGGGTCCGGAACCTTCGCCTCTAGGTTAGAGCGCATGCATGCGAGGGGGGACACATGCAAGCACCTATATATACCAACCTCTAACCACACCCACACACACATATTCTAGGGGCACATGCAAGTTTTCATCTCATTCCGATGTTCTCGTGGTCTTCCTCCGTCGAAACCCTGATCTCTGTGCACACTCGGATCGTCTACCCCCCTAGACGTTCCTCTGACAGGGGTAGCCCGGCGTAGCTCTCTCTTGTTTTGTGTTTGTTTAGGTCATAGGGTGATGTCAAACCATGTTGGCTCACAAGTTGGGGCATTATCCTACCCGGTTTCACCTCGACGGGGAGATTCCACCCTCATACGGGTCCGGAACCTTCGCCTCTAGGTTAGAGCGCATGCATGCGAGGGGGGACACATGCAAGCACCTATATATACCAACCTCTAACCACACCCACACACACATATGCTAGGGGCACATGCAAGTTTTCATCTCATTCCGATGTTCTCGTGGTCTTCCTCCGGCGAAACCCTGATCTCTGTGCACACTCGGATCGTCTACCCCCCTAGACGTTCCTCTGACAGGGGTAGCCCGGCGTAGCTCTCTCTTGTTTTGTGTTTGTTTAGGTCATAGGGTGATGTCAAACCATGTTGGCTCACAAGTTGGGGCACTATCCTACCCGGTTTCACCTCGACGGGGAGATTCCACCCTCATACGGGTCCGGAACCTTCGCCTCTAGGTTAGAGCGCATGCATGCGAGGGGGGACACATGCAAGCACCTATATATACCAACCTCTAACCACACCCACACACACATATGCTAGGGGCACATGCAAGTTTTCATCTCATTCCGATGTTCTCGTGGTCTTCCTCCGTCGAAACCCTGATCTCTGTGCACACTCGGATCGTCTACCCCCCTAGACGTTCCTCTGACAGGGGTAGCCCGGCGTAGCTCTCTCTTGTTTTGTGTTTGTTTAGGTCATAGGGTGATGTCAAACCATGTTGGCTCACAAGTTGGGGCACTATCCTACCCGGTTTCACCTCGACGGGGAGATTCCACCCTCATACGGGTCCGGAACCTTCGCCTCTAGGTTAGAGCGCATGCATGCGAGGGGGGACACATGCAAGCACCTATATATACCAACCTCTAACCACACCCACACACACATATGCTAGGGGCACATGCAAGTTTTCATCTCATTCCGATGTTCTCGTGGTCTTCCTCCGGCGAAACCCTGATCTCTGTGCACACTCGGATCGTCTACCCCCCTAGACGTTCCTCTGACAGGGGTAGCCCGGCGTAGCTCTCTCTTGTTTTGTGTTTGTTTAGGTCATAGGGTGATGTCAAACCATGTTGGCTCACAAGTTGGGGCACTATCCTACCCGGTTTCACCTCGACGGGGAGATTCCACCCTCATACGGGTCCGGAACCTTCGCCTCTAGGATAGAGCGCATGCATGCGAGGGGGGACACATGCAAACACCTATATATACCAACCTCTAACCACACCCACACACACATATGCTAGGGGCACATGCAAGTTTTCATCTCATTCCGATGTTCTCGTGGTCTTCCTCCGTCGAAACCCTGATCTCTGTGCACACTCGGATCGTCTACCCCCCTAGACGTTCCTCTGACAGGGGTAGCCCGGCGTAGCTCTCTCTTGTTTTGTGTTTGTTTAGGTCATAGGGTGATGTCAAACCATGTTGGCTCACAAGTTGGGGCACTATCCTACCCGGTTTCACCTCGACGGGGAGATTCCACCCTCATACGGGCCCGGAACCTTCGCCTCTAGGATAGAGCGCATGCATGCGAGGGGGGACACATGCAAACACCTATATATACCAACCTCTAACCACACCCACACACACATATGCTAGGGGCACATGCAAGTTTTCATCTCATTCCGATGTTCTCGTGGTCTTCTTCCGTCGAAACCCTGATCTCTGTGCACACTCGGATCGTCTACCCCCCTAGACGTTCCTCTGACAGGGGTAGCCCGGCGTAGCTCTCTCTTGTTTTGTGTTTGTTTAGGTCATAGGGTGATGTCAAACCATGTTGGTTCACAAGTTGGGGCACTATCCTACCCGGTTTCACCTCGACGGGGAGATTCCACCCTTATACGGGCCCGGAACCTTCGCCTCTAGGTTAGAGCGCATGCATGCGAGGGGGGACACATGCAAGCACCTATATATACCAACCTCTAACCACACCCACACACACATATGCTAGGGGCACATGCAAGTTTTCATCTCATTCCGATGTTCTCGTGGTCTTCCTCCGACGAAACCCTGATCTCTGTGCACACTCGGATCGTCTACCCCCCTAGACGTTCCTCTGACAGGGGTAGCCCGGCGTAGCTCTCTCTTGTTTTGTGTTTGTTTAGGTCATAGGGTGATGTCAAACCATGTTGGTTCACAAGTTGGGGCACTATCCTACCCGGTTTCACCTCGACGGGGAGATTCCACCCTCATACGGGTCCGGAACCTTCGCCTCTAGGTTAGAGCGCATGCATGCGAGGGGGGACACATGCAAGCACCTATATATACCAACCTCTAACCACACCCACACACACATATGCTAGGGGCACATGCAAGTTTTCATCTCATTCCGATGTTCTCGTGGTCTTCCTCCGTCGAAACCCTGATCTCTGTGCACACTCGGATCGTCTACCCCCCTAGACGTTCCTCTGACAGGGGTAGCCCGGCGTAGCTCTCTCTTGTTTTGTGTTTGTTTAGGTCATAGGGTGATGTCAAACCATGTTGGCTCACAAGTTGGGGCACTATCCTACCCGGTTTCACCTCGACGGGGAGATTCCACCCTTATACGGGCCCGGAACCTTCGCCTCTAGGTTAGAGCGCATGCATGCGAGGGGGGACACATGCAAGCACCTATATATACCAACCTCTAACCACACCCACACACACATATATGCTAGGGGCACATGCAAGTTTTCATCTCATTCCGATGTTCTCGTGGTCTTCCTCCGTCGAAACCCTGATCTCTGTGCACACTCGGATCGTCTACCCCCCTAGACGTTCCTCTGACAGGGGTAGCCCGGCGTAGCTCTCTCTTGTTTTGTGTTTGTTTAGGTCATAGGGTGATGTCAAACCATGTTGGCTCACAAGTTGGGGCACTATCCTACCCGGTTTCACCTCGACGGGGAGATTCCACCCTCATACGGGTCCGGAACCTTCGCCTCTAGGTTAGAGCACATGCATGCGAGGGGGGACACATGCAAGCACCTATATATACCAACCTCTAACCACACCCACACACACATATGCTAGGGGCACATGCAAGTTTTCATCTCATTCCGATGTTCTCGTGGTCTTCCTCCGTCGAAACCCTGATCTCTGTGCACACTCGGATCGTCTACCCCCCTAGACGTTCCTCTGACAGGGGTAGCCCGGCGTAGCTCTCTTGTTTTGTGTTTGTTTAGGTCATAGGGTGATGTCAAACCATGTTGGCTCACAAGTTGGGGCACTATCCTACCCGGTTTCACCTCGACGGGGAGATTCCACCCTCATACGGGTCCGGAACCTTCGCCTCTAGGTTAGAGCGCATGCATGCGAGGGGGGACACATGCAAGCACCTATATATACCAACCTCTAACCACACCCACACACACATATGCTAGGGGCACATGCAAGTTTTCATCTCATTCCGATGTTCTCGTGGTCTTCCTCCGGCGAAACCCTGATCTCTGTGCACACTCGGATCGTCTACCCCCCTAGACGTTCCTCTGATAGGGGTAGCCCGGCGTAGCTCTCTCTTGTTTTGTGTTTGTTTAGGTCATAGGGTGATGTCAAACCATGTTGGCTCACAAGTTGGGGCACTATCCTACCCGGTTTCACCTCGACGGGGAGATTCCACCCTCATACGGGTCCGGAACCTTCGCCTCTAGGTTAGAGCGCATGCATGCGAGGGGGGACACATGCAAGCACCTATATATACCAACCTCTAACCACACCCACACACACATATGCTAGGGGCACATGCAAGTTTTCATCTCATTCCGATGTTCTCGTGGTCTTCCTCCGGCGAAACCCTGATCTCTGTGCACACTCGGATCGTCTACCCCCCTAGACGTTCCTCTGACAGGGGTAGCCCGGCGTAGCTCTCTCTTGTTTTGTGTTTGTTTAGGTCATAGGGTGATGTCAAACCATGTTGGCTCACAAGTTGGGGCACTATCCTACCCGGTTTCACCTCGACGGGGAGATTCCACCCTCATACGGGTCCGGAACCTTCGCCTCTAGGTTAGAGCGCATGCATGCGAGGGGGGACACATGCAAGCACCTATATATACCAACTTCTAACCACACCCACACACACATATGCTAGGGGCACATGCAAGTTTTCATCTCATTCCGATGTTCTCGTGGTCTTCCTCCGTCGAAACCCTGATCTCTGTGCACACTCGGATCGTCTACCCCCCTAGACGTTCCTTTGACAGGGGTAGCCCGGCGTAACTCTCTCTTGTTTTGTGTTTGTTTAGGTCATAGGGTGATGTCAAACCATGTTGGCTCACAAGTTGGGGCACTATCCTACCCGGTTTCACCTCGACGGGGAGATTCCACCCTCATACGGGTCCGGAACCTTCGCCTCTAGGTTAGAGCGCATGCATGCGAGGGGGGACACATGCAAGCACCTATATATACCAACCTCTAACCACACCCACACACATATATGCTAGGGGCACATGCAAGTTTTCATCTCATTCCGATGTTCTCGTGGTCTTCCTCCGTCGAAACCCTGATCTCTGTGCACACTCGGATCGTCTACCCCCCTAGACGTTCCTCTGACAGGGGTAGCCCGGCGTAGCTCTCTCTTGTTTTGTGTTTGTTTAGGTCATAGGGTGATGTCAAACCATGTTGGCTCACAAGTTGGGGCACTATCCTACCCGGTTTCACCTCGATGGGGAGATTCCACCCTCATACGGGTCCGGAACCTTCGCCTCTAGGTTAGAGCGCATGCATGCGAGGGGGGACACATGCAAGCACCTATATATACCAACCTCTAACCACACCCACACACACATATGCTAGGGGCACATGCAAGTTTTCATCTCATTCCGATGTTCTCGTGGTCTTCCTCCGTCGAAACCCTGATCTCTGTGCACACTCGGATCGTCTACCCCCCTAGACGTTCCTCTGACAGGGGTAGCCCGGCGTAACTCTCTCTTGTTTTGTGTTTGTTTAGGTCATAGGGTGATGTCAAACCATGTTGTCTCACAAGTTGGGGCACTATCCTACCCGGTTTCACCTCGACGGGGAGATTCCACCCTCATACGGGTCCGGAACCTTCGCCTCTAGGTTAGAGCGCATGCATGCGAGGGGGGACACATGCAAGCACCTATATATACCAACCTCTAACCACACCCACACACACATATGCTAGGGGCACATGCAAGTTTTCATCTCATTCCGATGTTCTCGTGGTCTTCCTCCGTCGAAACCCTGATCTCTGTGCACACTCGGATCGTCTACCCCCCTAGACGTTCCTCTGACAGGGGTAGCCCGGCGTAACTCTCTCTTGTTTTGTGTTTGTTTAGGTCATAGGGTGATTTCAAACCATGTTGGTTCACAAGTTGGGGCACTATCCTACCCGGTTTCACCTCGACGGGGAGATTCCACCCTTATACGGGCCCGGAACCTTCGCCTCTAGGTTAGAGCGCATGCATGCGAGGGGGGACACATGCAAGCACCTATATATACCAACCTCTAACCACACCCACACACACATATGCTAGGGGCACATGCAAGTTTTCATCTCATTCCGATGTTCTCGTGGTCTTCCTCCGACGAAACCCTGATCTCTGTGCACACTCGGATCGTCTACCCCCCTAGACGTTCCTCTGACAGGGGTAGCCCGGCGTAGCTCTCTCTTGTTTTGTGTTTGTTTAGGTCATAGGGTGATGTCAAACCATGTTGGTTCACAAGTTGGGGCACTATCCTACCCGGTTTCACCTCGACGGGGAGATTCCACCCTCATACGGGTCCGGAACCTTCGCCTCTAGGTTAGAGCGCATGCATGCGAGGGGGGACACATGCAAGCACCTATATATACCAACCTCTAACCACACCCACACCCACATATGCTAGGGGCACATGCAAGTTTTCATCTCATTCCGATGTTCTCGTGGTCTTCCTCCGTCGAAACCCTGATCTCTGTGCACACTCGGATCGTCTACCCCCCTAGACGTTCCTCTGACAGGGGTAGCCCGGCGTAGCTCTCTCTTGTTTTGTGTTTGTTTAGGTCATAGGGTGATGTCAAACCATGTTGGTTCACAAGTTGGGGCACTATCCTACCCGGTTTCACCTCGACGGGGAGATTCCACCCTTATACGGGCCCGGAACCTTCGCCTCTAGGTTAGAGCGCATGCATGCGAGGGGGGACACATGCAAGCACCTATATATACCAACCTCTAACCACACCCACACACACATATATGCTAGGGGCACATGCAAGTTTTCATCTCATTCCGATGTTCTCGTGGTCTTCCTCCGGCGAAACCCTGATCTCTGTGCACACTCGGATCGTCTACCCCCCTAGACGTTCCTCTGACAGGGGTAGCCCGGCGTAGCTCTCTCTTGTTTTGTGTTTGTTTAGGTCATAGGGTGATGTCAAACCATGTTGGTTCACAAGTTGGGGCACTATCCTACCCGGTTTCACCTCGACGGGGAGATTCCACCCTCATACGGGTCCGGAACCTTCGCCTCTAGGTTAGAGCGCATGCATGCGAGGGGGGACACATGCAAGCACCTATTTATACAACCTCTAACCACACCCACACACACATATGCTAGGGGCACATGCAAGTTTTCATCTCATTCCGATGTTCTCGTGGTCTTCCTCCGGCGAAACCCTGATCTCTGTGCACACTCGGATCGTCTACCCCCCTAGACGTTCCTCTGACAGGGGTAGCCCGGCGTAGCTCTCTCTTGTTTTGTGTTTGTTTAGGTCATAGGGTGATGTCAAACCATGTTGGCTCACAAGTTGGGGCACTATCCTACCCGGTTTCACCTCGACGGGGAGATTCCACCCTCATACGGGCCCGGAACCTTCGCCTCTAGGTTAGAGCGCATGCATGCGAGGGGGGACACATGCAAGCACCTATATATACCAACCTCTAACCACACCCACACACACATATGCTAGGGGCACATGCAAGTTTTCATCTCATTCCGATGTTCTCGTGGTCTTCCTCCGACGAAACCCTGATCTCTGTGCACACTCGGATCGTCTACCCCCCTAGACGTTCCTCTGACAGGGGTAGCCCGGCGTAGCTCTCTCTTGTTTTGTGTTTGTTTAGGTCATAGGGTGATGTCAAACCATGTTGGCTCACAAGTTGGGGCACTATCCTACCCGGTTTCACCTCGACGGGGAGATTCCACCCTCATACGGGTCCGGAACCTTCGCCTCTAGGTTAGAGCGCATGCATGCGAGGGGGGACACATGCAAGCACCTATATATACCAACCTCTAACCACACCCACACACACATATGCTAGGGGCACATGCAAGTTTTCATCTCATTCCGATGTTCTCGTGGTCTTCCTCCGTCGAAACCCTGATCTCTGTGCACACTCGGATCGTCTACCCCCCTAGACGTTCCTCTGACAGGGGTAGCCCGGCGTAGCTCTCTCTTGTTTTGTGTTTTTTTAGGTCATAGGGTGATGTCAAACCATGTTGGTTCACAAGTTGGGGCACTATCCTACCCGGTTTCACCTCGACGGGGAGATTCCACCCTTATACGGGCCCGGAACCTTCGCCTCTAGGTTAGAGCGCATGCATGCGAGGGGGGACACATGCAAGCACCTATATATACCAACCTCTAACCACACCCACACACACATATATGCTAGGGGCACATGCAAGTTTTCATCTCATTCCGATGTTCTCGTGGTCTTCCTCCGGCGAAACCCTGATCTCTGTGCACACTCGGATCGTCTACCCCCCTAGACGTTCCTCTGACAGGGGTAGCCCGGCGTAGCTCTCTCTTGTTTTGTGTTTGTTTACGTCATAGGGTGATGTCAAACCATGTTGGTTCACAAGTTGGGGCACTATCCTACCCGGTTTCACCTCGACGGGGAGATTCCACCCTCATACGGGTCCGGAACCTTCGCCTCTAGGTTAGAGCGCATGCATGCGAGGGGGGACACATGCAAGCACCTATTTATACAACCTCTAACCACACCCACACACACATATGCTAGGGGCACATGCAAGTTTTCATCTCATTCCGATGTTCTCGTGGTCTTCCTCCGGCGAAACCCTGATCTCTGTGCACACTCGGATCGTCTACCCCCCTAGACGTTCCTCTGACAGGGGTAGCCCGGCGTAGCTCTCTCTTGTTTTGTGTTTGTTTAGGTCATAGGGTGATGTCAAACCATGTTGGCTCACAAGTTGGGGCACTATCCTACCCGGTTTCACCTCGACGGGGAGATTCCACCCTCATACGGGTCCGGAACCTTCGCCTCTAGGTTAGAGCGCATGCATGCGAGGGGGGACACATGCAAGCACCTATATATACCAACCTCTAACCACACCCACACACACATATGCTAGGGGCACATGCAAGTTTTCATCTCATTCCGATGTTCTCGTGGTCTTCCTCCGTCGAAACCCTGATCTCTGTGCACACTCGGATCGTCTACCCCCCTAGACGTTCCTCTGACAGGGGTAGCCCGGCGTAACTCTCTCTTGTTTTGTGTTTGTTTAGGTCATAGGGTGATGTCAAACCATGTTGGTTCACAAGTTGGGGCACTATCCTACCCGGTTTCACCTCGACGGGGAGATTCCACCCTCATACGGGTCCGGAACCTTCGCCTCTAGGTTAGAGCGCATGCATGCGAGGGGGGACACATGCAAGCACCTATATATACCAACCTCTAACCACACCCACACACACATATGCTAGGGGCACATGCAAGTTTTCATCTCATTCCGATGTTCTCGTGGTCTTCCTCCGTCGAAACCCTGATCTCTGTGCACACTCGGATCGTCTACCCCCCTAGACGTTCCTCTGACAGGGGTAGCCCGGCGTAGCTCTCTCTTGTTTTGTGTTTGTTTAGGTCATAGGGTGATGTCAAACCATGTTGGTTCACAAGTTGGGGCACTATCCTACCCGGTTTCACCTCGACGGGGAGATTCCACCCTTATACGGGCCCGGAACCTTCGCCTCTAGGTTAGAGCGCATGCATGCGAGGGGGGACACATGCAAGCACCTATATATACCAACCTCTAACCACACCCACACACACATATGCTAGGGGCACATGCAAGTTTTCATCTCATTCCGATGTTCTCGTGGTCTTCCTCCGACGAAACCCTGATCTCTGTGCACACTCGGATCGTCTACCCCCCTAGACGTTCCTCTGACAGGGGTAGCCCGGCGTAGCTCTCTCTTGTTTTGTGTTTGTTTAGGTCATAGGGTGATGTCAAACCATGTTGGTTCACAAGTTGGGGCACTATCCTACCCGGTTTCACCTCGACGGGGAGATTCCACCCTCATACGGGTCCGGAACCTTCGCCTCTAGGTTAGAGCGCATGCATGCGAGGGGGGACACATGCAAGCACCTATATATACCAACCTCTAACCACACCCACACCCACATATGCTAGGGGCACATGCAAGTTTTCATCTCATTCCGATGTTCTCGTGGTCTTCCTCCGTCGAAACCCTGATCTCTGTGCACACTCGGATCGTCTACCCCCCTAGACGTTCCTCTGACAGGGGTAGCCCGGCGTAGCTCTCTCTTGTTTTGTGTTTGTTTAGGTCATAGGGTGATGTCAAACCATGTTGGTTCACAAGTTGGGGCACTATCCTACCCGGTTTCACCTCGACGGGGAGATTCCACCCTTATACGGGCCCGGAACCTTCGCCTCTAGGTTAGAGCGCATGCATGCGAGGGGGGACACATGCAAGCACCTATATATACCAACCTCTAACCACACCCACACACACATATATGCTAGGGGCACATGCAAATTTTCATCTCATTCCGATGTTCTCGTGGTCTTCCTCCGGCGAAACCCTGATCTCTGTGCACACTCGGATCGTCTACCCCCCTAGACGTTCCTCTGACAGGGGTAGCCCGGCGTAGCTCTCTCTTGTTTTGTGTTTGTTTAGGTCATAGGGTGATGTCAAACCATGTTGGTTCACAAGTTGGGGCACTATCCTACCCGGTTTCACCTCGACGGGGAGATTCCACCCTCATACGGGTCCGGAACCTTCGCCTCTAGGTTAGAGCGCATGCATGCGAGGGGGGACACATGCAAGCACCTATATATACCAACCTCTAACCACACCCACACACACATATGCTAGGGGCACATGCAAGTTTTCATCTCATTCCGATGTTCTCGTGGTCTTCCTCCGTCGAAACCCTGATCTCTGTGCACACTCGGATCGTCTACCCCCCTAGACGTTCCTCTGACAGGGGTAGCCCGGCGTAGCTCTCTCTTGTTTTGTGTTTGTTTAGGTCATAGGGTGATGTCAAACCATGTTGGTTCACAAGTTGGGGCACTATCCTACCCGGTTTCACCTCGACGGGGAGATTCCACCCTTATACGGGCCCGGAACCTTCGCCTCTAGGTTAGAGCGCATGCATGCGAGGGGGGACACATGCAAGCACCTATATATACCAACCTCTAACCACACCCACACACACATATATGCTAGGGGCACATGCAAGTTTTCATCTCATTCCGATGTTCTCGTGGTCTTCCTCCGGCGAAACCCTGATCTCTGTGCACACTCGGATCGTCTACCCCCCTAGACGTTCCTCTGACAGGGGTAGCCCGGCGTAGCTCTCTCTTGTTTTGTGTTTGTTTAGGTCATAGGGTGATGTCAAACCATGTTGGTTCACAAGTTGGGGCACTATCCTACCCGGTTTCACCTCGACGGGGAGATTCCACCCTCATACGGGTCCGGAACCTTCGCCTCTAGGTTAGAGCGCATGCATGCGAGGGGGGACACATGCAAGCACCTATTTATACAACCTCTAACCACACCCACACACACATATGCTAGGGGCACATGCAAGTTTTCATCTCATTCCGATGTTCTCGTGGTCTTCCTCCGGCGAAACCCTGATCTCTGTGCACACTCGGATCGTCTACCCCCCTAGACGTTCCTCTGACAGGGGTAGCCCGGCGTAGCTCTCTCTTGTTTTGTGTTTGTTTAGGTCATAGGGTGATGTCAAACCATGTTGGCTCACAAGTTGGGGCACTATCCTACCCGGTTTCACCTCGACGGGGAGATTCCACCCTCATACGGGCCCGGAACCTTCGCCTCTAGGTTAGAGCGCATGCATGCGAGGGGGGACACATGCAAGCACCTATATATACCAACCTCTAACCACACCCACACACACATATGCTAGGGGCACATGCAAGTTTTCATCTCATTCCGATGTTCTCGTGGTCTTCCTCCGACGAAACCCTGATCTCTGTGCACACTCGGATCGTCTACCCCCCTAGACGTTCCTCTGACAGGGGTAGCCCGGCGTAGCTCTCTCTTGTTTTGTGTTTGTTTAGGTCATAGGGTGATGTCAAACCATGTTGGTTCACAAGTTGGGGCACTATCCTACCCGGTTTCACCTCGACGGGGAGATTCCACCCTCATACGGGTCCGGAACCTTCGCCTCTAGGTTAGAGCGCATGCATGCGAGGGGGGACACATGCAAGCACCTATATATATACCAACCTCTAACCACACCCACACACACACATATGCTAGGGGCACATGCAAGTTTTCATCTCATTCCGATGTTCTCGTGGTCTTCCTCCGTCGAAACCCTGATCTCTGTGCACACTCGGATCGTCTACCCCCCTAGACGTTCCTCTGACAGGGGTAGCCCGGCGTAGCTCTCTCTTGTTTTGTGTTTGTTTAGGTCATAGGGTGATGTCAAACCATGTTGGCTCACAAGTTGGGGCACTATCCTACCCGGTTTCACCTCGACGGGGAGATTCCACCCTCATACGGGTCCGGAACCTTCGCCTCTAGGTTAGAGCGCATGCATGCGAGGGGGGACACATGCAAGCACCTATATATACCAACCTCTAACCACACCCACACACACATATGCTAGGGGCACATGCAAGTTTTCATCTCATTCCGATGTTCTCGTGGTCTTCCTCCGTCGAAACCCTGATCTCTGTGCACACTCGGATCGTCTACCCCCCTAGACGTTCCTCTGACAGGGGTAGCCCGGCGTAGCTCTCTCTTGTTTTGTGTTTGTTTAGGTCATAGGGTGATGTCAAACCATGTTGGTTCACAAGTTGGGGCACTATCCTACCCGGTTTCACCTCGACGGGGAGATTCCACCCTCATACGGGTCCGGAACCTTCGCCTCTAGGTTAGAGCGCATGCATGCGAGGGGGGACACATGCAAGCACCTATATATACCAACCTCTAACCACACCCACACACAGATATGCTAGGGGCACATGCAAGTTTTCATCTCATTTCGATGTTCTCGTGGTCTTCCTCCGTCGAAACCCTGATCTCTGTGCACACTCGGATCGTCTACCCCCCTAGACGTTCCTCTGACAGGGGTAGCCCGGCGTAGCTCTCTCTTGTTTTGTGTTTGTTTAGGTCATAGGGTGATGTCAAACCATGTTGGCTCACAAGTTGGGGCACTATCCTACCCGGTTTCACCTCGACGGGGAGATTCCACCCTCATACGGGTCCGGAACCTTCGCCTCTAGGTTAGAGCGCATGCATGCGAGGGGGGACACATGCAAGCACCTATATATACCAACCTCTAACCACACCCACACACACATATGCTAGGCGCACATGCAAGTTTTCATCTCATTCCGATGTTCTCGTGGTCTTCCTCCGTCGAAACCCTGATCTCTGTGCACACTCGGATCGTCTACCCCCCTAGACGTTCCTCTGACAGGGGTAGCCCGGCGTAGCTCTCTCTTGTTTTGTGTTTGTTTAGGTCATAGGGTGATGTCAAACCATGTTGGTTCACAAGTTGGGGCACTATCCTACCCGGTTTCACCTCGACGGGGAGATTCCACCCTTATACGGGCCCGGAACCTTCGCCTCTAGGTTAGAGCGCATGCATGCGAGGGGGGACACATGCAAGCACCTATATATACCAACCTCTAACCACACCCACACACACATATGCTAGGGGCACATGCAAGTTTTCATCTCATTCCGATGTTCTCGTGGTCTTCCTCCGACGAAACCCTGATCTCTGTGCACACTCGGATTGTCTACCCCCCCCTAGACGTTCCTTTGACAGGGGTAGCCCGGCGTAGCTCTCTCTTGTTTTGTGTTTGTTTAGGTCATAGGGTGATGTCAAACCATGTTGGTTCACAAGTTGGGGCACTAACCTACCCGGTTTCACCTCGACGGGGAGATTCCACCCTCATACGGGTCCGGAACCTTCGCCTCTAGGTTAGACCGCATGCATGCGAGGGGGGACACATGCAAGCACCTATATATACCAACCTCTAACCACACCCACACACACATATGCTAGGGGCACATGCAAGTTTTCATCTCATTCCGATGTTCTCGTGGACTTCCTCCGTCGAAACCCTGATCTCTGTGCACACTCGGATCGTCTACCCCCCTAGACGTTCCTCTGACAGGGGTAGCCCGGCGTAGCTCTCTCTTGTTTTGTGTTTGTTTAGGTCATAGGGTGATGTCAAACCATGTTGGTTCACAAGTTGGGTCACTATCCTACCCGGTTTCACCTCGACGGGGAGATTCCACCCTTATACGGGCCCGGAACCTTCGCCTCTAGGTTAGAGCGCATGCATGCGAGGGGGGACACATGCAAGCACCTATATATACCAACCTCTAACCACACCCACACACACATATATGCTAGGGGCACATGCAAGTTTTCATCTCATTCCGATGTTCTCGTGGTCTTCCTCCGGCGAAACCCTGATCTCTGTGCACACTCGGATCGTCTACCCCCCTAGACGTTCCTCTGACAGGGGTAGCCCGGCGTAGCTCTCTCTTGTTTTGTGTTTGTTTAGGTCATAGGGTGATGTCAAACCATGTTGGTTCACAAGTTGGGGCACTATCCTACCCGGTTTCACCTCGACGGGGAGATTCCACCCTCATACGGGTCCGGAACCTTCGCCTCTAGGTTAGAGCGCATGCATGCGAGGGGGGACACATGCAAGCACCTATTTATACAACCTCTAACCACACCCACACACACATATGCTAGGGGCACATGCAAGTTTTCATCTCATTCCGATGTTCTCGTGGTCTTCCTCCGGCGAAACCCTGATCTCTGTGCACACTCGGATCGTCTACCCCCCTAGACGTTCCTCTGACAGGGGTAGCCCGGCGTAGCTCTCTCTTGTTTTGTGTTTGTTTAGGTCATAGGGTGATGTCAAACCATGTTGGCTCACAAGTTGGGGCACTATCCTACCCGGTTTCACCTCGACGGGGAGATTCCACCCTCATACGGGTCCGGAACCTTCGCCTCTAGGTTAGAGCGCATGCATGCGAGGGGGGACACATGCAAGCACCTATATATACCAACCTCTAACCACACCCACACACACATATGCTAGGGGCACATGCAAGTTTTCATCTCATTCCGATGTTCTCGTGGTCTTCCTCCGTCGAAACCCTGATCTCTGTGCACACTCGGATCGTCTACCCCCCTAGACGTTCCTCTGACAGGGGTAGCCCGGCGTAGCTCTCTCTTGTTTTGTGTTTGTTTAGGTCATAGGGTGATGTCAAACCATGTTGGCTCACAAGTTGGGGCACTATCCTACCCGGTTTCACCTCGACGGGGAGATTCCACCCTCATACGGGTCCGGAACCTTCGCCTCTAGGTTAGAGCGCATGCATGCGAGGGGGGACACATGCAAGCACCTATATATACCAACCTCTAACCACACCCACACACATATATGCTAGGGGCACATGCAAGTTTTCATCTCATTCCGATGTTCTCGTGGTCTTCCTCCGTCGAAACCCTGATCTCTGTGCACACTCGGATCGTCTACCCCCCTAGACGTTCCTCTGACAGGGGTAGCCCGGCGTAGCTCTCTCTTGTTTTGTGTTTGTTTAGGTCATAGGGTGATGTCAAACCATGTTGGCTCACAAGTTGGGGCACTATCCTACCCGGTTTCACCTCGACGGGGAGATTCCACCCTCATACGGGTCCGGAACCTTCGCCTCTAGGTTAGAGCGCATGCATGCGAGGGGGGACACATGCAAGCACCTATATATACCAACCTCTAACCACACCCACACACACATATGCTAGGGGCACATGCAAGTTTTCATCTCATTCCGATGTTCTCGTGGTCTTCTTCCGTCGAAACCCTGATCTCTGTGCACACTCGGATCGTCTACCCCCCTAGACGTTCCTCTGACAGGGGTAGCCCGGCGTAGCTCTCTCTTGTTTTGTGTTTGTTTAGGTCATAGGGTGATGTCAAACCATGTTGGTTCAC
Organism: Avena sativa; assembly: GCA_916181665.1. Classification (NCBI taxonomy): domain Eukaryota; kingdom Viridiplantae; phylum Streptophyta; class Magnoliopsida; order Poales; family Poaceae; genus Avena; species Avena sativa. Next base: position 6,292,523 of record OV702281.1, read on the forward strand.
AAGTTGGGGCACTATCCTACCCGGTTTCACCTCGACGGGGAGATTCCACCCTTATACGGGCCCGGAACCTTCGCCTCTAGGTTAGAGCGCATGCATGCGAGGGGGGACACATGCAAGCACCTATATATACCAACCTCTAACCACACCCACACACACATATGCTAGGGGAACATGCAAGTTTTCATCTCATTCCGATGTTCTCGTGGTCTTCCTCCGACGAAACCCTGATCTCTGTGCACACTCGGATCGTCTACCCCCCTAGACGTTCCTCTGACAGGGGTAGCCCGGCGTAGCTCTCTCTTGTTTTGTGTTTGTTTAGGTCATAGGGTGATGTCAAACCATGTTGGTTCACAAGTTGGGGCACTATCCTACCCGGTTTAACCTCGACGGGGAGATTCCACCCTCATACGGGTCCGGAACCTTCGCCTCTAGGTTAGAGCGCATGCATGCGAGGGGGGACACATGCAAGCACCTATATATACCAACCTCTAACCACACCCACACACATATGCTAGGGGCACATGCAAGTTTTCATCTCATTCCGATGTTCTCGTGGTCTTCCTCCGTCGAAACCCTGATCTCTGTGCACACTCGGATCGTCTACCCCCCTAGACGTTCCTCTGACAGGGGTAGCCCGGCGTAGCTCTCTCTTGTTTTGTGTTTGTTTAGGTCATAGGGTGATGTCAAACCATGTTGGTTCACAAGTTGGGGCACTATCCTACCCGGTTTCACCTCGACGGGGAGATTCCACCCTTATACGGGCCCGGAACCTTCGCCTCTAGGTTAGAGCGCATGCATGCGAGGGGGACACATGCAAGCACCTATATATACCAACCTCTAACCACACCCACACACACATATATGCTAGGGGCACATGCAAGTTTTCATCTCATTCCGATGTTCTCGTGGTCTTCCTCCGGCGAAACCCTGATCTCTGTGCACACTCGGATCGTCTACCCCCCTAGACGTTCCTCTGACAGGGGTAGCCCGGCGTAGCTCTCTCTTGTTTTGTGTTTGTTTACGTCATAGGGTGATGTCAAACCATGTTGGTTCACAAGTTGGGGCACTATCCTACCCGGTTTCACCTCGACGGGGAGATTCCACCCTCATACGGGTCCGGAACCTTCGCCTCTAGGTTAGAGCGCATGCATGCGAGGGGGGACACATGCAAGCACCTATTTATACAACCTCTAACCACACCCACACACACATATGCTAGGGGCACATGCAAGTTTTCATCTCATTCCGATGTTCTCGTGGTCTTCCTCCGGCGAAACCCTGATCTCTGTGCACACTCGGATCGTCTACCCCCCTAGACGTTCCTCTGACAGGGGTAGCCCGGCGTAGCTCTCTCTTGTTTTGTGTTTGTTTAGGTCATAGGGTGATGTCAAACCATGTTGGCTCACAAGTTGGGGCACTATCCTACCCGGTTTCACCTCGACGGGGAGATTCCACCCTCATACGGGCCCGGAACCTTCGCCTCTAGGTTAGAGCGCATGCATGCGAGGGGGGACACATGCAAGCACCTATATATACCAACCTCTAACCACACCCACACACACATATGCTAGGGGCACATGCAAGTTTTCATCTCATTCCGATGTTCTCGTGGTCTTCCTCCGACGAAACCCTGATCTCTGTGCACACTCGGATCGTCTACCCCCCTAGACGTTCCTCTGACAGGGGTAGCCCGGCGTAGCTCTCTCTTGTTTTGTGTTTGTTTAGGTCATAGGGTGATGTCAAACCATGTTGGTTCACAAGTTGGGGCACTATCCTACCCGGTTTCACCTCGACGGGGAGATTCCACCCTCATACGGGTCCGGAACCTTCGCCTCTAGGTTAGAGCGCATGCATGCGAGGGGGGACACATGCAAGCACCTATATATACCAACCTCTAACCACACCCACACACACATATGCTAGGGGCACATGCAAGTTTTCATCTCATTCCGATGTTCTCGTGGTCTTCCTCCGTCGAAACCCTGATCTCTGTGCACACTCGGATCGTCTACCCCCCTAGACGTTCCTCTGACAGGGGTAGCCCAGCGTAGCTCTCTCTTGTTTTGTGTTTGTTTAGGTCATAGGGTGATGTCAAACCATGTTGGTTCACAAGTTGGGGCACTATCCTACCCGGTTTCACCTCGACGGGGAGATTCCACCCTTATACGGGCCCGGAACCTTCGCCTCTAGGTTAGAGCGCATGCATGCGAGGGGGGACACATGCAAGCACCTATATATACCAACCTCTAACCACACCCACACACACATATATGCTAGGGGCACATGCAAGTTTTCATCTCATTCCGATGTTCTCGTGGTCTTCCTCCGGCGAAACCCTGATCTCTGTGCACACTCGGATCGTCTACCCCCCTAGACGTTCCTCTGACAGGGGTAGCCCGGCGTAGCTCTCTCTTGTTTTGTGTTTGTTTAGGTCATAGGGTGATGTCAAACCATGTTGGTTCACAAGTTGGGGCACTATCCTACCCGGTTTCACCTCGACGGGGAGATTCCACCCTCATACGGGTCCGGAACCTTCGCCTCTAGGTTAGAGCGCATGCATGCGAGGGGGGACACATGCAAGCACCTATTTATACAACCTCTAACCACACCCACACACACATATGCTAGGGGCACATGCAAGTTTTCATCTCATTCCGATGTTCTCGTGGTCTTCCTCCGGCGAAACCCTGATCTCTGTGCACACTCGGATCGTCTACCCCCCTAGACGTTCCTCTGACAGGGGTAGCCCGGCGTAGCTCTCTCTTGTTTTGTGTTTGTTTAGGTCATAGGGTGATGTCAAACCATGTTGGCTCACAAGTTGGGGCACTATCCTACCCGGTTTCACCTCGACGGGGCTATTCGTGGTGGAGGCAATCATGGTGGAGTGATGGAGATCATGCCGGAACGCACAAGATGGAGATCATTGCGCGAAGATTGGCTATACCATGTCACATAAAGTTATATGCATGTGATGTTTATCCCTTTTATGTATCTTATTATGCTTAGATCGCGACGGTAGCATTATAAGATGATTCCTCACTTAAAGATCAAGATAAAAACGGTGTTCTCCCCAAGTATGCACCGTTGCGAAAGTTCGTCGTGTCCAAGCATCACGTGATGATCAGGTGCTATAGACTCTACGCTCACATACAACGGGTGCAAGCCAGTTTTTGCACATGCGGAAATACTTGGGTCTAACTTGACGAGCCTAGCATGTACAGACATGGCCTCGGAACACAAGAACCGAAAGGTTAAGCATGAGTCATATGAATGATATGATCGACACTTTGTTGTCCACCATTGAAACCACATCTCTTCTCGTGATGATCGGATTAGGTGTGGTGAATTTGGATCGTGTTCACTAAACAACTTGAGGGATGTTGAATTTAGTGGGAGTTCATCTAGTAATTTGATTAAGTTGAACTATTTATCATGAACATAGTCTAAATTGTACTTGCAAATACTGTAGATCCAATGGCCAAGTCCAACTTCAACTTCAACGTTTTTGCTGAGAAAGAAAAGCTTAGAAACAATGGGTCTAACTTCACCAACTGGTTCCGCAATCTAAGAATCATTCTGTCTGGCGGACAAAAGGACTATGTCCTTGAGAAAGCGTTAGGTAACCCCCCTGCTGCAACTACGCCGGCTGATGAGAAAGCTGTCTATCAGTCGCGCAAAGATGATTATGGTGTGAGTAAGAGCACCATGTTGTTTGCTATGGAACCGGAGCTTCAAAATCGTTTTGAAACCTATCCCGGGTCCTTTGAGATTCTCGAGGAGCTGAAAACCATGTTTCAGACTCAAACCCGTTCTGAGAGATATGAGATCTCTGAGAAGTTCTTTAACTGCAAGATGGAGGAAGGGAGTTCCGTTAGTGAGCACGCCATAAAGATGTCGGGCTACACTCAACGCCTTGAGCAACTGGAATGCACGATTCCAGAGGAGCTCAAGATTGACAGGGTTCTGCAATCACTCCCTCCCAGCTACAAAAGTTTTGTAGTGACTCATAATCAGATTGGTTCCACTGATACGATCACCGAGCTCTTCGCAAAGCTGAAGGCTGCGGAAGTGGACATCAAGAAGGATAATCATGTGTTGATGGTCAACAAGCCCTCCTTTAAGAAAGGTAAGGGAGCAAAGAAGCCCTTCAAGAAGGGCGGCGGCAAGCGCAATGCCCCTGCTGAGAAGAAGCTCAGGTCTGGTCCTAAGCCGGACACTGAGTGCTTCTATTGCAAGGACATGGGTCACTGGAAGCGCAACTGCCCGAAGTACTTAGCGGACAAGAAGGCTGGCACCATCAAAGGTATATTTGATATACATGTTATTGATGTTTTCCTTACTAGCCCTCGTTGTAGTGCTTGGGTATTTGATACCGGTTCAGTTGCTAATATTTGTAACTCGAAACAGGAGCTACGGAATAGACAGCGGCTTGCGAGGGATGAGGTGACGATGCGCGTTGGCAACGGATCAAGAGTTGATGTGATGGCGGTCGGCACGCTCTCCTTAGTTTTACCTTCGGGATTAGTTTTAAACCTTAATAAATGTTATTATGTGCCTGCGTTGAGCATGAACATTATTTCCGGATCATGTTTATTGCAAGACGGTTATTCATTTAAATCGGAGAATAATGGTTGTTCTATTTATATGAGTAACATCTTTTATGGTCATGCACCTCTTGTGAATGGTTTATTTCTTCTAAATCTCAAAAGGGATGAAACACACATCCATAACATTGAGGCTAAGAGATGCAAAGTAGATAGTGATAATACTACTTATTTGTGGCACTGTCGTCTAGGTCATATTGGTGTAAAGCGCATGAAGAAACTCCATTCTGATGGACTTTTGGAGTCTCTTGATTTTGAATCATTTGACACATGCGAACCATGCCTCATGGGCAAGATGATCAAAACCCCGTTCTCCGGTATGATGGAGCGAGCAACGGACTTGTTGGAAATCATACATACCGATGTATGCGGACCGATGAGTGTTTCGACGTGCGGTGGATATCGCTATTTTCTCACTTTTACCGATGACTTAAGTAGATATGGGTATATCTATTTAATGAAACATAAATCTGAAACGTTTGAAAAGTTCAAAGAATTTCAGAATGAAGTGGAGAACCATCGTAACAGAAAGATTAAGTTTCTACGATCCGATCGTGGAGGTGAATATTTGAGTTATGATTTTCTCACGCATCTTAAAGCAAGTGGAATCGTTTCACAACTCACGCCACCCGGAACACCACAGCGCAATGGTGTGTCTGAACGCCGGAATCGAACCCTATTAGATATGGTCCGATCAATGATGTCTCTTACTGATTTGCCGTTATCATTTTGGGGTTATGCATTAGAAACCGCTGCATTCACTTTAAATAGGGCTCCATCTAAATCCGTTGAGACGACACTGTATGAACTGTGGTTTGGTGCTAAACCTAAGTTGTCGTTTCTTAAAGTTTGGGGATGCGAAGCTTACGTCAAGAAGTTGATGCCGGACAAGCTCGAACCCAAAGCGGAGAAATGCGTCTTCATAGGATACCCTAAGGAAACCATTGGGTATACCTTCTATCACAGAACCGAAGGCAAAGTGTTTGTCGCAAAGAACGGTTCCTTTCTTGAGAAGGAGTTTCTCTCGAAAGAAGTGAGTGGGAGGAAAGTAGAGCTAGACGAGGTTATTGAACCTTCTCTTGAATTGGAGAGTAGCGCAGCACCTGAAATTGTTCCAGTGCCGCCTGCACCAACAATAGAGGAAGCTAATGAAAAGGATCATGAAGCTTCGGACGATGCTGCTACTGAACGTCGCAGGTCGACAAGGTCGCGTGCCCCTCCTGAGTGGTACGGCAACCCTGTCTTGACTGTCTTGTTGGTAAAAGACAGTGAACCTACGAACTATGAGGAAGCGATGATGAGCCCAGACTCTGAGAAATGGGTGGAAGCCATGAAATCCGAATTGGGATCCATGAGCGAAAACCAAGTATAGACTTTGGTGGATCCTCCTAGCGACCGAAAGGCCGTTGAGTGCAAATGGATATTCAAGAAGAAAACGGACGCGGATGGTAATGTTACCGTCTATAAAGCACGGCTTGTCGCAAAAGGTTTTCGACAAGTTCAAGGTGTTGACTACGATGAGACTTTCTCTCCCGTAGCGATGTTTAAGTCCATTCGGATTTTATTAGAAATTGCTGCGTTTCATGATTATGAAATATGGCAGATGGATGTCAAGACTGCTTTCCTCAATGGCAACATTGATGAAGAGTTGTATATGATGCAACCCGAAGGTTTTGTCGATCCTAAGGATGCTAGTAAAGTATGCAAACTTCAGCGTTCCATTTATGGACTGAAGCAAGCATCTCGGAGTTGGAACCTTTGTTTTGATCAAGTGATCAAGAGCTTTGGATTTGTTCCAAATTGCTACGAAGCTTGCATCTACAAGAAAGTGAGTGGGAGCTCGGTGACGTTTCTGGTACTGTATGTGGATGACATATTGATTATCGGAAATGACATCAACATGCTTAACGATGTGAAGAGTTATTTGAACAAGTGTTTTTCAATGAAAGACCTAGGTGAAGCTGCTTATATATTGGGCATCAAGATCTATAGAGATAGACAAAGACACCTGATAGCTTTAAGCCAGAGTACATACCTAGACAAAGTTCTGAAAAGGTTCAGAATGGATAAGGCAAAGAAAGGTTTAGTGCCTATGTTGTCAGGTAAGATATTGAGCAAGGCTCAGTGTCCAGCTACGGTAAATGATAGGGAAGCTATGAGCAAAGTGACTTATGCCTCGGCCATAGGTTCCATCATGTATGCCATGCTGTGTACTAGACCGGATGTGTCCAATGCTCTTAGTTTGACGAGCAGATATCAAAGTGATCCAGGAGTGGAACACTGGACAGCCGTGAAGAACATCCTAAAGTACCTAAATAGAACTAAAGAAATGTTCTTAGTCTATGGGGGTGATGAACAGCTTGTCGTAAAAGGTTACGTCGATGCTAGTTTCGACACCGACAAGGATGATTCTAAATCTCAGACAGGATACATTTATATTTTGAATGGAGGAGCTGTGAGCTGGAGAAGCTGCAAGCAAAGCGTGATCGCGGGATCTACAGTAGAAGCGGAATACATGGCTGCTGCAGAAGCGTCAAGTGAAGGAGTTTGGATCAGAAACTTCATCACTGAGCTTGGCGTGGTTCCAAGTGCATTGGACCCACTGGAGATATTGTGTGACAACACTGGCGCCATAGCACTCGCTAAGGAACCAAGATATCATCCAAAGACCAAGCATATCAACCGCAAATTTCATATAATCCGAGATTATATAGCAGATGGAGATCTGAAGATTAGCAAAGTCCATACGGATCTGAATGTCGCAGATCCATTGACTAAACCTCTTCCACGTGTAAAACATGATCAACACCTCAGTGCCATGGGTGTGAGATTGTTGCCAAATGTAAACTAGATTATTGACTCTAGTGCAAGTGGGAGACTGTTGGAATTATGCCCTAGAGGCAATAATAAAGATGTTATTATTATAATTATTGTTCATAATAAAGTTTATATTCCATGCTAGAATTGTATTAAGCGGAAACTTTAATACTTGTGTGGTTTGTGAACAACACCGTGTCCCTAGTACGCCTCTATGGACTAGTTCATTGATCAATGATGGTTAAGGTTTCCTAACCATAGACATGAGTTGTCAATTGATAATGAGATCATATCATTGGGAGAATGATATGATGGACAGACCCAAACTAAGCGAAGCAATTAGATCGTTTCATCGTGTTCATCTTTGCGAAGCTTTTCCTATGTCAAATATTGTATTCCTTAGACCATGAGATAATGCAACTCCCTGGTACCGGAAGAAATCTTTGAGGTCATCAAACGTCATCCTATGAGAGGGTGATCATAAAGGTGTCTCTCAGGTGATCGGAAAGTATCTGTTGGGTTGTATGTATCGAGATGGAATTTGTCCCTCCCAAGTCGGAGAGATATACTTCGGGCCCACTCGGTAATCGATATCAACACCGCTTGCAAGCATGTGGTTAAGGAGTTAATCACAAAGTGATATCGGATTACGGAACGAGTAAAGTACTTGCTGTGAACGAGATTGAACTAGGTATGACGATACCGACGATCGAATCTCGAGCAAGTAAAATATCGTGAGACGAAGGGAATATATATATGGGATTGATTGAATCCTGGCATCGTGGTTCATCCGATATGATCATCGATGAATGTGTGGGAGTCAATATGGGTGCCCAGACCCCGCTGTTGATTATTGATAGAAGATCATGTCTGCATATTCTCGAACCCGCAGGGTCACACACTTAACGTGTCTTGACGCTAGGATAGATTGGATAATTGGTTTATGAATTTTTGTTCGGAGTCTCGGATGGGATCCGGGATATCACGAGAGGTTCCGGAATGGTCCGGAGAATAAGATTCATATAAGGCAGTGCAGTTTTTGGAGTTCGGAATTGTTCCGGGTTAATCGGTATTGTACCGGAAGCTTCTAGAACCTTCCGGAAGGGGACCAACGTGGCCCCACCTTCCGGGAGGGGGCATGGGCCTATGAGGGAGTGTCCTGGCCGCATTGGGCCAGGGGCACAAGGCCCCATAGGGCCCAGCCGATCCTGGATAAGTTTAAACTCGTTTAAACTAGAGATAGGATTTCTAGATAAGGGAGAGTTTAAATCGTTTAAACTAGAGATAGGATTTCTAGATAAGGGAGAGTTTAAATTGTTTAAACTAGAGATAGGCTTGGAGGAGGGGCAAGGGCTGGCCGCCCTCCCCCCTCTATATATAGAGGGGTGGTGCGCCCCCTCCCCCTACTACTCCACACCTTCCTCCAAGCCCTAGCTGCCTTGCTACCTTCCTCTCTCCCTTCTGACTGTTTGTAGGCGAAGCCCTGCAGCAGAAATTCTCCACCATATACACCACGCCATCGTGTTGTAGATCCAATCTATCTCTCCACCATACTCGCTGGTCCGAGGAAGGAGGAGACGTCGAGGTGCTGCACGTGTGCATCTCACGGAGGCACCGCCACTTGTGGTGCTAGATCGGATCGGATCGCGAGGAGGAGAAGCGAGTACGACTACATCACCCACGTTCCGACGAACGTTCCGCTGTGCGAATCTTCAAGGGTATGAAGATCTAATCCAATCTCTCTCGTTGTTTGCATCTCCTAGATTAGATCTTGGCTTTCCCTCTGTTCGCTCCGTAGAAAATTTTGATTTACTATGCCGCGAAACCCTTCAGATGCATGTTGGAGCAGTCGTGCGCGTGTCGACGTGCACACTTGAAGATCCGTAGACCGCGGCGTGACGAATTTCTGAAGGCGGCAACGACGCAAGATCTTGTCCACCGTGTTCTCCAACGGTGCGCCGCCGGTGACCCTGATCTTGCATACTTTTCGTGGGACGAGGGTATAAAGATTTAGGGCTTTATTTGGCTAATTGAATCTAATCTAGAGATTGGAAAATTTGAGATTGAATCTAATCTAGTCTAAAGAACCGATCTAATCTTTGATTTTGATCGGATACTGCGCCCCCGAGGAGATTGATCTCCCCGGGGGCAGCGCGCGTTGCGAAAGTGGAGAAACCTAGGATCAGCGCCGTGAGGCTAACCGCTCTAATACCATGTGGAAAATATTGAATCTCTAATATTTCAGTGTTTGATTTATATTAGAGATTCAATATTTTCCACAGTTGGAACCTTGACTTGTGCTACGCACGGGCGAGATCTCTTGTGATAACGCCTACACCTTCAGCCAAGTTGTAATTAACGGTGTCGGTTTTACTTGAGATCTCTACTAACCAACCAACTATATTTCTGTTGTAGTATTATTAGTTTGTTGTCGGCGTGCCGCTCTAAAATCAGTGCGCGGTAAGAGTAATAATCTATGTGATGCCTTTTCCATGTCGTGTTGGTGGAAAGAAAAGGTGTGAGGGAGAGAAAAAAGGAAGGTGTGAGGGAGAGCAAAAGAAGATGGCAAACCCTTGACGGAGAGCAAAGAAGATATACCAAACCCTAGAGGGAGATTAAAGAATGCAAACCGTGTTGTCCCACCCTCCATATATATGCGGCCACTCCTCATTATTCCTTCTTCTATTAAAATAGATGCATCTTATATAAGTATTATTATTTTTAACCTGACACTAACCTATAGCTAGGCTTTCTGGAGGAATGGCCGCCTTGAGCGATGAGGAGCAGGACGACCTTCCTTCTGCAAATTTATCTGCAGGTGGGTTTCAATTTTCATGCATGCATATTGGTCGCCAATAAGAAATGTGGAGCCTAGCTAGCTATGGATGGATGCAGGGTCGACCAAGGTGGCAGAGAGAGTGCAGCTGGAGGCGTCCATCTCCAAATGGGCACCATTGGAGAAGACTAGGCAGCAGGTGATGCTGAAGGTGATGGTGGCATCATCTTCTTCTGCCGGCGACCGGTTGGGGCTGGACCTGGTGGTTGTCCTGGACGTGAGCGGGGAGAAGCTCGCCAACAAGATGAAGAACGCCATGCAATTCATAATCAGTAAGCTCAGCCCCATGGACCGCCTGTGCGTCGTCGGCACCACCGGCGCCAACAATAGGCTGCAGTTCATGACCAAGGATGCCCGGGCGGAGCTCAGGGGCGCCGTGGATGGCGGCCTGCAGCTGCAGGTAGCCGGCGCCGGCGGTGGGCTCGAGACGGGCCTTCAAGTCCTGGCAGCTGGCGGTGGCGGCTGGCTGCAGGGAGGTCCCCGCCGCACCGCCAGCGTCCTACTCATGTCCGATTGCAAGCAGCAACCAAGGCCTAGGCTTGTTGAAACCATGCCCAACAGCGTGGTGGTCCACACGTTCGGTTTTGGCCAAGACAACGACTTGACGGTAGTACTGCTCCCTCCTCTGTTAATTCCCAAATTAATTCCCAAATTGATTTTGAAATGCTACTTGTATGATGAAGGTGTTGGAGAAGATCGCGCACAAGAGCCCTGGAGGAACATTCAACTTTGTGAGTAAGGAGGAGGAGGAGAATCTGAGCGCGCCCATCTCGCAGATCCTGGCTGGCCTCCTCAGCGTGGTTGTCCAGGACCTCAAGCTCATCATGTGGACCGAGCGGGGCTTTAGAGACAAGGTGGAGTCCACAATAGAGAAGGTGGACGCCGGGAGCTGCTACCCGCATCGGTGGGGCTCTAACCTACAGCAAGACTCAGCTTTGGGGGTCACGGTCAGCTTCGGCGATCTCTACAGCGGAGAAGATCGGAAGGTCATTGTCGATCTCCTCACTCCTGCGGTCGAATCGGGGTACAAGAAGGCGACTGTCATCGTGGCTCAATGCTCGTATTCCTATAGGTAGCTACTCTCGATCGGTTTATTATACTCCTCCAATTTTCGGGCGAGGCTACCTAGTACTACTAGTTATTAACTAATACTATACATATACTTCCCTTCCATCTTGGATTGGATCAGTACACAAAAAGAAGCCATCGACTCCCCTAAAACCTTCAGTCAGGACAGAAACATCCGCCCCAACAACACGTTAACCGGCCTGCCAGTGCCGCCGGCGCTGAAGGCCGAACTCCTCCGTCGGCGTCATGCAGACATGTTAGGGGAAGCAGCGAGCACAATGGACTACATCCAGGCTAGGGGCAAGCTTTTGGAGGCCTGGACAGCCTGTGGAGCTGATGAGAAGCCCAACCCCATCAAGGCTGAGCTGGAGTTGCTGCTCAACCTCAACAAGTGGGCGGACCTCCATGCCTGCTTGTTGGCGGCCATAATGTCGCACTGCCGCCAGCGCTTCACGGCGAGGGGGGACGTCATGAGAGTGAGGCTCTTTGACACGCCGCTCATGCGCATGTACATGGTGCAGGCCCACAAGTTTGGCGATGATCCTGACAGGCAGAAGCCACCGTCGGCGGACGAGGATGTCGAGGAGGAGGAGGAGAAAGAGATGCTAGTGGTGTCAGGCCGACGGCCCCCACGTGGGACCCGGTTTAGGGGCATACGAAAAGAAAGCACTAGGAGCTCCTGGCGGGCTTGGATGGTGATGGTCATGTTCATGGTGCTTGCCATTGGTGCGATCTTGGCCGGCGTGGCGATGCTCACCGTATTCCTCCTCTACAAGCCACAAATGCCATATCTGGTGGTCTCTGACGCTCAGCTGAGGCAGCTTCTATACAATCAGCAGGATGGAACTATCCAGTCCCTACGAGTGTCTATCACAATCCTAGCAAAGAACAACTACTCCAAGGTGGGCGCCTCCTTCTCCAGTGTCGACATTTCCCTCGGGTTCCATGGTGCCGACATTGCACTCCTGCGGGCGAAGCCATTCATGGTGGCACAGGAGAGCTCCATCGCACTGCACTACCAAGTGGTGTCAGCAGGGCCCGTGCTGGACACCGCCAGAATGAATGAATCGCTCAAGGTTGGCCTTGTGCCGCTCGATCTTTTGAGCAAGGCGCGCACACGGTGGAAGGCAGGCATCTTCGTATGGCATACGTATTGGACACACATATCATGCCGCCTCACATTCCTTTACCCTGGCAATGGCACAGTCATGCCCATCGACAGTCACAGATGCCATTCTAGGTCGCCATAGCGTAGCAGGCAGTGCGCCTCCTCTGCAAATCCATTTGATGATACATTTGCTTGTTCCGTGTAACTATCATGGTGGCCCTCACATGCTTAAAAGTGTTTCGAAAATTATTGAATTCCAATGTCATCATATAGATTTTCTAAGAAATTTCACATTTGAGTGGAATTTTTTCATACAAAAAAGATTATGTGTGACATCCCCCATCTCTAAGACAGTGGATAGTATGTATGCTTGCAATGAGAGGCGGCTGACGCCTGGATCGACAAAGAAGACAAAGAGCGGTGGTGGTGGAGCTCGATGAAGATCAAGACGCAAGAAGGATCATATCATATCACAAAATACATGTGATGTTGATATCTGTTTTACATCTTATTGTGTGCTAGTGTTAGATACTCAATGGTAACATATTAGATAAGATGATCCCTAATAATATCAATATTATGTTCTCCCCTAGTGTGCAAACACCAAGAAAGTTCATCGTTTTGAATCCGGCCATAACGATTGGGGGCTAGACATATCTACGTTCGCATATGGTGTGGGTTACAAGCCATGTATGTGCCACACAATACAGTAAGGTTAAATTGATGAGCCTAACATGTGTAGACATGGTCTCAAAACACAAGAGATTGAAAGATAAGAGCATGAGTCACATGAAATGATATGATTGACAGTGGAGAATGTCTACCTTTGCAGCTATATTGCCGGCCATGACGATCGAGGGTGATGTAGTGAATTGGGATCGTGTGATCGCTAAAATCGTCCAGGGGATGACAATTTTAGTGTGAGCTCAATTATGAATTGAACTCATATTATAAACATAGTCTAGATGTCTATTTGCAAATATCTTAGTAGATCATGGCCTATTCTATTAAGGTCTTTTGCGGCCATGAGAAATTTCTTACTTAATGAGGAACTTAGCAAAAGGGTCCAACATCATAGATTAATACCCACGCCCGAGGGATATCCTCGTAAAAGATGATCTACCCTTCTTGATACAATAACCATTAGGAGATAGTCCGATGACTCCGCAACATTTGTGTTTTCTTCATAATCATCCAATAAGTCATTCTCCATTTGATGAAGAGTTGGACTATAATTTTGTATTCTACAAAATTAGGCACTTAAAGTATGAAGCTGTTGGATGAGTTTTCTTCTATGATACATAAAAAACAGAATATTTGGAGAGTCACTTAGCAATCTTGCATTAGAGTTAAGAACTCTCGGAGAGATTGATTGCAAGTGGAGATCATGGAAGAAAAGGGTATATGTTAGATATACAAAATTATGAATGTAATTCTTGCAAAAATCATTGCAGTTTACAAAGTATTGGGTACTTGTCCCGTTTTGTGAAAACAGGATGGTCTGCTTGAGAATTGCGAATTGAGGCAATGTGGCTAGATGATGGCAAGCAAACTAGTTGATGGCCGACATCACTACTTTCCTCAAAGTTTATCATTTGTATTAGTGAACTTGAATAAAATTTATAATCCTTGTTTGTGTGTCTTGCTTTTGGCGAGATGATTATTCATATAAATAATATAAATAAGTTACAAGCCAATTGTTTTGTTCTTATGAATAATACCTTTATGGTCACATTACGATTATAAATCATATTCTCATTACTATGTTAATGATAATAGTTTAAGCCTTTATAAAGGATTATAATGCTAAAAGATATCCAAAATATGATTACTGAATGACACTATCGTTTAAGTTAAGGTGGTTATTGCATGTTTTTTATTCTGATGCAAATCGGGGTCTTAGATATTTGATCTTGAGACTTTGGAAAACCATACCTCGTTTGGTGAAATGACTAAAACTCCGCATTCTAGAAAAACGGTAATATGCGAAAAGATGTTAGATTTTATACATAGTGGTGTATTGTATTTTCAAAAAATAGTGGAAATCATTATTTCATTGTGGACTTAAGTAAATATGTGTATTTACTTAATGAAACATAAGTTTGAAACTATTTTGAATTGTTCAAATGATTTTACAACGAAGAAGGATATTGAATTAATTTAACAGGAATACAAAGTATTTTCGATTTGATCGATGTGACTAAAGTATTTAAGTTAATTCTTGGCATAAAGGGCTTGTGAAAGATATTTCACAAATTATGATAATTAGACAAATTCAAGGGGTTGATCTGTCCAAATATCATAATCATTTTGTATTAGATACATATGGTCTAATATTATCACTTATCAGGGTTATAATTATCGTTTAGAGTTAGAGATCGAAATAAGAAAACACTCAGTTTCAAATACAAAGGAACATCTAAAGATTCGTGGAAATAACACCACAAGAGTTATGGCACGTTCGAGTTTCTAGAGATTTCGATGATTTGAAACAGTGGCAGATAAGCAAGTATTTATAGTGTATTTGAATACATGTTTCACAAAGGGCAAACCTGTTGTTATCCTAAGGTTTTATGTGTCTTGACGAAGATACAGGTGGAAGAAAGTAAAAGATCAAAACAAGGTATTTGACCTTACCTCCAGATTGTTGAGTGGCGCAGCGGAATTTGTTCCGGGTACCGAATTCTAGAGGTAGAGAAGCTAATGATAATGATCATAAAATTTTAGCGATACTTTTACTAAAGAAATTAGGATTCAAAAATATATATTCTGCAAATTTGTGGAATTGTATTTTGATTCACTTTTTATGTTTTTGAAACAAGACATAACTACGAATTACAAAGAAGCCTGGTTGATCTAAGTGCGAGAAATGACTAGGAGTACACATAATGCAAATTCTTTTGTAATATGTTGATGAAGATTATTCTCTGAACTAGCAAATTTATTAGGATTTTGGAAGTACACGTATACTGATTGGTATTTAAAAAAGAATATTTTCTAAATAAGCAATAACAAATAGTCCATGCGTGCGGTGCCGTGCACAAATAATAGCGGAGAAAATCATTGATAGATACACATGAAATAGAAACAACTAAACTAAGACAAGTTGGCATGGCGTGCCATAAGCCAGACAATGGTGAGGAGTTCGCCGCCACCGCTGAGCTGCCTGGCATGGGACTCTCTGCTGCAGTGATTGGCAACATAGCACAATATCTCCACCCACACTCCAAAGATGACCTCGAGTCTGTTGGGTCGGCGGCTGAGCACATCACCAAGTTTTACTCCAGTGTCATAGTTCGCTGGACGATCAAAGGACCTCATATCAGCATGGAACCCCGTGTGCAAAGCCCAGTTAAGTCGATCTTTTGCCGAGGCTCCATTGGCGCGCTGCATTACTTCATACAAATCACGGCGGAACTGGACATAACGACTGCGCCGCACAGGACCCGGAAGCATGTAGGGGCGTAGCACAAGGAGAAACATCATGTAGTTGGACAACACATTGACAGCGTCCCGCAAATCCACTTTGTTGCTACGATCACTGAAGAGGCAGATCTCGGTGGCGACATGCCAGGCCATGATGCTGTCCTCAAATCCAAGGTCTTGGATGCTCCAGCCAAGGTATAGATATAATATCTCACTCAATCCTAATCGTTTCAGTGTGAGCAGACCTGGCTGCGAACCAATTTCCATGCTGCCATTTGCCATTTCTAGTATCTCTCCCAGCACCAACTCCTTGGTAGAGTCTAAAAGCTGGACGGACTGTGAGTGGTGTAGTTCGTCCCACCAAGACTCCACCATGTGGTCCAGCCCCAGCTTCTTTGCCATCCACATGCCAGACATCGGCTGTAGTACTGCGTCGCCGGCGGTGGATAGTAACAGATTGTACTGCCCAAGGGAACCAGACCACCTCCTGTGCCTGGCAGCCTTGAGATACCGGCGAAAATTTCGAAGCTCACCGTACAGACGCGGCCATTTCTTGTGATATAACAAGGCTAATGTCCAGGTGGACACGACTGCCCTCATCAGGGATGCCATTTCCAGGAACAAGGCCCCAACCAAGAGGACATAGGTGATGGCGACGTCCTTCCTATTGTGCCCATGTTTGTCGCTGAACTGAAACAACAGGAATGCTGCCACCGTGGCAACGAGAGCGGTGATACGGATGCAGCAGCCGTACCATGTGCGGATCACGGTTGCCTTGGTGTAGAGGATGTCGTACATCAGAGACAGCTCCATCTCCATCAACCTGTCCAGCCGATGATACAATTGGAAAGAACGCAACACTTCTCGGACATACTCGCGCCGCCCTGTCTTGAGGCCAATGAAAAGCCCCTTGCAAACGTTGAGCAGGCCATGAGCTCCCATCAGAACGGCCTCCTGATCCAGGTCCAGCCAGAACCTTCTTTCGAGCACCTCGTGAAGGAGGTGAATGCAATTGCCGTCGCTTTCCATCGCATCTGACTTGTCAAGAGAGCTCCAGATGCTGTCAAAGCTGGCGGACCGGAGCGCCCATATCCTCTCACCATACTTGAGAACGCCAACGGCAAAAATTAGGACAGCAGCCACAATCACCAAGGTCTCTCCATGGGGCATATACTTGTAGAGGACATAGGCAGCTCCCACGACTTGCACCACGAGAGTCTGCAGGTGGCGCAACCACAGCCGGTTGTCCTCGAAGGAGTAGGCACTAATGGTGTCCTGGCCACCGAGATGTACCAGGAGGAATGGCGCCCAGAATGCCACCAGCTGGTGCTCGGGCAGCTTGCTGGTGATGGAGAGATGGCCAAGGGTGAATAGTGCAGTGGAATCGGCCAGCTGGTAAGCTAGCCAGAGGAGCAACCTTGGCACTACGGAGATGCTGTGCCGACGGATCCAAGCGAACGAGAGCAGGAAAACTTGCAGCGAGAAGCTGAAAAGGACTAGACTCTGCACCCCCCATTCATTCCGAAGGTCCACAAATAGTCTGTCGTCCATTGCTCTCCGCTCTCTGAAATACAGCATATGGATGTCCAGCATCAGGAATCCATCAATTATTACTTGAACAATAAATCTAGAGACAGGAATAACATTATCTCTCCATGTTTTGTTATCTTAGTGACACAATTTATATATTACAATCCAAGAACCTAGTTAATTCTACGTGTGTACAAACACCCGTTGTTGGGTGTATCTATTTGTTAGATGACTAATTTTTTTTGTTATCTTTGGGCAACGTTTATCATCAGGTAGATCAATATCTAACAACTCACATATGTTGTCGACGAGTCGAGTTCGAGCAAACTAAACTATGAGCTAGTTCAAATAGGTGTGGTACATCATGGCTTGAGGGTTCACCTAACCAAGGAAATCCGATACTCGGAAGCATGATGTGCTAATGTAGCCAATTTCCAGTATGCGTCTACATATTTGGCGCTGATCGTGGCGAACTTGACAATATTGGCCATTGAACTTCTTTAAGAAATTGAGACAATTGTTCTTGGCCCCGGCCAAGCCAAATTAAAGGTCAAGGTACATCCAAAAAATGAGATCAAGGATGTCCCGCTATGGCCTGAGGACAAAACAAAAGTTGTGAAGATTGATACTCATCTTAGCTCCAATGTTGCGACAACACACGTAGTCTTCCTTCGTTGGAATGTCAATATCTTCACATCATAGTTTTAAATAGCCGGCTATAACCCGCTATAGCCTTTTCTGCATCATGCGGCTAAGTGCATTAGCCCGCTAAAAGGTGCTAAAACCCCTAAATAGCCGGCTATAGATGTTTTCACAGGGTGTCGCTATTAGCCTTAGCCGGCTATTTAAACTTTGCTTCACATGGGAATCAATAGACATGCGAAGGATCCTAGGTACATTGTCATGCATAAACTTTACTTAAATAAATGATGATAAGGCAAATCCCATCAAGCATATGTTGTGTCGCCTCACCCCGAAAGAGAAAAAAGTGATTGAAGCTGAAGTCAAGCCACACAAAGACCCCTCGGGTTTCATCTAGAAGGTCAAGAGACTCATTTGGGTCTGGCTATGCTATTTCAGCAAAGACACGAGATCTAAGAGTCTCTAGAAGAGACGACCCTATAAATATCCGTCCAGGGATATCACGAAGATAATCACCAACCCGGGCTTCAAGCACAAGAAGGCCAATCATGCATATCCCAAAATATCTGATCAGTGGAGCTAGGGACTACCTCACCCGTTTCCCATATATAAATGGATGAAGAGAGGACCCATTGGGAGGCATCTTCACCTTCATCCACAATGCCCACGCCTAGCAACCAAGGGAGCAGCATACCTTGAGAGAGCTTAGCACTAGCTATAGATCCAATCTCCACGAATCATCATCAATTCAGGGACTCCATTGGTGTACTCTATATACTCAATATAATCCAATATGAGCTGGACGTAGGGCTGTTACCCATCTCTCGGGCCAGGGTATCTTGGGGTCTTTGTCTTTGTTGTTCCAAGATGGCTCGAGGGTTTCCCGAACCAAAACAAATCCGATACACAGTATCATGCCGTACCAACTTAGCTAATTTCTAATATTTGTCGACAGAGATCAAGATGTAGTGTTGGCTCAAACTCAGCTTATAACGACCGCAAGTCAGTTTCTAACGAAACGAGCAATCAAAATTTCCATACACTAGATTATATAATGAATTTTTTTGTGACAAGCAAGAGAAGAAATCAACTGTGTGGTTGCTCATATTTAGCCCGAAAACAATAGAGAATCTGGGATATAGAAATAGGTTGTGACCATGCTACAGCACCTTGAGTGAAGGCTTCCTGTTTGAACGTTCCGTATCTTTTATTCTAGATGAAAGGCGGAAAATCTTCATAGATAAAAGGCAACAATTTATTCTAGTTCGTTTATATAGCATGTATTTTATCATCAATGTACACAGTTATATTATTCAATGCTCATAGTCAGCTCAATTTTTTCAACCGATATTTAGCAAGTTAAAAAGGAGTCGATCTAGGCGGCTCATGAGCTTCTAGCTAGGATTGCTTGCATCTCTTATAACGCCATGAGCAACATTGCTATATGTAAATAAATGATATTTGCATTTTTACGGTGCCTCCACTGATGCATAGTATGCAATTATTTCACACACATTCCATGAAACAGCAGATATATTCAGAAGAATAGCCAAAGCATATATTTCCTAGAAAATATACCGGGGTTTATTATTTAGACTACAATATAGATGTCTGAATGTGTGAGAAACATACCTTAATGCCACTATCTTGAGAGTAGATGTACGTTCGACTCAAGATTGAAAATGTGGTTATGATCGGTGCTCCCGTACTATTTAGAGAAGGATTCAGACATCTTGTTATGTGGCTCGAGTAGGCTCTGTCTTCGAATAGATAACCGTAGAAGAATTTATTCTTGCCTTATTTTTCAGTTTACGAATGAACTCCCTTTTCCTTTTTGCTTGGAGGGCACACCTGAGTTGATTCGAGGTGTTATATCAAAGAAAAAAAGGAGTTCATTCAAGGTGTGTGTAGCAAACTCTATATGTCACGGATGACTCTTATCCATGGCTCTCATCCATTTTTTTATATATTATTTTTTTACTTTCCGGTCGGTTACATAACAATTATTATAAGGTCCATTACATCATTTTGAAAGTGAGTGGCAATGAGTTGGGCGAGGAGCTAGATCTGTTATTGGATAATTGGACGCAAGGAATATGGTGTAGTGCCTTTGAGGGCGGGCAATTCCCGACATACTTATTTCCGCTTTCCCTTTACTTTGTTTTCTTTTGTTGTCATGTTACCGTCTTTTACTTGTACCTATCCCATTCATGAAGCAATCTCTGTCATTATGAGAGAATATCTAACCCTATTTTGGCGGCATAGTATCTTGACTTTTAGGTTGGCATTTTATCCATTGGTATCATATTTAAAAACAATTTCCTGTCTTTTGAGATGTCTGTATCAACCATCAACTGCAAGATTTCAATTGTTTGGCTTATAGCCTGGTTGATTTTCTAAATATTGTTTAATTGTGATGTCTCTATTTTCTTCGCACATCTGCTCCTTGTATCTGGGATGATGGGCAATACTATTAGATTGGGTAGCAAAAACAAATAATTTGTGCAATTATTTATTCATATCTCTCAGATGCCTTTGATTCTGGTCTTGAATTCTTTTTCATGACTATGTAATGTCTTGGAATTTGTCTTTTTCATGATAGATGCATCCCGTGTCAAACTTTAATGAAGTATTAGCAAGTTGACTCTCCCATATGCACGGCTAGATTTGTTGTGGTCAGCAAATTAGATTTTGAGAATTAAGACTACCTTCATGTAACTTTAGCGCTGCATAGATCTTTAATTAGTATATCTATAGATTATGTAGCTTACCACATAGCCAGTAAGCTTGACCTTTATCTTGACCGAAGGAAGCCTACATAGTTACTGAATTTGCATACTAATGTTCAATCCTTTTATGTGATATCAATTGTTTCCATGTAGAAAGTCCTGAACATGCACCTATGATGTCCTAAGGGACGTTTTGAACAAAACAGTTTCAAATATTCCAGTGCAAAGTATCATAGTGTTGGAAATTGGCGTAACAAATGGTACAAGGGACTCCTTTTCACAATGGATTATTTCCTTTGCTACTTAATTTTCAGATAAAAAGCCAAAAATCTGTCACAATTGGTTATGCACTGTTCTTTTCCAAAGAATATGACATATGTTAGAACAAGTCTATAATGATGTTCTATGGATTTATTTATAACATCAAATTCGTGACATTCTTGTCATGTCGTCATTTTGATGGCTTTACTTCACAAAAGTTAGTGCAATTCTATGGACTGCTATTCATTTTCAGTCAGCTGAACGTTTCTTTTGATGTTGTGGGGATAACATGCACAGTAGCACCACAAGAAACGCTGTTTTCTTTTTGCAGGAGTGGTAGCACTAAAATATTTGTCATTGCATATTTTCTTCATTTCCTACAATTCAAATTATTCCAGCCTCCTTGTAAAGAAATCCCGCCTCATCTTTTCCCTTGAATAAAAAGAGAGATAGAGCCCCCCCATCCCTTTCCCTTTCCCACCTCTTCTTGGAGGATAAAGATAGAACAAGGCCAGCAAAGCATTAGTAAAGCATAGCTCTGTTGCTTTCTTTTCATATGGCTTGGAGGGAGGAGGGGCGGTGGGAATCGTTTGTGTGTATAATTCAGGGTTTGACATATATAAACGCTATAGCTCCCACCTTTTCTTTTTTGCATTTGTGTTGATAGCTAGCTATATAGCTTGCGTGCTCGTCGGACGACAACATTGAAATGGATCAGGTAAAGCTAGCCTAGCAACCTCTTTGTACATATGTAGGATGCACAAGTCATGCCTTGCAGAAGAACCAAATGAACGAGCATGGAGCAACTGAACTGATTGATTTCTTTGTTTGGACGACGACATGCAGGCGGATTCATCGTCTGGGCAGCTACAGGTGAAAGCCGCCTGCGCTAAGGAACTGATCGATGCAGAGCGCCCAGGTTGTATCCCTGTAATGGTGAGCATAAAGAAGGCGCCACTTTCCGCAATGACCGCGGAGCGACTGCCTATAGACCTCGTCCTCGTGCTCCACATCCGAAAGGGCTGCCCTGCGCCAGTGGAATGGCGGCGGCTGCTGATGGAAGCCGTGGTGGTCACGCTTGGGAAGCTTGGCCACACCCAAAATGACCGCCTCGCTGTCCTTGCCGATTCCAGAGCCCGGGGTGTCCGCAAACCCGAAGAAGAGATGGACAAGGAACTGACGCAATCCATGTATGCAAAATATTGGAAAGAAGTTCCATTAATGCAGGTGTCCGACGAGAACTGCAGACAAGTGCAGGTGTCCGCGGTAAACAAGGCTATCAGAAGTGAGACCTTGGTGGTGACAGCTTTGGAATTGGCCATTTCGGTACGTACGACGTCTGTACAATTCTCAACATGTCGATGGGCTGAAAGAATTAATGTACTAATTAAGGCCCCCCCAAGGACAGGGCTACCCCTTGGGGCAACGAATACACGGTGGTGCCCCGGCAGCTTAAAGTCGCCGTGCGCGTCACAGCTCCGGGGCTGAAGCGCTGCCCTGTTGACCTGATCGCCGTTCTCGACGCTAGCTGTGCCTGTGCTGCCGGCGGGGAGAAAGCTCAGAAAAGGCTGCGGCTACTCGTCGAGGCTACGGAGCTCGTCATGACCAAGCTTCATGACCACATGGACCGCCTGGCCATCATGCACGTCAACCAACCTGATGCGGCCAGCTTGATGGACATGTCTGAAGAAAGCCGGAACAAGATCTCCGCCATGTTGAAGTCATCCCTCGTGGTCGTCAGCAAGCCGCCACCGGCCATGGCGAACGAAAATGCCACCCAGGTACGTACGGATTAATTATATATCGAGGGCAAGAAATATTTGAATGACACACACATTCCCCCATTAATTGTAGACCTCGCATTGGAGGGAGCAGCTCCATAATAAGGCCATGAAGCTGGTAAGGAAACTCCTCAGCAGCGCCTCTGTCAACACGGCCCTAACGCCCCCAGAAAGACAAAGCACCGCCACTGTGGCGCAGTCTGTAGGTGGAAGCAGCAACTTGTGGAAGGCATTGGAAGGTGCCAAACAGGTATGCTGTTGCCGATGCATAAATAAATTTGCTAACGGCCAGGACGATTTACAAATATACGTGGCATTAATTAATTCCTAGAAAAATATGTTATCAAGCTTAACTTTAACTACTCCTACTAGCTAATATATTAAGGAACACCGTTATCAACACTTAGCACAAAGGGCATGAACTCACCTGACCTCCTAAACAATTTTATCCTACTTATTATAGCCCCTACACTTTTAACACCAGCCACCGGCCGGTTCACTTTACCCACAAGACTTGTATATGGAGCTGGTGTATATGGAGCTGGTGTCCCATAGTTTCCCAGATACCAACTTCCACTTTGAGTCCCACTTCCTTAGCTTGTATATGGAGCTGGTGTTATAGGCTTAACTTTAGATTCTGGTGGATGGTATTGTACGTGACAAGTCTGATCTGGCAGTGTATGCTTGCCAATGCCAGCGTGGTGGCACGACGAATGAACGCAATTACGTAGATGGCATACTCTAGTCCGCTGTCATAATAATGGTGGTGTGATGAATGAAAGCGATTAGGTGGCACGATGAATGTAATTAGGAGGTTGTGGTAGGAAGAACATGGGAGGAGGGCAAAGGAGGTGACAGCTAGATTATGTGGTAGCTTCTGTGGTAGTGCCACCTAAACTATGTCTTGGGGATAAAGTGGACCCATAGTATTAGATGTTTGGCAAGTTAAATTAGATCAAATCATATCTAGGAGGCTATGTGAGCCTTGTCTTAAATGAACTGAACGACTTTTCTCTCATGGAAGTGATGTACCTTAATAAAATATTTGCTGTATACCTTACTTGTCTCCAAGATTGACATCCCTTAATCTCTTTGTTTTGGACGATGTAGATATTGGTCAATCGCCTGCAAGCAGAGAAGGAGCAGCGAGCGGGGTTCATCATCGTCATATCAGATAGCAATGATGACTCCATCATTCATGAAGCTCCTAGGAGGCCCGAGACTGACTTTGACTACATTGTACACGCCGTCAGCTTCCATGACGGTGGACCTCGCAATACCAGGGCCATGAACCACATTGCCCACTGCTCGAATGGAATCTATGTCGTCCTCGACGATGGCCAATATCAGATAACCAATGCCTTCACCTCGTGCATCAACAAAATAACTTCCATAGTCGTTGTGTCCACGGTTGTTACTATCAGGTGCAACCACGACTCCGTAGTTTTGAACAGCATTCAATCATCTGGGCAGGTCTTGCGTACAACGGAACATGAAAGGAAGTCTGTTTCAATCCCAGCCGGTACCTTCTATGCCGGCACTGTGAGGAACTTCATCGCCATCCTGGACAATGTTGGTTGGTATGAGTATGGCATGTTCCACAAGTTTTTCAAAGTTGACGTCACATGGCGGCATCCCCTGAGCAAAAAGGAGAGCAGCCTAAGCGGTGAAGTCTATGTCAGGGACGCAAGTGAAGTATTCAAGGAGGTGGAGTCCCATCTTATAGTAGCCAATACCGTAACCGTAATTACTGATCCCAATTTGGATAGAAAACTGGTGGCAGACAGGGAGGCCAAAGAAAAGGATAAACAAGTGATAGAACAGCAGTTAATGGACGAGCTCCGTAGGCTATTCCATGAATGTTTCAGAGAAGCACGAGACGCAGGCGAGGCTCTCCTGGCCAAAGAGATGGAGAAGTTGAAGGACAACCTAGAAACAGAGAGGGTGAAGATGCATGCCAACCAAACTGCCGGCAAGGGTCTTGATCGCACTTTCATTGAAAAACTACTGGCAGAGCCACTGTCGTACATGCTCTCATGGTTATCACGCGATTTTTGAAGAAGTTAGTTGTTTCCCTTATTTAAAAAAAATAGTGTGATTCCATCGACACTGTGTTTCTGAGTCTGCTGATGTTTCTAATAAATTTTGGGATAACATGCACACTGGCATCACAAGGAGTGCCATTTTCTTTTTGCAAGAGTGATAGCACCAGTTGCCATTGCCGTTAGATGATGCATATCTGACTTCACATTTACAATAAAATTATACAAGTGTTCATTATGTATCTTGAGCTACAGAACAGTGAAGTCTGTAAATGTTCTGTCATAAATGAAGTCGGTCACAATGTAATCGCTGCCCATCTTATGCTAAGGCACTTGTTGTGAAGTCAGTCAATATGCTAAGTTTTCGAACTCTTAGACTAGGGTCCCTAGGAGCCAACCCCTCTCCCCGACCTAACCCTAGGAACCACCGCCGCCTCTTCCCCTTTCTCGCCGCTGCCGGAGGGGCCGATGGGCAAAGCCTAGGCGCCCCAAGGAGGGTGGCGGCGGGGATCCCTCTTCCTGTTAGAAATAATGGGGCTAATCCATTTAGGCCCATGTGTATTTCAGATTTTCCCTAAATCTCAAAGCGCAAATTTGTGGCAGCCCATATGTGTTTGGGCCCATGTTTGTGGCAGCTCACATGGGAGTGGAGTGGGAGCTAAAGTTTAGTCCCACATGGAAAGTTGGAGGAGAGTTGCACCGCCTTATAAGGTGGAGTGTTGCACCACTTTGTAAGTAAGTGGCAATAAGAGAGATACACACGCGCGCTCCTCCTCCGACGTCGCCGCCGCTCGCACGCTCGCCTCGCCTCGTCACGACGCGCGCGCGTCACGGGTCGCGGGAATCTCGCCGAGCCGAGCTTTATTTTGCTGCTCAGGAAAATTAACAGACGTGTCAAACGGTTAGCTTATTTGGACGATGTGTGGCATTGCGAGTGGCAGCCCGGAGTGCACCTACGCTCTCTTGGACGATGAGCGCGGCGGGATGACCAAGGCAAGACGAAGATTCCCTTGATGATCTGGTTACTATGTCGTGTTTCGGAAGGCTCCGCCGGTGTACTCCATAAGTGCGATCATGCCGAGAGATTGCTGGATCGAATGGGATTCGGTTGTGCGCATCCATGTTTTACTCTAACCGTTTGGTTTCAGAGGATGCGCTTCGAAGCTTTGTTGCCTGTTAAGATCATGGGGCATGTTCTCCTTCCATGGTGCTGACGAAGAATGTCATGAAGACCAAGATCTGTGGACTGACAATGGTGGTTCGAGACTGGGTGGTGATGCGAAATTGGCTTGATGATTCGTGACTTGGAGCAGTGGCATGCAAGTGGGACGGCTGCACAAGAGAGCTTTCACGTTCTATCTTTCAGAGTGAAAATCCAGGGCCTGGCCTTAATTGGTTGTGCCTGACAATGGCCTTGTTGAAGGTATTGTTTTAAGAATGTGGACTTTCTTTAGGGTGAAAATCTAAGATCTTTGATCGGGCGATGAC
This sequence comes from Avena sativa, assembly GCA_916181665.1. Taxonomy (NCBI): domain Eukaryota; kingdom Viridiplantae; phylum Streptophyta; class Magnoliopsida; order Poales; family Poaceae; genus Avena; species Avena sativa. Next base: position 6,318,855 of record OV702281.1, read on the forward strand.
AGTGTTTGTGCACTATTCCTTTCTTGGAGGCGTCGTTTTTGGAGAACCTGGACTTCTGGTGTTGTCTTGGTGGTGGTGGTACTACTGTTCCAATGAATGGGTCACTATAGAGGGACTTTTCTTTTTTTAATTCTTCTTTCTTTTTTGGCTATGTGTACTAGGACAATGTGTTGTTGTAGAGACTGAGTGTAATTGGTATCTTTTGATATTAATATATACTCATTTCCAAAGAAAAATGCTAAGTATTCTTACTACTTTTTCATATCACCACTAATGTGGTCGATGTGGTGAATAATTTCTTGCCTTACAAATCAAGAATGGTTTGTACGGTTTGATTCAGGCCTATATCGATCACATCCAAATGCTTGCGTGTCAAAGAACTGGTCATGCTTGTTTGAGTTGGTAGCACATAGTGGCTTGGTCACGGTGGGAGAAAGTTGTTGGGTTGATCTCGGCTCAGACCGGACCTAATGTACAGAACCATAAAGAAGGGTCCACGGACCAACGTTCAGACCCTTTACACATAATGCTCGCCCCTAATCGAGGATTGGCCCCCTGTCGCCCGCACCATATAAAATGGAGGGGAGCCCATCAGCGATTGATCCGACAATTTCACGATCTGCTAAAACTGTTCCACGATATTCCCTCACACTGAACCGACATAGTGGGGCTCAGAAGCTACCCACCGCTAGTGCCCGGCCAGTGCAGGTAAAGGCCATGGAGCATCCGGTGGACTTCCAGATCGACTACGAACCCTAAACCCTACTTCGACTATGCTGAACATATCAATGCAGGCCATTTTAACCAATGAAGACCTAACATATCAATGCAGTTCTTGAGATCTGAAGTTATTTATTTCCTATAGCTCCCATTGGATGTTGCTTACGAATAATGACCAACACTTCAAGTATTGTAATAGACTAACAAGGAAGTATGAATATATCATGAACATGATAGTCTAGATGAACTCCATCGCCATGTTCTATTGTCCTGGACATGTGAAGAAAAGTTGCAAAACTTTGGGGACGAAATAATATACCTTGAGCCGTCTAGGGATCCCTTCTGCCTGCAGTATGTCCGTAAGCTTAGATTGTCCACAGGCCATTTTATCAGTAAACATGCTATTTTATCATTGTATCTGCCAATACAAAACCATTAGCAACGTGGAACCAATAGTATATTTTCTTTGAAGAAACCACAAGAACACATACGTTTTCTTGTCATTGAGTTTAGCAAACTGACCACAAGTTCAGAGTGGGAGCCTCAATACTGGTAGCCTTAGCACTGCATTTCGTATTATGAAGGAGAAGGTTGGTCAGTAGAAAATGATCTGACTGAGCATAAGGGTACAAAAAGTTCGGCCATTGAAACTGTTCGTTTCTAGTATTTTCTGACAGTTAGAGACAATAGGAGATGGTTCGTGGCAAACTGCATCTTGACCTCATCTTCAGACAGATGGAGAGGACAGAACATGACATCTGCATTGTTTCTGCAGAACAGAAAGATTTTGGACAGCTTAATTAAGTGAAATGAACAGTGCAGCGACAGACTTTCAGAGATACACAGTTACCTGAATTGAAACTTAAACGTGACATAATCAATGTACATGTAAAACAAGAAAGTACGAAGTATTATATAAGTGATGAAGGGGTTACACTTACATAAGATGTTGGCATGAAGATTCATCGAGTTGAACTGTAAACCTGATTGCCCGGCACCAAGTCGACTCCAAACCCGTACTCCTCCCGCTTGTAAAACACCTTGATGAATGGGTTATTTTTACGTTCTTTCTGTTTTTTTCTGTGTTTTTCCTTTTTCTGTTCCTGTTTCTAAAATATGAACTTTTTTGAATTCGAACAAACATTTTCCAAATATAAATATTTTTTAAATTTAAATTTTTTTGAATTCAAACATATTTTGAGCGCAAACATTTTTCAAATTTGAATAATGTTCGAGTTCGAGCATTTTCCAAATTTGTACATTTTTATTTCCAAAGGATTTACAATTTACATTTCAAAATCTAGACTTTTTTATTAATGTCAAAATATAAAATTAAAAATAAAATAAAAAGATTAAATGATTTATTTGTTTTATTAAATCTTATAGAAAGAAAAAGGCAGGATTTCTTTTTTTCTGGGATTTTAGGAAAAAAAATATCTTGTCAATTTTTATTCTCTCACTGGACAAAACGAGAATACAAGATTAGTTATTCTTCGTCTACGAAAGTCTACCCTTTTTGATGCATTGAGCATGTGCAATTTATTTTCCTCGACCCTTTATGTTGGGCCATATTCCATGCGGCCCGTGAAGGAATCCTTTCGGAACGAATAGCTCCCGCTTAGAGCGGCAACAAGAGGCTCTCAATAAAGACGTTCCACGTGGATCGGTGATTTTCGTATCGGGTCCTCAGCCAACCATGTGTTCTCCTTGTTTTGTTAAAAAAATACTTTTTTGTAAAACATCTATATTTTGCTACAAAATTTTCCTTTTTATTACATTTAGGGACATATTGTCGCTGGAGACATATGTCTCACCACATATTTAGGGACATATGTCGCTGGAGATAAGACTGAAAAATAACACATTGTACATAATGTTTTGTCATCTTATTAAGATTATGTGTCCTGTATAAGATAAGACTGTCTTATCAACCACTATACATACCCTTAGGCCTTACCATGTAGCAGGGCATCTAGGTTTATTATTTTATGAGAAAGTTGTTGTTTCTTATATAACTATACCTAGTTTTTATATGTATCTTTACTATTAAATTGCTTAAGGTGATGGTTTGGCATGTTAGTTTCTGATTCTACCTCGCGTGTTAGAAAATATTACTCCTTTTGCCACCACTAAGTGAGAGTACCGTTTTGGTGTTTTCCATAGAAAAGGAAAAGAGAAACCATCCCTAAGATCCTTTTTATGCGAGCCATTTTATAGACGAGGGGAAATGATGTGAGCAATTTGAAACTTTGTATTTCAAACAAAAAGGTAAAGCGGCAAGAAATGGAACGACCAAATTATTCGCAAACGAAGGTAACAAATAAAATGTTTTCTATATTCAACACAAACCATGCGTGATCGAGAACATCTCAAATAATTTCTCCATATGTCACCGTCGGTGATAGGAAAATATCGCAACCAATTTACTAACGCTAAACCGTGCACCGAATTATACATGGAAAATAATCTACTTCTTATTCTTGCAATTGGAATTTTGGCTTCGCTGCAACGACGATATTGACACCCTTGGCAGCGTGCTCTCTATCTGCCTCACGTTTCTTCTTGGCGAAGTACTCTAGGAGCTGATATAGATCCATACATGCCTTGCACTTCTCACGAAAGAAAATTCATAACCCTATTTGATTGCAAAACCCAAGTGTGGGGATCTGAAGAATGGAGATGTTAGAGAAATAAGCAAATGCAACTAGGAGAGTCTAAATTGATATACTTGCTTCATTAAGCCCCCTTCAAACATGAAAATTGCTATCGATTCATTGATCCCATAGGACACGGTCAGCGAGAGTTCATTAGTGGGGACAATAGGTTTGGTTTCTGTAGGCAGAGCTCTATCCATTTGCTTATTATTGAAACAGCCAGGCAGCATCTTATGCACGGGACAGCTATTATTTATAGGTTTGCCATCTCAAAACGGAGACTCGGATCAATAGAAATCACCCCACAATATCTAGCTAGCAGGGGGGCCCTTTTTCAATATGGAGACACGGAAAGGGAAAGGATTGAGTAGGCCGGTATTGTATTTTCAAATAGGAAAAGCCTATTTCTTGAGAATCTACTCCTCCTCCTCCTCCTCGGACTTCCCCTCAGTTTTCTCCCACCATTCGAGCAGAGGAGAATCATCTTCAGGAGTCGAAGTCGCCACGTCCTTGTCGGCTTCGCTGTCAACGACGATATTGACAGCCTTAGCCGCACGCTCTCTGTCTGTCTCGCGTTTCTTCCTGGCAAAGTACTCTAGCAGCCTGACCTACTTATCGAGCATCTTCTCTTCCTCCTCCTCCTCGGCCTTCCGCTCAGCCTTCTCCCACCATTCGAGCTAAGGAGAGAATCATCTTCGGGAGTCGAAGTCGCCGCGTGCCGTCCTCCAAATTGGCTTCACAGTCTTTGTCCTCGGAAGTCCAACCAAAATACTAGGGGGAGAAGCCTCCGTCGTGGTCTGGCGGAGGGACGGGGTGCTCCTCCTCCCCAGCATCTTGAGCTTGCTCCTCCTTCACGTTAGGATATTACTTCTTATCACGGAAGCGCTTCGACGGTGGGCCTTGCCAAGCGCAAGAAAGATGAGCAGTCTTATCGATGCGAGGCATATCGAACTGTCTACCGTAGAGCTGGTGTGTGCTAAGAGGGCGCGGCGGTGCATATCTTTATGGAGCTCATCCGGGAAGCTGCATCATCCCCAACACGGAGGAAGAAGAAGAGACACACACGTCTTACAAAATTCGAGAAAAGCACACTAGGACTTATGACTCTTCCATGTGAGAAAGTGCGCATAAAAATCGCTCATGGCTCGAGAAAACGAAGCAAATAAGAGGCACACCATTCACAAGGAGCAAATAATGAGGGAAGCTTCTCACCTAAGAAAATGGTTCTGGCATATACCCCTTCATGTGCTTTATAATTGTTACGGTCTGAAAAACATTCAGTTTGCAACACCTCAAAGTGGAGCTTGCCTGGGCCGCGAGCAGACGGTCAAAAAAATTCAGCGTCACCGATCTGGCGCACAACACACGGGAAATGCTTCCCGTGTGCGACCGGGGGCTTTCATAGCGATAGGCCCGATCTGTACTAGTGATATTGATGACACGCTGACATCACTAACTAAAATGGAATTGAAACCGAACTAAAAACATCTCTATGAACACTAGGAGATGTTTCATAAGTTTCAGACAATTCACTTTTAGTTCACAAAATTCTCAGTTTTCTAGCCGTTGTCGACGTCGTTCACTCCCTATGTAAGTTTGACCTTTAGATCGCCGGGTTCGGTTCAACGCGATCGAGCATGTATGGCAGCCAGATCAAGCAAAACCAACCCAAACTCGTCTCTGACGTCCACCCCATAAAACCCAATCGAACCCTCCCGCCTTTTTGCATAGATCGACCACCATGGACATTCAGGAATCCTCCATCCAACATGTCTACCCCGCCTGGATTCTCCTAAACACGAGGCCCTCCTTTGACCACAACGACTTTGGTGAGGAGGATAAGGCCACCGCCGCCATGACCATGAAGAGCAGCGGCCACACCGTCAAGGTTACCTTCTGGCTCGACCAACCGCCATCTATCTCCCACCTCTTCTTCCACGAAGCTGAGTGCTCCAAGGCCCAGCAAAAGAACAATACAAGACATTGTGGGCCGATGTTGTCTCCTCGGCAAAGGTTCTCGTCCTCCTACGACTAAGTGTCTGGTGCAATCTCTACGAGTACCTTGGAGTTAGGACAAGGATCCGTGACATTTGACATTTTGCGGCCATATACCACTATTGGTGACAATGACGGAAAATTAGTCTGTCACTAATTCATTCCGAAAACTAGTGATATGTTTTCTATCATTTGGTACTACTTTTAGGTATAACTGAAGGGTTCGCAGCATAGAAAACAAAAATTTTCCTACGATGTGAACTATATACCAAGATCTATATACTAGATACAAACAACGGGCGGATGTATATCTGTAGAGAACATACCCTTGAAGACCGACAAAGCTTAACGAGTTCAACTCGTGGTTGATGTAGACGATCTCTTGCCGATCTCAAGATCGAGAGGAAGTCCTAGCGCCGCAAATCAGCAGCGCATCCGTGCTCGCACACACGTTCGAGGCACCGAGCAACCTCCGCCTCCTCGCTCCAGCGATGCAGCGGAAGCACAACTCTTTCTTGCCGAATAGCCACCGGGAACATGTATCTCGCTAGTCCGAGACCATGGGGGATAAATTCTAGAGGGGGAGAGAGATCCTTCGCGAGGAGGTGTGAGAGACAAGTGAGGAGGGGGGCTCCTTTTATAGGAGGAGGGGGGAACCCCAAGGGGGTGGCCGGCGCATGGGGGCTGCCCCCTTGCCCTCCCCTCTTCATGTGGGTGGACACTCCACTCACAAAACTCCTCTAAATTCCCTCCACTCAAAAGTCCACTCAAAAATCCCATTAAATTTCCACCAAATTTAATGCAAACTCTCATTAAATAAAACTCTTTTATTTTATTCAGAATTTTGTCAATTACTTTAATGACAAACATTCACAAATAACCCCTTGCTAGAATTCTATTTCACATGCATAACCACTTTATGCAATTTCACCCGAAAAACCTGTTTCGGTATCTAGTGAAATAAATTCCTGCGCTTGTTCATTCTTTCGGCATGAAACATTTGCTCCAATTGGATGTCGGTGTCTCTTAAGTGTGTCACCCTACGGTTCGTGAATAATGCGGACATGATCGAGACCCCTCTCGGATCAATAATCAGAAGCGGGATCTGGAGACCCATACTGACTCCCACACATTCAACGATGACTTTCTTGTGATCGTCGGAACCTTTTACGCTAGTATCTTAATCCCTTTGTTTCACGATATATTACATGTCCGAGATTCGATCATCGGTATCTCCATACCTAGTTTGATCTCGTTACCGACATGCACTCTTTTCTCGTTCCTGTGATATAACATTCTAGTGATCAAATCACTTGCTTGCAAGCTAATCAATGTGATATCACCGAGAGGGCCCAGAGTATATCTATCCGTCATCGGGATGAACAAATTCCAATCTCGATCCATGAGCCTCAACATAACACTTTATTAGTTCTGAATCCATCTTTATAAATACACATGTGAAACAAGTTGTGTGACTCTTAGTGCCATTTACTCTATTATTTCAGCTGATGCGGCGTTGTTCAAGTGGTTGCCAACCTTGCCTACGGCGATAAGCGACATAGGGTTGTCACTGCTTTTGGAACCTTGACTTGTGCTACGCACGGGCGAGATCTCTTGTGATAACGCCTACACCTTAAGCCAAGTTGTAATTAACTGTGTCGGTTTTACTTGAGATCTCTACTAACCAACCAACTATATTCTTTCTGTTGTAGTATTATTAGTTTGTTGTCGGCGTGCCGCTCTAAAATCAGTGCGCGGTAAGAGTAATAATCTATGTGATGCCTTTTCCATGTCGTGTTGGTGGAAAGAAAAGGTGTGAGGGAGAGCAAAAAGGAAGGTGTGAGGGAGAGCAAAAGAAGATGGCAAACCCTTGACGGAGAGCAAAGAAGATATACCAAACCCTAGAAGGGAGATTAAAGAATGCAAACCGTGTTGTCCCACCCTCCATATATATGCGGCCACTCCTCATTATTCCTTCTTCTATTAAAATAGATGCATCTTATATAAGTATTATTATTTTTAACCTGACACTAACCTATAGCTAGGCTTTCTGGAGGAATGGCCGCCTTGAGCGATGAGGAGCAGGACGACGACCTTCCTTCTGCAAATTTATCTGCAGGTGGGTTTCAATTTTCATGCATGCATATTGGTCGCCAATAAGAAATGTGGAGCCTAGCTAGCTATGGATGGATGCAGGGTCGACGAAGGTGGCAGAGAGAGTGCAGCTGGAGGCGTCCATCTCCAAATGGGCACCATTGGAGAAGACTAGGCAGCAGGTGATGCTGAAGGTGATGGTGGCATCATCTTCTTCTGCCGGCGACCGGTTGGGGCTGGACCTGGTGGTTGTCCTGGACGTGAGCGGGGAGAAGCTCGCCAACAAGATGAAGAACGCCATGGAATTCATAATCAGTAAACTCAGCCCCATGGACCGCCTGTGCATCGTCGGCACCACCGGCGCCAACAATAGGCTGCAGTTCATGACCAAGGATGCCCGGGCGGAGCTCAGGGGCGCCGTGGATGGCGGCCTGCAGCTGCAGGTAGCCGGCGCCAGCGGTGGGCTCGAGACGGGCCTTCATGTCCTGGCAGCTGGCGGCTGGCTGCCGGGAGGTCCCCGCCGCACCGCCAGCGTCCTACTCATGTCCGATTGCAAGCAGCAACCAAGGCCTAGGCTTGTTGAAACCATGCCCAACAGCGTGGTGGTCCACAATAGAGAAGGTGGACGCCGGGAGCTGCTACCCGCATCGGTGGGGCTCTAACCTACAGCCAGACTCAGCTTTGGGGGTCACGGTCAGCTTCGGCGATCTCTACAGCGGAGAAGATCGGAAGGTCATTGTCGATCTCCTCACTCCTGCGGTCGAATCGGGGTACAAGAAGGCGACTGTCATCGTGGCTCAATGCTCGTATTCCTATAGGTAGCTACTCTCGATCGGTTTATTATACTCCTCCAATTTTCGGGCGAGGCTACCTAATACTACTAGTTATTAACTAATACTATACATATACTTCCCTTCCATCTTGGATCAGTACACAAAAAGAAGCCTTCGACTCCCCTAAAACCTTCAGTCAGAACAGAAACATCCGCCCCAACAACACGTTAACCGGCCTGCCAGTGCCGCCGGCGCTCAAGGCCGAACTCCTCCGTCGGCGTCATGCAGACATGTTAGGGGAAGCAGCGAGCACAATGGACTACATCCAGGCTAGGGGCAAGCTTTTGGAGGCCTGGACAGCCTGTGGAGCTGATGAGAAGCCCAACCCCATCAAGGCTGAGCTGGAGTTGCTGCTCAACCTCAACAAGTGGGCGGACCTCCATGCCTGCTTGTTGGCGGCCATAATGTCGCACTGCCGCCAGCGCTTCACGGCGAGAGGGGACGTCATGAGAGTGAGGCTCTTTGACACGCCGCTCATGCGCATGTACATGGTGCAGGCCCACAAGTTTGGCGATGATCCTGACAGGCAGAAGCCACCGTCGGCGGACGAGGATGTCGAGGAGGAGGAGAAAGAGATGCTAGTGGTGTCAGGCCGACGGCCCCCACGTGGGACCCGGTTTAGGGTCATACGAAAAGAAAGCACTAGGAGCTCCTGGCGGGCTTGGATGGTGATGGTCATGTTCATGGTGCTTGCCATTGGTGCGATCTTGGCCGGCGTGGCGATGCTCACCGTATTCCTCCTCTACAAGCCACAAATGCCATATCTGGTGGTCTCTGATGCTCAGCTGAGGCAGCTTCTATACAATCAGCAGGATGGAACTATCCAGTCCCTACGAGTGTCTATCACAATCCTAGCAAAGAACAACTACTCCAAGGTGGACGCCTCCTTCTCCAGTGTCGACATTTCCCTCGGGTTCCATGGTGCCGACATTGCACTCCTGCGGGCGAAGCCATTCATGGTGGCACAGGAGAGTTCCATCGCACTGCACTACCAAGTGGTGTAAGCAGGGCCCGTGCTGGACACCGCCAGAATGAATGAATCGCTCAAGGTTGGCCTTGTGCCGCTCGATCTTTTGAGCAAGGCGCACACACGGTGGAAGGCAGGCATCTTCGTAAGGCATACGTATTGGACACACATATCATGCCGCCTCACATTCCTTTACCCTGGCAATGGCACAGTCATGCCCATCGACAGTCACAGATGCCATTCTAGGTCGCCATAGCGTAGCAGGCAGTGCGCCTCCTCTGCAAATCCATTTGATGATACATTTGCTTGTTCCGTGTAACTATCATGGTGGCCCTCACATGCTTAAAAGTGTTTCGAAAATTATTGGATTTCAATGTCATCATATAGATTTTCTAAGAAATCTCACATTTGAGTGGAATTTTTTCATACAAAAAAGATTATGTGTGACATCCCCCATCTCTAAGACAGTGGATAGTATGTATGCTTGCAATGAGAGGCGGCTGACGCCTGGATCGACAAAGAAGACAAAGAGCGGTGGCGGTGGAGCTCGATGAAGATCAAGACGCAAGAAGGATCATATCATATCACAAAATACATGTGATGTTGATATCTGTTTTACATCTTATTATGTGCTAGTGTTAGATACTCAATGGTAACATATTAGATAAGATGATCTCTAATAATATCAATATTATGTTCTCCCCTAGTGTGCAAACACCAAGAAATTTCATTGTTTTGAAGCCGGCCGTAACGATTGGGGGCTAGACATATCTACGTTCGCATACGGTGTGGGTTACAAGCCATGTATGTGCCATACAATACAGTGAGGTTAAATTGATGAGCCTAACATGTGCAGACATGGTCTCAAAACACAAGAGATCGAAAGATAGAGCACGAGTCACATGAAATGATATGATTGATAGTGGAGAATGTCTACCTTTGCAGCTATATTGCTGGCCATGACGATCGAGGGTGATATAGTGAATTGGGATCGTGTGATCGCTAAAATCATCCAGGGGATGACAATTTTAGTGTGAGCTCAATTATGGATTGAACTCATATTATAAACATAGTCTAGATGTCTATTTGCAAATATCTTAGTAGATCATGGCCTATTCTATTAAGGTCTTTTGCGACCATGAGAAATTTCTTACTTAATGAGGAACTTAGCAAAAGGGTCCAACATCATAGATTAATACCCACGCCCGAGGGATATCCTCGTAAAAGATGATCTACCCTTCTTGATACAATAACCATTAGGAGATAGTCCGATGACTCCGCAACGTTTGTGTTTTCTTCATAATCATCCAATAAGTCATTCTCCATTTGATGAAGAGTTGGACTATAATTTTGTATTCTACAAAATTAGGCACTTAAAGTATGAAGCCGTTGGATGAGTTTTCTTCTATGATACATAAAAAACAGAATATTTGGAGAGTCACTTAGCAATCTTGCATTAGAGTTAAGAACTCTCGGAAGAGACTGATTGCAAGTGGAGGTCATGGAAGAAAAGGGTATATGTTAGATATACAAAATTATGAATGTAATTCTTGCAAAAATCATTGCAGTTTACAAAGTATTGGGTACTTGTCCCGTTTTGTGAAAACATGATGGTCTGCTTGAGAATTGCGAATTGAGGCAATGTGGCTAGATGATGGCAAGCAAACTAGTTGATGGCCGACATCACTACTTTTCTCAAAGTTTATCATTTGTATTAGTGAACTTGAATAAAATTTATAATCCTTGTTTGTGTGTCTTGCTTTTGGAGAGATGATTATTCATATAAATAATATAAATAAGTTACAAGCCAATTGTTTTGTTCTTATGAATAATACCTTTATGGTCACATTACGATTATAAATGAGATTCTCATTACTATGTTAATGATAATAGTTTAAGCATTTATAAAGGATTAGAATGCTAAAAGATATCCAAAATATGATTACTGAATGACACTATCGTTTAAGTTAAGGTGGTTATTGCATGTTTTTTATTCTGATGCAAATCGGGGTCTTAGATATTTGATCTTGAGACTTTGGAAAACCATACCTCGTTTGGTGAAATGACTAAAACTCCGCATTCTAGAAAAACGGTAATATGCGAAAAGATGTTAGATTTTATACATAGTGGTGTATTGTATTTTCAAAAAATAGTGGAAATCATTATTTCATTATGGACTTAAGTAAATATGTGTATTTACTTAATGAAACATAAGTTTGAAACTATTTTGAATTGTTCAAATGATTTTACAACGAAGAAGGATATTGAATTAATTTAACAGGAATACAAAGTATTTTCGATTTGATCGATGTGACTAAAGTATTTAAGTTAATTCTTGGCATAAAGGGCTTGTGAAAGATATTTCACAAATTATGATAATTAGACAAATTCAAGGGGTTGATCTGTCCAAATATCATAATCATTTTGTATTAGATACATATGGTCTAATATTATCACTTATCAGGGTTATAATTATCGTTTAGAGTTAGAGATCGAAATAAGAAAACACTCAGTTTCAAATACAAAGGAACATCTAAAGATTCGTGGAAATAACACCACAAGAGTTATGGCACGTTCGAGTTTCTAGAGATTTTGATGATTTGAAACAGTGGCAGATAAGCAAGTATTTATAGTGTATTTGAATACATGTTTCACAAAGGGCAAACCTGTTGTTATCCTAAGGTTTTATGTGTCTTGACGAAGATACAGGTGGAAGAAAGTAAAAGATCAAAACAAGGTATTTGACCTTACCTCCAGATTGTTGAGTGGCGCAGCGGAATTTGTTCCGGGTACCGAATTCTAGAGGTAGAGAAGCTAATGATAATGATCATAAAATTTTAGCGATACTTTTACTAAAGAAATTAGGATTCAAAAATATATATTCTGCAAATTTGTGGAATTGTATTTTGATTCACTTTTTATGTTTTTGAAACAAGACATAACTACGAATTACAAAGAAGCCTGGTTGATCTAAGTGCGAGAAATGACTAGGAGTACACATAATGCAAATTCTTTTGTAATATGTTGATGAAGATTATTCTCTGAACTAGCAAATTTATTAGGATTTTGGAAGTACACGTATACTGATTGGTATTTAAAAAAGAATATTTTCTAAATAAGCAATAACAAATAGTCCATGCGTGCGGTGCGGTGCACAAATAATAGCGGAGAAAATCATTGATAGATACACATGAAATAGAAACAACTAAACTAAGACAAGTTGGCATGGCGTGCCATAAGCCAGACAATGGTGAGGAGTTCGCCGCCACCGCTGAGCTGCCTGGCATGGGACTCTCTGCTGCAGTGATTGGCAACATAGCACAATATCTCCACCCACACTCCAAAGATGACCTCGAGTCTGTTGGGTCGGCGGCTGAGCACATCACCAAGTTTTACTCCAGTGTCATAGTTCGCTGGACGATCAAAGGACCTCATATCAGCATGGAACCCCGTGTGCAAAGCCCAGTTAAGTCGATCTTTTGCCGAGGCTCCATTGGCGCGCTGCATTACTTCATACAAATCACGGCGGAACTGGACATAACGACTGCGCCGCACAGGACCCGGAAGCATGTAGGGGCGTAGCACAAGGAGAAACATCATGTAGTTGGACAACACATTGACAGCGTCCCGCAAATCCACTTTGTTGCTACGATCACTGAAGAGGCAGATCTCGGTGGCGACATGCCAGGCCATGATGCTGTCCTCAAATCCAAGGTCTTGGATGCTCCAGCCAAGGTATAGATATAATATCTCACTCAATCCTAATCGTTTCAGTGTGAGCAGACCTGGCTGCGAACCAATTTCCATGCTGCCATTTGCCATTTCTAGTATCTCTCCCAGCACCAACTCCTTGGTAGAGTCTAAAAGCTGGACGGACTGTGAGTGGTGTAGTTCGTCCCACCAAGACTCCACCATGTGGTCCAGCCCCAGCTTCTTTGCCATCCACATGCCAGACATCGGCTGTAGTACTGCGTCGCCGGCGGTGGATAGTAACAGATTGTACTGCCCAAGGGAACCAGACCACCTCCTGTGCCTGGCAGCCTTGAGATACCGGCGAAAATTTCGAAGCTCACCGTACAGACGCGGCCATTTCTTGTGATATAACAAGGCTAATGTCCAGGTGGACACGACTGCCCTCATCAGGGATGCCATTTCCAGGAACAAGGCCCCAACCAAGAGGACATAGGTGATGGCGACGTCCTTCCTATTGTGCCCATGTTTGTCGCTGAACTGAAACAACAGGAATGCTGCCACCGTGGCAACGAGAGCGGTGATACGGATGCAGCAGCCGTACCATGTGCGGATCACGGTTGCCTTGGTGTAGAGGATGTCGTACATCAGAGACAGCTCCATCTCCATCAACCTGTCCAGCCGATGATACAATTGGAAAGAACGCAACACTTCTCGGACATACTCGCGCCGCCCTGTCTTGAGGCCAATGAAAAGCCCCTTGCAAACGTTGAGCAGGCCATGAGCTCCCATCAGAACGGCCTCCTGATCCAGGTCCAGCCAGAACCTTCTTTCGAGCACCTCGCGAAGGAGGTGAATGCAATTGCCGTCGCTTTCCATCGCATCTGACTTGTCAAGAGAGCTCCAGATGCTGTCAAAGCTGGCGGACCGGAGCGCCCATATCCTCTCACCATACTTGAGAACGCCAACGGCAAAAATTAGGACAGCAGCCACAATCACCAAGGTCTCTCCATGGGGCATATACTTGTAGAGGACATAGGCAGCTCCCACGACTTGCACCACGAGAGTCTGCAGGTGGCGCAACCACAGCCGGTTGTCCTCGAAGGAGTAGGCACTAATGGTGTCCTGGCCACCGAGATGTACCGGGAGGAATGGCGCCCAGAATGCCACCAGCTGGTGCTCGGGCAGCTTGCTGGTGATGGAGAGATGGCCAAGGGTGAATAGTGCAGTGGAATCGGCCAGCTGGTAAGCCAGCCAGAGGAGCAACCTTGGCACTACGGAGATGCTGTGCCGACGGATCCAAGCGAACGAGAGCAGGAAAACTTGCAGCGAGAAGCTGAAAAGGACTAGACTCTGCACCCCCCATTCATTCCGAAGGTCCACAAATAGTCTGTCGTCCATTGCTCTCCGCTCTCTGAAATACAGCATATGGATGTCCAGCATCAGGAATCCATCAATTATTACTTGAACAATAAATCTAGAGACAGGAATAACATTATCTCTCCATGTTTTGTTATCTTAGTGACACAATTTATATATTACAATCCAAGAACCTAGTTAATTCTACGTGTGTACAAACACCCGTTGTTGGGTGTATCTATTTGTTAGATGACTAATTTTTTTTGTTATCTTTGGGCAACGTTTATCATCAGGTAGATCAATATCTAACAACTCACATATGTTGTCGATGAGTCGAGTTTGAGCAAACTAAACTATGAGCTAGTTCAAATAGGTGTGGTACATCATGGCTTGAGGGTTCACCTAACCAAGGAAATCCGATACTCGGAAGCATGATGTGCTAATGTAGCCAATTTCCAGTATGCGTCTACATATTTGGCGCTGATCGTGGCGAACTTGACAATATTGGCCATTGAACTTCTTTAAGAAATTGAGACAATTGTTCTTGGCCCCGGCCAAGCCAAATTAAAGGTCAAGGTACATCCAAAAAATGAGATCAAGGATGTCCCGCTATGGCCTGAGGACAAAACAAAAGTTGTGAAGATTGATACTCATCTTAGCTCCAATGTTGCGACAACACACGTAGTCTTTCTTCGTTGGAATGTCAATATCTTCACATCATAGTTTTAAATAGCCGGCTATAGCGGGTTATAGATGTTTTCACAGGGTGTCGCTATAGCGGGTCAATATCTTCACATCATAGTTTCTGCATCATGCGGCTAAGTGCATTAGCCCGCTAAAAGGTGCTAAAACCCCTAAATAGCCGGCTATAGATGTTTTCACAGGGTGTCGCTATTAGCCTTAGCCGGCTATTTAAACTTTGCTTCACATGGGAATCAATAGACATGCGAAGGATCCTAGGTACATTGTCATGCATAAACTTTACTTAAATAAATGATGATAAGGCAAATCCCATCAAGCATATGTTGTGTCGCCTCACCCCGGAAGAGAAAAAAGTGATTGAAGCTGAAGTCAAGCCACACAAAGACCCCTCGGGTTTCATCTAGAAGGTCAAGAGACTCATTTGGGTCTGGCTATGCTATTTCAGCAAAGACACGAGATCTAAGAGTCTCTAGAAGAGACGACCCTATAAATATCCGTCCAGGGATATCACGAAGATAATCACCAACCCGGGCTTCAAGCACAAGAAGGCCAATCATGCATATCCCAAAAAATCTGATCAGTGGAGCTAGGGACTACCTCACCCGTTTCCCATATATAAATGGATGAAGAGAGGACCCATTGGGAGGCATCTTCACCTTCATCCACAATGCCCACACCTAGCAACCAAGGGAGCAGCATACCTTGAGAGAGCTTAGCACTAGCTATAGATCCAATCTCCACGAATCATCATCAATTCAGGGACTCCATTGGTGTACTCTATATACTCAATATAATCCAATATGAGCTGGACGTAGGGCTGTTACCCATCTCTCGGGCCAGGGTATCTTGGGGTCTTTGTCTTTGTTGTTCCAAGATCGCTCGAGGGTTTCCCGAACCAAAACAAATCCGATACACAGTATCATGCCGTACCAACTTAGCTAATTTCTAATATTTGTCGACAGAGATCAAGATGTAGTGTTGGCTCAAACTCAGCTTATAACGACCGCAAGTCAGTTTCTAACGAAACGAGCAATCAAAATTTCCATACACTAGATTATATAATGAATTTTTTTGTGACAAGCAAGAGAAGAAATCAACTGTGTGGTTGCTCATATTTAGCCCGAAAACAATAGAGAATCTGGGATATAGAAATAGGTTGTGACCATGCTACAGCACCTTGAGTGAAGGCTTCCTGTTTGAACGTTCCGTATCTTTTATTCTAGATGAAAGGCGGAAAATCTTCATAGATAAAAGGCAACAATTTATTCTAGTTCGTTTATATAGCATGTATTTTATCATCAATGTACACAGTTATATTATTCAATGCTCATAGTCAGCTCAATTTTTTCAACCGATATTTAGCAAGTTAAAAAGGAGTCGATCTAGGCGGCTCATGAGCTTCTAGCTAGGATTGCTTGCATCTCTTATAACGCCATGAGCAACATTGCTATATGTAAATAAATGATATTTGCATTTTTACGGTGCCTCCACTGATGCATAGTATGCAATTATTTCACACGCATTCCATGAAACAGCAGATATATTCAGAAGAATAGCCAAAGCATATATTTCCTAGAAAATATACCGGGGTTTATTATTTAGACTACAATATAGATGTCTGAATGTGTGAGAAACATACCTTATTAATGCCACTATCTTGAGAGTAGATGTACGTTCGACTCAAGATTGAAAATGTGGTTATGATCGGTGCTCCCGTACTATTTAGAGAAGGATTCAGACATCTTGTTATGTGGCTCGAGTAGGCTCTGTCTTCGAATAGATAACCGTAGAAGAATTTATTCTTGCCTTATTTTTCAGTTTACGAATGAACTCCCATTTCCTTTTTGCTTGGAGGGCACACCTGAGTTGATTCGAGGTGTTATATCAAAGAAAAAAAGGAGTTCATTCAAGGTGTGTGTAGCAAACTCTATATGTCACGGATGACTCTTATCCATGGCTCTCATCCATTTTTTTATATATTATTTTTTACTTTCCGGTCGGTTACATAACAATTATTATAAGGTCCATTACATCATTTTGAAAGTGAGTGGCAATGAGTTGGGCGAGGAGCTAGATCTGTTATTGGATAATTGGACGCAAGGAATATGGTGTAGTGCCTTTGAGGGCGGGCAATTCCCGACATACTTTTTTCCGCTTCCCCTTTACTTTGTTTTCTTTTGTTGTCATGTTACCGTCTTTTACTTGTACCAATCCCATTCATGAAGCAATCTCTGTCATTATGAGAGAATATCTAACCCTATTTTGGAGGCATAGTATCTTGACTTTTAGGTTGGCATTTTATCCATTGGTATCATATTTAAAAACAATTTCCTGTCTTTTGAGATGTCTGTATCAACCATCAACTGCAAGATTTCAATTGTTTGGCTTATAGCCTGGTTGGTTTTCTAAATATTGTTTAATTGTGATGTCTCTATTTTCTTCGCACATCTGCTCCTTGTATCTGGGATGATGGGCAATACTATTAGATTGGGTAGCAAAAACGAATAATTTGTGCAATTATTTATTCATATCTCTCAGATGCCTTTGATTCTGGTCTTGAATTCTTTTTCATGACTATGTAATGTCTTGGAATTTGTCTTTTTCATGATAGATGCATCCCGTGTCAAACTTTAAGGAAGTATTAGCAAGTTGACTCTCCCATATGCACGGCTAGATTTGTTGTGGTCAGCAAATTAGATTTTGAGAATTAAGACTACCTTCATGTAACTTTAGCGCTGCATAGATCTTTAATTACACTAGTAGAAAACGACCCATTGGTCCCGGTTGGTAATGGGCATTAGTCCCGGTTGCCCAACCGGGACGGGGCAATCGGGACTAAAGCCCGAACCTTTAGTCCCGGTTGCCCCACCAACCGGGACAAAAGGGTGCACACGTGGCCGCTGCTCCGTGCGAGGGGGGCAGGACCTTTAGTCCCGGTTCGTAAATACGAACCGGGACTAAAGGTTTATTTTTATTTTTTTCAAAAAAAAAATTGATTTTTTTTAATTTTTTCTTAAACCTTTGAATTATTTGACTTTTTAATATCCCACATCTCTCATTTTAAACACTAATTATACTTAATCTTAGTTTAAATCATACTTACGATCAAACTTCCCATCCGGTCACCCATCCTAGCACTACTCCACCCTCGGCACACTTAACTTCTTCATTCCATCTCTCCCACCTGCGCGAAGGACCGTTATATCTTGTTGTCAAGACTAGTTATTTTTTGAAATTAAGAACAACTATTTATAGTAAACAACAATAAATAATTAATAATAATATTTTATTATAATGAAAGTAAAAACTAATTAAATTAATATTTTATTCATTTTTGCCATTTATTCATTTAATATGACATAAACAATATCTTCAAATCTGTAAATCGAAATTTAACAAATAATATATCCATTATTATCAGTAAAATGCGAGGAATTCAAATATGACATAAAAATACTAATAATTTATTTTCTGAAATAATTTTTTTTTTGAATTTTAAGAATCCAAAACGGCCTAAGTATGTTGAAATCAAAGAGCTAATTTTTTCTGCACGTTTTGATAGGTTGTACTTTTTTTACATGATATACAAAATTTATGGCCATTTGAATTTTTATAACATTTTTTGTAAATTATGTCGAAATTTATATTTGTTAATTTTTGTAACAACTAAATCACTAAATCTTGTTAATTTTTGTAACAACTAAAAAAAATCCTCAAGCTGTGCAAACAAAAGCTTTGCTAAGCTTCAGAGCATTTGGATAACCACGGGCAACTAGCCATGGATAAAATGGGATCACATGTCGCCTCGTCCTTCGCTATAAAAAAACATGTTCCCTCACACAGAAGGGAAAATTTTAAAGTTAGTGTCGCCAACAAAAAAAAATCCAATAATCGTCGTGGACAACGAAAATAATACTCAAACAAGAGACACTTAATTAATAGTAAAAGGAAGAAGCCATGTTGTTGCTTAGCCGCCGGGTCATCTTTTAGCATGTGAGAATTAACTAAAGCTGCCTAGCCGGCCCTAGCATCGCGTGTGAGACTTGACTAAAGCTGTCCAGCCGGCCCCACTTTCTTTAGTCCGGGTTGGTAATACGAACGGATGACTCTTATCCATGGCTCTCATCCATTTTTTTATATATTATTTTTTACTTTCCGGTCGGTTACATAACAATTATTATAAGGTCCATTACATCATTTTGAAAGTGAGTGGCAATGAGTTGGGCGAGGAGCTAGATCTGTTATTGGATAATTGGACGCAAGGAATATGGTGTAGTGCCTTTGAGGGCGGGCAATTCCCGACATACTTTTTTCCGCTTTCCCTTTACTTTGTTTTCTTTTGTTGTCATGTTACCGTCTTTTACTTGTACCAATCCCATTCATGAAGCAATCTCTGTCATTATGAGAGAATATCTAACCCTATTTTGGAGGCATAGTATCTTGACTTTTAGGTTGGCATTTTATCCATTGGTATCATATTTAAAAACAATTTCCTGTCTTTTGAGATGTCTGTATCAACCATCAAGTGCAAGATTTCAATTGTTTGGCTTATAGCCTGGTTGGTTTTCTAAATATTGTTTAATTGTGATGTCTCTATTTTCTTCGCACATCTGCTCCTTGTATCTGGGATGATGGGCAATACTATTAGATTGGGTAGCAAAAACGAATAATTTGTGCAATTATTTATTCATATCTCTCAGATGCCTTTGATTCTGGTCTTGAATTCTTTTTCATGACTATGTAATGTCTTGGAATTTGTCTTTTTCATGATAGATGCATCCCGTGTCAAACTTTAAGGAAGTATTAGCAAGTTGACTCTCCCATATGCACGGCTAGATTTGTTGTGGTCAGCAAATTAGATTTTGAGAATTAAGACTACCTTCATGTAACTTTAGCGCTGCATAGATCTTTAATTAGTATATCTATAGATTATGTAGCTTACCACATAGCCAGTAAGCTTGACCTTTATCTTGGCCGAAGGAAGCCTACATAGTTACTGAATTTGCATACTAATGTTCAATCCTTTTATGTGATATCAATTGTTTCCATGTAGAAAGTCCTGAACATGCACCTATGATGTCCTAAGGGACGTTTTGAACAGAACAGTTTCAAATATTCCAGTGCAAAGTATCATAGTGTTGGAAATTGGCGTAAAACATGGTACAAGGGACTCCTTTTCACAATGGATTATTTCCTTTGCTACTTAATTTTCAGATAAAAAGCCAAAAATCTGTCACAATTGGTTCTGCACTGTTCTTTTCCAAAGAATATGACATATGTTAGAACAAGTCTATAATGATGTTCTATGGATTTATTTATAACATCAAATTCGTGACATTCTTGTCATGTCGTCATTTTGATGGCTTTACTTCACAAAAGTTAGTGCAATTCTATGGACTGCTATTCATTTTCAGTCAGCTGAACGTTTCTTTTGATGTTGTGGGGATAACATGCACAGTAGCACCACAAGAAACGCTGTTTTCTTTTTGCAGGAGTGGTAGCACTAAAATATTTGTCATTGCATATTTTCTTCATTTCCTACAATTCAAATTATTCCAGCCTCCTTGTAAAGAAATCCCGCCTCATCTTTTCCCTTGAATAAAAAGAGAGATAGAGCCCCCCCATCCCTTTCCCTTTCCCACCTCTTCTTGGAGGATAAAGATAGAACAAGGCCAGCAAAGCATTAGTAAAGCATAGCTCTGTTGCTTTCTTTTCATATGGCTTGGAGGGAGGAGGGGCGGTGGGAATCGTTTGTGTGTATAATTCAGGGTTTGACATATATAAACGCTATAGCTCCCACCTTTTCTTTTTTGCATTTGTGTTGATAGCTAGCTATATAGCTTGCGTGCTCGTCGGACGACAACATTGAAATGGATCAGGTAAACCTAGCCTAGCAACCTCTTTGTACATATGTAGGATGCACAAGTCATGCCTTGCAGAAGAACCAAATGAACGAGCATGGAGCAACTGAACTGATTGATTTCTTTGTTTGGACGACGACATGCAGGCGGATTCATCGTCTGGGCAGCTACAGGTGAAAGCCGCCTGCGCTAAGGAACTGATCGATGCAGAGCGCCCAGGTTGTATCCCTGTAATGGTGAGCATAAAGAAGGCGCCACTTTCCGCAATGACCGCGGAGCGACTGCCTATAGACCTCGTCCTCGTGCTCCACATCCGAAAGGGCTGCCCTGCGCCAGTGGAATGGCGGCGGCTGCTGATGGAAGCCGTGGTGGTCACGCTTGGGAAGCTTGGCCACACCCAAAATGACCGCCTCGCTGTCCTTGCCGATTCCAGAGCCCGGGGTGTCCGCAAACCCGAAGAAGAGATGGACAAGGAACTGACGCAATCCATGTATGCAAAATATTGGAAAGAAGTTCCATTAATGCAGGTGTCCGACGAGAACTGCAGACAAGTGCAGGTGTCCGCGGTAAACAAGGCTATCAGAAGTGAGACCTTGGTGGTGACAGCTTTGGAATTGGCCATTTCGGTACGTACGACGTATGTACAATTCTCAACATGTCGATGGGCTGAAAGAATTAATGTACTAATTAAGGCTCACTGATCTCACTATTTATGTGTGTGTGTAGATGTTACATAACCGGGAAGACGGGGACAAGGAGAACCGAACGGCCTATGTCATCGTCATCTCCAACAGCGATGAACAAGACATAGGCTCCCTGCTCGCCTGGAGGTCCCTCTCGGTCCACGCCTTCGGCTTCCGCGACGCGCACAACGCAAGGACGATGTGTGGCATTGCGAGTGGCAGCCCGGAGTGCACCTACGCTCTCTTGGACGATGAGCGCGGCGGCGGGATGACCAAGGCATTCGCTGCCTGCATCGACCGGATTACTTCAGCTGGCGTGGCCAACATGCCAATAGAGGTGAAACTGAAATGCGAGCGCAAGGTTGTTCTAGAGGCAATTGATGCCCCTCGGATCAGCTACTTCATCTCCTCT
The DNA here is from genome assembly GCA_916181665.1 of Avena sativa. Taxonomy (NCBI): domain Eukaryota; kingdom Viridiplantae; phylum Streptophyta; class Magnoliopsida; order Poales; family Poaceae; genus Avena; species Avena sativa. The sequence continues at coordinate 6,340,825 of OV702281.1, forward strand.
GAAAAGGATGTTGGCACGATTTGGACCAGCACCCAGCAGGCCTGCGCGTGCGTGCCCACGAAATTCATCGTCTACCTCAAGCCCCGGGAGGGCGAGGAAAAACTCAACAACATGGACTTGCTCAAGTTTTTCACGGTGCGTGTCAAGTACGGACATATCACTACTGCTAATGCACCGGACGGCAAGCTACTCGATGGCAAGGTAGTATGTGGAAATTATGTGGTGACAAAGGTGAAGACTATGGAGCACAGAGGGGAAGTGGTTCTTGTCAGAAAGGGCGTAGAGATATACAAAGAGATGGCGGCGGAGATGGTGCGGATCAAGGCTGTCAAGATTGTAGCCGACATCACTAGACAGGAGGACCCGAACCAGCTGATCCATCTCGTCAATCTCGCAGAGAAGCTCCATGAACGATGGACCGCACTCCTGAACAACTCAGGCTGTGGTCAGGAGGCTGGCGACCTCATATCCATGCTCGCTCTCCAAATGCAGGAGATGCAGTTAAGGCTGCACAACAATTATTTCTGGCTCGAGTACATGCTCTCGTGGCAGTCACACCAGTTGTGGCAATTGCCTCTGCCGCCGCTCTTCATGGACAAGAGAGCCACCCAAGTCGACGACCCTCCACTGCAACTGGCCATCTTCCCCAAGGACAGGGCTACCCCTTGGGGCAACGAATACACAGTGCCCCGGCAGCTTAAAGTCGCCGTGCGCGTCACAGCTCCGGGGTTGAAGCGCTGCCCTGTTGACCTGATCGCCGTTCTCGACGCTAGCTGTGCCTGTGCTGCCGACGGGGAGAAAGCTCAGAAAAGGCTGCGGCTACTCGTCGAGGCTACGGAGCTCGTCATGACCAAGCTTCATGACCACATGGACCGCCTGGCCATCATGCACGTCAACCAACCTGATGCGGCCAGCTTGATGGACATGTCTGAAGAAAGCCGGAACAAGATCTCCGCCATGTTGAAGTCATCCCTCGTGGTCGTCAGCAAGCCGCCACCGGCCATGGCGAACGAAAATGCCACCCAGGTACGTACGGATTAATTATATATCGAGGGCAAGAAATATCTGAATGACACACACATTCCCCATTAATTGTAGACCTCGCATTGGAGGGAGCAGCTCCATAATAAGGCCATGAAGCTGTTAAGGAAACTCCTCAGCAGCGCCTCTGTCAACACGGCCCTAACGCCCCCAGAAAGACAAAGCACCGCAACTGTGGCGCAGTCTGTAGGTGGAAGCAGCAACTTGTGGAAGGCATTGGAAGGTGCCAAACAGGTATGCTGTTGCCGATGCATAAATAAATTTGCTAACGGCCAGGACGATTTACAAATATACGTGGCATTAATTAATTCCTAGAAAAATATGTTATCAAGCTTAACTTTAACTACTCCTACTAGCTAATATATTAAGGAACACCGTTATCAACACTTAGCACAAAGGGCATGAACTCACCTGACCTCCTAAACAATTTTATCCTACTTATTATAGCCCCTACACTTTTAACACCAGCCACCGGCCGGTTCACTTTACCCACAAGACCTGTATATGGAGCTGGTGTATATGGAGCTGGTGTCCCATAGTTTCCCAGATACCAACTTCCACTTTGAGTCCCACTTCCTTAGCTTGTATATGGAGCTGGTGTTATAGGCTTAACTTTAGATTCTGGTGGATGGTATTGTACGTGACAAGTCTGATCTGGCAGTGTATGCTTGCCAATGCCAGCGTGGTGGCACGACGAATGAACGCAATTACGTAGATGGCATACTCTAGTCCGCTGTCATAATAATGGTGGTGTGATGAATGAAAGCGATTAGGTGGCACGATGAATGTAATTAGGAGGTTGTGGTAGGAAGAACATGGGAGGAGGGCAAAGGAGGTGACAGCTAGATTATGTGGTAGCTTCTGTGGTAGTGCCACCTAAACTATGTCTTGGGGATAAAGTGGACCCATAGTATTGGATGTTTGGCAAGTTAAATTAGATCAAATCATATCTAGGAGGCTATGTGAGCCTTGTCAAACTGAACTGAATGACTTTTCTCTCATGGAAGTGATGTACCTTAATAAAATATTTGCTGTATACCTTACTTGTCTCCAAGATTGACATCCCTTAATCTCTTTGTTTTGGACGATGTAGATATTGGTCAATCGCCTGCAAGCAGAGAAGGAGCAGCGAGCGGGGTTCATCATCGTCATATCAGATAGCAATGATGACTCCATCATTCATGAAGCTCCTAGGAGGCCCGAGACTGACTTTGACTACATTGTACACGCCGTCAGCTTCCATGACGGTGGACCTCGCAATACCAGGGCCATGAACCACATTGCCCACTGCTCGAATGGAATCTATGCCGTCCTCGACGATGGCCAATATCAGATAACCAATGCCTTCACCTCGTGCATCAACAAAATAACTTCCATAGTCGTTGTGTCCACGGTTGTTACTATCAGGTGCAACCACGACTCCGTAGTTTTGAACAGCATTCAATCATCTGGGCAGGTCTTGCGTACAACGGAACATGAAAGGAAGTCTGTTTCAATCCCAGCCGGTACGCCCCCTTCTATGCCGGCACTGTGAGGAACTTCATCGCCATCCTGGACAATGTTGGTTGGTATGAGTATGGCATGTTCCACAAGTTTTTCAAAGTTGGCGTCACATGGCGGCATCCCCTGAGCAAAAAGGAGAGCAGCCTAAGCGGTGAAGTCTATGTCAGAGACGCAAGTGAAGTATTCAAGGAGGTGGAGTCCCATCTTATAGTAGCCAATACCGTAACCGTAATTACTGATCCCAATTTGGATAGAAAACTGGTGGCAGACAGGGAGGCCAAAGAAAAGGATAAACAAGTGATAGAACAGCAGTTAATGGACGAGCTCCGTAGGCTATTCCATGAATGTTCCAGAGAAGCACGAGACGCTGGCGAGGCTCTCCTGGCCAAAGAGATGGAGAAGTTGAAGGACAACCTAGAAACAGAGAGGGTGAAGATGCATGCCAACCAAACTGCCGGCAAGGGTCTTGATCGCACTTTCACTGAAAAACTACTGGCAGAGCCACTGTCGTACATGCTCTCATGGTTATCACGCGATTTTTGAAGAAGTTAGTTGTTTCCCTTATTTAAAAAAAATAGTGTGATTCCATCGACACTGTGTTTCTGAGTCTGCTGATGTTTCTAATAAATTTTGGGATAACATGCACACTGGCATCACAAGGAGTACCATTTTTCTTTTTGCAAGAGTGATAGCACCAGTTGCCATTGCCGTTAGATGATGCATATTTGACTTCACATTTGCAATAAAATTATACAAGTGTGCATTATGTATCTTGAGCTACAGAACAGTGAAGTCTGTAAATGTTCTGTCATAAATGAAGTCGGTCACAATGTAATCGCTGCCCATCTTATGCTAAGGCACTTGTTGTGAAGTCAGTCAATATGCTAAGTTTTCGAACTCTTGGACTACGGTCCCTAGGAGCCAACCCCTCTCCCCGACCTAACCCTAGGAACCACCGCCGCCTCTTCCCCTTTCTCGCCGCTGCCGGAGGGGCCGATGGGCAAAGCCTAGGCGCCCCAAGAAGGGTGGCGGCGGGGATCCCTCTTCCTGTTAGAAATAATGGGGCTAATCCATTTAGGTCCATGTGTATTTCAGATTTTCCCTAAATCTCAAAGCGCAAATTTGTGGTAGCCCATATGTGTTTGGGCCCATGTTTGTGGCAGCTCACATGGGAGTGGAGTGGGAGCTAAAGTTTAGTCCCACATGGAAAGTTGGAGGAGAGTTGCACCGCCTTATAAGGTGGAGTGTTGCACCATTTTGTAAGTAAGTGGCAATAAGAGAGATACACACGCGCGCTCCTCCTCCGACGCCGCTCGCACGCTCGCCTCGTCACGACGCGCGCGCGTCGCGGGTCGCGGGTCGCGGGAATCTCGCCGAGCCGAGCTTTATTTTGCTGCTCAGGAAGACGATGAGCGTGGTAGGAGACCAAGGCAAGACGAAGGTGGCGGTCCTTGACCCCTCTCAAGCCAAGACGAAGATTCCCTTGATGTTTCTCTACACTGATCTGGTTACTGTGTCGTGTTTCGGAAGGCTCCGCCGGTGTACTCCATAAGTGCGATCATGCCGAGAGATTGCTGGATCGAATGGGATTCGGTTGTGCGCATCCATGTTTTACTCTGACTGTTTGGTTTCAGAGGATGCGCTTCGAAGCTTTGTTGCCTGTTAAGATCATGGGGCATGTTCTCCTTCCATGGTGCTGACGAAGAATGTCATGAAGACCAAGATCTGCGGACTGACAATGGTGGTTCGAGACTGGGTGGTGATGCGAAATTGGCTTGATGATTCGTGACTTGGAGCAGTGGCATGCAAGTGGGGGCGGCTGCACAAGAGAGCTTCAAGGTTTTATCTTTCAGAGTGAAAATTCAGGGCCTGGCCTTAATTGGTTGTGCCTGACAATGGCCTTGTTGAAGGCATTGTTTTAAGAATGTGGACTTTCTTCAGGGTGAAAACCTAAGATCTTTGATCGGGCGATGACAGTGTTTGTGCACTGTTCCTTTCTTGGAGGCGTCGTTTTTGGAGAACCTGGACTTCTGGTGCTGTCTTGGTGGTGGTGGTACTACTGTTCCAATGAATGGGTCACTATAGAGGGACTTTTCTTTTTTGTAATTCTTCTTTCTTTTTTGGCTATGTGTACTAGGACAATGCGTTGTTGTAGAGACTGAGTGTAATTGGTATCTTTTGATATTAATATATACTTCTTTCCAAAGAAAAATGCTAAGTATTCTTACTACCTTTTTCATATCACCACTAATGTGGTCGATGTGGTGAATAATTTCTTGCCTTACAAATCAAGAATGGTTTGTACGGTTTGATTCAGGCCTATATCGATCACATCCAAATGCTTGCGTGTCAAAGAGCTGGTCATGCTTGTTTGAGTCGGTAGCACATAGTGGCTTGGTCACGGTGGGAGAAAGTTGTTGGGTTGATCTCGGCTCAGACCGGACCTAATGTACAGAACCATAAAGAAGGGTCCACGGACCAACGTTCAGACCCTTTACACATAATGCTCGCCCCTAATCGAGGATTGACCCCCTGTCGCCCGCACCATATAAAATGGAGGGGAGCCCATCAGCGATTGATCCGACAATTTCACGATCTGCTAAAACTGTTCCACGATATTCCCTCACACTAAACCGACATAGTGGGGCTCAGAAGCTACCCACCGCTAGTGCCCGGCCAGTGCAGGTAAAGGCCATGGAGCATCCGGTGGACTTCCAGATCGACTACGAACCCTAAACCCTACTTCGACTATGCTGAACATATCAATGCAGGCCATTTTAACAAATGAAGACCTAACATATCAATGCAGTTCTTGAGATCTGAAGTTATTTATTTCCTATAGCTCCCATTGGATGTTGCTTACGAATAATGACCAACACTTCAAGTATTGTAATAGACTAACAAGGAAGTATGAATATATCATGAACATGATAGTCTAGATGAACTCCATCGCCATGTTCTATTGTCCTGGACATGTGAAGAAAAGTGGCAAAACTTTGGGGACGAAATAATATACCTTGAGCCGTCTAGGGATCCCTTCTGCGTGCAGTATGTCCGTAAGCTTAGATTGTCCACAGGCCATTTTACCAGTAAACATGCTATTTTATCATTGTATCTGCCAATACAAAACCATTAGCAACGTGGAACCAATAGTATATTTTCTTTGAAGAAACCATAAGAACACATACGATTTTCTTGTCATTGAGTTTAGCAAACTGGCGACAAGTTCAGAGTGCGAGCCTCAATACTGGTAGCCTTAGCACTGCATTTCGTATTATGAAGGAGAAGGTTGGTCAGTAGAAAATGATCTGACTGAGCATAAGGGTACAAAAAGTTCGGCCATTGAAACTGTTCGTTTCTAGTATTTTCTGACAGTTAAGACAATAGGAGATGGTTCGTGGCAAACTGCATCTTGACCTCATCTTCAGACAGATGGAGAGGACAGAACATGACATCTGCATTGTTTCTGCAGAACAGAAAGATTTTGGACAGCTTAATTAAGTGAAATGAACAGTCCAGCGACAGACTTTCAGAGATATACATTTACCTGAATTGAAACTTAAACGTGACCCAATCAACGTACATGTAAAACAAGCAAGTACGAAGTATTATATAAGTGATGAAGGGGTTACACTTACATCAAGATGTTCGCAGGAAGATTCATCGGGTTGAACTGTAAACCTGATTGCCTGGCACCAAGTCGACTCCAAACCCGTACTCCTCCCGCTTGTAAAACACCTTGATCGCCTCCTGTACCTTGTGCGCCCCGGTGTACCATTTCAGCAGGACCATGAAAATCAGGTTCGTCACGACTGACATGTTGAAGAGATGCCTTATCAGCCTGACATTGATCCACCGAGCATCTCGATCTGTCGGGATGTGTGCGTATGCGGGCAGCCTGCCCACCCAGCTGAAGAACGACAGTCCCACTTGCCAGTTGGACCTCTGCTTATGGAGTACATTGAGAACAAAGTCCTCGTCCATCTTACCGGCGAACCAGCTAGGGTCTTTGCCGAGGTCAGCATCGGTGTCGCTGGACCTGAGGATTGTCATAATTTCTCCGATGCTGACATTCCAGGAGTCCTCTAGAGCACTGGTGTGGCAGATTATTGGTGATGGTAGAGCATATCTTCTTGCAGCAAGGCTCCAGTGAGATCTTGGAGGCGAGGCTGCTTAAGGAAGCACCTCTGACGCATTTGGTCGAGCAGCTGGCGTGCGTGGAGCGAGCCACCCAGGAACTGGCATCAACAATGTTTAAATTAGCGATGAAGCTAGGGTGCAGGAGGCCGAACGGAATCCTTGCGCGCTTGGTCAAGTCCCGGAAGCTGCCCTCGCCGCCAGTGAGTTCGTCGGCGGCGGGAGCTGGAGTGGGAGCTGGAGCGCGAACTAGGTCGCTTTTTTTATTAGGATATCTATATTGCTCGATGGGCTTCTTAATGTAACGTCAAGAAGGGGAGCAGGCTTTTCTGCTTAGTGGGCTGACTTCCGCTCTAACGGATTATTTTTACGTTCTTTCTGTTTTGTTTTCTTTGTTTTTCCTTTTTCTGTTCCTGTTTCTTAAATATGAACTTTTTTGAATTTGAACAAACATTTTCCAAATATAAATATTTTTTAAATTTAAACATTTTTTAATTCAAACATATTTTGAGCGCAAACATTTTTCAAATTTGAATAATGTTCGAGATCGAGCATTTTCCAAATTTTTACATTTTTATTTTCAAACGATTTACAATTTACATTTCAAAATATAGACTTTTTTATTAATGTCAAAATATAAAATTAAAAATAAAATAAAAAGATTAAATGATTTATGTGTTTTATTAAATCTTATAGAAAGAAAAAGGCAGGATTTCTTTTTTTCTGGGATTTTAGGAAAAAAAGTATCTTGTCAATTTTTATTCTCTCACTGGACAAAACGAGAATACAAGATTAGTTATTCTTCGTCTACGAAAGTCTACCCTTTTTGATGCATTGAGCATGTGCAATTTATTTTCCTCGACCCTTTATGTTGGGCCATATTCCATGCGGCCCGTGAACGAATCCTTTCGGAGCGAATAGCTCCCACTTAGAGCGGCAACTAGAGGCTCTCAATAAAGACGTCCCACGTGGATCGGTGATTTTCATATCGGGTCCTCAGTCAACCATGTGTTCTCCTTGTTTTGTTAAAAAATACATTTTTTGTAAAACATCTATATTTTGCTACAAAATTTTCCTTTTTTATTACATTTAGGGACATATTGTCGCTGGAGACATATGTCTCACCACATATTTAGGGACATATGTCGCTGGAGATAAAACTGAAAAATAACACATTGTACATAATGTTTTGTCATCTTATCAAGATTATGTGTCCTGTATAACATAAGACTGTCTTATCAACCACTATACATACCCTTAGGCCTTACCATGTAGCAGGGCATCTAGGTTTATTATTTTATGAGAAAGTTGTTGTTTCTTATATAACTATACCTAGTTTTTATATGTATCTTTACTATTAAATTGCTTAAGGTGATGGTTTGGCATGTTAGTTTCTGATTCTACCCCGCGTGTTAGAAAATATTACTCCTTTTTCCACCAATAAGTGAGAGTACCGTTTTGGTGTTTCCATAGAAAAGGAAAAGAGAAACCATCCCTAAGATCCTTTTTATGCGAGCCATTTTATAGACGAGGGGAAATGATGTGAGCAATTTGACACTTTGTATTTCAAAAGAAAAAGGTAAAATGGCAAGAAATGGAACGACCAAATTATTCGCAAACGAAGGTAACAAATAAAATGTTTTCTATATTCAACACAAACCATGTGTGATCGAGAACATCTCAAATAATTTCTCCATATGTCACCGTCGGTGATAGGAAAATATCGCAACCAATTTACTAACGCTAAACCGTGCACCGAATTATACATGGAAAATAATCTACTTCTTATTCTTGCAATTGGAATTTTGGCTTCGCTGCAACGGCGATATTGACACCCTTCGCAGCGTGCTCTCTGTCTGCCTCACGTTTCTTCTTGGCGAAGTACTCTAGGAGCTGATATAGATCCATACATGCCTTGCACTTCTCAAGAAAGAAAATTCATAACCCTATTTGATTGCAAAACCCAAGTGTGGGGATCTGAAGAATGGAGATGTTAGAGAAATAAGCAAATGCAACTAGGAGAGTCTAAATTGATATACTTGCTTCATTAAGCCCCCTTCAAACATGAAAATTGCTATCGATTCGTTGATCCCCATAGGGCACGGTCAGCGAGAATTCATTAGTGGAACAATAGGTTTGGTTTCTGTAGGCAGAGCTCTATCCATTTGCTTATTATTGAAGCATCCAGGCAGCATCTTATGCACGGGACAGCTATTATTTATAGGTTTGCCATCTCAAAACGGAGACTCGGATCAATAGAAAGCACCCCACAATATCTAGCTAGCAGGGGGGGCCCCTTTTTCAATGTGGAGACGCGGAAAGGGAAAGGATTGAGTAGGCCGGTATTGTATTTTCAAATAGGAAAAGCCTATTTCTTGAGAATCTTCTCCTCCTCCTCCTCCTCCTCGGACTTCCGCTCAGTTTTCTCCCACCATTCGAGCAGAGGAGAATCATCTTCAGGAGTCGAAGGCGCCACGTCCTTGTTGGCTTCGCTGTCAACGACGATATTGACAGCCTTAGCCGCACGCTCTCTGTTTGTCTCGCGTTTCTTCCTGGCAAAGTACTCTAGCAGCCTGGCCTACTTATCGAGCATCTTCTCCTCCTCCTCGGCCTTCCGCTCAGCCTTCTCCCACCATTCAAGCTAAGGAGATAATCGTCTTCGGGAGTCGAAGTCGCCACGTGCCGTCCTCCAAATTGGCTTCACAGTCTTTGTCCTCGGAAGTCCAACCGAAATACTAGGGGGAGAAGCCTCCGTCGTGGTCTGGCGGAGGGACGGGGTGCTCCTCCTCCCCAACATCTTGAGATTGCTCCTCCTTCACGTTAGGATATTACTTCTTATCACGGAAGCGCTTCGTCGGTGGGCCTTGCCAAGCGTAAGAAAGACGAGCAGTCTTATCGATGCGAGGCATATCGAACTGTCTACCGTAGAGCTGGTGTGTGCTAAGAGGGCGCGGCGGTGCATATCTTTATGGAGCTCATCCGGGAAGCTGCATCATCCCCAACGCGGAGGAAGAAGAAGAGACACACGCGTCTTACAAAATTCGAGAAAAGCACACTAGGACTTATGACTCTTCCATGTGAGAAAGTGCGCATAAAAATCGCTCGTGGCTCGAGAAAACGAAGAAAATAAGAGGCACACCATTCACAAGGAGCAAATAATGAGGGAAGCTTCTCACCTAAGAAAATGGTTCTGGCATATACCCCTTCATGTGTTTTATAATTGTTATGGTCTGAAAAACATTCAGTTTGCAACACCCCAAACTGGAGCTTGCCTGGGCGCGAGCAAACGGTCAAAAAAATTCAGCGTCACCGATCTGGCGCACAACACACTACTAGGAAAATGGCTATAGGTAATCAGCACATTCGTGGCTCACATGGTTGAAGTGTCCCACGGCTAAAACAGGCGTGGCTCATCTATAGGCAGTGCCCTACTAGTAACTAGAACAACCGTGGCGCACATGACCATAGTGCGCCACAGATATTTGTGGGCCAGGGCCCTGTTGGCCGCACTCTAGACATGCTAGCGCACATAGGGTAGGTGCGCTACGGTTGTTAGTGTCAATCGTGGCGCACATGGAGGGGGTGCGCTACGCCTAAGCGCATGCCCCTCTCTCCTATGAAACGGCCAGACAGATCCGTGGCTTACTATGGCATGTGCGCCACGGATGTATAAACTTAGTAGTAGGGCACCTTTCCCTAGTGCCCTACGCCTAACTATCCTCCACCAACTCCACACCCCCCCCGATCGCCTTTTTAGGCTTTGCAAAAAATAAAAGAAAATGATAAACACTTCAAAAAATTAAATCCTTTCATATTTAGGTAGGTAATGTGGTATAGCTTCTAGTAAAATTAGCAAACATGAGTTTCAACTTTATTTGCAAAAAAAAGTCATGCCACGGTAAAAGGCCGTAACTTTTACATACGATATCGAAAAAATCGTATAATATACCAAAATGACGAGAACGAGATTTCGCATCTGCTCGCAATGACCTATGGTCGTTTAGAGATTTTTTAGATTTTCAAAATTCGAAAAGAGTAAAAAGTTACGGTCAAAAGACCGTTTTTTCCTGCAGAAAAAAAATAGAGGACAACTTACCCGTAGCGCACCACCACCTAGTGCGCCACGGATAAGCTTGGGCGGGATTCAAATTTGAATCACCACCCCGCCCACCTACCCCTCAACTTTCCCTCCCCCTTTTCCTTCCCCTTCTTCCTTCTCCTTCTCCTTCTCCTCCTTCCCATTTTTCCCCTTCACCTATCTCTGACCACCTTGCTCCGGCGTCCTTGCTTCGGCCTCTTCCTCTCCTTCAAGTGATGGTGGCACGACGACGGCCTTCTCCTCCTCCTCGCAGCGACGACGACCTCCTCCTCCTCCTCCTCCTCGCAGCGACGACTGGCGACGGCAGCCTCCTCCTCCTTGCAGCGACAACAGGCGACGGCGGCCTCCTCCTCCTCGCAGTGACGACAGGCGACGGCGGCCTCCTTCTCCTCACCTACCTCCCTTCCTCCCTCTCTTCTTCTCTTCCTCCCTCTTGTCATACCTCCCCTTCTCCAACCATCTACTGCCTCGATGCCGGCAAGGACTACCACGGGCACGGCCTCCCGCACCTCCCTACGTTGGTAGGTCGTGGCCACGACCATGCTCCGGCGAGGCGAGGCGACACGACGGCGGCGCACGGACCCGAATGCTTTTGCAATTCAAAACGAGGGTGTTTTTTGCATTTTTTTTTGTTTTTTGAAGAAAACATTCGTGGCGCACGCTGTACCCCTAGCCGTGGCGCACCTGGTAGTGCGCCACGCCTATCTCGACACAACCGTGACGCACCATGCAGTGCGCCACGGCTACGAGATAGCCGTAGCGTGAGGCCCGCAAATAGGCGTTTTCCTAGTAGTGACACACGGGAAATGCTTCCCGTGTGCGACCGGGGGCTTTCATAGCGATAGGCCCGATCTGTACTAGTGATATTGATGACACGCTGACATCACTAACTAAAATGGAATTGAAACCGAACTAAAACATCTGTGAAACAGTCTATGAACACTAGGAGATGTTTCATAAGTTTCAGACAATTCACTTTTAGTTCACAAAATTCTCATTTTTCTAGCCGTTGTCGACGTCGTCACTCCCTATGTAAGTTTGACCTTTAGATCGTCGGGTTCGGTTCAACGCGATAGAGCATGTATAGCAGCCAGATCAAGCAAAACCAACCCAAACTTGTCTCGGACGTCCACCCCATAAAACCCAATCGAACCCTCCCGCCTTTTTGCATAGATTGACCACCATGGACATTCAGGAATCCTCCATCCAACATGTCTACCCCGCCTGGATTCTCCTAAACACGAGGCCCTCCTTTGACCACAACGACATTGGTGAGGAGGATAAGGCCACCGCCGCCATGGCCATGACGAGCAGCGGCCACACCGTCAAGGTCACCTTCTGGCTCGACCAACCGCCATCCATCTCCCACTTCTTCTTCCACGAAGCCGAGTGCTCCAAGGGCCAGCGAAAGAACAATACAAGACATTGTGGGCCGATGTTGTCTCCTCGGCAAAGGTTCTCGTCCTCCTACGACTAAGTGTCTGGTGCAATCTCTACGAGTACCTTGGAGTTAGGACAAGGATCCGTGACATTTGACATTTTGCGGCCATATACCACTATTGGTGACAATGACGGAAAAGTAGTCTGTCACTAATTCATTCCGAAAACTAGTGACATATGTTTTCTATCATTTGGTACTACTTTTAGGTATAACAATGATCGACCTATTCGTAAGATGGTTATGTGGGTTAGTAGATACATTTAGATCATCTGTTCCGTCGGCTAGGAAGACCTAGCGGTGACGAACAACTAATGTGCATGTTGCTGCATTTTGTTAGTAGGTTATTGGGCTAACACACTTCTCTTCTCGTTTTCCACCATGAGTTTGTCGTTGCTGCGCCGATACCGGCCAGGCATTATAAAAATGAGCATTTGCGATCAAGAAATTAAGAGGATTGAAAATACCAAAATAAAATTAACCCCCCTGACCAAGTGAAGGCTACTTCCTTGGCTCCCCACTCGTGCCATTTGCCATTCTAGTTGTCCACTCCATCGACGGTTACACTCCACAACACATGACCAGCCACAGAAACTGCCGCCACAGACCCTACCAGCGCGGGTGCATAAGCTCGAAGACGATGATCCCCTCAACGAGATTCTTGTCTATCTCCCCCCTCCCTCAGGCTCCCTAAATCATGCTTGCCTCCACCATCTCCAAGCGCAGAAGTATCTGCACACGGAATAGGAGTTTGATCAAAGCTTCTGGATCCAGGGTAAAAATGAACCAAGATAAAATCACTACAGGAATAGGAAGCTTTGCCGAGAGCTGGGAGCTACGCCGACGGCCAAACGTCGGGGCCGTCGGCGTAGCCATCGTCCAGGCCATCTCCCCTCCATGGCCGTAGGTGTACACCTGCCCTCGGCGTATCCTATGCTACTCCGACGGCTGTCCTCGGCGTAGCTAGTTTTCCATTTACCTCATTAAACTTTGAAAAATCATAACTAAAGTATTCTAATTTGGAAAAATACAAATAATATATCAAAATTTCCAGAAAATAATATCTATCTATCTACACTCAAATATTACATATTTATAAAAAAATAAGTAAAACATAAAACATTATATATAGTTTAAAATGGGTATAAGAAATTCAAAAACGATTGAAACAATGTGAAACCTATATTGTGCATACATGTGCATCATGGGATGGCGAACAATGTTGTAGGAGGAAGTTTTCCTCTTTGCTGCACCAAATAGCCATTTTTCATTTTCCGAGCACAAAAACCGAATGGTTTTGTGAAGCTACTACCAAATGGCTAATTCAAAATGCTACCACCATAATTTACAAAAATACTAGATCATTTTATATGGACAATGTCTCAAAAGGGGGATCCGAGACCTTTCCGTCCACCCTTGGTGAAAAAGATAAATTCCTACCGAATCAGTAGGAAGTGGATCATATATAAACTACAGGTACATGATCCGATGCTCATGTTTTTTTACAAAAAATCATTTTTAGGTTCACAATATTCTATTTTATCAAAGATCCAATGCAAGTTTAGCGAGGCTCGGCCCCGAACTAAGAATCTTCATGCCCGCCGTTCGATAAAGTTTGACGATAGTTTAAACCAGGCATAACAAATTCAAAAACGATCGAAATAATACGAAACCATCGCGTGGTGTCATATTATGTGATATAGTTACAAGGAAAAATATCAAACCTGGTATATTGATTATGTCTGAAAAAATCCTTCACAAAATGACCTATCTCATTTGAGGTTTCTTGGCTTTCGGGTCAAATGACCAATATTATGGCTCGAATTAAGGCATAGTTTGTGATAATGTGCCCATATTGTGCATACATGTGCATAATGGGATGGCGAACAATGTTGCAGGAGGAAGTTTTCCTTTTCATCGTACCAAAAAGCCATTTTTCATTTTCCGAGCACAAAAACAAACGGTTTTGTGGAGCAACTACCAAATGGCTAATTCAAAACGCTACCACCATATTTTACAAAATTACTAGACCACCTTATATGGACAATGTCCCAACAGGGGGATCCGGAACCTTTTCATCCATCCTGGTAAAAATATAAATTCCTGCCAAATCGGTGGGTGGTGGGTCAGGTATGAACTACATGTACATGATCTGATACTCATGTTTTTTACAAAAATCATTTTAGGTTCACAATATGCTATTTTATCAAACATCCAATGCAAGTTTTCTTTTTCGTCGTACCAAAAAGCCATTTTTCATTTTCCGAGCGCAAAAAAGGAAGATTTTCTGAAGCAACCACCAAATAGCTAATTCAAAAATAGGGGGTTTGTGATTAGTTGATATGGATATCATATTTAGATTACTTTCATTTTTCTGATCAATTTAGATATATTATTTATCAAATTCCGATTTACGGATTTAAAGATATTAATTATTCCATATTAAATAGAAAAATACAAAAAAGTAAAATTATTATATTTTTATTTGAATTCATTAGTATTTTTATTTGAATCGGTAATATTTTACTTATTAATTATTGTTTACTTAAATAAGTGTTTGTAGTTTCAAAAAATAAAAACATTTGACATAATGATATAAGAGTTAATAGGATTGATATTATAGTATTGACAACTAGGTAAAAATTGACTGATTCGGAATGAACTAAAACGTGTTTAGCGTGCTAGAACTGGAGTAGTGCTAGGATGGGTGACCGAGCGAAAAGTTTGTTAAAAACTGCAATTTGATTAAAGATTAAATATAATTAGTGTTAAAACTGTTCCAAGTGAGAGATTAACGATTTTTTACAACCTACGGTTATTATGCCGACGGGCTATGTCGATGGCGAGGCCGTCGGCGTAGCATACGCCGATGGCTAGAGCTATGCCGATGGGCAAAAATACCTCCGCAGAGGAAGACTTTTGCCGAAGAGGCTACGCCGAGGATAGCCGTTGGCATAGCATACGCCGAGGGCATTTTGTCCTATGCCGACGGCTTTTTGCCATCGGCGTAGCGTGCCGTTCCTGTAGTGAATTAAAAGAAAACGACGTAGATCACAAAGCATTAAGCAGATAAACATATTGTTTACATCAAAGATATAGGGAAGTTCAATTAGCAGCAGGTCAAAAGTTAGCGTTGCATGTAAGAACATCACACCGATGCGAGCAGCCTTTTCATCAAGTACTTCGGAGTGTTAAGTAAATAGGGAATTCGGGGGATATGTTGTGTTAAATGATAGAATACTTTTCGTATCCTTGTAGAGTTGGGAACCTCCCAAGTGTCGTTTTTTCTCCTGGCTTGCCATGCAGAATAGGCTCTGGACCGTGGATTGCTTGGCAAAGCGGGGGCTGGCCGCACCAGCCAACTTGTCAGCTATGTAAGTGCCATGCTGAGACTGCCAGACACATCCTGTTTGAATGCCACTACTCTAGAAGAATTTGGCAGGCCGCGGCTTCCTGGCTTGATTGCCCGTCCCTTGTGCAGAACATTGGAACAGGCCGCCCCACAGTTATTCAATATTGGAAGGCCGCCACTCAGGCACCATCTGCATGTCCACTGGGTCTGAATTCAGCAGTCACGCTTATCACATGGGAGATTTGGAAAGAGAGGAATGCCAGAGTTTTTAATAACAAGTTCGCAATGCCTGCGGTCCTCATCCAGAAGATAAAAGACGAGAGCAAAAGCTGGGTTTTGGCTGGTACCAAACATCTTCGGGAGATTATAAGCTAGTGTGTTTGTCTCCCATTTTTTTGAGGGTTTTTTTTTCTTTTGGCTTAGGCCACCAATGTTTGCTCCTACTTTATCAATATAAAAGGCAAAGCTATTGTCTCATTTCAAAAAAAAGTATCCTTGTTGATTTGTGACGGCACAAGAAGAAACAAATTAAGTATAGTGGCAACAACAACAACAAAATAGAAGTTCATAGCTGGCATCTAATCAACATCAGGTGAGTTATTTCGCCCAAAAAAACATCAGATGAGTTGCATCGATCATGTGTGAACAACATAGTCCCTCACACGTCCTTTATATTACCTTGTGCTTCTTCTACCAAATATTATGCTTATTTTAACAAGTTTATAGTTCCAAATCGAATAACAGTTTGGTTGTATCCTAGATGCGCCTCGTGCTTCCCTAGCACCCACTAGAGGAAAAAGGGCCATCCGTTCGCGACCCTTCGGAGCATTAGTCCCGGTTGCGCCACCAACCGGGACTAATGCTGGCACGCGTCCCGGTTGGAACGGGCACGGGGCCAGGGGGCATGCGTCCCGGTTGGTAAGGGGGAATACGTCCCGGTTGGAGCCACCAACCGGGACTAAAGGTTTGGCCACAACCACGTGGCGTGGCACGCACCTTTAGTCCCGGTTGCTGGCTCCAACCGGGACTAAAGACCCCTGCCCTCTATAAATGCAACGCCCCATCCCCCTCTGCCTCCACTCTGTTTTTTCGAATGGTGTAAGGTGTGAGGGTGTGTGCTAGTTTTTTCTCATGCATGCATTGAAGGTGTTTGTTGAAATGTTTGAGTGAAAAATCCCGTTGAATTTCTCATAGAACAAAAATATAGAAGGTGTCCGAGACGCACTTGAGCTTTCTCCTCTTTATTTCCCTCGATCGAGGTTAGCAATCTTATCTTTTCTAGGTCATTGATACAATTCATGTGTCGGTGTGAATTGGTTATTTCACTATTTATGATGTCCTGTTTTTTGATAAACTTACTTATATGATGCAGATGAACGGTCGGGAATGGATGTACGGTGACCGGCGGGTAGCCGGGTATATCAATGGCGTGGATAAATTTATCGATGTGGCTACGGCAAACAAAGAGAATGGATTTATACGTTGTCCATGTGTTCAATGTCGGAACAACAAGGAGTACTCTTCCTCGAAAATCATTCGCGGCCACCTGATTAAGAAAGGTTTCATGCCGAACTATAATTGCTGGACCAAGCACGGGGAAAGAGGGGTTATGATGGAAGATGGTGAATAAGAAGATGATGATAACAACTATCATCATATGTTTCCTGAATATAGTGATACTGCAATGGAAGACAATGAAGAGGAAAAAGGTGAAGAACGGGCATCAGATGAGCCGGCTGATGAACTTGGTAGGGTCATTTCTGATGCATAGCGAGACTGTGAAACAGAAAATGAGAAGTTGAAGTTAGAGGGCATGTTAGAAGATCACAAGAAATTGTTGTACCCAAATTATGAAGATGGCAGCACAAAGCTCGGTACCACACTGGAATTGTTGCGATGGAAGGCAGAGTGTGGTCTAACTGACTCCTCATTTGAAAAGATGCTGAAAATAATAAAGCCGAAGTTTCCAAAACATAACGAACTTCCCGAGAGTACCTACGAAGCAAAGAAGACTCTCTGTCCTCTGGGATTAGATGTGCAAAAGATACATGCATGCATTAATGACTGCATCCTGTACCGCGGTAAGGAGTATGAGAATTTAGATAAATGTCCGGTATGCAACGCGTTGCGGTATAAGATCAGACGAGATGACCCTGGTGATGTTGAGGGAGAGCCCCTCCGGAAGAGGGTTCCTGCTAAGGTTATGTGGTATGCTCCTATAATACCAAGGTTGAAACGCATGTTCAGAAACAAAGAGCATGCCAGGTTGTTGCGATGACACAAAGAAGACCGTAAGAAAGACGGGGAGTTGAGACACCCTGCTGATGGGTCACAGTGGAGAAAAATCGAGAGAGACTTCCCAGACTTTGCAGGTGACGCAAGGAACTTATGGTTTGGTCTAAGTACGGATGACATGAATCCTTTTGGGGAGCAGAGCTGCAGTCACAGCACCTGGCCCGTGACTCTATGTATCTACAACATGCCTCCTTGGTTGTGCATGAAGCGTAAGTTCATTATGATGCCAGTGCTCATCCAAGGCCCGAAGCAACCGGGCAACGACATTGATGTGTACCTTAGGCCATTAGTTGAAGAACTCTTACAGTTGTGGGGCAAACCAGGTGTACGTGCGTGGGATGAGAACAAACAGGAGCCATTTAATCTACGAGGGTTGTTATTCGTAACCATCAATGATTGGCCTGCTCTTAGTAACCTTTCAGGACAGACAAACAAAGAATATAAGGCATGCACCCACTGTTTAGATAAGACCGAAGGTACATATTTGCATAAATGCAAGAAGGTTGTGTACCTGGCGAATCGACGATTTCTTCCGACCAATCATCCCGTAAGAAAGAAAAGCAAGCATTTCAAAGGTGAGGCGGATCACCGGAAGAAGCCTGAACTCCCTGCTGGTGATGATGTATTTGGTATGGTCAAGTACATAGAAGTAATCTTTGGAAAGGGTCCCGGCGGTCAATCAGTTCCGAACGACGTCGCTACAGGACACGCACCCATGTGGAAGAAGAAATCTATATTTTGGGAGCTGCCATATTGGAAAGTCCTGCGTGTCCGCTCTTCAATCGACGTGATGCACGTGACGAAGAATCTCTGCATGAACCTGCTAGGATTCCTAGGCGTGTATGGGAAGACAAAAGATACACCTGAAGCACGGGAGTGTGGCATCACGCAAAAACCACTACCAGAAAATCGCGTTGTTTTTGTGCATTGCATCACCATCATCTTGCATTGTTTGTCTGAGCTATTTCGAAAAACCTAGTTTTGCTTGGTACAAATACCCCTCTTTATTTCAAAGGCAAAAACCCCGAGTGTATCGGATATTTTATTTCCCTAAAAACTAATTGCAAAGTGGCCTTGTTTTAAAATAAACAACACCCAAACAAACACACATTCTAAACCAGCCCCCCCTAAATCCTAGTCCCACCAAATCCTATCCTACCCACCTCTCACAGCTCGCCACCTCACCCCCTGGACCCTTTTCCTACCCACCTGCCACCTCACCGATCCACCAGCCCACCCTCTCTCCTTCTCTCACCCTAGCCCATCCTACCCTCTCTCTCTCTCCCTCACTGCCAACCCGACCCCACCCTCCTGGCCTCTCCCCCTGTCCCGTGGGACCCACCCACTCAACCCCACTCCCACTCACCGCCCTGGGCCCCACCTACCGCGCGGCCCACCCCCACCACCGCTCTCTCCCCCACCCGTCTCTCCCGCACCCCCTTCCTCCTCACGCCCGCACCGCGCCCGCCCCTTCTCCCCTCCGGCGACCGCCCTCCTCGCCGGCCCCTCCCGAGCGCCTCCCTCCAGCGGCCTCCCTCCTCCTTCCCCCCCGTCTGCTTCCCCCTCCACCCAGCGCGCCGCCCTGGCCAGCCTCCGCCGCTCCGACCGAGCTCGCCCTCCGCCCCTCTTCTCCGGCACTCTTCCTCCCCTCTGCCTCTTCGGCGAGCGGCCACCGCGGCCCCGCACGCCCTCCCCGCGGCCCCGCACGCCCCCTCCCCGCCGGCCCGCACCTCCCCGACCACCCCCCCTTCTGCGTCCGCCTCCCCCGCGCCGGCGAGCTCGCCACCGCCCCCATCTCGCCCGGGCCCCTCTCCTCCAGCTCCACCGTCCGCCGAGCCGCCCGTCCCGCGCTCGCCCCGGCGCCCTCCCCCGCGCCAGCATGCTCCGCCCCGCAACCTCCCCCACCGCCGTTCATCGCCGCTCCTCCCCGCCGGCGCCCCGCCCGCCGCCGACCTCCCTCGCCGCGTCCTCCCTGGCGCCGCCACAACCGGCTCCTCCCCAGAGCGCTCTTCCCCGCGGCTCCCCCCTGCGTTGCACCCTCGGCACCTCCTGCCGAGCCCGCCCGCCGTCATCGTCCTCCCGGCCGGCGAGTCCCAGGGACGCGGATCCCGCCGTTTTCCCTTCAGCCTTCGTCCTGTCCCAGGACCGACCCTCTCCTCTGCGAGCTTCCCCGTCGTCCTCGCCTGCAGCGCGCCCGCTGCTGTTGTCCTCCTCATGTTGCTCCTGGAGTAGTGGTGGAGACGTGGTGATGGATAAGTGTGGGTGTGTGCTGATGGTTCTACCACCGGCTTGTGGCACGTGTCTGACAAGTCCGTCCGTCTTTGATCGAAGAAAAACCAGAACGACGAGATCCTCCTCGCCAAAACGGGCTCGATGCCGATGGTTCTTAGGGATGTACATGGTGACACCCGAAGATCCTCAACGCTTGAAGAAGTATCAAGGGATTTCGAGAAGCCACGCAAGATCTTCTTCACGAACATCAAGCTCTTCCCCACGGATTTGATGGCCGAAACCGAAGAACGATCCGAAGCGCCAAGGCCTTTGACAGGGAATCGACAAGATCATCGCGGTACTCCGAGGTCTACTTTGTAGGTTGCTGAACACCAAGGTCACCGACACGGAACGCCAAGTACCTCACCCCGAAGGCCAAGACCAACCCGGAACGCGGACCCGATGAGATCTTCGCGACGACAAGATCGGCACCGACCAGGGCGGACCCGATGTGACCCCGACACCGAACCAAGTCCTTCTTCCCGGATGCGACAAGATCTACCCCGTTGTCCGAGAACGCGTCCGCCGAGACCGATCCCGTCGAACCCTGAACCCTGAGACCAACCCCGGAACCCCTCTGAACCCCAAGACCTTCGACCCCAGATGTGTGACCCCTTTTCTCGAACCCTATTTTTATAAATGAAATAACAAATTGTTGCATATTAAATTGTCTTACTCGCATGCATATTTGTGTGGCCTTATGCCGATTCACCTAATAATTAAATATGGGGCCCATATGCGGGCAAATCTAGTCTCATATTGGCCTCATTTAAATTTGTGTAGCGAACCGGTGATATATTCTGCCTTGTTAAACAACATTTAAATTGCGGGGCTTCTAAACAAAACAAGTCACCTAATTAAATGTCGGGACCCCGGTTCCGCTTAATCTGGCCTAATTGCATCGCGTCTTTGCCATGTCATGCATCATACATGCATCATGCCCGATCTTCTGTCATAGTATTAAATAGTGCATCCGGTGTTTCTTCTAGTGTTTTGGTTCTTCGCGGATAAGGCCGCTGAGTTCATGCGAGTGTAGACCCGATCTTCAGATAAACCTTCGACAATGTTTTCAGGCGAGCATCTTCCCCTTTCTACCTATCTTACTTTTATAGTATTTATTCCCTCCTGTTGATCCATTGCTATCTGTGTTGCGATGCTCTAGTGTTTCGTACCCATGATATCCCTTGCAGCCCTATATTGCCTTGGACACCTCCTATTACCTGTTGTTTGGTAGATAGTTGGACTTGCGTGTCGAAGTCGCTTGCTCAAGTGCTGTTGTGTGTCGTCATATGCCACAGTTGTTGGTGTATTGCCGCATGTTTGATGTTGGAGAGGATCATGGCTTTACTTATCGTTCACTTTAATTCCTGTTTAACAACTAAAATTGAAGTAAGTAAGCAGAGGCATCGGTGGGTGATAGATAATATTTGGTTTCCGACCGCCCACTTGTGTCCCGTAGGACCCCGAGTACTTGATACCTGTTCCTTGATTTATCGCGCTATCCACATCCGGGAGGATTATGGGACCCCCCTGAGCCAGAGCTTGATTCAGTCTTATTTCTTGGGGCCACAAACTAGTTTGAGGTTTTATTACGATACTGTACTTATGCCATGTTTTACTGCTTTATTTACGATTGTGCGAGGAGCACACTGTACTGTTTAGGATCGTGGCACGATTCCGCGGTGTCGACAAGCCCAGTTTTGGGTTCCCAGTCGTTCACAGCCGTCCCCACAACCTTGAGTCCGTCTCGGAGCCGGCCGACTTCGTTGCGGGTCTACTTTAAGGGGTGGCCCCCTGAAATATTTCTGAATCCTGTGATTGCTTTGTCGTGAAGGCCTCGTTGGGTTTTGATTTGGGTTTTCCGAGGTTGATCGAGTGTGTGTTGCTATTTGTGCACCCCGGCCGGGTTAAAACTTTCTGAAAGCCGTGTCCGCAGTTATGGACGACTTGGAGCACAGTATCTCGATCATAGACAACTATATAACTAAAGTAGTGCTGTAAATTTGACTTTATAATGACTAGTAATCAGCTTCACTATAATGGAATGGCTAAATAATACTGCCCACAATTGCTTGTTTGAGTTGTCGCTTGCGACCATTGAACCTGACTAGTAAGTATTACAACTACAACGGAATGGCTGAATAAAATTACCGACAACTGCTGGGTTTTGGGTTATCTCATGCTAATTGTATTTGACTAGTAAGTGCTGCAACTACAATGGAATGGTTAAATAAAAGTGCCCACTGCTTATTTTATCCGGATGACTATCTATACCTGACTAGTAATTGCTGCAACGATAACTGAATAAATAAAACTACCAACGGTGTGAGTTCCTCGGTCGACTTCCTCGATTGGTCTTGAGGGGGAAACACCAGGAGGGGTTTGTTTGATGGTAGCCTCAGGTTGGTTCCGATTAGGTCTTTCTTATCCCTCTCTGATAGCCGCCAGTTATATCGAGTCTCTATAGGTTGTTTAGTGCATGCTGCCGCTGCCGCTTCAGTCCACCATACCTATGTAGGCGAGGACCGCCGAATTCTAGCCTCGCCGTGTACTGGCCTCAGTACTGACGCTCCTTCTTTTTCCTTTGCCCTTTGTCGGCACCCCTTTTGTTTAAGCAGGTTTTGAGATCGACGTCGTTAGCAGGGTTACCCTTCCGGCTTGGCCTGGGCATGGTTATGGACGCCATTGGTTATTCTTCAGGGCTCTTAGCCCCATTTGCATTTTGTCCATAGTCGGACGCTCTATCATTTTCAAGGTGATTTGGATCTTTGTATATTATATCTGTATTCTTGACTCTTTGAGTCGCTGTTATATATATCTGTTCTGTGGGTCCCATCGAGGACTGTTGTGTAATGTTATTACTTCGTTTTCCACCCGCACGAAAGTGCCTGGTGGGCACCTTTGAATCGTTTCTATGCGGGTTTCGCTAAAACTTGCATAGGTCCGATTTTGAGGGTGTTACAGGGAGGACCAACAAATTATGAAAGACCCAAAGAACATGCATACAGATAACAAGACGGATAAAGGGCGTCACTTAAGTCGTGCCAGCTATGCTCTTACCAAAGCAGAGAAGGAAATCTTTTTTGAAGTCCTTTATAGTATCAAGGTGCCGTCGGGCTTCTCATCTAATATAAAGGGGATAATAAATATGGCAGAGAAAAAGTTCCAAAACCTGAAGTCTCATGACTGTCACGTGATTATGACGCAGTTTCTTCCGATTGCATTGAGGGGGCTTCTACCGGAAAATGTTCGAGTACCCATTGTGAAGCTGTGTGCATTCCTCAATGCAATATCTCAGAAGGTAATCAATCCAGATATTCTGCCAAGGTTACAGAAGGATGTGGTACAATGTCTTGTTAGTTTTGAATTGGTGTTCCCACCATCCTTCTTCAATATTATGACGCATCTCCTGGTTCATCTAGTGGAAGAGATTGCCATTCTCGGTCCGGTATTTCTGCACAATATGTTCCCCTTTGAGAGGTTCATGGGAGTCTTAAAGAAATATGTTCATAACCGTGCTAGACCAGAAGGAAGCATCTCCAAGGGATATGGAACAGAGGAGGTCATTGAGTTTTGTGTTGACTTTATTCCTGACCTTAAGCCGATTGGTGTTTCTGACTCGCGGCATGAGGGAAGACTAAGTGGAAAAGGCACGCTGGGAAAGAAAGCAATGATATGTAGGGACGGGGATTCTTTCACTAAAGCACACTACACAGTTCTACATAATTCCACCTTGGCAGCTCCGTATATCGAGGAACACAAGAATATTGTACGCTCCAAAAACCCTGGGAAGCCTGAATCATGGATTACAGATGAACACATGAAGTCTTTCGGTGGTTGGATGCGGACACATCTCTTGAATGACACCACTGTTGGAGATCAGCTATACTTGTTGGCCGCATCACCATCTTCTACTGTATTGAATTTCCAAGGGTACGAAATAAATGGGAATACATTCTACACGATCGCCCAAGATAAAAAGAGCACCAACCAAAATAGTGGTGTCCGCTTTGATGCAATAGACGAGAATGGACAAAAGGACACATATTATGGTTACATAGAGGAGATATGGGAACTAGACTATGGAGTCTCTTTTAAGGTCCCTTTGTTTCGCTGCAAATGGGTCAACCTGAATGGGGAAGGGGTAAAGATAGACCAGTTGTACGGAATGACAACAGTGGATCTCAACAATCTTGGTTATAGAGGTGAACCATTCGTCCTAGCCAATGATGTGTCTCAGGTTTTATATGTGAAGGACATGTCCTCCAGACCGAAAAAAAGAAAAAATATGCAAACGGATACATCATATGATGAGCCAAAGCGTCACATAGTTCTTTCAGGGAAAAGAAACATCGTGGGAATCGAGGACAAGACAGACATGTCAGAAGATTATAATAAGTTTGATGAAATTCCGCCCTTCACAGTGAAAACTGACCCAAGCATTCCGTTAAGTAAAGAAGATGCTCCATGGTTACGTCTGAAGCGGTCATAAGGAATGACATATGCCAAGAAGTTCATGCTCATATTATGTAACTCTAGTTCATGTCTTTCACGGTTTGTGGCTTGACCGAAGGATATCTTTCGCGGTTTGTGGCCTTTAGTCCCGGTTTTGTAGTCTCAGTTTTTAATATTAATAAATGTCTTGAGTGTTAGTCCCGTTTTGTGGCTGGACCGGGAGTGCCTCTATGACCAGTTTCTTGGAGATGCCGGAGGACTGGGCTCCGTCGGCATCTCCCTGAAACTGGTCGTAGTGGTGTCCCTGCTCTCGAAAACCATCTTGCAGCTTGTAAATTCACTAACTAGATCAATACGCCTCGGAGCTAACTAATTTCACATATTAGGGAGTGCCTCTATGACCAGTTTCTCGGAGATGCCGGAGGACTGGGCTCCGTCGGCATCTCCCTGAAACTGGCCGCAGTGGTGTCCCTGCTCTCGAAAACCATCTTGCAGCTTGTAACTTCACTAACTAGATCAATACGCCTCGGAGCTAACTAATTTCACATATTAGGGAGTGCCTCTATGACCAGTTTCTCGGAGATGCCGGAGGACTGGGCTCCATCGGCATGTCCCTGAAACTGGCCGCAGTGGTGTCCCTGCTCTCGAAAACCATCTTGCAGCTTGTAACTTCACTAACTAGATCAATACGCCTCGGAGCTAACTAATTTCACATATTAGGGAGTGCCTCTATGACCAGTTTATCGGAGATGCCGGAGGACTGGGCTCCGTCGGCATCTCCCTGAAACTGGCCGTAGTGGTGTCCCTGCTCTCTAAAACCATCTTGGAGATGCCTCAAACTGGCTGGAGGACTGGACTCACAAGGATGCATATTTATAGTACAAGCAGCTCGGCATAATGTCGACACTCACGACATAATGTCGACACTCACCCCTATTATTAGTGCTGACTCATCTTTAGTCCCGGTTGGTGACACCATCCGGGACAAGGTACAAGCCGCACGACATAATGTCGACACTCACCCCTATTATTAGTGTTGTCTTGCCCACTCTGCCGCAATCCCTTCAGTCGCGGTTGGTTTCTCCAACCAGGACTAAATATGAACCCTCTCTTTATATAGGCATTTCCCTCTATTTATTAGGTAACACTTAAGACATTTATTAATATTAAAAACCGGGACAAACCGGGACTAGCTAACACTCAGGCCTAAAGCCGCCCCCTTTAGTCATAATCATGCCTAGTCCTATAGTACGCAGCTTCAGGGTCTTCATCGTCATCGTCATCATCATCGTCATCGTCACCTGCCACTCCGGGGATCCTCAGCCCATCCATGGCATATACCAGGGGCCATTCCAGCCTCGGATTCACGGCGGGTGGGAGAGGGGTCTCCTGGAAGACGATGCCGCTACCGCCGGGACAGTGTGGGGCCTGTGGCGGGTGGACTCGTGGGCACCGTAGGCGAGGATGGTCTCCCCCGGCGATGTAGCGCATCACTTCGATGATAGTACGGTTCGCCCACCACAGACAACGGCCGGCTTCGTTGTGGTTCACCGGTGGCGGGCCATCACCCTCGTACCTGGCGAGCTCCCTTTCCCGCCTATTAGCAAAGAAGGCATTCCAGGTGTCATAGTTGTCGGGATCCCACTAGGGATCCATCCGCTGCTCCGGCGTAAGCTCGTGGTAGAAGTGGTTTGTGATGGCCGCCAGGCGTGCGGAACCTTGAGGGACAGGAGGGACAGGAACCCCTCCAGCGCTCAGCATCCAGCCGGCGGGCGGCCGGTACCCCGGTGGACAAGGGTAGTTGGAGGCGCACAGCGCCTCGGTCTCCTCGAGGGTCAGAATGGCCCAGTAGGCGTTGTCCATTGTTCTAAGAGAGGAAGGTGTGGATGTGTGGATAGCCATGACACGATCACCCTAAATATAGAGGGAAAGGGCGGGAAAACTTGGCGTGAAGCTTTGGGAAATGGCGGGAAATATCTTTAGTCCCGGTTAGTGACTACATCCGGGACTAAAAGCTCTAGTAGAAAGGAAAGGGCGGGAAAACTTGGCGGGAAGAGGTGGGAAATGGCGGAAAATATTTTTAGTCCCGGTTTGTGACTACATCCAGGACTAAATGTGTGCCGAACAATGATCATGTTTCGAAAAAACCTTCACAAAATGACCTATCATGTTCGAGGTTTCATGGCTTTCGGTCCAAATGACCGATGTTATGTGCTGAATCACGGCATAGTTTGTGATGTTGTTCCCATATTATGCATGTGTGTGGACATTGGTATGGAGAACAATGTTGCAGGAGGAAGTTTTCCTTTTTGTCGCACGGAGAAGCCCTTTTCCATTTTCCGAGCGCAAAAAACGGGTCGTTTTGTGAAGTAACCACCAAAATGCCGTTTCAGAATGCTACCGTACTATTTTCCTAAAATACTAGACCACCTTACATGGACTATCTCCCAACCGGTACATCTCAAACCTTTTCGTCCATCCCGGGTAAAAAGGACAAATGTCTGCCGAATCGGCAGGAAGTGGGTCCGGTTTGTACTACAGGTACATGATCTATCGCCCGTGATTTTTTGAAAAAATCATTTTTAGACTCGCAATATGTGGTTTCTTCAGAGATCCAATGCAAGTTCTAACGATGCCCGTCCCATATCTTCATGCACACCGGTTCGACCATAGTTAGAAATTCAGATAATTCAAAACGGGCATAATAAATTCAAAAAAAATCCGAACAATGAAAATCCTTCGCGTGGTGTCAACATTATGTTACATAGTTGAAAGGAAAAATACCAGACTTGTTATGTTGATCATGTTTCGAAAAAACCTTCACAAAATGACCTATCATGTTCGAGGTTTCATGGCTTTCGGTCCAAATGACCGATGTTATGTGCTGAATCTCGGCATAGTTTGTGATGTTGTGCCCATATTATGCATGTGTGTGGACATTGGTATGGAGAACAATGTTGCAGGAGGAAGTTTTCCTTTTTGTCGCACGGAAAAGCCCTTTTCCATTTTCCGAGCGCAAAAAACAGGTCGTTTTGTGAAGTAACCACCAAAATGCCGTTTCAGAATGCTACCGTCCTATTTTCCTAAAATACTAGACCACCTTACATGGACTATCTCCCAACCGGTACATCTCAAACCTTTTCGTCCATCCCGGGTAAAAAGGACAAATGTCTGCCGAATCGGCAGGAAGTGGGTCCGGTTTGTACTACAGGTACATGATCTATCGCCCGTGATTTTTTGAAAAAATCATTTTTAGACTCGCAATATGTGGTTTCTTCAGAGATCCAATGCAAGTTCCCTATCTTCATGCACACCGGTTCGACCATAGTTAGAAATTCAGATAATTCAAAACAGGCATAATAAATTCAAAAAAAATCCGAATAATGAAAATCCTTCGCGTGGTGTCATATTATGTTACATAGTTGAAAGGAAAAATACCAGACTTGGTATATTGATCATGTTTCGAAAAAACCTTCACAAAATGACCTATCATGTTCGAGGTTTCATGGCTTTCGGTCCAAATGACCGATGTTATGTGCTGAATCACGGCATAGTTTGTGATGTTGTGCCCATATTATGCATGTGTGTGGAAATTGGTATGGAGAACAATTTTTTGAATTATTTATTTAAATCCAAACACTTTTTATGTTTAAAGTTTTTCTAAATTCCAAATTAATATTAAAAATATATAAGTTAATTCATTTTTAATTGTAAATGGTTCATATTTTAAATGGTTACATTAATTATTTTTTAAAACAGAAAATGTTTTTGAATTATTTATTTAAATCCAAACACTTTTTATGTTTAAATTTTTTCTAAATTCCAAATTAATATTCAAAAATATAAGTTAATTCATTTTAAAAGGTTACATTAATTATTTTTTAAAAATAGAATATGTTTTTGAATTATTTATTCAAATCCATACACTTCTTATGTTTAAAGTTTTTCTAAATTCCAAATTGATATTAAAAAATATAAGTTAATTCATTTTTAATTGTAAATGGTTCATATTTTAAATGGTTACATTAATTATTTTTTAAAACAGAAAATGTTTTTGAATTATTTATTTAAATCCAAACACTTTTTATGTTTAAAATTTTTCTAAATTCCAAATTAATATTCAAAAATATAAGTTAATTCATTTTAAAAGGTTACATTAATTATTTTTTAAAAATAGAATATGTTTTTGAATTATTTATTCAAATCCATACACTTCTTATGTTTAAAGTTTTTCTAAATTCCAAATTGATATTAAAAAAATATAAGTTAATTCATTTTTAATTGTAAATGGTTCATATTTTAAATGGTTACATTAATTATTTTTTAAAACAGAAAATGGTTTTGAATTATTTATTCAAATCCAAACACTTTTTATGTTTAAAGTTTTTCTAAATTCCAAATTAATTATCATTTAAAAAACAATACAAATTTAAACCCCAAAATAAAAAATAAGGCGGGAACAGAGAGAAAATACCTGAAATTTTTTGAAAACAGGGGAATATGTCCCGGTTGGAGCCACCAACCGGGAATAAAGACCCCTTGCGCGCCAACCCTTGGTCTGCTGAAAATATTGGAGTATAGGTCCCGGTTGGTGGCTCCAACCGGGACGTATAACCCTTTAGTCCCGGTTGGAGCCACCAACCGGGACTAAAGGTCCTTCGGTTATAACTGGATCGCCTCCTCTTCTTCTTCTTCCCCATCTCATTCATCGACGCGCGCACACAGGAACCCACCCCCCCCCACGACACCGGCAGGCTGCCCGCCGAGCTCGTCGCCGCTGTTCGATGCAAGGATAGGAACTGTCGCGTTGCCCTCTCTCTCCCAGTACCAATCTCATCCCCTCTCGTTCCTTCTCGCGTTCTTCCCCATTTAAGCAGAAACTCTAACTCGTCGTCGTCGCCGTTCAGAGCCTCCCCGAGCCAAGCCAAGGTGCCGAGGAGCTCCGCCGTGCTGGACTGCGTCTCTACGCCAAAGGAATCGTCCCCGCTCGGCCTTAATCAAGCTCTGCAACCCATCTTCCCGAGCTCCGGCCGCCGTCGATTCGCCTCCGTTCGGCCACCCCTTGCTTCCCCGACCCCGGCATCGCGTTCGTGGTGAGCCACTAGTGCTCTAGCACCTCTTCACACGCTCCCTCTCGCTCTCTAGCTCTACCGCGACGACCATCTGTCGCCCCCGCCTCTATCCGCCGCTGTGCTCGTCGCTCTGGCGACCAATAATGGGCGGCGCAGCCACCATATGGTTCGCCTCGACGAGCTCTTTCGAATGCGCACAGCCCCGCAGTCCCGCGCGCTCCCCAGGGTCGTCGTCGACCACCGTCTGCCGCGCCGCCCGTCGTGGTGACGTGGTGCTCGCGTGGCTACCGCATGGGGCCCGCGTCGCCCCGGTCTCACCTGCCAGCCTTAGAGGCTAGGTGCCTCTATGGTGCAGGTTAGCCGTGGCCTGGTCCAGGTCCCACCTCCCTGCGTGGAGGCTGAGGTGGCCACGGGCCCCTCTGTCAGCCACTGTGGCTAGCAGTGGCCTCAGTGTAAAAAATGTTTTCTATTTTGTTTAAATTCAGAAATGGTTTAATTAAATCCATAAATTGATATAATATTGTAAATTCAATAATTAATTATTTATAACTCAGAAAAATACAAATAATATATCAAAATGTTCAGAAAAATGAGATCTAACTATTTAACCTATAATCATGCATTTTTCAACAACTTTCAATACAAGTTTAATTAGAAAACAAAATCAACCCCTCTCATATACTCCGGAGTTTCGCCGAGTTAGGGTTTTCACCCCTCGGAACCCCGTTTAAATTGCCGAGCATGTCTTAGGGTTACTTTTTAATACAAATTAACTTGTCATATCATTATCCTTGTTTTAATCTATAAGTCATAAAAATATGAATAATATATCAAAATGTTCAGAAAAATGAAACCTAGCTATCTAAGCTATAATCATGCATTGTTCAACAACTTAAATTACAAGTTTAATTAGAAGAACAAATCCACCCCTCTTATGTGTTCCGGAGTTTCTCCGAGTTAGGGTTTTCAACCCTCGGAACCCCGATTAAATCGTCGAGCATTTCTTAGGGTTACATTCAAATGCAAATTAACTTGTCATATCATCATACTTGCTTGAGCATTGCATCGATGCCATGTGTTGATTGTTTCCCTTTCTTTTTGGTGTTTGGATTATTAGGTTTATTATTAGTTAGGTATTATTAGGTTTATTAATTAGTTTGGTATTATTGGTCTTCGGCCCCACTGGTCAGTCACCGTGGGTAGCCCCAGACCCGATTCACATTTTCAAGCAACTTAGGTGCATGTGGGTTCGACGATGTGCCTATCTACTACACGGTTTCCCTTTCTCTTCATTTTTATTATTGTGTATGTATATATTAGGGTTTCTCTGAATTAGGGTTTATATCTCTCAACATCGTACTTAACTTTCTCCTTTAGCCGCTTTGACTTATTCGTTTTTCCACCTATGCAGAAAATATGGACCCACACGTCAGAGACGAAGAAAAGGAAGAGTTGATCCAAGGTGTGATCCGTGGGGAAGATAATTTAGACGTATCAACGTTTCTGAACAACTCCGGTGAGGGTGATCCTCTTTTTACCGGAGTAGACAACTTGTTTAAGGTTGAAGGTGTTGCCTTCCGCGAGGGAGAAGGCGATGCCTTGTGTAATCGAGAAGACCACCGCTCCGGCGAGGTGCATGTAATATAAATCAATTCATTAATTAATCATCTGCTATTTATATAGAAATAGTAACGACGATCTTTCTTCCTTTAGCCCTCCGGATCGAAGGAATCTACTGAAAAGAGCATACGAGGCCCAACCAAAAAGTTGCAAGACCATGAGAGGTTCAGGATCGAAGATGTCGCTGAAGACGGCCGACCGACAGCTCCCGAAGTTGTCGCAACCAAATTTGTGGCACAATGCGGAGTAATCGTTAGGGACTTAATCCCGATCACCATTAGAAATTGGAATAGGCCTGCTAATGCGGATGAAGAGGGAACATGTTTATTTGTCCCTAACCACGCCAAAGATTTACTGTGGAAGAGGCTCATGGTTAATTTCAAACTACCGAAGATAGAGCTGGATCCAAATGCGGAGGATCCAGTTGAGGACGCCTTACAACATGGGAGAGCCATGGAGGCTAAGGTCAGGGAGTGGGCTTTGAAGAAGATGGCCCAGTGTTTCACCAACTGGAAGAAAAGATTGCACCTTGACTATGTCGTGAAAAAGAAGACTCCCGATTTCAAGAATATTCAGTTTGAGAAGATAAAACCATTCTGGGATGAGTTTGTGGAATACAAGAAATCAGAAAAAGCTAAGAAAATGTCTGAAACGAATAAGCTGAATGCTGCTAAGAAGAAGTATCACCATACTATGGGGCAAGGTGGCTACAGGGTTGGCATTCCTAAGTGGGAGAAACTTGAGCAGGAACTGCGTGATAAAAATATCACCCCAAAGACAGACGATTGGGTAGAACGTGCAAGGAATTGATTTTACGGGCATGGGGGCACGTTGGACTCGGAAGGGAGGTGTATATATAACATACGACATAAAGAAGACCCCTTGCCAATCGAGAGGATCAGAAAAGCAGTAAAGGCTGTTAAAGATGGGGACTTCATTCCCGATAGAGAGAATGATGAGCTCACACTCGCCCTTGGAAATAAGGAACATGATGGACGAACACGAGGCACAAGAGGCTCCCAATCATGGAGGACTGGGTTTCCCGAAGAGAGGAAGAAATATCCTGATAGAAGCCGTCAGAGGAGAAAGGACAGGGCGGCACTTGAAGCAGAAAGTCAGAAAGAGCGAATGCGTTTAATTGAAGAACGATTAAAGCAACAACAAGATGAAATTAACACACTTAAAGAGCAAAGTACTACCGGCGTCCCATCTCAGCAGCACACTGCATTCGATGCTACCGGCCTATCGAATAATCGAAAAAGCAGTGTGGCTTCCACCGAGGTCCCGGGTGATGACAATGGCGATGCCGATGATGCACCGACGATGGCTCCTGTTGGCTACCCAGTGGATGATATCACAGAGATGACACACTGCGAGCTACATGTCAAAGTTGTGAACATATCAATGAAGGTGGCGGTCGGCTATGCCTTACCAATTGGACCCACACCAACTTACCACTGTCGTCCGGTTCCAGAGGGCTACGCTGTTGTCGGCGTGGATGAAATCATGCCCACCTTTGAGGTTTTGGATCTTCACTACCCTGCTGGTGAAGGGGATGTGACTGTGCTGGGTGACGCAAAAAACGTCACCATTCTATGGCCGAAGGATTGTATCGTGCTTCGAAATCACACGCCAAGACCATCTTCGCCGCCGCCTCACCCGTCTCCAGCGAGGTCGTCGCCGCCGCGGCAGCCGTCTTCGTCGCCTCACCCGGCTCCGTCGCCTCACCAATCTCCGGTGCAGCCATCGCCGCGGGAGCCATCGCCGGCGCCTCAGGATAAAAAGCGTAAGCGTACCGCTACTGTGGGTCGTAAGCGATCGCCGAAACGTAAACAAGAGCCTCTTCCAAAAGTACCAACGGTTCCTCCCAAGAGAGCTTATGACTGTACTGAAGAGGAGACTGTGGCGATCGTTGATGTGGAAACGACAGCGTTTTTCGCTAAGCTGAGGCGGCCGAAAGAGCCAGAGTTCCCCAGCACCAAAGAAGAAAAAACCAAAGTGTTGAAAATGCTAAAGAATCTTCATCAACCCGAGCCAAAGCTGTCATCAGACTATGAGCGTTCTATTCTCAAGTCACATGCGGCACAAAAAGCCTCGAAGAGCAGTACTGATGCAAGCGGGAAATCTGTTGCCCAGCTCGGAGAACAAGCAAAACAGACTTGCGCCCCTCTCAAGGTGATTTCTCAAACCAATGTGGGGTCGAGCAAATATGGGGCCGAAGAGCAGTATGATCCAGAGGTAGTTGCACAATACGGAGAAGCTGCCGCTGCTCAAGGTATGAGTATTGCCCAGTACTTATCCCAGTTAGAGTTCTTCCCCGTGAGTGAAGTAGCATACCAATACCAGTACGGAAAACCTCTCGTCAAACCTGAGGAGGTAAACAATCTTCCAACAAAAATGCGAAGATTGCATAACTGGTACATGCATGCCACAAGGGCCGGGGCTAACTGGATAGTACTGAGGGTTACAAAAAAGCATCATGGGAAAGATAAGGATGACATGATATCCATTGAATTTGATGAACTATTTCAATTATTCAATCAAGACGCCTTGGACAAATTGATCATGAGTGCCTATTGTCTGTAAGTACTAATTCTGTAATTAATTTAGTCTCCAGCTATATTATTTTGTTTATTGTATGTATATAATCATACTGTAATATGCAGAATGAAGATTCTCGAATGCAGCAGAGGACAAATCTATGACATTGGCTTCATTGACCCATATTGGGTTCATGAAGCTAATCTCAAAATAAGCCCCCAGGATACGGAGGATAATATAGTACACGCGTTAAAGTTTCAAGAAACCAAAAGGGAAATACTATTTCCTTACAACTTCCAGTGAGTGTTATTGTCTTGTATACACTTTCTATTTCGCTTACTCGATGTTAAGTATATAATTGATTAGTTCTGCATTCGCAGGTACCACTATATTCTGTTAATCATTCAACTTGACAAAGGGCGTGTACTAGTCATGGACTCGAAACATAAACCCCTTGAGACGTGGAAGGACATGCAGATACTTCTCCAGCGGTAATTCTAATCATTACGACACTATATCAGCAACGTTCGTGAATTTTATGATATCAAGTACTTAATAACTTATTTTATTCGTTTTCTACGCCGGGCAGCGCTTGGAAACGGTTCACCAAGAAGGCTAGGGGTGTTTGGAAAGAGGAGCTTACATTTCAACCACTAGATTTAGCACCACTAGCTATATCCGCGCATCTCTTTGATTCTAGTTTTGATACAGTTATTATCATGCTTGATTATTATTTTGATTGAACTCTGTTCTCGTAAAGTGCCTGACGCAGGGACCAGGTAACAATCTATGTGGATATTATGTATGCGAGTTCATCCGGCAGACGTGCGATGAGAAGGACAGAAATTTAGAGCAAATCCACGTACGTAAACAATTTCTATAGTTTTTTATTACAATCAAATTGTGTTTAGTTTCATATTCATATAGGCTGACTCCTTTTTTAAATCAGATCGAACGTCTACGGGACGGTCTTCTGCCAAAGGATCGCATACGAGCAATTCAGGAGGAATTGGCGGGATTCTTGGATGCAGAAGTCCTAATCACACAAGGGGAATACTACTCGGCTGTGTATAGACAATAGGAATTGTAAAAATAACAACTTTCAAGAAATTGGCCGGTAGCATCGAATAGCAACTTTTGTATGTAGTGCATGAACTCGATCCGTGTATTGAATGTAATGTTGTCATGATGATCTTGTGTAATATAAGGTTCCTTCGTTGATAAGTGTAAAACACTAAATAAACAATAAAACAACTTAAATGAATTCTCTGCCGCGGCACAAAAAGTGGCGAAAATGCTCCCGCGGCAACAAAATGTGCCAAAATGAATTCTCTGCCGCGGCAGAGAAATGGGCCAAATCTCTGCCGCGGCAGCAGGTTATTAGTCCCGGTTCGTGTTACGAACCGGGACTAATGCTCCACCCCCCCCCCCCCCCACCCCCCTCGCGCTCTGGTGCCGCCACGTGTGCCCCATTTGTCCCCGTTGGTGGGGCAACCGGGACTAATGGTTAGAGCTTTAGTCCCGATTGCCCCGTCCCGGTTGGGCAACCGGGACTAATGGCCCTTACCAACCGAGACGCATGTGCCCTTTTCTACCAGTGACCGGCCTCTGGAACACTACGTGCTGGGAGGCTGAGATGTCGTTGAGGGCCAGCCTCATTCGCTTGGGCCTCAACGACATGATGTAAAAGCAGTAGGCTGACACATGATTTTGCTAGACCGAGAAATTACGTCACAGTGCATATCATTTAGATTTATATGTGGTTTTCTTGAATTGACAGACAATTACTTCAATTTAGTCCAGTGATGCGTACGTGTACACAAAATAATTATTTTCTCTATACAGAAATAACTGACTTGACTTTGTCTAGATTTAAATGTATCAACACATTAAAACATGTCTATATACATATACATGTAAATCTAGACAAATCCAGGTCTTATTTCTGAATGGAGGGAGTACAAGACTTCTTTTCTTAGGGACAGGGGACATGATCCAATCCACCTTAATCAAGGGAACCGTACCATCTGCCATATGTTCCATGATACTCCCTCCGTCCTAAAAAGGATGTAACAAAGTTTTTAAAATTTGAACGTATCTATAGATTAAAATATGTTTAGATACATTCAAATTTAGATAAACCTGTGACATCTTTTTTGGATGAAAGGAGTATGATTTTTGACAATGACTTTTGTTCTCTTATTGGTGCTTCGTCTAGGCCGCCCGGACCTAAATGATAGAAACTCTTGTTACCCGTCTGGGTATCTTGTTACCGCCGGGACCTAAATGATCGATGCAATCTTCCCATGCCATGTCGGCATATTGAGTTGGTTCAATGCACTTCCATACAGCACTGATGCACTTGTACCCAGAACCAAACCCAATCATCCAAACTTGTTCCCCTTTCTTGATCCCACCCTTGGCGTCGACATATGCTAGCTCATACCACACAGAGCTGCTAAGTGTGTTCCCAAACCGGTGCAAGGTCATCCGCGATGGCTCAGCCTGTTCATCTGATAGACCGAGGCTGTGTTGGACTCCATCGACCACCGCACGCCCTCCTGCATGGATGCAGAAATGCTGGAAGGCGGTGCGGAAGTCAGGGACATGTATGTTGATCCTTCCTTTTAGCACTTTCCCCAGGGTGAATGAGAGAAGGAATTTACACTTCTCGGAAAAAGGGAGCACATCTGGTCCCAAACTCGCAATGTTACTCTTGAGAGCCTCGCCGGCTATATCCAAAAGGTCCTTGGATAAATTGATCCCTAAATTCCCCTCCTCATCTTCCTCTCGGGAAACACATCGGTAGGCATCGTCCTGGGCGCTGGTTGATTTGCGCACGATGTGCGTGAGTTCGAACCGAGCATTAGCCTTGGAGGTGGAGAGGAGTATCGCGGCGCCACCTGCCCGGAACAATACATTTTGCAGCTGCATTGAACGTTTGTTACCCTTGTATTGTCTCAAGATCTCTGCGGATACAAGCAATGCATGTGCACCGGGAGCGGCAGACTGCAGGAGGTTCCTTGCAAGACCTACCGCGACTAGACTTGCACTGCACCCCATCCCAGAGAGCTGCGCGTGGCGGATGTCGTGCCGAAGCTTGTATCTTCTCATGATTATATCGGCGAGCGATGGAGTTGGGTCGAAGAGGCTGCAGTTGACGATGAGTATGTCGATCGCATTAGGATCGATGCATGTCTTCCTGATTAGGTCATCGATGACCGTGAAGACAATAAGCTCTGCCTCGGCTCGATATTCACTTAGCTCATCAAGTGGAGGAATATAGTGCAAGGAAGGTGGAACACTAGTCTCGTCGCCGAGGCCAGATCGATGGAGCATACGTTTCATGAAGTGGAAAGTGCTCTCATCAAAAAATGGTACGAGACGTGTGTGCTCAATGTAGCTGGCCATGGAGGCACGCCAGCTTGAATCCGGACAGAAACAAGCATAATTCACAAGGTATACCCGGCGAGGATGAAGGATCGTGTGATAGGTAATAGTGATAATTGGTAGGAAGGTAAGAAAGAAGAGATGGACTGGACGGAGAGCGTGGAACCAGACAAGAACCTTATTACCGGGACCGAGCCATATGGATATTAGTAGGATGATGGCTATAAGTGGCAGGAGGATTGTAGTGTGGAAGTTGTTCACGGTTATGTGCTTAAGATGAGGCCACAAAACCATGTTGTATATGTGGATGCTTTGGTGTTGATTTTGCAGTATGTGTGGATGCAAAGCAAGGGAAACCTGATGGTTATATATATGCTACAAACTTCGGTGCCATTCATTGCACCAGCAAGTATATGTTTTTCGAAGGAAAGCGGCGAGATTTCTGCATCTTCTTCGCCAACCAAATGAGATTGGAGCACTTCACCAGCAAAAATATATATTTAACTATAGATGAAATCTGAATTCGGACATGAATCTGAATTCGGGCATTTTGAGATGGTACCCACGTGATGGATGAATTTTGAGATGGTACCCACGTGATGGATGAAGCTCATGTTGCATTCCAGATTAATTACAAGACGTATCTAGATAACACATATCAAGAGTTAGTAAAGTCATGAAGAATGCACGAAGACATCAAAAGTACAAAATTGTGGAGCGAGTGAGAGGCCAGATTATGATACGAATGACATGAGAAACCCCTCTCGCTAGAGCCAGTGGCCTAGAGGATTTTTCATGTTTGCAGTGTTAGGTACTTCACCAAATTTCTATTCAAACTATAAACGATATCATTGGATTTCATAAAAAAGTATATTCACTTATATTGTGATGCAAAAAAGTATGGTCAAGTATACCCGTCGAAGACCACACAACATGACGTCAAAAAGGACACTTCCACAAATCTCGGTTTGTAATAAAGGGTCTCCCAAATGTCGACTATATTCTGCGAAACATGCATTTGTTGCGCAACAATCCAAAAGAACCAAAACATGTGATAAAACCATGTGGAACCGAAAACATGTGCAGAAACATATACTAGAAGTTCTTTAAACATGCGCCACTCGCAATTGACATGCATCATGCATGTTTCCTTTGTATAGTTAGTTGCTAACAACTAGATTTGCTTCTGGTGGCAAGTATAGGACCAAATAGTAGTTTGACTCTGGGGAATCTTTGATGTCCCTCTTGTGTTTTAAATCAAATAAATGAGTGAAGGTATGTAAATAGCATAACTGGAATTAGGTTGCGAATTAGATAAGCCAATCCACTAAAAATTTGTACTTGAATGTGTGGATGTCACTTTCAGGGGTTTTTCCACCGTTTCCTTATTTGCAGTTGCTTTGAGTCTCGGAAATTTATGTTATAGGGGTAGAGCAGTATCTATATCATGGGCCTCATTTATTTGTCGGATTAAAAAACATAGGAATAGGATCTCATGAGTTCCTTGTGAAGTCTATTACTGATACCTATATATCGATGTTGCTTGTTTTACTGCATTGTATCATATGGGAAAAAGTATTATCGCCAAGAGGTCTAAGTGGATGGAAAATTTTATTTTTCTAAAAAAGGAGCATATATTAATATCGCAAGATACCAATTACACTCAGCATCTGCAACAACGCAAATAAGGGAATTACAGATACACACAGCAAAGAAAAAGAATTACAGAAAAAAAAGTTTTGCTACAGCGACCAAACACCACCAAGGCAGCACCAAAAATCCATCATGTCCAAAAGCGGCGTCTCCAAGAAGAAAACAGTGCACTAGCACCGTCATCGCCCTGATCATCGATCATAGGTTTTTACCCCGAAGAAAGTCCACGCTAACAAAACAATGTCTTCAACAAGGTCATTGCCAGACACAACTAATTAAGGCCAGACCTTAGATTTTTACCCTGCAGTTTAAACTCTGAATTTTCCTGTATTATCGTCCCCACTTTCCAATGTTGCTGCTCTAAGACCTAGATCACCAAGCCAAAACCTTATCGCCATCAGGATTCAAATCACCATTACCAGCCTCCGGACCTTAGATTTTATAGCATTTTTCACGACTGACTTCACCATGATACTAAAGGCATGTCCTTGATGGAAATAGTCTGCAAAGCTTCACAGCACTCCCTCTAAAGCCAAATAGTCAAATAAAAATATGGTTGCGTGTGACCGAAATCCATCTAATCTAGTGAACTCTCGCATGTCGTCCATTGGAGTATTTTTCATTATGTTTAATTTATAAAAAAATATTAGATACACCATGACAAATATTTAAGTTAGGTTAAACAGATAAACAATACTAAGAAAATTATATGTGCAATCTGCTATGCTAGAGAAATCTAGCACACATATATATGGGCATGTTTTCGCATGGACCAGCAACAATTAAGGCAAGCAAAGGAGTTGAGCGTTCAAGTCGATGCATGGACCAACAACAATACACGTGGGATCAAACGATCCAAATGGAGATACAACGTGTTTTCCTTTTGCGGAAGAAACTGGAATATCATCAAGTTTGGAATATGGTACAATCAACTTTGGCGTGGGAGGGCATTTTCAGAAGATTTATGGATAGTGGCGAAAACAGGAGAGATGTGAAAATTGCGTAACAACCGTGTCTAATCCCTAGCCAATCTCCCAACTATCTAATCCCTAGCCAATCTCCCAACTAACTGAACAGATATTGGCGACTGTCGAGCGTGCCAGCAGACTTTTCTTCAAAAACACCATGCTATGGATTCTCTCATGCTCGCTGCCTTCTGTCTCGATCGACCGAGAGAAGAATTCAGAATCACATAGCGATAGCTTGATGGCCACTTTCACAAGTCAAGGGAAGCTCACACTAGTGCAAAAATGCTTATCAGTAGCATGGCGAAACTACCATCAATGGGAGGGGCGTAGCCCAGGATTTAGGTATAGGCAGCCGGGCGATGACGATCACCCAATGTAGTATACAAATCTCGAGACATCAACTACACACTACAATAGCATATTAATAGCATAGTTGCATCACGATGATGACTACGTACTGGCCATGCCATGCCGCAGAGCTGTTCTTATACCTCCAATGCATGCAAACGATGCTTCAAAGCATCTAGTATTGTATATCTGTTTATTTGCTTAGTATTGTATGTTTGTTTATTAATTAATATGTAACATTACAGGATTATGTAATCTGCTAGTACTTCCTCCGTTTCAAAATATAAGATGTTTTAGTTTTATAAAGTTAACTAGCAGCGTGGCCCTCACAATTGCGAGGGTATCATTTTTAGTGTCCAATGCGATAATTGAATCAATTCAAATTTCATGAATATTCACTTTATTATATACAGAATAATATATAGATCCATAATCTATATATCTAACTTTACATTAGATAGATGTGAGAACTTTGTTATGGTAGATTGTGTTGTAATCTATTGATATTTTCTCTAACAATAATAGGTGTACTGAGAATATGTCCATTGGCATATTAATCGTAATCTAAGTTAAATATACAATATGAAGAATGCTTTAATAAGATCAAAATATAATATATTTTATTTTGCTTAATTCAGAAAAAAACATTCAAACTTTTTATGTCATAATAAAAAAAGGCACCTAGTCAATAGTCTAGTGTTCCAGTTTTCACTGGCTCATAATCTGCTAAGTTGTCGGAAGGTAGGGTAACCTTGGATCTACCTCTCTTGCGTAGGTTTAGGTATCTTTCTTATTATGACCTACACGGGGAGATGGTTTCATACCAATAAGTTCTGATTCTCCACTCTACTGAATGACCATGAAGGTTTATTCGATGGATCCAATGTCTCTTATGCATTGCTTTTATGTTTTTCTCAACAGTTCATGAATGGTGGAGTAATTGGGCAACCTACATTTTGAGGCCCTATTTGGGAAACAATATAGGAAATTTAAAGTATATGATTCCTATAGGAAAAATTACTATGGCCCCGTTTGGAACAAAGGAATAGATATCTCAGATTCCTTTGAAATCCCTATGAATAACATATTCCATAGGAATTTTGGAGGAAAACAAATATGGGGACTCACCTAATGTTTTCAACTCATTGTGTCAGCAATTCCTTTGTTTTTTCTCCATGACATCCAAACGACATTTTGCATCTTTTCATGTGATTTTAGTTCCCACGCTTTTCTTATTCCTTCGTTTTAACTTCATGCATTTCAAAGAGAGCCTGAGTAGTTTTGTCCCTAGATTTGTTTGACATGTGATCTTAGTTAGGACACCGGGCCTCCTGAAATTATAGTTCTTATAAACCATAGATTTACTTTGTGGATATAGAACATGAATTCTTATGGATGACTTCTTCTAACCATTACGCCAGACCTATTCTTATTTACATTCAATTTTAATGAAATCAAATTTCTTATTTCATCTAATTTATTATTCTAGATCTTATATATTAAATACACTTGGACTCCTAGATCTTAGTACTAATTTTCATATAAATTGTTTTCAGCAATTCAAAATTTCAGCGGCTTTATCTGCAATTTTTATGGAACCAAAATACAAATTTTCTATCATTCTTATTTCGAAAATTACATGTAAAATATTCAGTGTCTTCTTTATTCTCTTAATAGGATGTTAGATATCGAGAATTTCTATTGATACACTTAATATTCAATAATTAAAAAATGTTGTGACGCACGCCTTGCACACTATTTTCTAATGAT
Source organism: Avena sativa (assembly GCA_916181665.1). NCBI lineage: Eukaryota > Viridiplantae > Streptophyta > Magnoliopsida > Poales > Poaceae > Avena > Avena sativa. The sequence continues at coordinate 6,382,778 of OV702281.1, forward strand.
ATCTAAAACTTGGACTATATGACATTTTTGCAAAAACAAAATCAAACTATATGAATAGATCAACGTGCAAACACCGCCAAAGTAATTCCTGGTCTGACGCATGCCTTAATATTAGGTTTTCTAATCATAATCTCTTTTTTTGGGTTTTAGTCATAAGATTTCCACCGCACACTTCTTTTACATGCAAGCAAACTCTTTTGGAGCTCTATTCCAATCTATACGTAGTGCATGCTAATTTTTCTTTTCTTTCTTGGCTGAGTCCGTATAGAGAGAAAAAGCGTGCAACCCTCGTTCCATTGTATCGTGTTGCATGCAAACTGTTGGTATTATTTCTTATTCTATTCGGTCCCTATCGCATACACGTTTTGGAGGTGTCTAACTCATACACGATATGGACTTGCCAGCGTAACATGACAACGGTTTACGTAACTCTTTAACTATTAAATCTTAACCGTCAATGAAAAATCCAACCGTCAATGTAATTTAGGTGATGTGGATCAACCTAGTGCCTCAAAAAACACCCTTATATTGCCTTTAGTATTTAATAGATGTATCTAGACCTATTTTAGTATATAGGTTCGGAGAGGTTTATAGTGAACCTACACATTAAAAAGAGTCTAGATTCATTAGCTTTATAAAGATAAAATATTTTATATTTTGAAATGAAGGGAGTACGTTATAGGAGTATATGCAATCTGCTACTCGAGAGAAATCTAGCACATACTATGAGCGTGTTCGGTAACGTCCCAGCTTCTAACTTCCCAAAATTCTTGGACGGAGCTGGCCGAACACCACAGATCCGCGAAGCTAAATCCACGGAGTTGACTAAAAATCACGTACAAAACAAGAAGGTGGCATTTCGGTGCGCCGCCGATTTGGAGAAGCAGGAGTTCATGGTATTTACAGACGAATGCCACCGCCAAGTGATTATACTGGTCTAGAAACAGAATAACAAACCTTCCTCCGCCTCCCGACGAAATAACCACGCGCTCTACCATCGCCCACCATCCGGATGCGGTTGAGGAGCTCCGGCTGCACACCGACCATGGATTTTGAGCGGATTTGAGAGGTCGCGTGGTATGCGTTCACGGAAGGAGGCAGGACTTCCGGCTGTTGATTTTCCCTAGCGGTTGAGGAGCTCGGAGGCGAGTCAGGTAGCAGCCATGGCGAGGCTTGCTATGACACGAATGGGGGTCGCGGCCATGATGGGGCAGGGCGGCAGTTCGTGCCGACGCAGCGTGGGCAGATCGCGAAGAACCTTCTACATATGCCCAGGGATTCATGGCGGTGAGTAGGAACCTGGGGCGGAGGAGGAGCTCGCGGCCAGGGAGGAAGAGGGGCTCAGAGAGCCAGCCGCTCATGGAGGACGAGGGGGTGCGGTGGATTTGGGGACGAGGGCGTGCAGCCGATTTGGGGAAGATGGCCCTGATGAGTGGGGTCCACTCGTCAATGACATTGGCATAAAACAGTTCTGGGCTCCTTAGAAGAGCTAGAATTGGAAATAAAAAGCTAGAGTTGAGGATTCGGTGGAGGCAGAGGCACTGGTAGAAAACGCCCCATGCGTCCCGGCTGGTAAGGGTCATTAGTCCCGGTTGCCCAACCGGGACGGAGCAATCGGGACTAAAGCTCCAACCATTAGTTCCGGTTGCCCCACCAACCGGGACAAATGGGGGCACACGTGGCGGCATCAGAGCGCGAGGGGGGTGGAGCATTAGTCCCGGTTCGTAACACGAACCGGGACTAATAACCTGCTGCCGCGGCAGAGATTTGGCCCATTTCTCTGCCGCGGCAGAGAATTCATTTTGGCACATTTTGTTGCCGCGGCAGCATTTTCGCCACTTTTTGTGCCGCGGCAGAGAATTCATTTAAGTTGTTTTATTGTTTATTTAGTGTTTTGCACTTATCAATGAAGGAACCTTATATTACACAAGATCATCATGACAACATTACATTCAATACACAGATCGAGTTCATGCACTACATACAAAAGTTGCTATTCGATGCTACCGGCCAATTTCTTGAAAGTTGCTATTTTTACAATTCCTATTGTCTATACATAGCCGAGTAGTATTCCCCTTGTGTGTTTAGGACTTCTGCATCCAAGAATCCCGCCAATTCCTCCTGTATTGCTCGTATGCGATCCTTTGGCAGAAGACCGTCCCGTAGACGTTCGATCTGATTTAAAAAAGGAGTCAGCCTATATGAATATGAAACTAAACACAATTTAATTGTAATTAAAAACTATAGAAATTGTTTACGTACGTGGAGTTGCTCTAAATTCCTGCCCTTCTCATCGCACGTCTGCCGGATGAACTCGCATACATAGTATCCACATAGATTGTTACCTGGTCCCTGCGTCAGGCACTTTATGACAACAGAGTTCAATCAAAATAATAATCAAGCATGATAATAACTGTATCAAAACTAGAATCAAAGAGATGCACGGATATAGCTAGTGGTGCTTACATCTAGTGGTTGAAATGTAAGCTCCTCTTTCCAAACACCCCTAGCCTTCTTGGTGAACCGTTTCCAAGCGCTGCCCGGCGTAGAAAACGAATAAAATAAGTTATTAAGTACTTGATATCATAAAATTCACGAACGTTGCCGATATAGTGTCGTAATGATTAGAATTACCGCTGGAGAAGTATCTGCATGTCCTTCCACGTCTCAAGGGGTTTATGTTTCGAGTCCATGACTAGTACACGCCCTTTGTCAAGTTGAATGATTAACAGAATATAGTGGTACCTGCGAATGCAGAACTAATCAATTATATACTTAACATCGAGTAAGCGAAATAGAAAGTGTATACAAGACAATAACACTCACTGGAAGTTGTAAGGAAATAGTATTTCCCTTTTGGTTTCTTGAAACCTTAACGCATGTACTATATTATCCTCCGTATCCTGGGGGCTTATTTTGAGATTAGCTTCATGAACCCAATATGGGTCAATGAAGCCAATGTCATAGATTTGTCCTCTGCTGCATTCGAGAATCTTCATTCTGCATATTAAAGTATGATTATATACATGCAATAAACAAAAATATTATAGATGGAGACTAAATTAATTACAGAATTAGTACTTACAGACAATAGGCACTCATGATCGATTTGTCCAAGGCGTCTTGATTGAATAATTGAAATAGTTCATCAAATTCAATGGATACCATGTCATCGTTTTCTTTCCCATGATGCTTTTTTGTAACCCTCAACACTATCCAGTTAGCCCCGGCCCTTGTGGCATGCATGTACCAGTTATGCAATCTTCGCATTTTTGTTGGAAGATTGTTTACCTCCTCAGGTTTGACGAGAGGTTTTCCGTACTGGTATTGGTATGCTACTTCACTCACGGGGTAGAACTCTAACTGGGATAAGTACTGGGCAATACTCATACCTTGAGCAGCGGCAGCTTCTCCGTATTGTGCAACTACCTCTGGATCATACTGCTCTTCGGCCCCATATTTGCTCGACCCCACATTGGTTTGAGAAATCACCTTGAGAGGGGCGCAAGTCCGTTTTGCTTGTTCTCCGAGCTGGGCAACAGATTTCCCGCTTGCATCAGTACTGCTCTTCGAGGCTTTTTGTGCTGCATGTGACTTGAGAATAGAACGCTCATAGTCTGATGACAGCTTTGGCTCGGGTTGATGAAGAGTCTTTAGCATTTTAAACACTTTGGCTTTTTCTTCTTTGGTGCTGGGGAACTCTGGCTCTTTCGGCCGCCTCAGCTTAGCGAAAAACGCTGTCGTTTCCGCATCAACGATCGCCGCAGTCTCCTCTTCAGTACAGTCATAAGCTCTCTTGGGAGGAACCGTTGGTACTTTTGGAAGAGGCTCTTGTTTACGTTTCAGCGATCGCTTACGACGCACAGTAGCGGTACGCTTACGCTTTTTATCCTGAGGCGCCGGCGATGGCTCCCGCGGCGATGGCTGCACCGGAGATTGGTGAGGCGACGGAGCCGGGTGAGGCGACGGAGCCGGGTGAGGCGACGAAGACGGCTGCCGCGGCGGCGACGACCTCGCTGGAGACGGGTGAGGCGGCGGCGAAGATGGCCTTGGCGTGTGATTTCGAAGCACGATACAATCCTTCGGCCATAGAATGGTGACGTTTTTTGCGTCACCCAGCACAGTCACATCCCCTTCACCAGCAGGGTAGTGAAGATCCAAAACCTCAAAGGTGGGCATGATTTCATCCACGCCGACAACAGCGTAGCCCTCTGGAACCGGACGACTGTGGTAAGTTGGTGTGGGTCCAATTGGTAAGGCATAGCCAACCGCCACCTTCATTGATATGTTCACAACTTTGACATGTAGCTCGCAGTGTGTCATATCTGTGATATCATCCACTGGGTAGCCAACAGGAGCCATCGTCGGTGCATCATCGGCATCGCCATTGTCATCACCCGGGACCTCGGTGGAATCCACACTGCTTTTTCGATTATTCGATAGGCCGGTAGCATCGAATGCAGTGTGCTGCTGAGATGGGGCGCCGATAGTACTTTGCTCTTTAAGTGAGTTAATTTCATCTTGTTGTTGCTTTAATCGTTCTTCAATTAAACGCATTCGCTCTTTCTGACTTTCTGCTTCAACTGCCGCCCTGTCCTTACTCCTCTGACGGCTTCTATCAGGATATTTCTTCCTCTCTTCGGGAAACCCAGTCCTCCATGATTGGGAGCCTATTGTGCCTCGTGTTCGTCCATCATGTTCCTTATTTCCAAGGGCGAGTGTGAGCTCATCATTCTCTCTATCGGGAATGAAGTCCCCATCTTTAACAGCCTTTACTGCTTTTCTCATCCTCTCGATTGGCAAGGGGTCTTCTTTATGTCGTATGGTATATATACACCTCCCTTCCGAGTCCAACGTGCCCCCATGCCCGTAAAACCAATTCCTTGCACGTTCTACCCAATCGTCTGTCTCTGGGGTGATATTTTTATTACGCAATTCCTGCTCAAGTTTCTCCCACTTAGGAATGCCAGCCCTGTAGCCACCTTGCCCCATAGTATGGTGATACTTCTTGTTAGCAGCATTCAGCTTATTCGTTTCAGACATTTTCTTAGCTTTTTCTGATTTCTTGTATTCCAGAAACTCATCCCAGAATGGTTTTATCTTCTCAAACTGAATATTCTTGAAATCGGGAGTCTTTTTTTTCACAACATAGTCAAGGTGCAATCTTTTCTTCCAGTTGGTGAAACACTGGGCCATCTTCTTCAAAGCCCACTCCCTGACCTTAGCCTCCATGGCTCTCCCATGTTGTAAGGCGTCCTCAACTGGATCCTCCGCATTTGGATCCAGCTCTATCTTCGGTAGTTTGAAATTAACCATGAGCCTCTTCCACAGTAAATCTTTGGCGTGGTTAGGGACAAATAAACATGTTCCCTCTTCATCCGCATTAGCAGGCCTATTCCAATTTCTAATGGTGATCGGGATTAAGTCCCTAACGATTACTCCGCATTGTGCCACAAATTTGGTTGCGACAACTTCGGGAGCTGTCGGTCTGCCGTCTACAGCGACATCTTCGATCCTGAACCTCTCATGGTCTTGCAACTTTTTGGTTGGGCCTCGTCTGCTCTTTTCAGTAGATTCCTTCGATCCGGAGGGCTAAAAGAAGAAAGATCGCTGTTACTATTTCTATATAGATAGCAGATGATTAATTAATGAATTGATTTATATTACATGCACCTTGCCGGAGCGGTCATCTTCTCAATTACACAAGGCATCGCCTTCTCCCTCGCGGAAGGCAACACCTTCAACCTCAAACAAGTTGTCTACTCTGGTAAAAAGAGGATCACCCTCACCAGAGTTGTTCAGAAACGTTGATACGTCTAAATTATCTTCCCCACGGATCACACCTTGGATCAACTCTTCCTTTTCTTCGTCTCTGACGTGTGGGTCCATATTTTCTGCCTGGGTGGAAAAACGAATAAGTCAAAGCGGCTAAAGGAGAAAGTTAAGTACGGTGTTGAGAGATATAAACCCTAATTCAGAGAAACCCTAATATATACATACACAATAATAAAAATGAAGAGAAAGGGAAACCGTGTAGTAGATAGGCACATCGTCGAACCCACATGCACCTAAGTTGCTTGACAATGTGAATCGGGTCTGGGGCTACCCACATTGACTGACCAGTGGGGTCGAATACCAATAATACCAAACTAATTAATAAACCTAATAATACCTAACTAATAATAAACCTAATAATCGAAACACCGAAAAGAAAGGGAAACAATCAACACATGGCATCGATGCAATGCTCAAGCAAGTATGATGATATGACAAGTTAATTTGCATTGGAATGTAACCCTAAGACATGCTCGACGATTTAATCGGGGTTCCGACGGGTGAAAACCCTAACTCGGGGAAACTCCGGAACATATGAGAGGGGTGCATTTGTTCTTCTAATTATACTTGTCATTTAAATTGTTGAACTTGCATTTTGGTTTAATAAAGAAAGAACAAATCAAACCCTAAACCCTAACTTCCCCCTCCATTTGAAAACCATTCAAATGAGTTTTGTATTTAAACAACTAACTACATGAGTTGAGCCCAAAGTGTATAAAAGGGTCTCACACTATTTCATATACTTTATAAAAGTTTCTGTAAGTTGAAAAGATTCAAAACAGATTTGAAATTCAAATTACAAAAGGGAAATCAGAAATAGAAATAGAAAAAAAATTCTGGAAATAAAAAATGTATCCAACCTAGCTACTGGGCCGAGCCCATCTCTCCTTCTCTCTCTCTGGCGCTAGCAGGAAGCCCACCCGGGGCCCAAGAGCAGCCCAGCCAGGCCCGTACCCCTTCGGCCTTTCTGTTTCTGTCTTCTTCCTCCCCGACGCAAGCAGCTCGCGGTGGCTCGCCACCGGCCACCCGATGCGCCGCCGCATGCCAAGATCATCGTCGCCGCCCCCGCGAGCCTATAAGAGCTCCAGCGCCGCCATCAACAACCCTAGCTTCTCTTCTTCCCCGTTTTCCCCCTTTGCCCGAACCCTAGCTGCGTAGGTGTTGCGTCGCCCCGCCGTCTCTGGCCACCTCACGGCCAGTCGAGGCCGTCGTTGGAACCGCCTCATCGCGAAGATCATCTCCACCGGAGGAATCAGCCCCGCGTTCTTCGAATCGTCGCCATCGACCTCTTCTCGACGACGACGACGGTGAGCGGCGGTGGTGGCAGGGAGTCGACGGGGAGGATGAACCAGAGCGAGAGGGTGCGAGAGAGAGGGTCCACGAGGACAAGCAGCATACCAGGTGTGCGGTGGTGGTGTCGGGGAGGCGAGGCGAGGTCAGGAGCCGACGAATCGACGGCGGCGATTGTCGGGCTCGAGGGTCGTTGGCGACGATTGGGAGCGAGCGGGGCCGATTCCTTCAGGGAGAAGCCTCGGGGCGACGAGGCGAAGCTTCCTGCATGCTTGGCTGGGCGAGGGGCGGCCGGTAGGGCGTGCACGGCGGCGGGGCAGCCTGACGGCGTCGTGCGCGAGAAGAGAAGAGGAGGTGAGATGGGGAAGAAGAAGAGGAGGGGCACCCAGTTATAACCAAAGGACCTTTAGTCCCGGTTGGTGGCTCCAACCGGGACTAAAGGGTTATACGTCCCGGTTGGAGCCACCAACCGGGACCTATACTCCAATATTTTCAGCAGCCCAAGCGTTGGCGCGCAAGGGGTCTTTAGTCCCGGTTGGTGGCTCCAACCGGGACATAGTCCCCTGATTTCAAATTTTTTCAGGTATTTTCTCTCTGTTCCCGCCTTATTTTTTATTTTGGGGTTTAAATTTGTACTGTTTTTAAATGATAATTAATTTGGAATTTAGAAAAACTTTAAACATAAGAAGTGTTTGGATTTGAATAAATAATTCAAAAACATTTTCTGTTTAAAAAAATAATTAATGTAACCATTTAAAATATGAACCATTTACAATTAAAAATGAATTAACTTATATTTTTTTAATATCAATTTGGAATTTAGAAAAACTTTAAACATAAGAAGTGTTTGGATTTGAATAAATAATTCAAAAACATATTCTATTTTTAAAAAATAATTAATGTCACCTTTTAAAATGAATTAACTTATATTTTTGAATATTAATTTGGAATTTAGAAAAAATTTAAACATAAAAAGTGTTTGGATTTAAATAAATAATTCAAAAACATTTTCTGTTTTAAAAAATAATTAATGTAACCATTTTAAATATGAACCATTTACAATTAAAAATGAATTAACTTATATTTTTTTAATATCAATTTGGAATTTAGAAAAAATTTAAACATAAAAAGTGTTTGGATTTAAATAAATAATTCAAAAACATTTTCTGTTTTAAAAAATAATTAATGTAACCATTTAAAATATGAACCATTTACAATTAAAAATGAATTAACTTATATTTTTTTAATATCAATTTGGAATTTAGAAAAACTTTAAACATAAGAAGTGTATGGATTTGAATAAATAATTCAAAAACATATTCTATTTTTAAAAAATAATTAATATAACCTTTTAAATGAATTAACTTATATTTTTGAATATTAATTTGGAATTTAGAAAAAATTTAAACATAAAAAGTGTTTGGATTTAAATAAATAATTCAAAAACATTTTCTGTTTTAAAAAATAATTAATGTAACCATTTAAAATATGAACCATTTACAATTAAAAATGAATTAACTAATATTTTTTTAATATCAATTTGGAATTTAGAAAAAATTTAAACATAAAAAGTGTTTGGATTTAAATAAATAATTCAAAAACAAAGGTTTGGACCCACTTCCTGCCGATTCGGCAGACATTTGTCCTTTTTACCCGGGATGGACGAAAAGGTTTGAGATGTACCGGTTGGGAGATAGTCCATGTAAGGTGGTCTAGTATTTTAGGAAAATGGGACGGTAGCATTGTGAAACGGCATTTTGGTGGTTACTTCACAAAACGACCCGTTTTTTGCGCTCGGAAAATGGAAAAGGGCTTTTCCGTGCGACAAAAATGAAAACTTCCTCCTGCAACATTGTTCTCCATACCAATGTCCACACACATGCATAATATGGGCACAACATCACAAACTATGCCGTGATTCAGCACATAACATCGGTCATTTGGACCGAAAGCCATGAAACCTCGAACATGATAGGTCATTTTGTGAAGGTTTTTTCGAAACATGATCAATATACCAAGTCTGGTATTTTTCCTTTCAACTATGTAACATAATATGACACCACGCGAAGGATTTTCATTGTTCGGATTTTTTTTGAATTTATTATGCCCGTTTTGAATTATCTGAATTTCTAACTATGGTCGAACCGGTGTGCATGAAGATAGGGGACGGGCATCGTTAGAACTTGCATTGGATCTCTGAAGAAACCACATATTGCGAGTCTAAAAATGATTTTTTCAAAAAATCACGGGCGATAGATCATGTACCTGTAGTACAAACCGGACCCACTTCCTACCGATTCGGCAGACATTTGTCCTTTTTACCCGGGATGGACGAAAAGGTTTGAGATGTACCGGTTGGGAGATAGTCCATGTAAGGTGGTCTAGTATTTTAGTAAAATGGGACGGTAGCATTGTGAAACGGCATTTTGGTGGTTACTTCACAAAACGACCCGTTTTTTGCGCTCGGAAAATGGAAAAGGGCTTTTCCGTGCGACAAAAAGGAAAACTTCCTCCTGCAACATTGTTCTCTATACCAATGTCCACACACATGCATAATATGGGCACAACATCACAAACTATGTCGTGATTCAGCACATAACATCGGTCATTTGGACCGAAAGCCATGAAACCTCGAACATGATAGGTCATTTTGTGAAGGTTTTTTCGAAACATGATCAATATACCAAGTCTGGTATTTTTCCTTTCAACTATGTAACATAATATGACACCACGCGAAGGATTTTCATTGTTCGGATTTTTTTTGAATTTATTATGCCCGTTTTGAATTATCTGAATTTCTAACTATGGTCGAACCGGTGTGCATGAAGATAGGGGACGGGCATCGTTAGAAATTGCATTGGATCTCTGAAGAAACCACATATTGCGAGTCTAAAAATGATTTTTTCAAAAAATCACGGGCGATAGATCATGTACCTGTAGTACAAACCGGACCCACTTCCTGCCGATTCGGCAGACATTTGTCCTTTTTACCCGGGATGGACGAAAAGGTTTGAGATGTACCGGTTGGGAGATAGTCCATGTAAGGTGGTCTAGTATTTTAGGAAAATGGGACGGTAGCATTGTGAAACGGCATTTTGGTGGTTACTTCACAAAACGACCCGTTTTTTGCGCTCGGAAAATGGAAAAGGGCTTTTCCGTGCGACAAAAAGGAAAACTTCCTCCTGCAACATTGTTCTCCATACCAATGTCCACACACATGCATAATATGGGCACTGTTGGAGATATGCCCTAGAGGCAATAATAAATGTAGTTATTATTATATCTTTGTGTTTATGATAAATGTTTACATTCATGCTATAATAGTATTAACAAGGAAACCATTAATACTTGTGTGATTTGTAAACTTAATTTGAAGTCCCTAGTATAGCCTCTATACTTCACTAGCTTGTTGGTTGATTAATGATTGTGGTTTCCCTATCATGAACATTGAGATGTTATCAACAACAAGATCATATCGTTAGGAGAATGATATGGTGGACATACTCCTATAGATAAGCGTAGCATAAAGATCAAGTCATTTCAATAGTTCAATTGCTATATGCTTTCTGATACATAGTAATCTAATTCCTTCGACCATGAGATCATGCATATCACCTTTACCGGATGGATGCTTTGATGACATCAAACACCACACCGTAACTGGGTGGCTATAAAGGTGGCATTAAGTGTTCGGAAAGTATTGGTTGAAACACATGGATCAAGAGTGGGATTTGTCCATCCACATGACGGATAGATATACTCTAGGCCCTCTCGGTGGAATGTCATCCAATTGGCTTGCAAGAATGTGACTTGGTCACAAGGGATCACATATCACGGGAACGAGAAAAGAGTACTTATCGGTAACGAGGTTGAACTAGGTATGCAGAGATACCGACGATCATAACCTCGGATAAGTAAACTATCGTGAGACAAAGGGAAATTGGTATCGTATGTAAGTGGTTCATTCGATCGCAAAGTAATCGTAGAAATATGTGGGAGCCATATGAATTTCCAGATTCCTCTATTGGTTATTGTTCGGAGAAGTGTCTCGATCATGTCCGCATAATTCACGAACCGTAGGGAGACACACTTAAGGATTCGACGTTGTTTGAGTAGTTATGGTATTATGAGAAAGAGACTGTATGTTGTTCGGAGTCTTGGATGGGATCCGGGATATCACGAGGTGATCCGGAATGGTCCGGAGAATAAGATTCATATAAGGAAAGTCCCGTTTCGGAGTTCGGGAATGATTCCGGTGTTTTCATCGGGAATGTTCTAGAAGGTTCCGGATTGTCCGGCACTCCGGGGGGGAGGGGTACATGAATGTGTCATTACATATTGGAATGATTGCATCATGTACTAAGTGTTCTTGCTGTTCCAAAAACATGAAAGTCAAATTGCCAGTTTGAAAGTCAAACGGCTAAAACAGGAAACTGTGGGAAACAAGCAAGAGGAGTTGGAACCAACCTGGAGGAGGAGTTGGACTCCTCCGGGCCGGCGCCCAGCCCTAGGCCGAGTTGGGGAGGGACTCCCTCCCTCCCCTGGCGCGCCAAGGCCCCTCCACCCATAAAAGGAGGGGCAGGGCTCCCCTCCTAGACACACAACTTTCTACCTCTAAATCTCCGGTTTAGAGCCGTTTTGGTTTAGAGCTTCTAATTGCTTTAGCCAGCGGTTTAGAGCCTTCTAATTGGTTTAGAGCCTTCTAATTGGTGTGTCTAATTACTAGACCACTAATAGCCTCTCTCATAAGCTCCACCATACTCGCACCGGCTTAAGACGAAGCCCTGCGGGATTTCCCCTCTACTTCTGGTACCACGCCGTTGTGCTGCCGGAATCGCGAGGAGAGTGCTACAACCTCCGCTGCCTGCTGGAACAAGGGAGAGGAAGGTCTTCGTCGAGTACCGAACGTGTGACCGACTGCGGGAGCGCTGCCGGAACGTGGCGCCGGAAGGATCGTCTACACGATCTTGAGATCGGAAAGAGTACGACTACATCACCCACGAGAATCCGCTCTCGTTAAACGCTTTGGAATCTTCGAGGGTAAGTTATACCATCGACTCGTTGCTACAATCTAGTAGATAGATCTTGGCTTGTTTGTTTGTATGCGATAGAAAAATTTTGTTTTCCATGCTACGAACCCCTACAGTGGTATCAGAGCCGTGTCTATATGTAGATCTGTTGCACGAGTAGAACACAATGGTCATTGTGGGCGTTGATGCTTTTATTGTCGATTGCTTCTTGTGTACTTTGCATCTTGCGGTATGTTGGGATGAAGCTGCCCGGGCTAACCTTACATGACATCGTTCATGAGACTTGCTCCACGCTTGACATGCAACTTGTATTGCATAAGTGGCTTTGCGGGTGCCTGTTTCTCCTAGCATAGTTAAGATCCAATTTACAACGGGTGATCAACAATGCTAGTATCAATGTTGTGGTTCTTGTTCGTAAGTTAGAACGACACTTATTGAAAGCCCCAAACCACGTAAAATATGCAAAGAAAGTAGAGGCGTCTAACTTTGTTTTGCAGGGGTGTGCAGTGATGTGATATGGCCATGATTGTGATTATATTTGATGTATGCAATGTTCCTTATTGTAAGTCGGCAACCGGCAGGAGCCATATGGTTGTCTTTAATTTATGTTAAGACCCGCGTGTCTATTCAAAGTAGTTGTAATAGTTGAAGCCGGTGGACGACAACCATGGAGAAGCGTCATTGACCTTGATGCAATGCCGGTGATGATGGAGATCATGTTCGTGCTTGAAGATGGAGATCGGAGGCACAAAGAAGAAAGGCCATATCATATCACATATATATTGAATTGCATGTGATGTTAATCCTTTATGCATCTTGTATTGCTTAGTAGACGACGGTAGCATTATAAGATGATCCCTCATGCACATCAATTTCAAATCATAAAGTGTTCACCCTTAGTTAGCACCGTTGCTAAAGCTTGTTGTTTTGAAGCACCACGTGATGATCGGGTGTGTTAGATTCTGCAAGTGTATACAACGTGAGCAAGCCAGATTTGCTCATGCAGAAACTAAGGTTTGATCTTGACGAGCCTAGCATGTACAGACATGGTCTCGGAACACGGATCACCGAAAGGTAAAGCATGAATCATATAGTAGATATGATGAACATGACGATTGTTCGCCATTGAAACTATGTCAACTCTCGTGATGATCGGTGTTGATATGGTGGATTTGGTTCGTGTGATCACTAAAACAATGTGAGGGATATTGTTTTGAGTGGGAGTTCACCTAGTTTAATTTTATTATTAATTTGAACTCAATTTGTCATAAACTTAGTCTAAACTATTGCAAATATGTTGTAGATCAATGGCAGCCCCTACCATCAATTTTAATGCGTTCCTAGAGAAAGAAAAGTTGAAAAACAATGGAAGCAACTTCGCGGATTGGTTCCGCAATTTGAGGATTGTCCTCACAGCTGGTAATTTGACCTATGTGCTGGATCCACCGCTGGGTGACCCACCTGCAGCCAATGCTTCCGATGAAGTAAAGAATGTTTACCTCGCTCGGAAGAATCAGTACTCCATAGTTCAGTGTGCTATCTTGTATGGTTTAGAATCGGAGCTTCAGAAAAGGTTTGAGGATTCAGACCCATATGATATTGTCGAAGATATCAAATTGATTTTTGAGACTCATGCGGCAATTGAAAGCTATGAGGCTTCTGAAAAGTTCTTTAACTGCAAGATGGAAGAGGGCAGCTCCGTCAGTGAGCATGTGCTTAAGATGTCTGGGCACGCAAACAAACTTCAAAGCTTGGGTATAGTGATTCCTAATGCTTTGGGGATTTACCGTGTCCTCCAATCACTACCACCAAGTTACAAGAACTTTGTGATGAACTACAACATGCAGAACATGAACAAGACGTTGCCAGAACTCTTTGCCATGTTGAAATCTGCAGAAGTGGAGATCAAGAAAGAGCACCAAGTGTTGTTGGTCAATAAGACCACCAAATTCAAGAAAGGCAAGTCTAAGCAAAAGGGACACTTCAAGAAGGGTGGTAAGAAAGCTACCACGCCGACGAAGAAGACCAGGGCTGGACCTAAGCCTGATACTGAGTGCTTTTACTGCAAGGGAGAAGGTCACTGGAAGCGGAATTGCCCAAAGTACTTGGCGGATTTGAAGAACGGCAACATCAAGAAGAAAGGTATATCTGATATACATGTTATTGATGTGTATCTCACTAGTACTCGTAGTAGTGCCTGGGTATTTGATACTGGTTCGGTTGCTCATATTTGTAACTCGAAACAGGTGCTGCAGAATAAACGGAAGCTAGCGAAGAACGAGGTGACGATGCGCGTGGGAAACGGATCAAAGGTTGATGTGATCGCGGTCGGCACGCTACCCCTTCATCTACCATCGGGATTAGTTTTATACTTAAATAATTGTTATTTGGTGCCTGCGTTGAGCATGAACATTATATCGGGATCTTGTTTATTGCGAGACGGTTACTTGTTTAAATCTGAGAATAATGGTTGTTCTATTTATATGAGTAATATGTTTTATGCACATGCACCTTTGATAGATGGTCTATTCTTATTGAATCTCGATAGTGGAAATACACATATCAACAACATTGAGGCTAAACGTTTGAAATCAAGCGATAATTCGACCTATATGTGGCACTGTCGTCTTGGTCACATCGGAGTGAAACGTATGAAGAAACTCCATTCCGATGGACTTCTTGAATCACTTGATTTTGAATCACTTGAAAGATGCGAAGCATGTCTGATGGGAAAAATGACTAAGACTCCATTTTCTGGTATGATGGAGCGAGCTACGGACTTATTGGAAATCATACATACCGATGTGTGTGGTCCAATGAGTGTAGCATCGCGCGGTGGTTATCGTTATGTTCTTACCTTCACGGATGACTTGAGTAGATATGGGTATATCTATTTCATGAAACATAAGTCCGAAACTTTCGAGAAGTTTAAGGAGTTTCAAAGTGAGGTAGAGAATCAACGTAACAAGAAGATTAAATTTCTACGTTCTGATCGTGGAGGTGAATATCTAAGTTACGAGTTTGGCGAGCATTTAAAGAAGTGCGGAATACTTTCACAATTGACACCGCCGGGAACACCACAGCGTAATGGTGTGTCCGAACGTCGTAATCGAACTCTCTTAGATATGGTTCGTTCTATGATGTCACTTACAGATTTACCGCTATCATTTTGGGGTTATGCATTAGAAACAGCCGCATTCACTTTAAATAGGGCACCGTCTAAATCCGTTGAAACGACACCATATGAATTATGGTTTGGGACGAAACCTAAATTGTCGTTCCTTAAAGTTTGGGGATGCGAAGCCTATGTAAAGAAGTTACAGCCGGACAAGCTTGAACCCAAAGCGGAAAAATGCGTCTTCATAGGATACCCGAAGGAAACTATTGGGTATACCTTCTATCGTAGATCCGAAGGCAAAATCTTCGTTGCCAAGAATGGATCTTTTCTAGAGAAGGAATTTCTCTCGAAAGAAGTGACTGGAAGGAAAGTAGAACTCGACGAGGTTGTCGAACCTTCTCTCGAAATTGCGAGTAGCGCAGCACCGGAAGAAGTTCCTGTGGTGCCTGCACCAATTAGAGAGGAAGCTAATGATGATGATCATGAAACTTCGGTTGAAGTTGCTACAGAGCCTCGGAGGTCAACGAGAACTCGTACCACTCCAGATTGGTATGATTCCGTTATGAATGTCATGGTGGTGGACAACACCGATGACCCCGAGACATATGAGGAAGCGATGATGAGCCCAGATTCCAATAAATGGCAAGAAGCCATGAAATCCGAGATTGGATCCATGTACGAAAACCAAGTATGGACTTTGGTGGACTTACCGGATGGCCGGAAGGCTGTCGAGAACAAATGGATTTTCAAGAAGAAAACAAATGCTGATGGTAATGTTACTGTCTATAAAGCTCGACTTGTCGCAAAAGGGTTTCGACAAATTCAAGGAGTTGACTACGATGAGACTTTCTCACCGGTAGCGAAGCTAAAGTCTGTGAGGATTATGTTAGCAATCGCTGCATATTATGATTATGAGATATGGCAGATGGATGTCAAAACAGCATTCCTCAATGGAGACATTGATGAAGAGTTGTATATGATGCAACCCAAAGGTTTTGTCGATCCTAAAGATGCTAACAAGGTATGCAAACTTCAACGGTCCATCTATGGATTGAAGCAGGCATCCCGAAGTTGGAATCAACGTTTTGATAAGGTAATCAAAAGTTTTGGTTTTATAAAAACTTATGGAGAAGCTTGTATTTACAAGAAAGTGAGTGGGAGCTCTGTAGCATTCTTAATACTGTATGTGGATGACATATTGTTGATTGGGAATGATGTAGACCTTCTTAATAGTGTCAAGGAATATTTGAATAATAGTTTTTCAATGAAGGATCTTGGCGAAGCAGCTTACATATTAGGCATAAAGATTTATAGAGATAGATCAAAACGCCAAATATCATTGTCACAGAGTACATATTTGGACAAAGTTCTAAAGAGATTTGGAATGGAAGAAAGCAAGAAAGGGTTCTTGCCCATGTTGCCCAATACGACCTTGAGTAAAACTCAAAGTCCGACATCGGCAGAAGATAGAGAAAGGATGAGTAAGACTCCCTATGCCTCAGCCATAGGATCTCTAATGTATGCCATGCTATGTACTAGACCCGACATTGCATATTCTGTTAGTTTAACTAGCAGATATCAAAGTGATCCAGGAGTGGATCATTGGACAGCGGTCAAAAACATCCTTAAGTACTTGAGAAGAACTAAGGATATGGTTCTTTCTTATGGAGGTGATGAACAGCTCGTTGTTAATGGTTACACCGATGCTAGTTGAAACACCGATCCAGATGATTCTAAATCACAATCCGGATACGTATTTATTTTGAATGGTGCAGCAGTTAGCTGGAGGAGTGCAAAGCAAAGCGTTGTGGCGAGATCTTCAACTGAATCGGAATACATGGCTGGTTCGGAGGCTTCACAAGAAGCGATATGGATGAAAGAGTTCATTACAGAGCTGGGTGTGGTTCCAAGTGCGCTGGACCCAATGTCTATCTACTGTGATAACATGGGCGCCATAGCCAATGCGCAAGAACCAAGGTCACACAAGAAGCTGAAGCATATCAAGCTGCGTTTTCACGCTATTCGAGAACATATCCAGGATGGGGATATAAAGATTTGCAAAGTACACACAGATCTGAATGTGGCGGATCCATTGACTAAACCTCTCCCGAGGGCAAAACATGACCAACACCAAACTGCCATGGGTGTTCGGTATATTACCATGTAATCTAGATTAGATGACTCTAGTGCAAGTGGGAGACTATTGGAGATATGCCCTAGAGGAAATAATAAATGTAGTTATTATTATATCTTTGTGTTTATGATAAATGTTTACATTCATGCTATAATAGTATTAACAAGGAAACCATTAATACTTGTGTTATTTGTAAACTTAATTTGAAGTCCCTAGTATAGCCTCTATACTTCACTAGCTTGTTGGTTGATTAATGATTGTGGTTTCCCTATCATGAACATTGAGATGTTATCAACAACAAGATCATATCGTTAGGAGAATGATATGGTGGACATACTCCTATAGATAAGCGTAGCATAAAGATCAAGTCATTTCAATAGTTCAATTGCTATATGCTTTCTGATACATAGTAACCTAATTCCTTCGACCATGAGATCATGCATATCACCTTTACCGGATGGATGCTTTGATGACATCAAACACCACACCGTAACTGGGTGGCTATAAAGGTGGCATTAAGTGTTCGGAAAGTATTGGTTGAAACACATGGATCAAGAGTGGGATTTGTCCATCCACATGACGGATAGATATACTCTGGGCCCTCTCGGTGGAATGTCATCCAATTGGCTTGCAAGCATGTGACTTGGTCACAAGGGATCACATATCACGGGAACGAGAAAAGAGTACTTATCGGTAACGAGGTTGAACTAGGTATGCAGAGATACCGACGATCATAACCTCGGATAAGTAAACTATCGTGAGACAAAGGGAAATTGGTATCGTATGTAAGTGGTTCATTCGATCGCAAAGTAATCGTAGAAATATGTGGGAGCCATATGAATTTCCAGATTCCTCTATTGGTTATTGTTCGGAGAAGTGTCTCGATCATGTCCGCATAATTCACGAACCGTAGGGAGACACACTTAAGGATTCGACGTTGTTTGAGTAGTTATGGTATTATGAGAAAGAGACCGAATGTTGTTCGGAGTCTCGGATGGGATCCGGGATATCACGAGGTGATCCGGAATGGTCCGGAGAATAAGATTCATATAAGGAAAGTCCCGTTTCGGAGTTCGGGAATGATTCCGGTGTTTTCATCGGGAATGTTCTAGAAGGTTCCGGATTGTCCGGCACTCCGGGGGGGGAGGGGTACATGAATGTGTCATTACATATTGGAATGATTGCATCATGTACTAAGTGTTCTTGCTGTTCCAAAAACATGAAAGTCAAATTGCCAGTTTGAAAGTCAAACGGCTAAAACAGGAAACTGTGGGAAACAGGAAACTGTGGGAAACAAGCAAGAGGAGTTGGAACCAACCTGGAGGAGGAGTTGGACTCCTCCAGGCCGGCGCCCAGCCCTAGGCCGAGTTGGGGAGGGACTCCCTCCCTCCCCTGGAGCGCCAAGGCCCCTCCACCCATAAAAGGAGGGGCAGGGCTCCCCTCCTAGACACACAACTTTCTACCTCTAAATCTCCGGTTTAGAGCCGTTTTGGTTTAGAGCTTCTAATTGCTTTAGCCAGCGGTTTAGAGCCTTCTAATTGGTTTAGAGCCTTCTAATTGGTGTGTCTAATTACTAGACCACTAATATCCTCTCTCATAAGATCCACCATACTCGCACCGGCTTAAGACGAAGCCCTGCGGGATTTCCCCTCTACTTCCGGTACCACGCCGTTGTGCTGCCGGAATCGCGAGGAGAGTGCTACAACCTCCGCTGCCTGCTGGAACAAGGGAGAGGAAGGTCTTCGTCGAGTACCGAACGTGTGACCGACTGCGGGAGCGCTGCCGGAACGTGGCTCCGGAAGGATCGTCTACACGATCTTGAGATCGGAAAGAGTACGACTACATCACCCACGAGAATCCGCTCTCGTTAAACGCTTTGGAATCTTCGAGGGTAAGTTATACCATCGACTCGTTGCTACAATCTAGTAGATAGATCTTGGCTTGTTTGTTTGTATGCGATAGAAAAATTTTGTTTTCCATGCTACGAACCCCTACAGGCACAACATCACAAACTATGCCGTGATTCAGCACATAACATCGGTCATTTGGACCGAAAGCCATGAAACCTCGAACATGATAGGTCATTTTGTGAAGGTTTTTTCGAAACATGATCAATATACCAAGTCTGGTATTTTTCCTTTCAACTATGTAACATAATATGACACCACGCGAAGGATTTTCATTGTTCGGATTTT
Organism: Avena sativa; assembly: GCA_916181665.1. Classification (NCBI taxonomy): domain Eukaryota; kingdom Viridiplantae; phylum Streptophyta; class Magnoliopsida; order Poales; family Poaceae; genus Avena; species Avena sativa. The sequence goes on from OV702281.1 coordinate 6,402,380, forward strand.
TTTTGAATTTATTATGCCCGTTTTGAATTATCTGAATTTCTAACTATGGTCGAACCGGTGTGCATGAAGATAGAGGACGGGCATCGTTAGAACTTGCATTGGATCTCTGAAGAAACCACATATTGAGAGTCTAAAAATGATTTTTTCAAAAAATCACGGGCGATAGATCATGTACCTGTAGTACAAACCGGACCCACTTCCTGCCGATTCGGCAGACATTTGTCCTTTTTACCCGGGATGGACGAAAAGGTTTGAGATGTACCGGTTGGGAGATAGTCCATGTAAGGTGGTCTAGTATTTTAGGAAAATGGGACGGTAGCATTGTGAAACGGCATTTTGGTGGTTACTTCACAAAACGACCCGTTTTTTGCGCTCGGAAAATGGAAAAGGGCTTTTCCGTGCGACAAAAAGGAAAACTTCCTCCTGCAACATTGTTCTCCATACCAATGTCCACACACATGCATAATATGGGCACAACATCACAAACTATGCTGTGATTCAGCACATAACATCGGTCATTTGGACCGAAAGCCATGAAACCTCGAACATGATAGGTCATTTTGTGAAGGTTTTTTCGAAACATGATCAATATACCAAGTCTGGTATTTTTCCTTTCAACTATGTAACATAATATGACACCACGCGAAGGATTTTCATTGTTCGGATTTTTTTTGAATTTATTATGCCCGTTTTGAATTATCTGAATTTCTAACTATGGTCGAACCGGTGTGCATGAAGATAGGGGACGGGCATCGTTAGAACTTGCATTGGATCTCTGAAGAAACCACATATTGCGAGTCTAAAAATGATTTTTTCAAAAAATCACGGGCGATAGATCATGTACCTGTAGTACAAACCGGACCCACTTCCTCCCGATTCGGCAGACATTTGTCCTTTTTACCCGGGATGGACGAAAAGGTTTGAGATGTACCGGTTGGGAGATAGTCCATATAAGGTGGTCTAGTATTTTAGGAAAATGGGACGGTAGCATTGTGAAACGGCATTTTGGTGGTTACTTCACAAAACGACCCGTTTTTTGCGCTCGGAAAATGGAAAAGGGTTTTTTCGAAACATGATCATTGTTCGGTACAAATTTAGTCCCGGATGTATTCTGAAACTGGGACTAAAAATATTTTCCGCCATTTCCCACCTCTTCCCGCCAAGTTTTCCCGCCCTTTCCTTTCTACTAGAGCTTTTAGTCCCGGATGTAGTCACTAACCGGGACTAAAGATATTTCCCGCCATTTCCCAAAGCTTCACGCCAAGTTTTCCCGCCCTTTCCCTCTATATTTAGGGTGATCGTGTCATGGCTATCCACACATCCACACCTTCCTCTCTTAGAACAATGGACAACGCCTACTGGGCCATTCTGACCCTCGAGGAGACCGAGGCGTTGTGCGCCTCCAACTACCCTTGTCCACCGGGGTACCGCCCGCCCGCCGGCCGGATGCTGAGCGCTGGAGGGGTTCCTGTCCCTCCTGTCCCTCAAGGTTCCGCACGTCAGGCGGCCATCACAAACCACTTCTACCACGAGCTCACGCCGGAGCAGCGGATGGATCCCCAGTGGTATCCCGACAACTATGACACCTGGAATGCCTTCTTCGCTAATAGGCGTGAAAGGGAGCTCGCCAGGTACGAGGGTGATGGCCCGCCACCGGTGAACCACAACGAAGTCGGCCGTCGTCTGTGGTGGGAGAACCGTACTATCATCAAAGTGATGCGCTACATCGCCGGGGGAGACCATCCTCGCCTACGGTGCCCACGAGTCCACCCGCCACAGGCCCCACACTGTCCCGGCGGTAGCGGCATCGTCTTCCAGGAGACCCCTCTCCCACCCGCCGTGAACCCGAGGCTGGAATGGCCCCTGGTATATGCCATGGATGGGCTGAGGATCCCCGGAGTGGCAGGTGACGATGACGATGATGATGACGACGACGATGAAGACCCTGAAGCTGCGTACTATAGGACTAGGCATGATTATGACTAAAGGGGGCGGCTTTAGGCCTGAGTGTTAGCTAGTCCCGATTTGTCCCGGTTTTTAATATTAATAAATGTCTTAAGTGTTACCTAATAAATAGAGGGAAATGCCTATATAAAGAGAGGGTTCATATTTAGTCTCGGTTGGAGAAACCAACCGCGACTGAAGGGATTGCGGCATAGTGGGCCAGACAACACTAATAATAGGGGTGAGTGTCGACATTATGTCGTGCGGCTTGTACCTTGTTCCGGATGGTGTCACCAACCGGGACTAAAGATGAACCTTTAGTCCCGGTTGGAGACACCAACCGGGACTAAAGATGAGTCAGCACTAATAATAGGGGTGAGTGTCGACATTATGTCGTGAGTGTCGACATTATGCCGAGCTGCTTGTACTATAAATATGCATCCTTGTGAGTCCAGTCCTCCAGCCAGTTTGAGGCATCTCCAATATGGTTTTCGAGAGCAGGGACACCACTACGGCCAGTTTCAGGGAGATGCCGACGGAGCCCAGTCCTCCGGCATCTCCGAGAAACTGGTCATAGAGGCACTCCCTAATATGTGAAATTAGTTAGCTCCGAGGCATATTGATCTAGTTAGTGAAGTTACAAGCTGCAAGATGGTTTTCGAGAGCAGGGACACCACTGCGGCCAGTTTCAGGGAGATGCCGACGGAGCCCAGTCCTCCGGCATCTCCGAGAAACTGGTCATAGAGGCACTCCCTAATATGTGAAATTAGTTAGCTCCGAGGCGTATTGATCTAGTTAGTGAAGTTACAAGCTGCAAGATGGTTTTCGAGAGCAGGGACACCACTGCGGCCAGTTTCAGGGAGATGCCGACGGAGCCCAGTCCTCCGGCATCTCCGAGAAACTGTTCATAGAGGCACTCCCTAATATATGAAATTAGTTAGCTCCGAGGCGTATTGATCTAGTTAGTGAAGTTACAAGCTGCAAGATGGTTTTCGAGAGCAGGGACACCACTGCGGCCAGTTTCAGGGAGATGCCGACGGAGCCCAGTCCTCCGGCATCTCCGAGAAACTGGTCATAGAGGCACTCCCGGTCCAGCCACAAAATGGGACTAACACTCAAGACATTTATTAATATTAAAAACTGAGACTACAAAACCGGGACTAAAGGCCACAAACCGCGAAAGATATCCTTCGGTCAAGCCACAAACCGCGAAAGACATGAACTAGAGTTACATAATATGAGCATGAACTTCTTGGCATATGTCATTCCTTATGACCGCTTCAGACGTAACCATGAAGCATCTTCTTTACTTAACGGAATGCTTGGGTCAGTTTTCACTGTGAAGGGCGGAATTTCATCAAACTTATTATAATCTTCTGACATGTTTGTCTTGTCCTCGATTCCCACGATGTTTCTTTTCCCTGAAAGAACTATGTGACGCTTTGGCTCATCATATGATGTATTCGTTTGCATATTTTTTCTTTTTTTCGGTCTGGAGGACATGTCCTTCACATAGAAAACCTGAGACACATCATTGGCTAGGACGAATGGTTCATCTCTATAACCAAGATTGTTGAGATCCACTGTTGTCATTCCGTACAACTGGTCTATCTTTACCCCTTCCCCATTCAGGTTGACCCATTTGCAGCGAAACAAAGGGACCTTAAAAGAGACTCCATAGTCTAGTTCCCATATCTCCTCTATGTAACCATAATATGTGTCCTTTTGTCCATTCTCGTCTATTGCATCAAAACGGACACCACTATTTTGGTTGGTGCTCTTTTTATCTTGGGCGATCATGTAGAATGTATTCCCATTTATTTCGTACCCTTGGAAATTCAATACAGTAGAAGATGGTGACGCGGCCAATAAGTATAGCTGATCTCCAACAGTGGTGTCATTCAAGAGATGTGTCCGCATCCAACCACCGAAAGACTTCATGTGTTCATCTGTAATCCATGATTCAGGCTTCCCCGGGTTTTTGGAGCGTACAATATTCTTGTGTTCCTCCATATACGGAGCTGCCAAGGTGGAATTATGTAGAACTGTGTAGTGTGCTTTAGTGAAAGAATCCCCGTCCCTACATATCATTGCTTTCTTTCCCAGCGTGCCTTTTCCACTTAGTCTTCCCTCATGCCGCGAGTCAGAAACACCAATCGGCTTAAGGTCAGGAATAAAGTCAACACAAAACTCAATGACCTCCTCTGTTCCATATCCCTTGGAGATGCTTCCTTCTGGTCTAGCACGGTTATGAACATATTTCTTTAAGACTCCCATGAACCTCTCAAAGGGGAACATATTGTGCAGAAATACCGGACCGAGAATGGCAATCTCTTCCACTAGATGAACCAGGAGATGCGTCATAATATTGAAGAAGGATGGTGGGAACACCAATTCAAAACTAACAAGACATTGTACCACATCCTTCTGTAACCTTGGCAGAATATCTGGATTGATTACCTTCTGAGATATTGCATTGAGGAATGCACACAGCTTCACAATGGGTACTCGAACATTTTCTGGTAGAAGCCCCCTCAATGCAATCGGAAGCAACTGCGTCATAATCACGTGACAGTCATGAGACTTTAGGTTTTGGAACTTTTTCTCTGCCATATTTATTATCCCCTTTATATTAGATGAGAAGCCCGACGGCACCTTGATAATGTAAAGGACTTCAAAAAATATTTCCTTCTCTGCTTTGGTAAGAGCATAGCTGGCACGACTTAAGTGACGCCCTTTATCCGTCTTGTTATCTGTATGCATGTTCTTTGGGTATTTCATAATTTGTTGGTCCTCCCGTGCTTCAGGTGTATCTTTTGTCTTACCATACACGCCTAGGAATCCTAGCAGGTTCACGCAGAGATTCTTCGTCACGTGCATCACGTCGATTGAAGAGCGGACACGCAGGACTTTCCAATATGGCAGCTCCCAAAATATAGATTTCTTCTTCCACATGGGTGCGTGTCCTGTAGCGACGTCGTTCGGAACTGATTGACCGCCGGGACCCTTTCCAAAGATTACTTCTATGTCCTTGACCATACCAAATACATCATCACAAGCAGGGAGTTCAGGCTTCTTCCGGTGATCTGCCTCACCTTTAAAATGCTTGCCTTTCTTTCTTACGGGATGATTGGTCGGAAGAAATCGTCGATTCGCTAGGTACACAACCTTCTTGCATTTATGCAAATATGTACCTTCGGTCTTATCTAAACAGTGGGTGCATGCCTTATATCCTTTGTTTGTCTGTCCTGAAAGGTTACTAAGAGCAGGCCAATCATTGATGGTTACGAATAACAACCCTCGTAGATTAAATGGCTCCTGTTTGTGTTGGAGATATGCCCTAGAGGCAATAATAAATGTAGTTATTATTATATCTTTGTGTTTATGATAAATGTTTACATTCATGCTATAATAGTATTAACAAGGAAACCATTAATACTTGTGTGATTTGTAAACTTAATTTGAAGTCCCTAGTATAGCCTCTATACTTCACTAGCTTGTTGGTTGATTAATGATTGTGGTTTCCCTATCATGAACATTGAGATGTTATCAACAACAAGATCATATCGTTAGGAGAATGATATGGTGGACATACTCCTATAGATAAGCGTAGCATAAAGATCAAGTCATTTCAATAGTTCAATTGCTATATGCTTTCTGATACATAGTAACCTAATTCCTTCGACCATGAGATCATGCATATCACCTTTACCGGATGGATGCTTTGATGACATCAAACACCACACCGTAACTGGGTGGCTATAAAGGTGGCATTAAGTGTTCGGAAAGTATTGGTTGAAACACATGGATCAAGAGTGGGATTTGTCCATCCACATGACGGATAGATATACTCTGGGCCCTCTCGGTGGAATGTCATCCAATTGGCTTGCAAGCATGTGACTTGGTCACAAGGGATCACATATCACGGGAACGAGAAAAGAGTACTTATCGGTAACGAGGTTGAACTAGGTATGCAGAGATACCGACGATCATAACCTCGGATAAGTAAACTATCGTGAGACAAAGGGAAATTGGTATCGTATGTAAGTGGTTCATTTGATCGCAAAGTAATCGTAGAAATATGTGGGAGCCATATGAATTTCCAGATTCCTCTATTGGTTATTGTTCGGAGAAGTGTCTCGATCATGTCCGCATAATTCACGAACCGTAGGGAGACACACTTAAGGATTCGACGTTGTTTGAGTAGTTATGGTATTATGAGAAAGAGACCGAATGTTGTTCGGAGTCTCGGATGGGATCTGGGATATCACGAGGTGATCCGGAATGGTCTGGAGAATAAGATTCATATAAGGAAAGTCCCGTTTCGGAGTTCGGGAATGATTCCGGTGTTTTCATCGGGAATGTTCTAGAAGGTTCCGGATTGTCCGGCACTCCGGGGGGGAGGGGTACATGAATGTGTCATTACATATTGGAATGATTGCATCATGTACTAAGTGTTCTTGCTGTTCCAAAAACATGAAATTCAAATTGCCAGTTTGAAAGTCAAACGGCTAAAACAGGAAACTGTGGGAAACAGGAAACTGTGGGAAACAAGCAAGAGGAGTTGGAACCAACCTGGAGGAGGAGTTGGACTCCTCCAGGCCGGCGCCCAGCCCTAGGCCGAGTTGGGGAGGGACTCCCTCCCTCCCCTGGCGCGCCAAGGCCCCTCCACCTATATAAGGAGGGGCAGGGCTCCTCCTAGACACACAACTTTCTACCTCTAAATCTCCGGTTTAGAGCCGTTTTGGTTTAGAGCTTCTAATTGCTTTAGCCAGCGGTTTAGAGCCTTCTAATTGGTTTAGAGCCTTCTAATTGGTGTGTCTAATTACTAGACCACTAATAGCCTCTCTCATAAGCTCCACCATACTCGCACCGGCTTAAGGCGAAGCCCTGCGGGATTTCCCCTCTACTTCCGGTACCACGCCGTTGTGCTGCCGGAATTGCGAGGAGAGTGCTACAACCTCCGCTGCCTGCTGGAACAAGGGAGAGGAAGGTCTTCATCGAGTACCGAACGTGTGACCGACTGCGGGAGCGCTGCCGGAACGTGGCGCCGGAAGGATCGTCTACACGATCTTGAGATCGGAAAGAGTACGACTACATCACCCACGAGAATCCGCTCTCGTTAAACGCTTTGGAATCTTCGAGGGTAAGTTATACCATCGACTCGTTGCTACAATCTAGTAGATAGATCTTGGCTTGTTTGTTTGTATGCGATAGAAAAATTTTGTTTTCCATGCTACGAACCCCTACAGTTTGTTCTCATCCCACGCACGTACACCTGGTTTGCCCCACAACTGTAAGAGTTCTTCAACTAATGGCCTAAGGTACACATCAATGTCGTTGCCCGGTTGCTTCGGGCCTTGGATGAGCACTGGCATCATAATGAACTTACGCTTCATGCACAACCAAGGAGGCAGGTTGTAGATACATAGAGTCACGGGCCAGGTGCTGTGACTGCAGCTCTACTCCCCAAAATGATTCATGCCATCCGTACTTAGACCAAACCATAAGTTCCTTGCGTCACCTGCAAAGTCTGGGAAGTCTCTCTCGATTTTTCTCCACTGTGACCCATCAGCAGGGTGTCTCAACTCCCCGTCTTTCTTACGGTCTTCTTTGTGCCATCGCAACAACCTGGCATGCTCTTTGTTTCTGAACATGCGTTTCAACCTTGGTATTATAGGAGCATACCACATAACCTTAGCAGGAACCCTCTTCCGGAGGGGCTCTCCCTCAACATCACCAGGGTCATCTCGTCTGATCTTATACCGCAACGCGTTGCATACCGGGCATTTATCTAAATTCTCATACTCCTTACCGCGGTAGAGGATGCAGTCATTAATGCATGCATGTATCTTTTGCACATCTAATCCCAGAGGACAGAGAGTCTTCTTTGATTCGTAGGTACTCTCGGGAAGTTCGTTATGTTTTGGAAACTTCGGCTTCATTATTTTCAGCATCTTTTCAAATGAAGAGTCAGTTAGACCACACTCTGCCTTCCATCGCAACAATTCCAGTGTGGTACCGAGCTTTGTGCTGCCATCTTCACAATTTGGGTACAACAATTTCTTGTGATCTTCTAACATGCCCTCTAACTTCAACTTCTCATTTTCTGTTTCACAGTCTCGCTTTGCATCAGAAATGACCCTACCAAGTTCATCAGCCGGCTCATCTGATGCCCGTTCTTCACCTTTTTCCTCTCCATTGTCTTCCATTGCAGTATCACTGTATTCAGGAAACATATGATGATAGTTGTTATCATCATCTTCTTCTTCACCATCTTCCATCATAACCCCTCTTTCCCCGTGCTTGGTCCAGCAATTATAGTTGGGCATGAAACCTTTCATAATCAGGTGGCCGCGAATGATTTTCGAGGAAGAGTACTCCTTGTTGTTCCGACATTGAACACATGGACAACGTATAAATCCATTCTCTTTGTTTGCCGTAGCCACATCGATAAATTTATCCACGCCTTTGATATACCCGGCTACCCGCCGGTCACCGTACATCCATTCCCGACCGTTCATCTGCATCATATAAGTAAGTTTATCAAAAAAACAGGACATCATAAATAGTGAAATAACCAATTCACACCGACACATGAATTGTATCAATGACCTAGAAAAGATAGGATTGCTAACCTCGATCGAGGGAAATAAAGAGGAGAAAGCTCAAGTGTGTCTCGGACACCTTCTATATTTTTGTTCTATGAGAAATTCAACTGGATTTTTCACTCAAACATTTCAACAAACACCTTCAATGCATGCATGAGAAAAAACTAGCACACACCCTCACACCTTACACCATTCGAAAAAACAGAGTGAAGGCAGAGGGGGCTGGGGCGTTGCATTTATAGAGGGCAAGGGGTCTTTAGTCCCGGTTGGAGCCAGCAACCGGGACTAAAGGTGCGTGCCACGCCACGTGGCTGTGGCCAAACCTTTAGTCCCGGTTGGTGGCTCCAACCGGGACGCATGCCCCCTTACCAACCGGGACCCATGCCCCCTGGCCCCGTGCCCGCTCCAACCGGGACGCGTGCCAGCATTAGTCCCGGTTGGTGGCGCAACCGGGACTAATGCTCCCAGGGGTGGCGAACGGATGGCCCTTTTTCCTCTAGTGAGGGTTTCCGAACACGCCCTATATAAGTATTAGTATGGGCATATTTTTGCATGGACCAGCAACAATTAATTCAAGCAAAGGAGTTGGGCGTTCAAGTCGATGCATAAATACACGTGGGCTGCCACGTTTCCAAAAGGAATAGATATAACGTGTTTTCCTTTTTCAGGAAAGTTGGGATATCATTAAGTTTGACGTGGAAGTGCATTTTCAGATGATTTAGATGGTGGTGAAATCACCAACAGTGGTGTGTTTGTACACGTCACTAATATGAAGCCATTGGTATATCATACTAGTAATTCCTATCATGGTAATATAGTGTGCTAATGTGGCGTACGCTTCCCCTAAAAATAAGTGTGGCGTACGCTTTGGAGCCACAGCTCTTCAAAGATCTTTTTTTGTTAAATCTTGACAGTAAATTTAAGATCTAACCATCACGGATGATATGCATGTCTAACATATTGCAAATGGGATAAAATAGATGGCCCAAATTTAGTTTGTTGGTACACCCAACACCTCTTCAATATTTAGTATGTTCTAATAATGTCCACTTAGCTAGTACTCTGAATAACATGAATAACATGAATAACATGCTGCGAAACGGTTGAGAAGTCGGCATGAATGGTGTCACTCTCATGCCAGATTGGAAAGTTGTTTGATCTAGATGTGTCATGAGCATATATGAAACATTAAAATTCCTATCACGATGTCGCTAGGAAAGACCGAGTCCAAATAAACGTAGTATATTGAGATCGGGCCCGAGGCCAAGACAGTTGACACTTGCAGTGTTGGAGGTTTTTCTGCAAATCCTTAGGAATTAGGAGTACAAAATGCTAATGGCAAATTGCCGCCTACACCTTCTATAAAATGTCCCGCCCACCCTGACACTCCCCACCGGCTATACTCAGTCATCCTCACCACTGCATACACAGCAACAACACAAAACCCAACAACATGACCTTGTGGTCTCATCTCAAGCGCCTCAGACTGCTATACTATTGTGCTGCCAACACCTTCATCCCGGCAATTGTCACCACCACAACACTCGCAGCCGCCGTCCTCATGCGCAGCAGCGCCATCTCTCCTGTCCACCTACTCCTAGCCGTCCTTCTTCTAACCGGCATGGCTACCTTATACCGTGCTCTCCGTCCTAGAACCGTATACCTCGTTGACTATGTTTGCTTCACGCCGAGCCCCAATTCTAGATACCCAAAGGCCACATTGCTCGAGCATGCCCATCTCTCCCCGTGGCTCGACGATTCCAGTGTCAGCTTCATAGATCGTGTTCTTCACCGCTCCGGCATGAGCGACGAGACACATGTGCCACCCTTGTTTTTGAACGTCGAACCATCTTGTAGGCTAGATGAAGCACGCGCCGAGGCCGAGTTGGTCGTCTTCTCGATGATCGATGAACTTCTTGCCAAGACGTGCATCGATGTTCTTGCCATCGACATCCTTGTCACAAACTGCACCGTCTTTTGCCCCGTGCCATGCATCACCGACGGTATCGTGAACCGATACAAGTTGCGACGTGACACTCGCGTCATAAACCTCTCTGGGATGGGGTGCAGCGCGGGGGTGACCGCGGTTGGACTCGCCAGGAACATGTTGCGGGTCATGCCTCGGGGGTCACACGCGCTAGTAGTGTCGACGGAGACCACCGGGCCATGCTACTATTGGGGAAATAACCATTCGATGAAGTTGGTTAACATCTTGTTCCGCATGGGCGGTGCTGCCAAGCTATTATCCAATTCCAGGGCCAATGCACGGTTTCGATTTGCGCATGTCGTGAGGACGATCACGGCCGCAAATAACTCGGCCTACCGCTGTGTGTATCAAGAGGAAGATGAGAAGGGAAACCTAGGGACTGCTCTCTCCAAGGACCTTATGGCTGTCGCCGGAGACACGCTCAAGATGAATATCACCGCAACCGCACGTCTTGTCCTACCGTTATCAGAGATTTTCAAGTTTTTCCGCTTCTCGGTGGGGAAAAAGGTTCTCTACTGGAAGAGAATGGCACCATACATCCCCAACTTCCACTTTGCATTTCAACATTTCTGCATCCATGTTGGTGGACCAGCGGTTATCGACTCAATACAACATGGTCTCAATCTATCAAACAAGGATGTCGAGCCATCGAGGATGACGCTGCATCGGTTCGGAAACCAGTCGACCGCATCGGTGTGGTATCAGTTGGCATACATTGAGGCTAAAGGCAGACTGAAGGAAGGCAATAGGGTGTGGATGATCGGATTCGGTGCAGGGTATGAGTGCAGCACTGCGGGATGGGTGTGTATACGACCATCCTATGGTGCGGATGGTCCTTGGGCTAGCTGCATCCATCGTTACCCAGTGGACATGTCCAAAAAAAATTAAGGTATGAGGATTCATAGAATGCCATTTACTACTCCCAGAGGAAGAGTAGTATATTGAATCATTTATGCCTTGGGAACTTTTCTATTCAAACTAGCAGTGTGGCCCTCTCAAATGGGAGGACATCTTCTTAAATATCAAAAGCCACACCTGAATATATTCATAGTTACATGGGCATTCACACTATATGCTATAGGGAATAAGACATGTCAATAGTCCATGTAATTAAAATATATGGATGTTAGAACTTCATTATTCTGTTAATTGTGTCTGTAATCTGTTTACATTGTTTCTAACAATTTGCAAATGTACAAAGCATAATACCATTTTGACCGGACTCTTAACTTAAGTTAAATAGGCAATACAACCTTCTATCTATTATATACTAAAAGCAATATAAGGGTGTTTTTCGAGGCACCAGGTTGATCCACATCATCTGAAATAATTTTAACCATTAAATCTGTAATATAAAGTTAAGACCTAATATAAGATTAAAATATAGATGACGCCTTGCTAGTTTTAATAATATTAAAATTGTAGTAATTTTAACTTGCTCATTTCAGCGTGGAATATCCGAACTCTCCATCTCATGAAAATAAGACACACACCATTTAAAGATGAAGTTCTCCAAAGTGGATTATCGAACTATATATATTGTTTCCTTAAATTGATTACAAAGTGACTATCAGCAGTTTAAAGATGACGCCCTCGCATTTGCGAGGGCCACCTTGCTAGTTTTAATAATATTAAAATTGTAGTAATTTTAACTTGCTCATTTCAGCGTGGACTATTCGACTCTCCATCTCATGAAAATAAGACACACACCGGGTTGGCACAACTTCAATCTTCGCCCGTTTTTCTCACCATAATCATAGCACTAAGGTGTGCGCAAGCAAGGTAACCATGGATCAACCTCTCACGGGTAGTTTTACATATCTTTCTTATTAGGACCATGCAACTCAGCCACAAAGTTGTGATGCTTGAGACGGCATCGTGCCAACAAAGTCTGCTCCGCCACAATGCTGGTGTGATCATGAAAGTTTACTCCATGGATCCAATATCAAGTGGTATCCCACCAAAATCTCATTTCTAGTTCTTTATAAAATTAATACTATTACAAAAATCAAATTTACACTAGAAATCTCAAAATAAACTAAAAATAGGACTTAGGTAGGATCCCGACACCCAGACGAGATTGAGATGCGGCTTGCAGAGGCAATTCAAGTTAGACAAACGTACCCCCAGGGTTTGCAACGGGATCTTTTTTGAAGAAGGAGGTGACTGAAGGTGTCAGCCGTGGATCTCTTTCATTTTGTATGTTCTGTGTCCATGGCTTTGTAGGGTACCTGACGAAAAAAACAGATGACCTCGTGCCGAACAGTGGTTCTGGACTGAATGTTCTGGACTGAAGCTAGTATTTTTCGGTAGCCGTATATTTGGAGTCGTTCCCCCAAAACTTCCTGAAAATGTGCCTCATGTATACCAACCGGTGTTGCACACCGATGAGACATTTTGCTGTTCTGAACAATCTGTTTGAATGTATGTACACTAATTCAGATGTACTGCAAACAATCTGCCTAAATCACACGCCGGCAGGGCTACCGTCTTTCCTCGGGTCGCTCACCGCCGTCAGCATCCCATGAAACACGTTCTCGCCACCGCCGCCACCAGAGACCGGTTGCAGCAAGTCTTGCACAATCATCTGGCACACGGCCCCTGATCCCGTCCCCTCAAGCACGTGCCCTCGGCTTCTCAAAAACTCCCTTGCCTCGGCGCTAAGCTTGATGACCTCGCCGTCGGTCACCGTCTCGTCCTCATACTTCACCATGTTCGGCACCAACTTGTGGTACACCCTTGCGCTCCGCACGGCGGCAAAGGGGCTCATGCCCACCACAAAGTGGTTTAGGAACACCTGCGTCACCGCTGCAATAATGTTGGTGCCACCACTCCCACCCAGGACGCCGGCAAGCTGACCGCCCTTGAGGATGATGGTCGGTGTCATGGATGAGAGAGGTCGTTTCCCCGGGGCGATGAAGTTGGCCGGCGCAGGAGGTAGGTGGTCGGGGGTCTGCTCGGGCACCGAGAAGTCGTCCATCTCGTTGTTGAGCACGATGCCAGTGGACGGCGACAGCACGTGCGCGCCGAAGAAGCTGTTCACCGTCGTCGTCATCGCCACCGCGTTCCGGTCGCTGTCCACCACGCATAGGTGGCTCGTCCCATTGTCGCGCAGCTGGCTCCATCTGAAAATTAGTCAGGGAAAATGCATGCTTAATAGTACAGAAATTAGCGTAACATTTCTTAGTTAATTACTGCTTACTTTGGGAGATAGTAGTCGGATGGGAAGGTGGTGTTGTCAGCAATCCTCTCGCGGATCCTGTCGGCGTACACCGGTGAGAGCATCTCAGAGACGTTGCCAGCGACATTAACGAAGCTAGGGTCGCCGAGGTCCATCCGGGCGGCCAGCATGTGCTTCACCGCCTCGATCAGCCGGTGCACGCCAAGAAACCCCTTCAAAAACTCGGTCGACTTGTACCCACCCAAGATGTTCAGCACCTACGTACACAAAATCGAAACAAAATTTATTAAGCAATCGAGACATAAAAGCACTAGACAATCAATCCATAAACATCATTGAAGCAATGTATAATTGAATGATCGTTCCATGGACAACTTATGAAAAGTACCTATGTGATGTCGCAATGGTTATCTAGCTTTGATTTTGAATTGAACAAAAAAGAAAGATGAATGTGAAAAATAGCAAAGGAAGTTGTGACGGCTAGATTTTAGACTTTTATTATAGGAATTCAATTGAACCAAACAATTTTTAACAAATTTTAAGTATGACACAGGCCTTCAAAATTAAGGAAATTTTATCGAAATTGCAAGCAGTGAACATACCAGTGCTATGCCGACGGTGCCGCTAGACGGCGGTGGCATGCCGAGGAACGTGAACCCCATGGCATCGGCCTCCATGGCCGGGCTCACCACCACCTTGTACCCCCTCATATCATCTGCCGTCACCACCCCACCAGCCCTTGTAACATCCTCCACCAGCCTCGCCCCGACCTGGCCACCATAGAACGCGCCTATGCCTTCCTCCGCCATGGCCTCTAGTGCGTCGGCGAGTGCCGGGTTGCGGCAGATCTCGCCGGTGGTGAGGAGCTTGCCGTCCGGAGCAAACAAGCCGCGCAGACCAGGATCGGCGAGCACGTCAGCCTCTATTTCCTTGAGCGCGTTGCCGACGTAGGAGACAATGGTGTAGCCGTCACGGGCGAGCTGGATTGCCGGAGCGAAGAGGGACTTCCACGGGAGCCGGCCGTAGCGCGACCACGCGGCGTGGAGGCCGGCGAGCTCCCCCGGCACGCCCATGGCCAGTGCGCCCTTGTACTTCGTCGTTGGGTCAGCCTCATACATGTTCTGGCATATCACAAATTGTAGAAACACGACAAAACCATGTAAGCTAAAAAAACATTGTAGAGAACCATGAACAGAGACATGAGACCATGACTCTGAACATCGACTTAGATATTTTAAGAAAGAAGAAAAACAGTTAGCGAGCACAATCAAAATACTTCCTCCGATTCAAATTAGTGGACTCAGATTTGCCTAGACCCGGATGTATCGAATTCATAAAATAATAAAATAAATAGATTTTAAAATTTTAAATAAGGAACAAATTATGTATACATCTAAACAACCTTTTCTTTAATCTAAGCAACCCTTTCGTAAATTCAACCAAACCTTTAATAAATTCAAGCAAACCTTAGCCTAGAACATGATTAGATACATATGACTCTAGACAAATCTGGGTCCATCATAGAAAGTAGTAAATCATGTGCAATTACTCCATCAAATACAAATTAATATGAGACTCGTGCGCACGATCAACACATGGAGGGGAAAAGGAGATGGTCCCTCGATGCCACGAGTGGTGGACTAATAACAATAATACAATATTCTCTAATCATAAACTAATTAGCAAGTACCACATGCTTAGAGCAACTCTAACCGATCCCCTTTTCCGGCTTAGAGGACTTTACGGCAGCTAACGGCCAAAGCCGTATCTAACCGAAACCCTAAAATCTGTTAGAGGACTATAAATAGAATTTGGTGGACTAAAACCTCACCCTCCCCTCCCAAATATAGCGGCCGCCGAGCCGAGGACTAAAAATCCCTACCACCCACCGCTTCCGTTCCGGCCGCCACAGAATCCACCGCCACCACCGCTTCCGCGCCGGATATGGCCAGACCTTCCCACTGTCGTTCCCAACTCCCATCCGCTGCGCTAGCCGAGGTCGCGGCCGCTCGACGGGCCGTTCTGGTGACCTCCCGCTACCATGGCGCCCGACAGCGGGAGTAGGGGACGTGGGTGGCCGAGATCACCGACCGGAACACCGGTCGGCGCATCTGGCTCGGGTCCTTCCAGAGCGCCGCGCGGGCGGCATGGAGGCATGATATCGAGAATGTCGGCCTCCACGTCGACGAGTGTGGCCCGCTCAACGGCGGCCTCCCCGACTGTGTGGGTTCAAATTAGTCCATGTTTAGTTAAATTTATGTAATGTTTTAGTTTTAGCTATGAACTATGTATGAAATCTTTCGAAAAATGTGGAATTCGGTGCAAATTCAATTTAAAATATATTACAGTCCTCTAAATTAAAGGGGATCGAATCTGGCAGCCACCGTCTAGGGGACTTAAAATTTTAAGTCTATCATTTTCTCTGGCCAAAAGTCCTCTAAAATAAAAAGAATCGGTTAGAGTTGCTCTTAGACTTCTACATCCGCTCCATAATAGCGGTTACAGATTTATTTAGATAGGCATGTATCTCGATACGTTTAAGTGCGTAGATATATCACGAATTTATACAAACGTGCGCAACGGTTAATATGGAACCATATCTATTAGTACTTTTTTTAATTTTCTCGTCGGAGGATTTTAAGGCGGAAAGTGAGATGATGAAAATTAGTACTCCCTTTAATCCATATTAGTTATCCATATCAGTTGACTCAAATTTATCTAGATACGGATATATCTAACACTAGAACTTGTGTATCTAGATAAATCTAATACAACTAACATGAGTCGGAGGGAGTAGCTTATGTCAACTCTATAGACCAACCACACTAATGCTATTGGAAAATACAAGCTAATAATTTAGCCCTGGATGGATATTGGAGTAGAAGGCTAGGATTCATCGCGTACGTAGTGATTAATGGAATAATTTTGTTGTTGTCCTTTGCTTTCACGTAACCATCAGCAACTGTTGGCAGTTCATTCGTCCAACTATAAGACCGGGTATTTCTTCCTTTTTTTTCTGCTAAAAATCCAAAACCAAAATGATACTACTACTCGAAAGCATGTAGGCCCCACCAGACGGTGACCATTTCTAAGAGCACATAGGGCCCACCAGACGGTGACCATTCCCAACCGCTGGCCGAGCATATGGCCCACGCGTCATATTCCGGCATGACTGGCTATACAGTCTACAAGGTAGGTAAACGTACCGGCGTTGCCGCTGCCGGCGCGGTCTCCCGGGCGTCGAAGGCGACGGCCTCGCCGGAGCTCGCGTCCCTGACGACGATGAACGCGCCTCCGCCGATCCCGCTCGACATGGGGTGCACCACGCCGAGGCAGAGCGCCGCCGCCACGGCCGCGTCCACCGCGTGCCCGCCCGCCCGCAGCGCCGCGGCGCCCACCTCCGAGCACCGCCCGTCGTCCGCCGCCACGGCGCCGGCGCCGGACTCCACCTCGTGCGAGCTCAGCCGCGCGCCTCCCGCCCCGCTCCTGCTCCGGTCGGCGCCAGAGCCGGTGGTCAGGAGCAGCAGGACGCCGGCCAGGGCGAGCAGCGCCACGGCGATGGCCAGAGCGGCGCCCGGGCGGGGCATGCGCCGACGCGACGGCGAGATCGACGCCAAGCCGTCCTCGGGGAGGAGAGGGCTCTGCAGGGCGCCGCGCGGCGAGGCCATGGCCGGAGACAGATTCCGTGGAGGGACGGACGGACGGACGGACAAACGGTGGTGGAGAAGCAGAGGATTTCTTTGGATGGTGAGAGCTGACAATGGGCTCTGCTTTGTCGTCGGCTTCAGATATTTAATAGTGGTGCCAACTGCCAAAACAACTCTGTATTCTGTAGCTATTTTTATGGAGCCAGCGTACCCCCGATCCCCCCTCCCCCTCCCCCGCCTTCCGCACCGTCTGATCAAGGCGACCGTGTCTATCTGATCGTCCTCGTCCGTCCCCCACCCATAGGAAAACATCTTTCATAACTCGACACGCGCACGTCACCCCCCAAGCGACGCCCCTTGCAGGTCATTCCACCGTTCATCGCTAAGAGCTCCGGCGAGGCTCTCATCGAAACACAACACCGTCGTCGGCATCTCATCGCAGCACCCGAACCTAGCAAGCTCGATGTCCGGTCACATCAAGTGTGGTGGCCGGTGGCAGCAACCATCGTTGCTGGTGGTAGCAAGCGTCATCGCTGGTCCCAGCAAAACCGAGGTCGCTTGTGGTAGCAAGGGCCAGGGGCAGTGGCAGCAACCGTCGTCGCCGGTGGTAGCAAGTGTGGTGGGCGTTGGCAGCAAACCACGGTCGCTGGTGGTAGCAAGCACGATGGTCGGTCGCAGCAGCCACCATTGTCGGTTGCAGCAGCCACCATTGTCGGTTGCAGCAAACTGCAGTCGCTGGTGGTAGCAAGCGCCGTCACCGGTGGCAGCAACCATCGTGGCCGGTAGCCTACCCTTGTAGCACGGACGAACCACTTATGTAGCGGCAGTTGGCGAAGTTTGTAGCAGCGGCAGGTGGCGTTTGCAACAAGCACCGATGCAGGTGTGTGTGGTGGCTAAGGATTTGGAAGTCGCGGGTGGAAGGGGAAGGTAAGAGGATATGGGAGATTTGAGAGGTACGGCGGCCACGCGGTAGCGTCGTGGTGGCGGGAGAGAAACGGCGATGGTGTGGCAGTGGGAGATCCTCGTTTGCACCAACAGTAGGAAGGGGAGGTGCAGGCATCGGCACTAATCTACCGGAGAGAAGAAACTGCCTGAAGGAAGAAGAATGAGAGAAGGGATAAGGTTGGAGGTGGGCCCCGCTAGGAAGAAAGACGCAGGGCGCGCTCGCAATGAGGAGGATGCGACGCTCACGATCATCCTTGTTCAATTGCTCAGGTCACAAGGATGGATGTGTCTTTCTATGTCCCAAAATGGAGTCATGTGTAGACTTGTTTGGGACCCCAGTGATCTATATATTTTGTTTTAAAAAAATATTTGTCTAGAAATAAGTGATAAACGTGTTTAGATACATGTGAATATAGACAAATCTAAATCAGGTACTCCCTCCATTTCAAAAGACATGTCATAAACTTGTCAAAAATTGGATATATCTATATACTACCTCCATCCCAAGGCTTAAGGCCTATAATTTTTTTTTAAAATCAAGCCATATAAAATTTGACCAAAATTTTAGAAAAAACTATGAAGAACTAGATATCATGTGAAAATGTGTTTCATGATATATGAAAATATATGGATTACATATTATAAATATTAATATTTTTCTCTAAAAACTTGGTCAAACTTTAGGTAGTTTGACTTTTGAAGAAGTTATATGTCTTAAGCCTTGGGACAGATTTAGTACTAAATAGTGTCTAGATTTATCTAAATTTAATAAATCTATGACATCTATTGTAGACAGAGAGAGTATTTTCAACCAAAGAGACTATATATTCTCTCCGATCCAAATTAATATTCTTAAATTTACTTAGATTCGAATGTATCTAGACATGTTTTAATGCTAGATACATCTAAATATAAAACAGTAATTTAGATCGAAGAGAGTACTAAATAGTGGATCGGAGGAAGTATGATAAAGTCTCTTAAGATGTTATCACGTGGTCGTGGTGCTAAACTTTGTCCAACCACGATGATATGAAAAATGGTCGTTGTTTGTGGCGGTCCGGTTGCAAATCAGACGGAACGGCCTAGATAGCTTGTAGCGGTAGAAGTATTTTCTTGCACGTTTCACGTCAGGGTTACGTTTCCAACAAATGATCTAGTGTTGGAAATACTTTGCATAATAAAGTATATAAAGCCAGGTGTCCAACTGTGTGTTATGCAGTTGCATGCGTCAGACCAGTTCAGTTCGTTACAAATTGGCACCGGGTCAGACCCATGTACCTGGCGGCAAAGCTGTCTAGGTGCGTCATGCATATGGATGACTGCGTCTTGCATCGGGCAGCTTGATGTAGTGTAGGTAGACACAAATTCAGCTGAGTAGTAGCGGTACCGCTAAGAGCATGACTAACGGGCTTATAGCTCCTATGCGACGTCTTTACATAGAATTGGAAGGAAAGCGACATCGTTAAAAAGAATAGCTCGCATGCGACGGTTATGAGGCAGCTAATATCCCAGGGTCACACGGGTCTTAAAACGGTCGTAAGGACACATTTAACTTTGTTCCAATATTAGGGTTAAGCCAAACCGGTTGGTTGGGACAGCCAGTCAAACCAACCGCTTCCGACCGAGAGCGCGCGTAACACTGATTGTAGCTTCCCCGACGGCGGCGGCGGACCTCACCCATCGTTCTCGGCACCGGCGGCGGCGGCACGGCAATTAATTTAGGCGGCGGCGCTTTCGTTCGACGACGAAGGTGGTGAGTGCCATTTGAAAGCTAATTTCTCTCCCATTCTTCTCAATTCGATATCTGAGCGTGCCCATTGATGCTAGATTGTGGAGGCGAGGGTGTGCTGAACGGGGCGAGGGGGAACGATATGGAGCATGGAGAGGGGACTTCTAATCGGTATATCCCGTATCTCTGCACTTAATTTCTCTAAGGTTGAGCTCTCTGTTCGCTTCCGCTAGCTCACAGTGCCCGCCAAAAACAGGGGAGACGATGTTGCGCGCCAAACCTTCGAATTTCGCATCAATTTCTTTCCCTCTAGGGCTGTTTTAGTTGATGGCAGCACGCAGATCATTGAGAGAGACACGATTGTTAAATGGGAGGTGGAATTAGAACATGTTGATCCCCAAGAGCTAATAAACATGGTAGAGGAGGCAGTAAGGAAAATGGTGGAAAAATTGGGGATAGTGTGGTTTGGGGGCCAGAGCAAGAAGTTTCTTTGTTACGATTTGATGATTGCAAATGTGACTATGTTAGGGTTGAGACAGGGGAACATATAGTTGATGAAATCGATGAGCGAAACGGTTGGACAAGCAAAACTGTTCTGTTTTTAGCAGAGCTCATTGATCTGAAACCTGATTCGAGGGTTGGATATGTGGCCTCGAAGCTGGCTGCTCAGATGGTCGAGGATGATTGGGCTGCACAAAGGCAAGTAATGCCTATACTTACTGAGTTGGAAGTGTTAACAGTGGAGGATGATGATGCTAATGCACAAGGGGAGGCTGCAGATGGTAATGCACAAAGGATTGTAACTGTTGATTGGAATTCAGTTGAGATACATGACCGCACTGATTTGGTCATTGCACCAATAGATGACATTGAAATGGCAAAGCTTTTTGGCATTCCTATAGATGACAGAGACAAGGAGAAGAAGAGGGATGAAGCTGCAAATGATGGTGACAACCATTTAAGAGATGAAGAGGCAGATATAGATCTAGAGTTGTTGGAAAATGCTGCAGTTCATGTAGATGATGCACATGATGATGAGCTAGTAACAGTTTATGACAAAGAGGACCCAGTTATTGAAGTTGGGAGATTGTTTCCAAGCATGGATGAATTCAGGATGTGTTTCAGGACATATGCAGTCAAACGTGAGTTTGCTACCAAGACTATGTGGACTGATAAAAAGAAGTTCTATGCAAAATGCATAGGTTATGATGGTGGTGCCAAGCCTTGCAAGTGGTATATATCTGCTAGACGCCAACCTGATGGAAGGACAATAAGAGTGAATCAAATTCCAAAACCTCATACTTGCATTACAAGTTCTCAAACAGTTACAAAGATGACATCACAATTATGGGTTGCAGAAAAGATCAAGCCCATTTTAGCCACAACACCAAACAGCACTGCAAAGAGACTGAAAATAGACTTGGAAAAGCAGTACCCCATTAAGCTGAATTATACTACAGTGTGGAAGGCAAAGCAAAGGGCAATGAAAGAGCTATATGGTGATTGGGCAAATACCTTTCGAATGCTTTATAACTTCAAAGCAGAAGTAGAGAAGAGGTCACTTGACAGTGTTGTGGAGATAGATACTGAGGTAACAGCTGATGGGAAAGTCTTCTTCTCTAAATTCTTCATGGCTTTAAAGCCTTGCATCGATGGCTTCAAAGCAGGTTGCCGTCCATATTTGAGTATAGACTCATCTTTCTTGACTGGAAAGTGGAATGGTCAACTAGCAGCATGCAATGCTTTAGATGGACACAATGGATGTTCCCTGTAGCTATTGGCATGTTTCAGTCTGAGACAGAGGCATCATGGACATGGTTCATGATGCAGTTGAAAAAGATGCATAGGGACAGTCTCTCCATTGGCAGTGCACACAGATGCATGTAAAGGTTTAGAAAATGCAGTGAAGATTGTTTTCCCTCATGCTGAGCAGAGGGAGTGCTTCGGCCATATGTGGATGAATTTGATCAAAAAAATCAGAGGAGATGATTTTGGACGCATGTGGCCAGCAGCAAGATCTTACACCAGGCAGACACATTCATATCACCTTGAGAAGATTAAGGCGGCATGCTCTGAGGAGGATAGGGTCAAGTTTTGTACATGGTTGGAAACCTACCATTCTCTTTTATGGTACAGGTCTGGTTTTAACACTGCCATCAAATGTGATCATATCAACAATAATTTGGCAGAAAGTTTCAACAACAAAGTGAAGGAGTTAAAAGACTTGCCTGTCCATGACATGGTTGACCAGATCAGGATCATGATCATGAGGTTGTGGGAATTGAGAAGAAGGCTTGGTGATGTTCTTCAAGGAGATAAGCTTCCTGATGTTGTGCAGCAGGTGGTCAACAGGAGCAGAAATCTTGCACATTTGCGTGTTGAGAAATCCTCATTGTGGGGTGCTGGAGTCAGAGATACAAAGACTGGCAGGAGGCATGTTGTTGACACTCAATTGCATGAATGCACATGCCTTGAGTGGCAACACACTGGGAAGCCTTGTGAGCATGCCATACTTTTCTTGGCCTCCAAACACAAGCTAAATATGCACCCATATTTGCATGAGTATTATTCTGTAGCAAAATTCAAGGCTGCATATGGAACACCAATTCCAGCACTTACAGATCAGTCTCAGTGGCCTGAAGTGGACATTCAGTTCTCCTTGTGTCCTCCTTTGATGAAAAGAAAGGCTGGCAGGCCCAAGCAGAGTAGATTCAAGGCTTGGTTTGAGAAAGGTGGGAGCAGCAAGAAGGGAAAGAAAGATGAAAAGAAAGATGCCAAGCCAAAAAGGGCCCAAAAAGGTAACAAGAATAGATGCAAACTCTGTGAAGAACTTGGACACCGAGCTGGCTCTACCAAGTGCAGATACACTGCTGAAAAGCCAAAGTATGTTCATCCAAAATCTATCCCATTTCTTGTTGATGATTTTTCTCCCCCAGCTAACTTGCTTGTTTTCAGGAGGAAGCGTGGAGAAAAAGGCCCACCTCTTGTTGTTGACGAATGCTGGCCAGTGAAAAGGGCAAGAATCAATGGCCAAAGAAAGAAGAGAACTAACCAGATCATGTTTGGTGCTGCTGAGGTGCAATCTGAACTTGTTTTGGAGGATGATGTGCAAACTGTTGAGGCTTTAGGGCACACCGTTTCTGATTTGGAAGCTCTGGTGCAAAATGAGGGGCAAAATGAGCCTGTTGTTGAGGCTCTGGTGCAAAATGAGCCTGTTGTTGAGGCTCTGGTGCAAAATGAGCCTGTTGTTGAGGCTCTGGTGCAAACTGACCAAGTTGTTGAGGCTCTGGTGCAAAGTGACCATGTTGTTGAGGCTCTGGTGCAAAGTGACCATGTTGATGAGGCTCTGGATCATGATCATGAGGTTGTTGAGGAGGTGCAGGAGGTGAAGGAGACTCTTGGACGTGCTGTGGGGAGGCCAGATGGTAATGGTAAGAAAAAGAAGAGCATAAACCTATTGTGTGGTGTGAAACTTGTGAAGGAGAAGAAAACGAGGGGTAAGAAGAGCCAAAAGAAATATACATTTGTTATTGTAAACATTTGTTATTGTTGTAAACATTTGACACTTGTTGTTGTAATAATTTGGCACTTGTTGTTGTAAACATTTGTTATTATAATAATTTGTCACTTGTTGATAATTTGGACAAAATTCAAATATGATGGTAAATTTGAATTTCAACATATGTAGCTATGTCACTTTTCTATGTTTGTATAAGCTTCCAACGTTTTTCTCATATGTACAATACAACTCATCCTCACCCTGATCCCTTTTGTGAAGTACAACTCACCCTCACCCAAAATGGGGTAGAAATGGGCTCCAAAGCTAGGGTAAACCACCCCATTTCTAAGCAAGTTTTTTTTCGACCATTTCTAAAACCAAGTTAGATATTTTTCCTCAGAACTATGTCACATAACATGACACCATGCGAAGGTTTTGTATTTTTTTGATTTTTTTTGAATTAGTTATGCACATTTGAATGTCTGGTCAAACTTGAAGGGTTTTCATAAATATTCTTAGCTAGGGGCTGAGGCTCGCAAAACTAGCATTGGATCTCTGATGAAATAGCATGTTGTGAACCTAAAAATTATTTTTACAAAAAATCATCAGCATGGAATCATGTACCTGTAGTTCATATCTTACCCACTTCCAACCGATTCGGCAGGATTTGTATTTTTCACCAGTGATGGAATAAAAGGTTTGAGATACTCAGGTTGGGAAATTGTACATTATAGGTGGTCTAGTATTTTTGAAAAATAGGATGTTACCATTTTGAAACTTCAATTTGGTGGTTGCTTCACAAATCCCCCCCTCTTTCGGCACTCAGAAAATAGAAAATGATTTTTCTGTGCGTCGAAAAGGAAAACTTTGTGCTACAACATTGTTAGTCATCCCATTATAGACATGCATGCCAAATATGGGCACATTATCACAAACTATGCCTTGATTCTAGCCATATCATTGGTCATTTGACCCGAAAGCCAGAAAACCTCGGAGGAGATAGGTCATTTTGTGAAGGGTTTTTTGAAATATGATCAATAGACCAAGTTTGATATTTTTAATCACAACTATGTGACATAACATGACACCATGCGAAGGTTTTGTATTTTTTTGATTTTTTTTGAATTAGTTATGCACATTTGAATGTTTGGTCAAACTTGTGAAACCCCGTTGACTGCATCCTAAACCCCGCTAACCCTAAGGCTGAATGAGGACCGTAGATCTAACCCTAGCGCGACACTGTGGCCGTCCGATCGCGTCTTTTAGAAGGATTCCGCGGGTGGTTCTGGGCGATCCGTGGAAAGGCTTGTTCTGCAACCTGATTGGTTGGCGTCTCTTAGAAGGTTTTCGTGGCTAGCTCTTGGCGATCCGTGGGATGGATGATTCTGGAATCTGATTGGCTTCATCGTTTTTACGTGCAATAGCGTGGCATGCGAGGGCGCTGGGCGGGGCGGGCTGCACCATGCGGGCATGCAGCTGCCCCTAGCGTCACAGTCTAGCTATTTTACGTCCAACAGCGCTGCAGCGTATTTACTCCCTCCATCGCATTAAATAAGTTTACGTGTAACAACTTTCTCCAATCAAACTTACTCCCCTCAGGTTCATTGTAATAAATGAGACTTTGCATGATACCACATCTATGTTATTTTGCACTATGTAGTAGTAACTTAGACTAGTAACATATGCATGATACCACATCTATGTTTATTGCTTGTGGGCAACCCATAAGCTTGTAGGTCACCCTTAAGGAAAATCTTCTAAAGTAAACCTCCACTGTGTATATGGATAGCCATATGGACTACTTTTTGGCTTGTGGATAGCCTTATGGACTACATAGTGGATGCTCAAGTGCATTGGAAACGTAGAAGTACATTTTTCGTGGACAAATTTTGAAGCCAAACGTACACTTATTTGTGGACAGAGGGAGTATGCATGTCACTATGACCAGCAGAAAAAATATGAAAATCAAAAATATGTAATAAATATAACGTACAGCGTTGGCACACTCGAGACCGTTGGACCGAGCGTGGCAATGCGAGGGCGGGCTGCACCATGCATGCAGCATGCAGGGTCGGGGGCGGCGGTGCAGGGGTTACAGTACGTCGCATCCTAGCTATTTTTTTTCTCTCTTTCGCATTGATCACGCCCGCTTCCCACACGCAACGCAGCGCACGCGTCTCGTCTCGGTGTCTGGGCGGGCTGCACCATGCATGCAGCAGCTGCCCCTAGCGTCGCAGTCTAGCTATTTTGCGTGCAACAGCGCTGCCCCATTAAATAAGTGTACGTCGAACAACTTTCTTCAGTCAAATTTACTTCCATCTGGTTCATGCGCCATACAAAAAGTCAATATTACTCTCACCGATTTTTCTTGCGTGTGTAAAAACGAACGAGTACCTTGGTACAAGATTCCTGCATTTATTATCGAAGTAAATCAAGGCCAAATTATATTTTTCCTTTTATTTTTCACTGCCAATGAACAACTACCTTGGACGTTTTTTTCTCTCTTTCGCATTAATGCACATGCATGCATGCAGGGGCGGGGGCGTCGCATCCTAGCTATTTTTTTCTCTCTTTCGCATTGATCACGCCTGCTGCCCCGTTTCCCGTCTCTTTCGCATTGATCATGCATGCAGGGGCAACGCAGCGCACGCGTCTCGTCTCGGCGTCTGCGCCAACGCGACGCTGGATTCCCACGCCGCCCTTCACGCTCCGTCCTCAATAAATAGGCAAACCGCCTTTGCCTCCTCATCTCATCTTGCCCCTCATCTCTTCAACCTCGAGACTGTAACTTTGCCTCCTCCCATCCGCCCCCCAAACACTCCGACCATGGCGACCTCCCCCTTCCGCCTCCCTTCCGACACCGAACTAAGCGACGAGGACAACCACCCGGACCACAAGCAGTGGTGGGAGCAGCGGGCGCCCACGCGCCCCAAGCGTGGCAAGAAGGAGAAGTCCCCGCCCTGCCCTTGGGGAGACCAGGGCCCCATCGTCCACAACCCCGTCCCCAACCTCCCCGGCGGCGGCGACCTCCCCTCCGAAGCCTACTGGGCTAAGGCGGCGAAGGAGGAGGCAAGGCAGGAGGCTGCCATCGCCAGGTGGGAGGAGAAGGACGCCCAGCGCTCCTTGAAGAAAAGGCGCAGACGGCAGGAGGAGGAGCAACGGGAGGCCAATGGCCGGGCCTTCCGGGAGAAGCAACGGAAGCGGGACCAGCGGGAGAGGCTGGCGGCGTGGAATGCGGCTGCACCGGCACCGCCTCCACCGCCGATGGAGTAGGGGGTTAGGGTTTAGGCGGGGCGCCTATTCCGCCCCTTCTATATTATTGTACCTTTTTATTTTTATTGTAATGTTATCGATCCCCCCTATCTAATATAAGTAATGTTATCTGTGTTTTATTGTAATATTATTGCGCCTATTCCATCCCTTGTTTCATTGTAATCTGTGTTTTATTGTATTGTCATTTGTCAAAACACCCAAAACAACAAGTGTATAAAACAAAAGACACAAAAACAAGTTCATATAATACTCGTGCAATATTTATATATTTACAAGTGTATAAAACAAAAGACACAAAAACAAGTTCATATAATACTCGTGCAATATTTATATATTTACAAGTGTATAAAACAAAAGACACAAAAACAAGTTCATATAATACTCGTGCAATATTTATATATTTACAAGTGTATAAAACAAAAGACACAAAAACAAGTTCATACAACACATGGTTCATTTTCAAATAAGACATTTACATATTTACATAAGTTAAAGGAGCGTCCAAGTTATGTTAGTTAAATGGATGTCCTTGGACTTCATTTATATATTTACTTTTGCAAAAAAAAAGATTGCAACCTGAGCACGAGTATCTGCAGATTCACACGTTCCTATTTAGATTGTAACGTGAGTACCATTTTTTTTGCCCAATCAACATATAGTTACTATTGGGCCTGGATACGTCCATTTTGGCATGGCTAAGTTATATTTGGGCCTGACCTTTTTCAATCCTCGTCAATTGTTTTTTTACTTTTCAACCCCTCCCCCTCCCCTGCACACGGGCGCCCCCTGCACACTGATAAAAGGAACACTGAAGAAACTGAAGAAACACTGATTTCGAAAACAGAGCAGCTCAAAATTAGCCCAAATTTGTGTTGCATTTTATTCAAGCCAAAGACATAGACCATTACATCCATTACAAAGCATCACTCGAACACTGACTGCGCTGTCTAATGACTAACGATGAGGAGATAAACTAATCCGAGAGAAATTACACAAAAATAAAAAAAACGGCCATCAGATTGTCCTGCTTCTTCAATTCGATGATTTGCCTTAGCTGCTTGTTCATCTTCTTTAGCTCGGCCTTCACTTCCGCATCCACCGTAGTACCAGCGGAAATGGGGTTGCCACATCCCAATTGCTCCACCACGGACGGGTTTTCGAGCTCCCGGGATGCTACCTCCACCCCAATTCGCTCAATGTACTCATCAAGCCACTCAAAATGCCCATATTTTGGCAGTTCCTGAAATCGCAGAGATGAACCCTAAATCCCAAATTCGATGAAATGCATGAAATTTCGAAAGAAAAGCGAGAAATTGGCGCTCGGAACACTCAGATCTCACCTTTCCCGGCTCGGGCTTGCTCTCACACTTCACAAATTCCCGACCAATGTTGTCATTCTTGTCGGTGGATGAGACAAGCCGCTTCAGGGGCGCGGTACGGGGGCAATCGGGGCACCTCCTCATCGGCACCGCACCATACCGAGGCCATGAGCGGTGGGAGGAAGCAGAGCTCGACATCCCTCGCCGGCGTTGCCGCACTTGCTCGCCGGAGAAGAAAACAGAAGGGGATGAGATGCTGGAACGGTGGTGGGAGTGCTCGGGTGCGGGGACGGATCGGGGCCAACGGCTCTCTTCAACCACAGGGTGGGTCCCACGATATGAAGTGGACATCAGGTGAGTTCCGCCGTGACGTGGAGAGGTTGTGGGTCCTACTGTGCTCAGCTGATTCGAATTCGTTGACGGTCTCGTGGGGTTAAGTGGAAGTGTCGCACGGGAGCTATTTGCCGCTTCAGAAGTGTCGCGTGCGAGCTATTCTTTTCAACGATGTCGTGTTCCTTCCAATTCTATGTAAAGACGTCGCATAGGAGCTATAAGCCCATGACTAACACACCTATAAATGTACGACTTGTAAAAGGCGAGTACAGGTTCTTGTACTCATGATTTTCACGTTTAAATGTTCTGTTTTATAGGTTGCAAGTAAGGGCGTTGATATGTGCCAAAGCACTCCGGACCCGTAAAAAAGGGATTTAGACAGATTTCCATGCACAAAAGTAATATGCAGAAATATGCAAACATTTGACGCATAGTTCATAGTTTTACATTAACTCAACAAAGTAGTTCACAGCAAATTCAGTTCAAGGGAGAATCATGGAACGGAGAATCATGAATGTGAGTTATCACCATGCTCAACCGAGGCACCTCTGGTTCCACTTAAACGAGCTAGCCTTCTTCTCTCCGTGATCTCCGCAGTGGTCTCTTTCCACCACTCCAATTGTTGCTCATCCATGTCCTTGGTGGGCATCATCATTATCTCTCTCTCTCTCTCTCTCTCTCTCTCTCTCTCTCTCTCTCCGGCCAAGAGATCCTTTGTTGCCTTGGCTTTCTTCACATTGAACTTCATCTCCACCAACTCGACCTTGCGCATTGGACTCGGAGTACAAATTGACATACCTTTGTGGCATCTCTCCTCGCGCACGTGCGGGGCGACGGCAGGGGAAGACGATACCGGAGAGGCAGTGACCGGCGGGAGGGCGCTGCGGTGGGCCAGTCTCTTCTGCTTCGTCCCCGGCCCGGCCGATGTCGATTTTTGGCGTGGCGCCCTATTCGTCTTCGTCTTCGGGGCTGGCGTAGGGGCAGGGGCAGCCACGGGGCGGGGGACGGCGCAGGGGCAGTCGGGCCAGCTCCTGGTTGCGGGACAAGTTGTGTTCTGTCCGCTTCCTCTTCTTCACGCTGGTGGCGACGACCATTTTCTCCACGTCGGCGTTCATCGGAAGCCCTCCCGCGGCCCTTAGAGATACGGTCAACGCGGGTGAGGGAGGCTGCTGCGGATTGCCTCCAGAGGTGAGCAGGGCCAAATCAAGGTCCATTCCGCCGGGATCCGGCCACGGTGTTGTAGGAGAAGGTGGGGCCGTGAAATCGGGGGCGGCGGGGACGGGGGAAGAGCTGAAACAACTCGCGCGCAAACAACCTGTGGAGTGCGGGTTGCGTCCGGGTCAGCCTCCCAATCCCTCTTTGTACAGGTCGACGGACGATTTTCAGGTCAACCCTCAATTTTTTTTACGGATCGCAACATTTACGGGTGTTGGTTGGCGATGTTTCTTTGCCTAAACCCGTAAACTGACGGTTATTATAAAGGTTTGCCCCTTTTATGTGTGCTGTTAGTCATGCTCTAACCAGGTCCTCATAAATCCATGTTTAATTTTATCTTTGTTAAGTTAAATAGAGTACTCTCTCCGTCCAAAAATAATTGATTTAAATTTGTCTACATTTGTAGGTATCTAAACCCATTTTTAGTGTATAGATACATGCGAATCCTACTTTATGGTACTTCCTACTACCCATATTAGTTGACTTGCATCTGTTAAATTTTGGATAAACCTATATATTAAATAGTGTCTAGATTTATCCAAATCTAAACAAAATTGATCAATTAATATAGGTAAGATGGAGTACATATTTTTCGACCAGCCATGAGAGGAGATCTCCCTGCCGGCGTAGATTCTGGTGCCTCTTTTTTTTGGAAATGGATGCATTTATTAACAAAAGTTTAATGTTTACACCCAGCCTCTGCATAACCAAGATGCACACAGCCACACGAACGACAGAACTAAGGCAAAAAAAGACAAGCATTACAAAAAAGCATTATCAAAGAAAAGTCTAGAATCTAAGGTAGATCAATCCTCAGATCACGCGGCCATCCATGTCGGGGGAAATATCCTCGCCATGTCCTCCAATCGCGTACATCCCTCCACCAATAAATCGTGAAACTCCATGTGTTGGAGAATATTTCATGATCGGAGGATAGTCGTGGCTCGATAAATAACCTGTAGAGGAGAAGACACAATGTTATTAAAAATCTTGTCATTTCAACAAAGTCACAGCGACCATATAATGGCAAGCGCTCCCACCCTGTTCTGTACTTATCAACAATTCCATGCAACCAATTACCAAAAACATTGGTTACATAACGTGGAGGAGATAAACCAGAAGCTATTTGGATGAATGACCATATAGAGCGAGCAAATTTGAAATGGAAGAACAAATGGCGAATTGTCTCATCTTGATGATAAAAACACATTATGTAGTTCCATGCCAATTCCTCTTTGCAAGATTATCTTTTGTTACAATTACCCCTTTCCGTAGATACATGCAAATATCTTCGTCTTAAGGGGTATTTTCATTTTCCAAATTTTACTATTATCATCGATCGGGATATCAGGTTGGACCAAAGCTTAGCCAACAGAATTTTTTTACCACTTTCTAGTAATTTCCATTTGAACACGTCAACACCGTCCGACAATTGTATCATGAATAATTGTAATAGTAGATTTTTCCAAGATAACAGTCTAGGCCCAATGAGACTTCTTCTGAAAGACACATTAGGAGGATAGTCTTCCATCACTATGGAAATTGTATCCCCTTTGTTTCTAACAAACAAATATAGAGTTGGATGTTGTTCGCGAAGAGTAGTTTGGCCAAGACACTTATCTTCCCAAAACCTAATCTGTGATCCATCCTTAATCTCGAAAGCACCAAAACAAAAGAAATGTTTCTTGGGGGCCATAAGACCCTCCCAAAAATGTGAATCCCCGGGTTTCCAAACCACTTGAGACACAACTTTAGACCCCACATATTTCCTTCATAACATGGTTTGCCAAACACCATCTTCTGTAAGTAGTTTAAAAAGCCATTTGCCCATAAGCGCTGTGTTTTTGACTTGCAAATCGTGTATGCCCAGTCCACCAAACTCCTTCGGGCGGCAAACCATATTCCATCTGGCCAGTCGATATTTCTTTTTCTCACTATCTCCTTGCCAAAAGAATCTTGACCGGAAATAATCCACTTTGTTCAAGGCCCGTTTTGGTAATTGGAAAAACGAGATCATATACACTACCATATAAGTACTGAATTTCTGAGTACTAATCTTCCACCAAGGGATAGCAATTTGCCTTTCTAACTATTAAGACGTTTTTGTAGTCTTTCCTCAACAAGTTTCCATTCAGCAAGTGTGATACGCCGATAATGAATCGGTATTCCCAAATAGTTGATTGGAAACTGACCCTGACCACAGCCGAAAAGTTCATCATATAGGTGGGCCTCGTTTTGGGCCTCGCCGAAACAATACAAATCACTCTTATGGAAGTTTATTTTAAGTCCAGATAGCTGCTCGAATGCTGATTATATTAATTTCAGATTCTTAGCCTTCTCCAGATCATGTTCCATAAAAAGTATTGTGTCATCGGCATATTGAAGAATAGAAAGTCCACCATCAATAAGATGTGTAACTAATCATTCAATTTGATCATCAGCCTTTGCTCTATCAATAAGGATAGACAACCTATTAGCCACTATATTAAATAGTAAAAGCGATAATGGATCCCCTTGTCTCAGTCCTTTCTTGGTCTGGAAGTATTTGCTAGTATCTTCATTTACTTTAATGGCAACACTACCCCCAGACACAAACGACTGAATAAGAGCGTGCCACTCCTCCGAAAAACCTTTCATGCAGAGTGTTTGTTGGAGGAAAGACCAATTAACTTAGTCGTATGCCTTCTCCAAGTCAATCTTGAACAGTACACCATTTAATTTTTTTGAGTGTAGTTCATGGATTGTTTCATGAAGAATTACAACACCGTCTAGGATATTTCTTCCCTGCATGAACGCAGTTTGAGATGGACTAACAACATTATCAGCAACTGAGTTTAGTCTAATCGTGGCAACTTTAGTAAAAATCTTAAAGCTAACGTTAAGTAAGCAGATTGGACGATATTGTTGTATACATTCTGCATTGTTAACCTTAGACAGTAAAATTACATTGCCAAAGCAAGTCTAAAGAGATCCAATTGACTAACTTGTAAAAACCCAAACAAATTCATTAGGTCCTCCTTGATAACGACCCAGAATTTTTGGTAAAATTCTGCTGGGAAGCCATCCGGTCCTGGTGCTTTGTTATGTTCCATTTGAAAAACCGCTTTCTTGACCTCTTCCTTAGTATATGAGGCAGTTAGAAAGCTATTTTCTTCATCAGAAACCTGGGGGATATCGGTCGTTTGGGACTAATCCAGAGAGAAAGAATTTTCCGCTGGGGCCCCAAACAAGGATTTATAATAAGTAGTGATATATGACTTCAGATGCTCCTGTCCCTCAATCATACCTTCATCCTGAATCAGAGAGTGAATAAGTTTCTTCTCATGTTTGCCATTGGCAACAACATGGAAGTACCTAGTATTCGCATCTCCTTCCAGAATGAAATTTGCTTTAGAGTGTTGGTACCATTTTAGTTCCTCCTTGCGCAGAAGTCAGGCTATCTCTACATTCGACTGGATTTTAAGCTCAATTGCTTGTGCAATTAACGGCCTGACCTCCGCGGAAGCCTCTAAGTCATCAATTATAGATGTTAGGCGTAGTTTTTTGTTTTTAAGGATACCAACTGTGTGCCTAGCCCAGCCCCGAAGGAACTTGCGTAAAGCACGCATTTTGTTATTCCATCATAGGATAGGCGTTTGTCCACCGACCGGTTTCTCCCAAATAGCCTTAACCATCTCGTAAAAACCATCACGGATCATCCATCCGAGTTCAAATTTAAACTCATTCATAGACTTCCGTGGCGGTGATCAAAAACATAAAAGTAAAGGAGCATGATCCGACAAAACATCAATACGCTCTAGAGCGCGAACAGTTACCATAGGGAACTTTTGTTCTCAGTCAGTATCCATAAGCACTCTATCTAAATTTTCGTATGCTGGCTCCGGAAGACTATTAGCCCATGTAAATTTCCTTTCTAACATTGTACCTCTCTCAAGTCCAGACTATCTATAATACCATTGAACAGAAAAGTCCAATGTTTATCAAACCGGCCCCGACTTTTATCGTGAGGGAATCTGAGCAAATTAAAATCCCCTCCTATAAGAATAGGATATGGAATGTTCTTTGCCAAATTCACAAGCTCCCGTAAAAAGTAAGCCTTATAAACATCCTGGGCGGCCCCATATACGGTGACTAAAGACCATGTGAAATTATCAGCCTTGTGTAACACCCTCAGAATCGGCCCTATGCAGGTTTTAGCGATTCCCGCCAAACCCGCATAGAATCGATTCAAAGGTGCCCACCAGGCACTTGCGTGCGGGTGGAAAACGAAGTAATAACATTACACAACAGTCCTCGATGGGACCCACAGAACAGATATATATACAACAGCGACTCAATGAGTCAAGAATATGGATATACAGTACAAAGATCCAAATCACCTTGAAACGATATAGCGTCCGAGTACGGACAAGATGCAAATTGAGCTAAGAGCCCTGAAGAATAACCAATGGCGTCCATAACCCTGCCCAGGCCAAGCCGGAAGGGTAACCCTGCTAACGACGTCGATCTCAAAACCTGCTTAAACAAAAGGGGTGCCGACAAAGGGCAAAGGAAAAAGAGAGAGCGGTTAGTACTGAGGCCAGTACACGGCGAGGCTAGAATTCGGCGGTCCTCGCCTACATAGGTATGTTGGACTGAAGCGGCAGCGCAGCATGCACTAAACAACCTATAGAGACTCAGTATAACTGTCGGCTACCAGAGAGGGATAAGAAGGACCTATTCGGAACCATCCTGATACTACCACAAACATACCCATCCTGGTATTTCCCCCCTCGATACCAAACGAGGAAGTCAACTGAGGAACTCACACAGTTGGCAGTTTTATTCATTCCGTTATAGTGGCGGCAATTACTAGTCAAATAAAGATGGCATGAGTCATCCTGATATAATAAGCAGTGGGCAGTTTTAGTTAACCGTTCCGTTGTAGTTGCAACACTTACTAGTCAGATACGATTAGCATGAGATATCCCCAAACCCAGCAGTTGTTGGTACTTTTACTTAGCCATTCCGTTGCAGTGAAGCTGATTACTGGTCATATCAGATACAAGTCAAATTATAGCAGTAAACTTTAGTTATAGTTGTCTATGATCGAGACCTGTGCTCCAAGTCATCCATAACCGCGGACACGGCTTCTCGAAAAGATTTAACCCTGCAGGGGTGCACCAAAGTATCCACACGCACCTACACCCTTGTTGTCGGATCAGGTAGGTACAAGATCACAAAACATACACCCAACGGTATGTCGACGGGGTTTCAGACACGACGTTTCCCAGACCCAAAGCAAGCACGGGGGGCCACCCCACTAAGCTACCCGCAACGAAGTCGGCCGGTCTCCGAGACGGACTCTGGGTTTGTGGAGACGGTTGTAAACGACTGGGAACCCGAAACTCTCGGGCTTGTCGATACAGTGAAAACGTGTCACGATCCTAAACAGTACAGGTGCTCCTCGCACAATCGTAAATAAAGCAGTAAAGCATGGCATAAGTACATAATAGTAATAAAGCCCCAAACTAATTGTGTCCCACAGTACAGTACTTGGAATCAGGTACTAAATCGATGGGGGTGCCCATACACCCCACCTGTGGTTAGCGCGCTCGATCTCGGAACAGGTGTCAAGAACTTGGGGTCCTACGGGACACAAGTGGACGGTTAACAACCAAATAACATCTATTGCCCACCTGTGCCTCTGCATTTACCTACTTCAATTTTAGTTATTAAACAGTAATTAAAGTAAACGATAATTAAAGACATGATCATCTCCAACCTTAAACATACGGCAATACTCCAACAACTGTGGTACTTGACGACACGCAACAACACTTGACCAAGCGACTACGACACGCAGGTCCCACTAACTACCAAACAACAGGTAATAGGATGTGTCCAAGGCAATATAAGGCTGCAAGGGATATCACGGGTACGAAAACTAGAGCAACGCAACACAGATAGCAATAGATCAACAGGAGGGAATAAATACTATAAAAGTAAGATAGGTAGAAAGGGGGAGATGCTCGCCTGAAAACATTGCCGAAGGTTCATCCGAAGATCGGGTCGACACTCGCATCAACTCATCGGCCTATTTCGTGAAGAAGCAAAGCACTAGAAGAAACACCGGATGCACTATTTAATACTACGGCAAAAGATCGGGCATGATGCATATAGGATGTATGATATGGCAAAGATGCGATGCAATTAGGCAATATTAAGCGGAATCGGGGTCCCGGAAATTAATTAGATGGTTCATGTTGTTTAGATACCCCACATCTTAAATGTTGTCTTAACATGGTAAAAGGTGACACCGGTTCGCTATGCCAATTTAAATGGAGTCCGGAATAAGACAAAGATATCCCGCATATAGACTCCATATTTAATTATGCGGTGAATCGGCATAATGCCCCCAAACCACAGACAAGTATGCATGCATGAACAATTTAATATGCATCAGTTGATAACATCATATTATAAAATAATGGGGTCTCGGATAGGGGGTCACATAGGGTTCGACGATCTTGGGGTTCGCCGAGGGTTCGGGGTTGGTCTCAGGGTTTCGGATCTTCGGGAGGGTCGGTCTTCGAACTCCGGGGTCGGTCTTCGGATCTCAACATGGGCCGGTCTTGGTGACGATCTTGTCCGATGGGGATCTTGGTTCAACATCATCGCGGTCTTCGGGTCCGAGAGGTAGATCTTGGCGTCCGAGGGGAAGTTCATGTCGTATCCATGTCGACGACCTTGGCGTTCAGGGGGGAGTTCTCGGTGTTCCGTGTTGGCGGCCTTGGCGGTTATCGGGTTCGGTCTTCGACTCCGTGTAGATGGTCAAGGCGGTTCCGAGGGGGAGATCTTCGGGAGTGGCATTGTTCTTCCATGGCGATCTTGACTTGGAACCTGTACTATCTTTGGATGGCGCGGGCTTGGATCATCTCGGGCCAAAGTGGTGTGTTCGAGTAGCAACAATGCCGACACCACCATCTTGTTCCACAAACACATCTTCTAGTCTTGATCGGGTCATCATCCAGACATCTCCATGTATGTACTTCACTGGAACCCAGCACATCAAGGCAAGGGTACCGTTGGGCCTCTTCAATGCATGTCGTGCTTGCATCTGGAACAGGTACGCGGACGTGCAGCTCCTGGCTTGAGGAAGAACACGACAGAGGAAGCTCTGCAGGGGCCCACGAGGACCGGCAACCTGGACGGAGGTGTGGAACAGCAGCCCGTCGACGACAGGCAGAGCTTGCTGCTGGGGATGGGGAAGGGGGCTGGGCCGGTGGTCACCCTGGCACAGAGATCTCGGGACGGTCCCATGGCGCGGTCGAGGACGACAGGGGACGGCGGAGCTCTGCGACGCATAGAGGGCGACGGGGAGGGAGCTTGCACGGCGGAGAGGGGATGCGGGGTCGAGATGACCGGCCTGAGCGAGGCCCCTGGCAGCAGGGCGGCGGAGGACCACGGACAAGGAGTGCTGGCGTCGGGGGCGTGCGAAGGCGGCGCCGTCGGCCCCGGGGGCGGCCAGGCGTCGCATAAGAAGGGGTGGGGAGGTCCCCTGGCAGCGGACAGAGGAGGCCCCGGCGGCGGACGCGCTGGTCGAGGCGGAGGGCGGTCGGAGGCGGGGCGAGCGAGGGCGGCCAGAGGAGCTCGGCGGCGAGGTGGAGAAGTCCGGCGAGGCGGGGGCCCGCAGGGTTGCCGGGCCGGGTGGGTCGAGGGAGGCCTCGATGAGGACGGCGGGGCAGAGCGGACAAGGAGGAGGTCGGCGGCACGGTGAGGCAGAGGGGGAGCGGCGGCGGTTGCTGCGGGACAGGGAGAGAGGGGGCGGCCAGGAGAGAGACGTGGGGTGGATGGTGGCGTGCGTGGCGGGGTGGGGAAGGAGAGAGCGGGGTCGGGGTGGGCCAGGAGGTGAGCAGGGGGGTGCGGGACGGTGGGACCGGGGTGGAAGGGAGAGGGGGTGGAGTGGGTCAGCAGGTGGTGGTTGGGGGCGTGTGTGGCTGCGTGTGTGTGAGGTAGTGGGGTGGGTCCGGCTGGCTGAGGTGGCGGCATGGGAGTGTATGGGGGGAAGAGAGTGGTGAGGTGGCGGTTTGCGAATGGTCGGGGTGACGTGGAGGGGGGCTGGGTAGGTTAGGGTGGGGTAGGAAAATATTTTGGGTAGGCTGGTTTTGTACTAGGGGTGGCCGACTGGGTCGGATCGGCCCGATACGGCTGCCCCCTAAAATAATTAAACATTTTATTTATTTTAAACGGGCCTTTTGCAAACCGTGGTTAGTCAAAACAAAATATTTCGGAGACCCGGGTTTTAATTTGAAATCAAGACGGGGCGTTTAGAAAACAAAATCAGGCTTTTCGAAAATAGTTTTATGCAAACAAATGCAAGATGACATGACGATGCTCAAATGCAATGTGGCATGATGACATGATCATGCGGTCATGATGATGCAATGCACAAAAACAACGCGATTTTCTAGTAGTGGTTTTTGCGGGGCGCCACAATTCGACACCACTAACAATGGATCTCGCCCTCGAGATCCGCCGCATGGTACCGGGAAGAAGGGCGGCGATCTGAATCTTCTCGCATCGTGTAGATCCTCGCGACACCACTAAAAAGAGGTCGTTGTCCGTGATCGTCAAGAGAACACTCCGGGAACAAAGGGCGAAGGTAGAGGTATCCACAAATAAATCCACCTCTAGCTCCGATGGAAAGAAGGAACCGATGCATTCTCATCCACTTCAATGTACAAAAGCGAATAGAAGGGGTAGTCGGCATGGGGGCCAATCCATCACGCACCCAAACTATTACTCCGCACAATCAGTGGAAAAGCGTGCAACCATTCTCAGAATCAGACTGAAGATCTCGACAATCGAGGTTTAGAAACAAAGGAGTGATGCAGACTCTGCATCGGATCTGGCGTAGATGATGTCGTCGCGTCGGAAAACACCGGAAGGCACAAACAAGGAACAAAGAATGGTACCAGAGTAGACGGATTCCTCAGACAGCATGAACACCGGATGGTAGAACACCGTTATCAAAGGAGGAAGCGAAACCCTGAAGGTACGACGGAACCCAACCCCGAGAAATCCTGGACTCGAAGAGAGAGAAGAGAGCGGATTCAAAACACGCAGAGGTGAGAGGAGAGCAGCAGAGGGGTAAGGAGTAAAATCAGGCCTAATCAGAACTATCCAACCGATTTATCAAAAATAGTTTTGACACTCTACTTCGGCCGTTAGCTAGGTTATCCTACAGGCTGGACTTGTGGGGTATCGCAACTGCTGAGCTCTGATACCACTCTGTAACACCCTCAGAATCGGCCCTATGCAGGTTTTAGTGATTCCTGCCAAACCCGCATAGAATCGATTCAAAGGTGCCCACCAGGCACTTGCGTGCGGGTGGAAAACGAAGTAATAACATTACACAACAGTCCTCGATGGGACCCACGGAACAGATATATATACAACAGCGACTCAATGAGTCAAGAATACGGATATACAGTACAAAGATCCAAATCACCTTGAAACAATATAGCGTTCGAGTACGGACAAGATGCAAATTGAGCTAAGAGCCCTGAAGAATAACCAATGGCGTCCATAACCCTGCCCAGGCCAAGCCGAAAGGGTAACCCTGCTAACGACGTCGATCTCAAAACCTGCTTAAACAAAAGGGGTGCCGACAAAGGGCAAAGGAAAAAGAGAGAGCGGTCAGTACTGAGGCCAGTACACGGAGAGGCTAGAATTCGGCGGTCCTCGCCTACATAGGTATGGTGGACTGAAGCGGCAGCGCAGCATGCACTAAACAACCTATAGAGACTCAATATAACTGTCGGCTACCAGAGAGGGCTAAGAAGGACCTATTCGGAACCATCCTGATACTACCACCAAACATACCCATCCTGGTATTTCCCCCCTCGATACCAAACGAGGAAGTCAACCGAGGAACTCACACATTTGGCAGTTTTATTCATTCCGTTATAGTGGCGGCAATTACTAGTCAAATAAAGATGGCATGAGTCATCCTGATATAATAAGCAGTGGCAGTTTTAGTTAACCGTTCCGTTGTAGTTGCAACACTTACTAGTCAGATACGATTAGCATGAGATATCCAAACCCAGCAGTTGTTGGTACTTTTACTTAGCCATTCCGTTGCAGTGAAGCTGATTACTGGTCATATCAGATACAAGTCAAATTATAGCAGTAAACTTTAGTTATAGTTGTCTATGATCGAGACCTGTGCTCCAAGTCGTCCATAACCGCGGACACGTCTTCTCGAAAAGATTTAACCCTGCAGGGGTGCACCAAAGTATCCACACGCACCTACACCCTTGTTGTCGGATCAGGTAGGTACAAGATCACAAAACATACACCCAACGGTATGTCGACGGGGTTTCGGACACGATGTTTCCCAGACCCAAAGCAAGCACGGGGGGCCACCCCACTAAGCTACCCGCAACGAAGTCGGCCGGTCTCCGAGACGGACTCTGGGTTTGTGGAGACGGTTGTAAACGACTGGGAACCCGAAACTCTCGGGCTTGTCGATACAGCGAAAACGTGTCACGATCCTAAACAGTACAGGTGCTCCTCGCACAATCGTAAATAAAGCAGTAAAGCATGGCATAAGTACAGAATAGTAATAAAGCCCCAAACTAATTGTGGCCCCCAGTACAGTACTTGGAATCAGGTACTAAATCGATGGGGGTGCTCATACACCCCACCTGTGGTTAGCGCGCTCGATCTCGGAACAGGTGTCAAGAACTCGGGGTCCTACGGGACACAAGTGGACGGTTAACAACCAAATAACATATATTGCCCACCTGTGCCTCTGCATTTACCTACTTCAATTTTAGTTATTAAACAGTAATTAAAGTAAACAATAATTAAAGCCATGATCATCTCCAACCTTAAACATACGGCAATACTCCAACAACTGTGGTACTTGACGACACGCAACGGCACTTGAGCAAGCGACTACGACGCGCAGGTCCCACTAACTACCAAACAACAGGTAATAGGATGTGTCCAAGGCAATATAAGGCTGCAAGGGATATCACGGGTACGAAAACTAGAGCAACGCAACACAGATAGCAATAGATCAACAGGAGGGAATAAATACTATAAAAGTAAGATAGGTAGAAAGGGGGGAGATGCTCGCCTGAAAACATTGCCGAAGGTTCATCCGAAGATCGGGTCGACACTCGCATCAACTCATCGTCCTATTCCGTGAAGAAGCAAAGCACTAGAAGAAACACTGGATGCACTATTTAATACTACGGCAAAAGATCGGACATGATGCATATAGGATGTATGATATGGCAAAGATGTGATGCAATTAGGCAATATTAAGCGGAACCGGGGTCCCGGCAATTAATTAGATGGTTCATGTTGTTTAGATACCCCACATCTTAAATGTTGTCTTAACATGGTAAAAGGTGACACCGGTTCGCTATGCCAATTTAAATGGAGTCCGGAATAAGACAAAGATATCCCGCATATAGACTCCATATTTAATTATGCGGTGAATCGGCATAATGCCCCCAAACCATAGACAAGTATGCATGCATGAACAATTTAATATGCATCAGTTGATAACGTCATATTATAAAATAATGGGGTCTCGGATAGGGGGTCACATAGGGTTCGACGATCTTGGGGTTCGCCGAGGGTTCGGGGTTGGTCTCAGGGTTTCGGATCTTCGGGAGGGTCGGTCTTCGAACTCCGGGGTCGGTCTTCGGATCTCAACATGGGCCGGTCCTGGTGACGATCTTGTCCGATGGGGATCTTGGTTCAACATCATCGCGGTCTTCGGGTCCGAGAGGTAGATCTTGGCGTCCGAGGGGAAGTTCATGTCGTATCCGTGTCGACGACCTTGGTGTTCAGGGGGGAGTTCTCGGTGTTCCGTGTTGGCGGCCTTGGCGGTTATCGGGTTCGGTCTTCGACTCCGTGTAGATGGTCAAGGCGGTTCCAAGGGGGAGATCTTCGGGACTGGCATTGTTCTTCGATGGCGATCTTGACTTGGAACCGGTACTATCTTCGGATGGCGCGGGCTTGGATCATCTCGGGCCAAAGTGGTGTGTTCGAGTAGCAACAATGCCGACACCACCATCTTGTTCCACAAACACATCTTCTAGTCTTGATCGGGTCATCATCCAGACATCTCCATGTATGTACTTCACTGGAACCCAGCACATCAAGGCAAGGGTACCGTTGGGCCTCTTCAATGCATGTCGTGCTTGCATCTGGAACAGGTACGCGGACGTGCAGCTCCTGGCTTGAGGAAGAACACGACGGAGGAAGCTCTGCAGGGGTCCACGAGGACCGGCAACCAGGACGGAGGTGTGGAACAGCAGCCCGTCGACGACAGGCAGAGCTTGCTGCTGGGGATGGGGAAGGGGGCTGGGCCGGTGGTCACGCTGGCGCAGAGATATCGGGACGGTCCCATGGCGCGGTCGAGGACGACAGGGGACGGCGGAGCTCTGCGACGCGCAGAGGGCGACGGGGAGGGAGCTTGCACGGCGGAGAGGGGATGCGGGGTCGAGCTGACCGACCTGAGCGAGGCCACTGGCAGCAGGGCGGCGGAGGAACACGGACAAGGAGTGCTGGCGTCGGGGGCGTGCGGAGGCGGCGCCGTCAGCCCCGGGGGCGGCCATGCGTCGCAGAAGAAGGGGTGGGGAGGGCCCCTGGCAGCGGACAGAGGAGGCCCCGGCGGCGGACGCGCTGGTCGAGGCGGAGGGCGGTCGGAGGCGGGGCGAGCGAGGGCGGCCAGAGGAACTCGGAGGCGAGGTGGAGAAGTCCGGCGAGGCGGGGGCCCGCAGGGTTGCCGGGCCGGGTGGTTCGAGGGAGGCCTCGATGAGGACGTCGGGGCGGAGCGGACAAGGAGGAGGTCGGCGGCGCGGTGATGCAGAGGGGGAGCGGCGGCGGTTGCTGCGGGACAGGGAGAGAGGGGGCGGCCAGGAGAGAGACGTGGGGTGGGTGGTGGCGTGCGTGGCGGGGTGGGGAAGGAGAGAGCGGGGTCGGGGTGGGCCAGGGGGTGAGCAGGGGGGTGCGGGACGGTGGGACCGGGGTGGAAGGGAGAGGGGGTGGAGTGGGTCAGCAGGTGGTGGTTGGGGGCGTGTGTGGCTGCGTGTGTGTGAGGTAGTGGGGTGGGTCCGGCTGGCTGAGGTGGCGGCATGGGAGTGGATGGGGGGAAGGGAGTGGTGAGGTGGCGGTTTGCGAATGGTCGGGGTGAGGTGGAGGGGGGCTGGGTAGGTTAGGGTGGGGTAGGAAAATATTTTGGGTAGGCTGGTTTTGTACTGGGGGTGGCCGACTGGGTCGGATCGGCCCGGTACGGCTGCCCCCTAAAATAATTAAAAATTTTATTTATTTTAAACGGGCCTTTTGCAAACCGTGGTTAGTCAAAACAAAATATTCCGGAGACCCGGGTTTTAATTTGAAATCAAGACGGGGCGTTTAGAAAACAAAATCAGGCTTTTCGAAAATAGTTTTATGCAAACAAATGCAAGATGACATGACGATGCTCAAATGCAATGTGGCATGATGACATGAGCATGCGGTCATGATGATGCAATGCACAAAAACAACGCGATTTTCTAGTAGTGGATTTTGCGGGGCGCCACACCTTGTTACGGATATGGAGTTTTATAAAAATATCTCCCACCGAAGTAGCTAAAACTTCCATAGTCTCATCTCGAACGCCTAACGGGATCCCCCCAGATCGACCACGCGGTGAACGTGATATCCATGTAAAGTCCACTCCACTAGAAAGGCGACTGAGTAGAGCTTGTGAAAAATCTCGTCTACCAGTCTCAGAAATACCCAAAAAATCCAAATTATGGTCTCTCGCACAATCAGCAAAGAATAAATGTTTAGCCAAGTCCTGAAGACCTCTGCTATTTGAAAACATTTTATTTATTGAGAAACTATAGGAGATTTGGATACACGGGATCTCTTGCGCGACCGCTGGCTCTTTGATTTTCGATCAGAAGCTTTCAGCTCATACATAGAGGCAAGCCCAGACTCATCAAAGTCCACCTCCGACACTTCATCGACTAAGTGAGAAAGGACTTGACCATCTACTGTGGCATGCAACTCCTCCTCCTCGGTTAG
Source organism: Avena sativa (assembly GCA_916181665.1). Lineage (NCBI taxonomy): Eukaryota > Viridiplantae > Streptophyta > Magnoliopsida > Poales > Poaceae > Avena > Avena sativa. The sequence goes on from OV702281.1 coordinate 6,446,142, forward strand.
TGAAGTATCAGAAAGTACACCGACCTTAGGAGTAACCGTTAGACGGTCAACCTCCATGTGTCGCAAAACATTAGAAGAAAAAGATACCTCTTGTACAGAGCTACCCAAACTAATGCCAACATTGGCTAGTTTAGAAGAAATAACAGGAGTAGAAAAGGACAAAAAGGATTTCGAAGAACTTATTATACATGTCGAATCTAAGTTCTTATCCGCCTTATGCCGCATGGCCTTGACCATGGAGTCCTCATCAGTCGCGGACGCCTCAGAGGCATCGACTCCATGGCGCGCGCTCCGCCTGAAGGAAGTACCACTCCCCAATGTAGGAGAGACGTCCCGAAGAATCTCCATGTCCTTCCTGACCAGGGAGACGCGGTCATCCAGCACGTCACGGTCGGTCAAACCTGCCTGGGTCGGACCAAGCACAAATCATCCTGAAGCTGGTCACGAACGTCACGATCAGCCGACCCCTCCTGGGTCAGCTTCCGCGAATACACCGAAGGAACAACCTCCTCAAGTACAGGAGTAGAAACAGGAATGGAACTGCCCAAAATTGTAGGGGTTCATAGCATGGAAAACAAAAAAATTCTACCGCATGCACACAAACAAGCCAAGATCTATCTACTAGATTGTAGCAACGAGTCGATAGAGGAACTTACCCTCAAAGATTCCAAAGCGGTTAAAGAGAGCAGATTCTCGTGGGTGATGTAGTCGTACACTTGCTGATCTCAAGATCGCGTAGACGATCCTTCCGGTGCTGCGTTCCGGCAGCGCTCCCGCAGTCGGTCACACGTTCGATACTCGACGAAGACCTTCCTCTCCCTTGTTCCAGCAGGCAGCGGAGGTTGTAGCACTCTCCTCGCGATTCCGGCAGCACAACGGCGTGGTACCGGAAGTAGAGGGGAGATCTCGCAGGGCTTCGCCTTAAGCCGGAGCGAGTATGGTGGACTATGAGAGAGCCCTCGACGATCTAGGGTTTAGACACGCCGAGGAAGAGGTTTAGAGCCGGCGGCTAGGGCTTGGTGGTGCCCAAGTCGGCGGCAAGGAGAACCCTGGGAGGCGGCGGCAGCTGCATGAGGTGGTGGCGCCAAGCTAGGGTTTAGAGGTAGGAACTTGTGTGTCTAGGAGGGAGCCCTGCCCCTCCTTATATAGGTGGAGGGGCCGGCCGGCCAAGGGGAGGGAGGGGAGTCCCTCCCCAACTCGGCTTGGGTGGTGCGCCGCCGGTTGGAGGAGGGAAACCCTCCCCAACTCGGTTTCCCACTCCTCCTCCTCTTTCCAAAACTTGCCGTTTGACTTTCAAACTAGCCGTTTGACTTTTCAAACTAGGATTTGAATAAACCCTCTATTTTGAACAGCGATGACACTGAGTACATGATGCAATCATATCAACTTGATATAACACATTCATGTACCCTTCCCCCCCGGAGTGTCGGACATTCCGGAACCTTCTAGAACATTCCCGATGAAAACACCGGAACCATTCTCCATCTCCGAAACAGGACTTTCCTTATATGAATCTTATTCTCCGGACCATTCCGGATCTCCTCGTGATATCCCGAATCCCATTCGAGACTCCGAACAACATCCGGTCTCTTTCTCATCATTCCATAACTACTCAAACAACGTCGAATCCTTAAGTGTGTCTCCCTATGGTTCGTGAATTATGCGGACATGATCGAGACACTTCTCCGAACAATAACCAATAGAGGAATCTGGAAATTCATATGGCTCCCACATATTTCTACGATTACTTTGCGATCGAATGAACCACTTACATACGATACCAATTTCCCTTTGTCTCACGATAGTTTACTTATCCGAGGTTTTGATCGTCGGTATCTCTGCATACCTAGTTCAACCTCGTTACCGATAAGTACTCTTTTCTCGTTCCCGTGGTATGTGATCCCTTGTGAGCCAGTCACATGCTTGCAAGCTAATTAGATGAAATTTCACCGAGAGGGCCCAGAGTATATCTATCCGTCATATGGATGGACAAATCCCACTCTTGATCCATGTGCCTCAACACATACTTTCCGAACACTCAATGCCACCTTTATAGCCACCCAGTTACGGTGTGGTGTTTGATGTCATCAAAGCATCCTTCCGGTGATGGTGATTAGCATGATCTCATGGTCGAAGGAATTAGGTTACTATGTATCAGAAAGCTTATAGCAAATGAACTATATTAAATGACTTGATCTTTATGCTACGCTTAACTATAGGAGTATGTCCATCACATCATTCTCCTAATGATATGACCCTGTTGTTAATAACATCTCTATGTTCATGATCAGGAAACTATGATCATATATTAACCAACAAGCTAGTTTAACAAGAGGCTTTACTAGGGACTCTTTTATGTGTACAAATCACACAAGTATTAATGTTTCCGGTTAATACAATTATAGCATGGTATGTAAACATTTATCATAAGTATGAAGATATGATAATAACCACTTTATTATTGCCTCTTGGGCATATCTCCAACAGTCTCCCACTTGCACTAGAGTCAATAATCTAGTTCAAACCTTTGTGTATTCAATACCTATGGCTTTCCGGTGTTGTATGTACACGATTGCTAGTGGTCAACTGATCTCTGGATCTGACACTTCCAGGTCCGTGTGTAATTGCATGTCTTTGCGTCTCTACGCGTCACTCATTCTCTAATGAGATGGCTTCGTACAAATTTGGTCATTTGGTGCGATCTTTAGTTCTTTGGGGTTAAAAACATGTTGATAATATTGTCGTACAATATATTTTCATAGTATTATCCCACTGTGAACTACACCTAGTTTGATAACAAACTACTTGACACAAATGCCCTCTTTTGCTGCTAAAATAGCAGTCATACACTTAGCCTTTTGTTGTAGTATCTGTCACAATGTCTTTAACTTTGGAACTCATCCAAATCCATTATGGAACTCACTTTCCATTATATTGTGCCACCCTTGGTTTAGATTGAGATAAACTTAATTTGTACTTTGTGACAAAACTAGTATCAATGTAGTACTTTTACAATGAACTAACCATCTATTTGTCACTTCTACAAATAATATACTCTTAGTTCTTCCAAAAGATCATAAGAATATTCTTACTATTGTCCAATGATCATCTTATGAATCATTCTGATATATGCTCACAACATTTAGAGAATAGGACATATCTGGATTTGTACATATCACAGTATGATTGATATAAATACTCTTTGTGATCAAGTATCAATCTATACTTGAATCTTGTTTCACTTACCAAATGTCAATACATTTGAATATATCATCAATATTGAACTCATTCAATCCTTTCTGTGCGACAAGAAACTTTCTTGTAGTTTCTATATTGAACTCATTCAATATCTCGTCTATGTACTTCTGGAACAACCATATTAGCGTCTATTCATGCCAAATATTTGGGTTTTGCCTAAGTCTTTCATCGAGATGAAATTCTTATCCTGTGTCAATAAAATATACATCTTTTCCAATCAACAATATGTCCTCCACATAATGTATTAGAAATATGTCTTAGCGCTCCCACTTAATTTCTTGCAAATGCAAGCATCTTCATTGTCTCTGATGAAATTAAACTCTTTTAACAGTTTCATCATAGTGAATATTCCAACTCCGCTATGCTTACTTCAACCATTGAAGTTTGCATATGCTTTTAGCATCCTTTGAATTAACAAAACCCTATGGACCATGTTATGCACATGTCCTAGGTAACAATTCTATTAGAAGAACTTGTTTTGTTTATTCAACTACAACATAACAAAATTATATGTAGTGGTTTCTATATTAATCCGTCTAGACTAAATATCGCTATGAAAGATCAGATCTTGTCATAGTCAACCTTTGAACATTGTTGTGAACTCTTTCCCAACATGTCGACTATTTCATAGATGTGCAACATCCATGTCTATTTATTTATAGATCCAAACACAACTGTAAGGTCTTACACCTTTCTCGAGGTTCCTTCAAGTTCAAAACTTTATTTCTCATGTATGGAACTATCACGGATTTTATGGCTTCAAGCCATTTGACGGAGTCAGGGCTCATCATCGCTTCTTTGCATGTAGTCGGATCATTATTGTCAAATAATGATTTAACTCTCAAATCTTGGTATTTGATTGTTTACCCGACCTACTTGTTTCAATAGGAACTTGGATCTCCGTGACCACAACCTTTGAGGTATGTGAGCCATGAGCATTGTTGCTACCTCCGGAACACTTTTCGGCGCTGCGCAACTTTGCACATATAGCTAAGGTTCTTTTAACCTTATCAAAGTTCTATTGTCCTCCCACTTAACTTTTCACGAAAAATTCCTTCTTAAAGAAACTTGACGTTCTAAGCAACAAACACTTTTGTCTCCGGTGTTTATGGAGGAATACTTAACAGTTATACAAAGACAGGTCCATTCGACTTTGGTTGCAAACATCTTTCTTATGCATAGCATACCAATGTTTAAGAAAGGACAACTTGGGTTTTATCCCAAACAAATAACTTTATATGGTGTCATTTCAACGGATTATGATGAAGCTCTTTTCAGTGGAAAAAACGGTAGCTAAAGCTTTTAATCTTTAAAATATAATGGCAGTTTTATGAATTATACCTTTGATCTTACCATGTCAAACAAGGTTTCATTACATATCTCGAATGCTCCATACTCTTATGGTGTTTCGGTAAATGCAAATCCACGGAACGGTTCCATAAATCTTAGGTATTATGCTAAACTTTGTAACTCAAATATCTTCCTTTATGATCTTTATCATAAACTGTTTATATTATTGGTACAATGATTTTGCACTTCATCTTGAAAGTCTTTGAACTTTTCAAATGTTTCATACTTCATCCTTATTAAGTAAATATTCATATATTCACTCAAATTTTTGGAGAAAGCATATGAAGTTGAAATCCATCGCTCTTGACTACACATATTGGACTTCGTACAACAATATGTACAAGTTCCAATAAGCTAGTCATTCGTTCCCTTTTGGCCTATGAACGAAGTTTTAATTATTTCTAGGAAAGTTTCACAAGCGTCATTTGATCAAAAATCAAAAGACTCTAAAATTCCATCCACATGGAGTTTCTTCATGTTTTCTTTCAATATAATTTAAACGGCGATGTCACTTCCTAAGTGATCTTTCAATCAATTTGTCTTTCGACATCTTTAGCACTAGTTTTATGGATGTGATTTCTCCAACGAGATTTGCGAATCCATCTTTTATGGATTACGGCAATTATTTGAACAACCCTTTTGTTCTCATAATACCTGATAAAACAAATCCTTGAAGGCAAGCTTTGATGTTTAACGAGCAACACAATAACCCTTTATTTGTTCTTGATGAACATCATCACATATTCTTTTGCTATTTACTTAGGCCACTGTAGTTCATGAATTCTGTTGATTCGTATGACGATTCACACCAACAAATTCAGTATCAAATACTTAAGAACCGCTTTGTTTAATAAGCAAAGAATATAGCCATAACATGTATATCATATATATACTTAAGCTGAACAATTCTAGTATTTTCATTTCTGCCATATACTTATGAGATTCTCTTTCAGTATTTCCTTTTCTGTTTGAAAGAATCTATCAACATTAATAGTGGAGTCATACATATGACACATAGTCCAAAGCGTGTATAGTTAAATACCAATGTCTTTGGACTTGCAGTTTGAAGTAGATCACCATCATCAAATGTTTGGTGTTCTTTCAAATTCCTTTCTTTAGTAATCTCTTGGTGTAGTAAACATTTTACCTACATCAAATATTCACCCTTATCATGGAATCGTCCATGATCAAGCTACTTTTAGCTTATAACGATGAATTACGAGTATAATGTTGCTATCCAAAACCTTTTGGAGGATTAGGACAACAAGTGTCTCCAACCCTTTGCAAATTCTCATCAAAATATGAGAACATGAACTTTGCCATATTATACTCTATCATGGTGTAACCAAAACTTCGTTTCAGATATCACAATATCTTCCACACATCATGGTTTCTGAAACAACTCTTTCAGATCCTAGATAACCTTGATATTAAGATAATCCTTTGAATATCAAGAATCATGGAGACAAACATGATACTCATACACTAACACTTGGAATTGTCACTCTTGATTTAATACCAATTATTAAACTTCATGGAGTAACCGGAATTTACTGAAAGTTTGCAATAGGACATTTAAACTTTAGATTAACACTTCAAAACAGTACGATACCAGTTTGTAAAGTAACTAACCAGAATTCTATAGTTCTATCATCTCAATTATAACTAAGCGCAAGGTGGTAAACGTATGCCAATGACTACAACAATTATGCAAATTCACTTTGAGTTAATTTATGATAAATAGTGTTCAACTTTTAATCATATTGCTGTTAAACTCCCACTCAAAACAATATCCCTCACATTGTTTTAGTGATCACACGAACCAAATCCACCATATCAAAACCGATCATCACGAGAGTTGATATAGCTTCAATGGCGACAATCAACATGGTCATCATATCTACTATATGACTCATGCTTTACCTTTCGGTGATCCGTGTTCCTGAGACCATGTCTGTACATGCTAGGCTCGTCAAGATCAAACCTTAGCTTCCGCATGAGCAAATATGGCTTGCCCACGTTGTATACACTTGCGGAATCTAACACACCCGATCATCACGTGGTGCTTCGAAACAACAAGCTTTAGCAACGGTTCTAACTAAGGGTGAAAACTTTATGACTTGAAATTCATGTGCATGAGGGATCATCTTATAATGCTACCGTCGTATACTAAGCAATACAAGATGCATAAAGGATTAACATCACATGCAATTCATAATATGTGATATGATATGGCCTTTCTTCTTTGTGCTTCCGATCTCCATCTTCTAGCACGAACATGATCTCCATCATCACCGACATTGCGTCAAGATCAATGATGCTTCTCCATGGTTGTCGTCCACCGCCTTCAACTATTACAACTACTTTGAATAGACACGCGGGTCTTAACAGAAATTAAAGACAACCATATGGCTCCTGCCGGTTGCCGACTTACAATAAGGAACATTGCATACATCATATATAATCACAATCATGGCCATATCACATCACTGCACACCCCTGCAAAACAAAGTTAGACGCCTCTACTTTCTTTGCATATTTTACGTGGTTTGGGGCTTTCAATAAGTGTCGTTCTAACTTACGAACAAGAACCACAACATTGATACTAGTATTGTTAATCACCCGTTGTAAATTGGATCTTAACTATGCTAGGAGAAACAGGCACCCGCAAAGCCACTTATGCAATACAAGTTGCATGTCAAGCGTGGAGCAAGTCTCATGAACGATGTCATGTAAGGTTAGCCCGGGCCGCTTCATCCCAACATACCGCAAGATGCAAAGTACACAAGAAGCAATCGACAATAAAAGCATCAACACCCATAATGACCATTGTGTTCTACTCGTGCAAACAGATCTACATATAGACACGGCTCTGATACCACTGTAGGGGTTCGTAGCATGGAAAACAAAAAATTTCTACCGCATGCACACAAACAAGCCAAGATCTATCTACTAGATTGTAGCAACCAGTCGATAGAGGAACTTACCCTCGAAGATTCCAAAGCGGTTAACGAGAGAAGATTCTCGTGGGTGATGTAGTCGTACACTTGCCGATCTCAAGATCGCGTAGACGATCCTTCCGGTGCTGCGTTCCGGCAGCACTCCCGCAGTCGGTCACACGTTCGGTACTCGACGAAGACCTTCCTCTCCCTTGTTCCAGCAGGCAGCGGAGGTTGTAGCACTCTCCTCGCGATTCCGGCAGCACAACGGCTTGGTACCGGAAGTAGAGGGGAGATCTCGCAGGGCTTCGCCTTAAGCCGGAGCGAGTATGGTGGACTATGAGAGAGCCCTCGATGATCTAGGGTTTAGACACGCCGAGGAAGAGGTGCTAGAGCTGGCGGCTAGGGCTTGGTGGTGCCCAAGTCGGCGTCAAGGAGAACCCTGGGAGGCGGCGGCAGCTGCATGAGGTGGTGGCGCCAAGCTAGGGTTTAGAGGTAGGAACTTGTGTGTCTAGGAGGGAGCCCTGCCCCTCCTTATATAGGTGGAGGGGCCGGCCGGCCAAGGGGAGGGAGGGGAGTCCCTCCCCAACTCGGCTTGGGTGGTGCGCCGCCGGTTGGAGGAGGGAAACCCACCCCAACTCGGTTTCCCACTCCTCCTCCTCTTTCCAAAACTTGTCGTTTGACTTTCAAACTAGCTGTTTGACTTTTCAAACTAGGATTTGAATAAACCCTCTATTTTGAACAGCGATGACACCGAGTACATGATGCAATCATATCAACTTGATATAACACATTCATGTACCCTTCCCCCCCGGAGTGCCGGACATTCCGGAACCTTCTAGAACATTCCCGATGAAAACACCGGAACCATTCTCCATCTCCGAAACAGGACTTTCCTTATATGAATCTTATTCTCCGGACCATTCCGGATCTCCTCGTGATATCCCGAATCCCATTCGAGACTCCGAACAACATTCAGTCTCTTTCTCATCATTCCATAACTACTAAAACAACGTCGAATCCTTAAGTGTGTCTCCCTACGGTTCGTGAATTATGCGGACATGATCGAGACACTTCTCCGAACAATAACCAATAGAGGAATCTGGAAATTCATATGGCTCCCACATATTTATACGATTACTTTGTGATCGAATGAACCACTTACATACGATAACAATTTCCCTTTGTCTCACGATAGTTTACTTATCCGAGGTTTTGATCGTCGGTATCTCTGCATACCTAGTTCAACCTCGTTACTGATAAGTACTCTTTTCTCGTTCCCGTGGTATGTGATCCCTTGTGAGCCAGTCACATGCTTGCAAGCTAATTGGATGACATTTCACCGAGAGGGCCCAGAGTATATCTATCCGTCATATGGATGGACAAATCCCACTCGCATCCCGCAAAACCACTACTAGAAAATCGCGTTGAATTTGTGCCTTGCATCGTCATCTTCATGCATTGTTTGCATAAAACTATTTTACAAACCCCGTTTTGTTTTCCAAACGCCCCATCTTGTATTCAAACGCAAAACCCGGGTCGCCGGATTATTTTATTGTGGCCGCGAGCGGTTTGCAAACGGTCCAATTAAACAAATAAAAACTTATCTTATTTTAGCGGGGGCAGTCGAACGGGCCGTCCCGACCCGAGCGACCGCCCCAGAAAAACCAGATCGGTCCAACTAGTCTGCCCCTACTAATCCTAAAACTACCCAGTTTTCTACCCACCCCCCTTGGCCACATCACTCCCACCTATCCCGTCGCGCCACCTCACCCCTCCCTCACCCTGCCCAATCCCCATCCGCCACCTCACCTTCTCTCCTCCCTCCAGCCACTAGGCTGCTGCCACATCACCCAAGCCCCCACCCTCTCTCTCTCCTCTCACCACACACGCCACACTCAGCCCCAGCACACTCATGCAAGCACACAACCCACCCCCTGACCCTCTTTCTCTCTCTCTCCCTGTCGCGCGTGCCCCACCGCCCTGTGGCCCACCACCTGGCCCCAGCCCCACTACCCCCTGTTTCTCTTCCCCCCCGCAGCACCTCTCCCCACCAGCGCCCGACCCCGCTCCCCACCCGCGCTCGCTCCCTCTCCTCTCTGCGACGCGCCTGGCCGCCCTTCCCCGTCGCAGGCCTCCCCTCCCCCTCCTGTGGCTCTCCGCCGGCGAGCCGCCCCCAAGCCGCCTACCTCCACCCCTCTCTGAGCCCGCACGCGTCCGCTCCCGTCCCCCTGCGCCGGCCGCCGCTTCCGCCCAGCGCGCCGCCGCCGCAAGTTCCCGCCCGCGCCGCGTCGCCGGACTCCCCCACGCGAGCCCGCACGTCGCCGTCGAGCTCGAGCTCGCCCCGCCGTTCCGAGACCCGCCCCAGCGTCGCCTCGCGCGCCGTTCCGGCCCCGCGCTCCGCCCCGTTCGCCGTCGCCTCCCGCAGCGCCCCGCCGGCGACCTCCGTACAGCTCGCCAGCGCGGTCCCGCGCCGCCGCGCGGCCCGAGCTCCCCGACGCCGCCGGAGTTCCCCTCGCCCGTGCAGCTCCCGCGGCGCCGACGACCCTGCAGCCTGCCCCGCCACCTTCGGCTCCGGCCCGACCCCGCGCCGTCGCTCCTCGCCCCGAGCGGAGCCGCCTCGCCGCCAGGGAGCCTCCCCGTCGCCCCTCCGCGTGGCCTCCCCTGGACCTCCTCGAGCCCCGCGCCCAGCTCGTCCCCGAGCCCCGTCTCTGGCCAGGTCCGCCGCCGCCGGCTCGTCCGTCCGCGTCGGCCTCGTTGGTCTTCCGTGGGTGCGCGTGTTTATGTGTTAACCTTGTTCCGTTGTTGGTCGCGAAAGCCAGTTGGGGTACAGGATTTCGGTGGAGGTGGTACTGTTTAAAGACCGTTTCGTCGACAAGATCGCCATCCCGGAACCAAGTGCGGACCCCGGCATCGTCTTCATGTACTCCTTCACGGATGCAACGAGACCTTCGACGCGAACACCGAGATCTCCCCAGGAACGTCGAGTGCTTCTTCCCAAGTCCGAAGGACGCTCTCGCCGAGAACCCGGACGCCAAGATCTGCCGACGCCGAGAACTCACGAACGCCAAGACCCTCGCCACGGCAAGACCGACCCCGTGGGACCGGCAAGACCTTCGCGATGACTGAGAACGGCACCGACCAAGACGAACCCGATGCGTCCCGGCACCGACCCAAGCCCTGCTCCCCGGTTGCGACAAGATCTGCCCCGATACCGAGAACGACCCCGGAGTCCGAGAACGCTTCCGCCGAACCCCCGAACCCCAGATCCGTCGGACCCCGAGACCGGCCCCGAACCCCGAACCCCGGAACCCAAGACCGTCGAGCCCCCTCTGATGTGTGACCCCTCTTCCTCGAACCCTATTTTATAACATATCAACTTGTCGCATAATAACTGTTCATGCATGCATCCTATCTGTGGTTTGGGGGCCTTCCGCCGATACACCTAATAACTAAATATGGGGCCCATATGCGGGCAAATCTAGTCTCATATCGGCCTCATTTAAACATGTGTAGCGAACCGGTTCCATCTGTTGTCTTGCTAAACAACATTTAATTTGCGGGGTAATTAAATAACTTGAACAATATAATCAATTGTCGGGACCCCGGTTCCGCTTAATCTGACCTAATTGCATCGCACCTTGCCATGCCATGCATCATACATGCATCATGCCGATCTTCTGCCGTTGTATTAAATATTGCATCCGGTGTTGTTCTAGTGTTTTGCTTCTTCGCGGATAAGGTCGTTGAGTTGATGTGAGCTTCGCCCCGATCTTCGGTGGAACCTTTCGACAATGTTTTCAGGCGAGCATCTCCCCCTTTCTACCTATCTTACTTTTATAGTATTTACTTCCCTCCTGTTGATCTTTGCTATCTGTGTTGCGATGCTCTAGATTTCGTACCCATGATATCCCTTGCAGCCATATATAGCCTTGGACACATCCTATTACCTGTTGCTTGGTAGATAGTTGGGCCCGCGTGTCGTAGTCGCTTGCTCCAGTGTTTTGTTTGTCGTCAAGTACCACCTTTGTTGGAGAATTGCCGCATGTTGACGTTGAAGATGATCATGGTTTACTTATTGTCCACTTTAATTCCTGTTTAACAACTAAAATTGAATTAAGCAGAGGCATCGGTGGGTGATAGGTAAGATTTGGTTTCCGACCGCCCACTTGTGTCCCGTAGGACCCGAGTTCTTGACACCTGTTCCGAGATCGAGCGCGCTAACCACAGGTGGGGAGATATGGGCCCCCCATTGATAATTACCTGATTTCAAAGTACTGTACTGGGGGCCACAAACTAGTTTGGGGTTTTATTTACTATCCTGTACCTATGCCATGCTTTACTGCTTTATTTACGATTGTGCGAGGTACTGCACACTGTATTGTTTAGGACTTGTGACCCGTTTACGTGGTATCGACAGTCCCCGTTTGGGGGCATACTGTCGTTTACCGCCGGCCCCACAAACCCTAAGTCCGTCTCGGAGACCGGCCGACTTCGTTGCGGGTGTACTTAGTGGGGTGGCCCCCCAGTGCTTGCTTTGGGTCTGGGAACGTCGTGACTTAGGCCCCGCCGACATACCGATGGGTGTATGTTAACTGATCTGGCAAAAAGGGTCGAAGTGCCTGTGGATACTTTGGTGCACCCCTGCAGGGTTAAATCTTTTCGAGAAGCCGTGTCCGCGGTTATGGACGACTTGGAGCACAGTGTCTGATCATAGACAACTATAACTAAAGTTTACTGTTTAAAATGACTTGTTTCCGATATGATTAGTAATCAGCTTCACTACAACGGAATGGCTAAATAAAAGTATCAACAACTGCTGGGTTTTGGGGTTACCTCATGATAATTGTATCTGACTAGTAAGTGATGCCACTATAACGGAATGACTAACTAAAAGTGCCCACTGCTTACTTTATCAGGACGATTATCTAAACCTGACTAGTAATTGCTGCAACGATAACTGAATAAGTAAAACTGCCAACTGTGTGCGTTCCACGGTTGACTTCCTCGTTTGGTCTCGAGGGGGAAACGCCAGGATGGGTTTGTTTGATGATAGTCTCAGGTTGGAACCGAATAGGTCTTTCTCACCCCTCTCCGATAACCGCCAGTTGTATCGAGTCTCTATAGGTTGTTTAGTGCATGCTGCCGCTGCCGCTCAGTCCACCATACCTATGTAGGCGAGGACCGCCGAATTCTAGCCTCGCCGTGTACTGGCCTCAGTACTGACGCTCCTTCTTTGTTTTCTGTTTTGCCCTTTGTCGGCATCCCTTGTGTTAAGCAGGTTTTGAGATCGACGCCGTTAGCAGGGTTACCCTTCCGGCTTGGCCTGGGCAGGGTTATGGACGCCATTGGTTATTCTTCAGGGCTCTTAGCCCCATTTGCATCTTGTCCGTAGTCGGACGCCCCATCGTTTTCAAGGTGATTTGGATCCTTGTACCGTATATCTGTATTCTTGACTCTTTGAGTCGCTGTTGTATAAATATCTGTTCTGTGGGTCCCATCGAGGACTGTTGTGTAATGTTATTACTTTGTTCTTCCACCCGCACGAAAGTGCCTGGTGGGCACCTTCGAATCGTTTCTATGCGGGTTTGGCGAGTTTCGCTGAAACTCGCATAGGGCCGATTCTGAGGGTGTTACAGAGTGGTATCAGAGCTCAGCAGTTGCGATACCCCACAAGTCCAGCCTGTAGGATAACCTAGCTAACGGCCGGAGTAGAGTGTCAAAACTATTTTTGAAAATCGGTTGGATAGTTCTGGTTAGGTCTGATTTTACTCCTTACCCCTCTGCTGTTCTCCTCTTACCTCGACGTGTTTTAAATCTGCTCTCTTATCTTTTCTTCGAGTCCAGGATTTCTCGTGGTTGGGTTTCCGTCGTACCTTCAGGGTTTCGCTTCCTCCTTGATAACGGTGTTCTACCGCCCGGTGTTCAAGCTGCCTGATGAATCCGTCTACGGTGTTATCATTCTTTGTTCCTTGTTTGTGCCTTCCGGTGTTTTCCGACGCGACGATATCCTCTACGCCAGATCCGATGCAGAGTCTGCATCACTCCTTTGATCCGAACCTCGCTCGTCGAGATCTTCAGTCTGAATCCGAGGGTTGGTTGCATAATCCGTCTATTCGTGTACAGTGAAATGCTTTGAGTGCGGGATGGAGTCGCGACCATACCACTACTCTTATCATTTGCTTTGTATATTGAATGGTGGATCGATGCAATTTTACTCCTTCCACGGAAGCTAGAGGTGGCTTAATTTGCTGATGCCTCTACCTTCGACCTTTTTGTTTCCGGAGTGCTCTCTCTCGACGATCAGGGACAACGACCTCTTGTTAGTGGTGTCGCGAGGATCTACACGAAGCGAGAAGACGCAGATCGCCGACCTTCCTTCCGGTACCATGAGGCGGATCTCGAGGGCGAGATCCATTGTTAGTGGTGTCGAATTGTGGCATCCCGCAAAACCACTACTAGAAAATCGCGTTGAATTTGTGCCTTGCATCGTCATCTTCATGCATTGTTTGCATAAAACTATTTTACAAACCCCGTTTTGTTTTCCAAACGCCCCATCTTGTATTCAAACGCAAAACCCGGGTCACCGGATTATTTTATTGTGGCCGCGAGCGGTTTGCAAACGGTCCAATTAAACAAATAAAAACTTATCTTATTTTAGCGGGGGCAGTCGAACGGGCCGTCCCGACCCGAGCGACCGCCCCAGAAAAACCAGATCGGTCCAACTAGTCTGCCCCTACTAATCCTAAAACTACCCAGTTTTCTACCCACCCCCCTTGGCCACATCACTCCCACCTATCCCGTCGCGCCACCTCACCCCTCCCTCACCCTGCCCAATCCCCATCCGCCACCTCACCTTCTCTCCTCCCTCCAGCCACTAGGCTGCTGCCACATCACCCAAGCCCCCACCCTCTCTCTCTCCTCTCACCACACACGCCACACTCAGCCCCAGCACACTCATGCAAGCACACAACCCACCCCCTGACCCTCTTTCTCTCTCTCTCCCTGTCGCGCGTGCCCCACCGCCCTGTGGCCCACCACCTGGCCCCAGCCCCACTACCCCCTGTTTCTCTTCCCCCCCGCAGCACCTCTCCCCACCAGCGCCCGACCCCGCTCCCCACCCGCGCTCGCTCCCTCTCCTCTCTGCGACGCGCCTGGCCGCCCTTCCCCGTCGCAGGCCTCCCCTCCCCCTCCTGTGGCTCTCCGCCGGCGAGCCGCCCCCAAGCCGCCTACCTCCACCCCTCTCTGAGCCCGCACGCGTCCGCTCCCGTCCCCCTGCGCCGGCCGCCGCTTCCGCCCAGCGCGCCGCCGCCGCAAGTTCCCGCCCGCGCCGCGTCGCCGGACTCCCCCACGCGAGCCCGCACGTCGCCGTCGAGCTCGAGCTCGCCCCGCCGTTCCGAGACCCGCCCCAGCGTCGCCTCGCGCGCCGTTCCGGCCCCGCGCTCCGCCCCGTTCGCCGTCGCCTCCCGCAGCGCCCCGCCGGCGACCTCCGTACAGCTCGCCAGCGCGGTCCCGCGCCGCCGCGCGGCCCGAGCTCCCCGACGCCGCCGGAGTTCCCCTCGCCCGTGCAGCTCCCGCGGCGCCGACGACCCTGCAGCCTGCCCCGCCACCTTCGGCTCCGGCCCGACCCCGCGCCGTCGCTCCTCGCCCCGAGCGGAGCCGCCTCGCCGCCAGGGAGCCTCCCCGTCGCCCCTCCGCGTGGCCTCCCCTGGACCTCCTCGAGCCCCGCGCCCAGCTCGTCCCCGAGCCCCGTCTCTGGCCAGGTCCGCCGCCGCCGGCTCGTCCGTCCGCGTCGGCCTCGTTGGTCTTCCGTGGGTGCGCGTGTTTATGTGTTAACCTTGTTCCGTTGTTGGTCGTGAAAGCCAGTTGGGGTACAGGATTTCGGTGGAGGTGGTACTGTTTAAAGACCGTTTCGTCGACAAGATCGCCATCCCGGAACCAAGTGCGGACCCCGGCATCGTCTTCATGTACTCCTTCACGGATGCAACGAGACCTTCGACGCGAACACCGAGATCTCCCCAGGAACGTCGAGTGCTTCTTCCCGAAGTCCGAAGGACGCTCTCGCCGAGAACCCGGACGCCAAGATCTGCCGACGCCGAGAACTCGCGAACGCCAAGACCCTCGCCACGGCAAGACCGACCCCGTGGGACCGGCAAGACCTTCGCGATGACTGAGAACGGCACCGACCAAGACGAACCCGATGCGTCCCGGCACCGACCCAAGCCCTGCTCCCCGGTTGCGACAAGATCTGCCCCGATACCGAGAACGACCCCGGAGTCCGAGAACGCTTCCGCCGAACCCCCGAACCCCAGATCCGTCGGACCCCGAGACCGGCCCCGAACCCCGAACCCCGGAACCCAAGACCGTCGAGCCCCCTCTGATGTGTGACCCCTCTTCCTCGAACCCTATTTTATAACATATCAACTTGTCGCATAATAACTGTTCATGCATGCATCCTATCTGTGGTTTGGGGGCCTTCCGCCGATACACCTAATAACTAAATATGGGGCCCATATGCGGGCAAATCTAGTCTCATATCGGCCTCATTTAAACATGTGTAGCGAACCGGTTCCATCTGTTGTCTTGCTAAACAACATTTAATTTGCGGGGTAATTAAATAACTTGAACAATATAATCAATTGTCGGGACCCCGGTTCCGCTTAATCTGACCTAATTGCATCGCACCTTGCCATGCCATGCATCATACATGCATCATGCCGATCTTCTGCCGTTGTATTAAATATTGCATCCGGTGTTGTTCTAGTGTTTTGCTTCTTCGCGAATAAGGCCGTTGAGTTGATGTGAGCTTCGCCCCGATCTTCGGTGGAACCTTTCGACAATGTTTTCAGGCGAGCATCTCCCCCTTTCTACCTATCTTACTTTTATAGTATTTACTTCCCTCCTGTTGATCTTTGCTATCTGTGTTGCGATGCTCTAGATTTCGTACCCGTGATATCCCTTGCAGCCATATATAGCCTTGGACACATCCTATTACCTGTTGCTTGGTAGATAGTTGGGCCCGCGTGTCGTAGTCGCTTGCTCCAGTGTTTTGTTTGTCGTCAAGTACCACCTTTGTTGGAGAATTGCCGCATGTTGACGTTGAAGATGATCATGGTTTACTTATTGTCCACTTTAATTCCTGTTTAACAACTAAAATTGAATTAAGCAGAGGCATCGGTGGGTGATAGGTAAGATTTGGTTTCCGACCGCCCACTTGTGTCCCGTAGGACCCGAGTTCTTGACACCTGTTCCGAGATCGAGCGCGCTAACCACAGGTGGGGAGATATGGGCCCCCCATTGATAATTACCTGATTTCAAAGTACTGTACTGGGGGCCACAAACTAGTTTGGGGTTTTATTTACTATCCTGTACCTATGCCATGCTTTACTGCTTTATTTACGATTGTGCGAGGTACTGCACACTGTACTGTTTAGGACTTGTGACCCGTTTACGTGGTATCGACAGTCCCCGTTTGGGGGCATACTGTCGTTTACCGCCGGCCCCACAAACCCTAAGTCCGTCTCGGAGACCGGCCGACTTCGTTGCGGGTGTACTTAGTGGGGTGGCCCCCCAGTGCTTGCTTTGGGTCTGGGAACGTCGTGACTTAGGCCCCGCCGACATACCGATGGGTGTATGTTAACTGATCTGGCAAAAAGGGTCGAAGTGCCTGTGGATACTTTGGTGCACCCCTGCAGGGTTAAATCTTTTCGAGAAGCCGTGTCCGCGGTTATGGACGACTTGGAGCACAGTGTCTGATCATAGACAACTATAACTAAAGTTTACTGTTTAAAATGACTTGTTTCCGATATGATTAGTAATCAGCTTCACTACAACGGAATGGCTAAATAAAAGTATCAACAACTGCTGGGTTTTGGGGTTACCTCATGATAATTGTATCTGACTAGTAAGTGATGCCACTATAACGGAATGACTAACTAAAAGTGCCCACTGCTTACTTTATCAGGACGATTATCTAAACCTGACTAGTAATTGCTGCAACGATAACTGAATAAGTAAAACTGCCAACTGTGTGCGTTCCTCGGTTGACTTCCTCGTTTGGTCTCGAGGGGGAAACGCCAGGATGGGTTTGTTTGATGATAGTCTCAGGTTGGAACCGAATAGGTCTTTCTCACCCCTCTCCGATAACCGCCAGTTGTATCGAGTCTCTATAGGTTGTTTAGTGCATGCTGCCGCTGCCGCTCAGTCCACCATACCTATGTAGGCGAGGACCGCCGAATTCTAGCCTCGCCGTGTACTGGCCTCAGTACTGACGCTCCTTCTTTGTTTTCTGTTTTGCCCTTTGTCGGCATCCCTTGTGTTAAGCAGGTTTTGAGATCGACGCCGTTAGCAGGGTTACCCTTCCGGCTTGGCCTGGGCAGGGTTATGGACGCCATTGGTTATTCTTCAGGGCTCTTAGCCCCATTTGCATCTTGTCCGTAGTCGTACGCCCCATCGTTTTCAAGGTGATTTGGATCCTTGTACCGTATATCTGTATTCTTGACTCTTTGAGTCGCTGTTGTATAAATATCTGTTCTGTGGGTCCCATCGAGGATTGTTGTGTAATGTTATTACTTTGTTCTTCCACCCGCACGAAAGTGCCTGGTGGGCACCTTCGAATCGTTTCTATGCGGGTTTGGCGAGTTTCGCTGAAACTCGCATAGGGCCGATTCTGAGGGTGTTACAATTTTCAGATGTTTGGTTGTCTTTAAAATAGCTGATATTGTAACCTCTTCTCGTGAGTGGTGAGGTTACCTTGCACATGACAATACATAATCATGAGCGTAGCTAGTAACTTAACATCAGGTCTACAATATTTGATACTGTTAGAAATAATGGGCTAAATCATTAGACCCATGTGTGATTTTAGATTTTTCCTAAATCTCAAAGTCTATGTATGTGGAAGCCTATATGTGATTTGGCCCAAGTTGGTGGCAGCTCACATGTGTGTGGCAAGAGCAGTGGGAGCTAAAGTTTAGTCCCACATGGGAAGTTGAAGGAGAGTTGCACCACCTTATAAGGTGGGGTGTTGCACCACTTTGTAAGTGAGTGACAATAAGAGAGCTACACGCGCACTTCTCCTCCGATGACGCCACCGCTTCCACGCTCGCCTCGTCACGACGCGCGCGCAGCGGGTTGCGTGTTGTGGGATGCGGGAATCTCGCCGAGACGAGCTTTATTTTGCTGCTCAGGAAAATGTGTACGGTTAGACAGACGTGTCAACACTTAATGGATTCGGGTCACTCCACTTCGTGTCTTGTACGGGATTTCCGAACCTCTCTATATAAACGCATGTGCGGCTTTCACAACGCATGACACCAAACCAATCTAGGGTTTTGCCATCCTCTCTATTTGCGCTGCCACCGTAGTCTACTCCATCCCGCTTGCCGGCGTGCACCGGCGGTCGGGAGAGCAGGTCTCTGGAATCACTCGCCTTTGTGATCTTGTACGGGAGAGGGCGAATAAGGTTTTTGGAAAGCTCTCTGCATGACTGCTCAAGTTCGTCATCACGGCGCGTCTTCCTGGTCATCAAGCCATACCTACTGCACGTCGACTTCTTCGACAGTCTACTGCACCAACAGAAACTACATCGACAACCGATCAATACGTACACTGTCATCTGATCTGTTGTTTTACTATGGCTATTAGTGCGTATAATCTGCTACTGTTCATGTTGATCAATACATCTAGTATGCTAGAGGTTCACGTGATTGTAGCTGTTGTTGTCATGATTTATATTCTGGAATTAATCGTGAAAATTATGCCTAATATTACAATAATCTAAAAACCTTATTATAGGTAATTTTCTAAATTAAACATGGGACACTTGGCCGATGCTATGAAGCCGAAAAAGTTTATCGGTGTTCATTTTAAGAGGTGGCAGTATAAGACCACTTTATGGCTGCAAGCTCTGGAAGTATTCGAGGCTAGTGAGGGTTTACCTGAAGGAACTACATCTGACGAGGTTCAGAACAAGTTCAAGGAAACCAATCTCGCCTTTGTGGGATGCGTTTTGAGTGTTATTGATAACAAGTTGTTTGATGTGTACATGCACATCAAAGATGGAAAAGAGCTCTGGGAGGCACTAAACGCTAAGTTCGGTGTAGCAGATGCTGGTAGTGAGCCGTTGATGACCCACAAGTATAGGGGGTGTATCGTAGTACTTTCGATAAATAGGAGTGTCGATCCCAACGAGGAGCATAAGGTGTTCCATCCCCTAAATAAGAATTATCCATGACACGATCTACAATACTTGTAGGTATCTTAAAAGGATCCATCTCAATAGGCGGTGGTTCATCTACTGCCCTAACAGTGGTAGTAGTTTTCCCAAACAGAAAACCAAGTGGTTATTCATATTGGAAACAAAGTAACAAACAGGAATAAAAACAATACTCACAGTAGAAGTTTCCTTTACCAGTTCCACTCTTCAATAGCGCTTCACTCCCCGACAACGGCGCCAGAAAATAGTCTTGATGACCCACAAGTATAGGGGGTGTATCATAGTACTTTCAATAAATAGGAGTGTCGATCCCAACGAGGAGCAGAAGGTGTTGACTAGTGGTATGGAGCAGTAATTATCTGTAAATAATTAGCAAACGGATTTTTAGGGGTTTTCTGATAAAGCAAAGAAATGAAGTGCAAGTAAATAAAACAGCAAGCAATTGCAGCAAGTGGCCTAAACCTAACCACAGCCTTAAACTACAAGAAAGCAATTAAGGTCTAAACTAACTATATCCTTAAACTCTGAGATCCTACGCTCCCTTGTGCAATGGTGTCCTAACGGGGGTTCAGGTTTCTGTCACTCCGGCAACCCCACAATTAGTAGCCAAATACACAATCAATTCCCCTAGGCCCATAAATGGTGAAGTATCATGTAGTCTATGTTCACATGACACCACTAGAAGAATAGCACCACAACTTAAATACTAAACCATTGAATAATATCTCAACACAAATCCACTACTAACAACATGACTTATCCCATGTCCTCAAGAACTAAATGAACTACTCACGAGACATCATATGGATCAAGATCAAAGATAATATGGTGATGAATAACAATCTGAACATAAACAATAATCCAATGGTTCCACTCACAAGCATAAACTACAATAGTAATCAACACCGGGAAAGTTTCCCCTAAGAACTATGCAAGATTCAACACAATTGTTACAGCGGGATGGAGTGGTTATGATGGTGCTGGTGGAGATGATGGTGTGTATCATGATGATGATGATCCCGATGAAGTATAGCTTGATGATGGTGTTGATGGCGACGATCTCCCCTCTCCGGGAAGGAATTTCCCCTTCTGGCATTCTTTGTCTTCTGGGAAAATAGGATTTTCCGTAGTTTTTCTGGTATTTTTCTGATCTTCGCGAAATTCTATCAAAACACCTCTTTTTCCATCAGAATCCTAAATCCGTCAGTTCATCCTCCAAGAATCATCCAACATGCAAAAACAGATGAAAAGACATAAGTAAAACCTCTTAATATGAAATATATCAATGAATAGAGGCAAATCATGATATAGAGTGGTGATGCAAATTGGACGTATCAACTGTACATCATGGAGAACTTTCATGATTATAGGATGGTTAACAATCGTTTTGTAGTTGAGCAAGCTCATGAGATACAGTGCTTCGCCAAGGATCTTGAAATCCTCAAGTGTAATTTACCCGACAAGTTTGTGGCTAGATGCATTATTGCAAAGTTGCCTTCTTCATGGAGGAACTTCACCACAACTCTCAAACACAAGAGACAGGAGATATCGGTTGAAAACCTAATAGCGTCTCTTGATGTTGAGGAGAAGGCTCGGGCTAAGGACATTGCTGAGAGAGGAGGCGAGGGTCATTCTAGCGCCTACATGGCACAGAAGAAGACCTTCGGCAAGAACAAAGGGAACTATAAGCCCTCGTTCAACAAACCTGAAAAGACTACAACCTTCAAGAATAAGAAGAAGCTGAACAAGGCCGAGCTATATTGTTATTCATGTGGAGAGCTGGGCCACTTTTCCAAGGACTGCCTAGTACGTGCAGATCACAGAGGGAAAGGTGGGAAGACAATCAATGTCATGACCGCTAGAAACACTTATGGTATGGTAATTTATTTATTGTTCTTTCAGTATTTCAATCACCATGTTGGTGGATTGATACTGGTGCTAATGTTCATGTGTGTGCTGACATCTCCATCTTCACTTCTTATCGGGTCGCTCGGGATTCATCCGTACTAATGGAAAATGGATCGCATGCTTCTGTTCGTGGTGTTAGCATGGTGGATCTGAAGTTTACTTCCGAAAAGATCGTGTAGCTGAGGAACATGCATCATGTCCCTACTATAAACAAGAATCTCGTTAGTGGCTCCCTTCTATGCAGAGATGGGTTTAAGTTTGTGTCAGAGTCCAATAAATTCGTTGTTTCGAAATATGGACAATTTATTGGTAAAGGTTATGAGTTCAGAGGCTTGTTCTGGTTTTCACTTTCAGAGTTTTGTAATAAATCCTTAAATCATATTTGTGGTGGTGTTAATGATGATACCAGTTTTTGGCATTCTCGTTTATCTCACATTAATTTTGGTTTGATGTCTCGGATGTCCAGTATAAGTTTAATTCCGAACTTCACTATTGCCAAAGGTTCTAAGTGCCATAGTTGTGTGCAATCAAAGCAACCTCGAAAGCCTCACAAGGTTGCCGAGGAGAGAAACTTGGCACCTGTAGAACTCATACATTCTGATCTATGCGAGATGAATGGTGTGTTGACAAAAGGTGGAAAGACATATTTCATGACGTTGATAGATGATGCTACTAAATTATGCTATGTTTACTCGTTGCACACTAGAGATGAGTCTTTAGACTACTTTTAAATTTATAAGTCCGAAGTTGAAAATCAACTAGAGAGAAAGATCAAGCATCTTAGGTCAGATCGTGGTGGTGAGTATTTTTCCAAAATATTTGACGAATTCTATGAGGAACACAGAATTATTCATGAGAGGACGCCTCCCTACTCGCCCCAATCAAACGGGGTTACCGAGAGAAAAAACCGCACGCTGGCTGACTTGGTGAATTCCATGTTAGCCATTGCTGGTTTATCAAAGGCATGGTGGGGGGGAGGCTTTGTAGACTTCATGTCATGTCCTGAATAGAGTTCCTAACAAGAATAAATAAAAGACCACTTATGAGGAGTGGGCTGGGAGAAAACCATCACTTTTGTATTTGCGCACTTGGGGGTGTTTGGCAAAGGTCAACATACCGATTCCCAAGAAACACAAGTTCGGACCTAAGATAGTGGATTGTATCTTTCTAGGATATGCTCCACGGAGTGTAGGCTATAAATTTGTAGTGGTTAAATCTGAGGTACCTGATATGCATGTTGATACTATAATGGAATCTCGTGATGCAACATTCTTTAAGAATATTTTTCCTATGAAAGATATGCATAGCATTGGTAGAATTTCTTCTAAAATACTTCTTGAATCTAGTGCACCTATTGAGAATTCTGAACAACCACATGAGGAAGTCCTTGGTAAGGATGACGATGATCCTCTCACGAGGAGTAAGAGATAGAGGATTGCAAAATCCTTTGGTAATGATTTCATCGTGTACCTTGTAGATGATACTCCTAGATCCATTGCAAAGGCATATGCATATCCTGATGCAGATGATTGGAAAGAAGCTGTCCAAAATGAGATGGAATCGATTCTTTCTAATGGAACTTGGGAATTATCAGAACGACCCTATGGTTGCAAACCTGTGGGCTGTAAGTGGGTGTTCAAGAATAAGCTAAGGCCTGATGGTACTATTGATAAGTACAAGGCACGGCTTATAGTTAAGGGCTACACACAGAAAGAAGGAGAAGATTACTTTGACACATATTCACCTGTCGCTAGACTGACCACCATTCGAGTACTACTATCCCTGGCTGCCTCTTATGGTCTTCTCGTTTATCAAATGGACGTGAAGATAACTTTCCTTAATGGAGAGTTGGAAGAGGAGATCTATATGGATCAGCCGGATGGATTTGTGGTAAAAGGTGAAGAGACAAAGGCGTGCAAGTTATTAAAATCTTTATATGGCCTGAAACAAGCACCTAAGAAATGGCATGAGAAGTTTTACAGAACTCTACTTTCTCCTGGCTTTGTCATTAATGAGGCTGATAGGTGTGTTTACAATCGTCATGGTGGGGGCGATAGTGTAATATTATGTTTCTACGTGGATGACATTCTGATATTTGGTACAAACATGAAAGTGATAAATAAAGTCAAGTATTTCCTGTCAAAGAGTTTTGATATGGAAGATCTGGGAGAGGCTGATGTGATACTGAACATCAAGCTTATTAAGAACGAGAATGGGATTACTTTAACGCAATCTCATTATGTTGAGAAGGTCTTGAGCCGATTTGGCTTTAATGATGGAAAGACTTCTCCAACACCTTATGATCCCAGTTTTACATTACGAAAGAATAAGAAGGAACCAATAGATCAATTGAAATATTCACAGGTTGTTGGTTCTCTCATGTACTTAGCAAGCGCTACAAAACCCGATATCTCTTTTGTTGTGAGCAAGTTGAGTAGGTTCATGTCTAACCCGGAAATTGATCATTGGCATGCACTTGAAAGGATCATGCGCTATCTATGTGGTATGATGAGCTATGTGATTCACTATTCAGGGCACCCTGATGTGCTTGAAGGATATAGTGATTCGAATTGGATCTCTGATGTTGATGAACTCTACGCCACGAGCAGGTATGTGCTTACCCTTGGAGGTGGTGCAGTGTCATGGAGATCCCGTATACAGACCATATTGACGACGTCAACTATGGAAACAGAGCTTACTGCTTTAGAAACAACCACTATTGAGTTAGAATGGCTACGTGAGCTTTTGATGGACTTGCCTGTGGTTGAGAAACCTGTGTCGGCAATCCTTTTGAATTGTGACAACCAAACTGTGATTGTCAAAGTGAACAATTCTAAGGATAACGTGAAGTCATCAAGACACGTGAAGAGACGTTTGAAATCTGTCAGGAAATTGAGAAACTCCGGAGTATTCAAACAGACAAGAACCTGACAGATCCCTTTACAAAGGGACTATCACGAAATGTGATAGAAAATGCATCGAAGGAGATGGGGTTGAGACCCATGGATGTCACACCTAGTGTTAACCCAACCTATGTGATCGGAGATCCCGTGAATTAGGATCTGGGAAGAACAAGCTAGTGGTTTGACCGAGGAGAGTATTTTGTAACCCTCTCTATGTGAAAATGCATAACTCTCATAATCTGTAAGGCAGGTTGGCAACATGCCTTAATGCGTTTCTGTTGGCTTTAATTAGCAAAGATGCCGTCCTACAGGGCATTCTTGAAATAACACACCTATATGAGCTTGACTGTAAACATCGCGGTCTATGAGACTTGGGTGATCTCTAGTAAACTCATGAAGAGACCAAGCAGTATGACGCATATGCTCCAACCCGCGGGCTAGGCTACTGGCAGCCAGGTACTAGTTATGATTTTGAGTGAAATATATTGGCACCAAACTTGCAATTCAAGGTTCGTCCATTGTTCAAATTGTTGATAAACGTAGTTCAAGATTTTAGGCGGAAGTTCAACTTAACAGTCTCTGCTGAAACACTGATATATAAACACGTAGCGAGGATGGAAAATCTTCAAATGGGCATTTGAGATCTGGTGGGGGATTGTTAGAAATAATGGGCTAAATCATTAGACCCATATGTGATTTCAGATTTTTCCTAAATCTCAAAGCCCATATGTGATTTGGCCCAAGTTGGTGGTAGCTCACATGTGTCTGGCAAGAGCAGTGGAAGCTAAAGTTTAGTCCCACATGAGAAGTTGAAGAAGAGTTGCACCACCTTATAAGGTGGAGTGTTGCACCACTTTGTAAGTGAGTGACAATAAGAGAGCTACATGCGCGCTCCTCCGACGACGACGCCGCCGCTCGCACGCTCGCCTCGCCAAGCCACGCCACGCCACGATGCACGTGCGACTAAACCAATCTAGGGTTTTTCCATCCTCTCTGCTTGCGTCGCCACCGTAGTCTACTCCATCCTGCTTGCCGGCGTGCACCGGCGGTCGGGAGAGAAGGTCTCCGGAACCGCTCGCCTTTGTGATCCTGTACGGGAGAGGGCGAATAAGGTTTTTGAAAAGCGCTCTACACGACTGCTCAAGTTCGTCATCACAACGCGTCTTTCCGGTCGTCAGGCCGGACCTACTGCACGTCGACTTCTTCGACAGGCTACTGCACCAACGACAACTACATCGACAATCGATCAGTACATACACTGTCATCCAATCTGTTGTTTTACTATGGTTGTTAGTGAGTATAATCTGCTACTGTTCATGTTGATCAATACATCTAGTATGTTAGAAGTTCACGTGATTGTAGTTGTTGTTGTCATGATTTATATTCTGGAATTAATCGTGAAAATTATGCCTAATATTCCAACGGATGCATCACGAGCTTGACCCAAAAAATAACAGCTCGTGATGCATCAGAAGTTTATCATCGAATGGGAGGGGTTAGTATATACCACGTCCCTCAATATTACAAACCAGGGATCAATTTTCATCAACTCCTAGATTTTTTTTAAATGGGCGCATTTATTAACATAAACTATTTAATGTTTACACCCGGCCTATGCATAACCAAGATGCACACAGCTATACGAACGATAGAACTAGTATAAAATGTAGACAAGCATTACAAAAAGGTACTATCGAGATAATTTCTTGAATCTAAGGTAGATCAATCCTCAAATCACGCGGCCATCCATGTCGGGAGAAAATATCCCTCGCCGTGTCCTCCAATCGCGTACATCCCTCCACAAATAAGTCGCGAAACTCCATGCGTTGGAGAATAGTCCATGATCGAAGGATAGCCGTGACTCAATAGATAACCTGTAGAGGAGAAGACACTATGTTATTAAAAATCTTGTCATTTCTATGAAGCCATAGCGACCATATAATGGCAAGCGCTCCCATCCTAAACAAAGTTATGTACTTATCAACAATTCCATGCAACCAATTTCCAAAAACATTGGTTACAGAACGTGGAGGAGATAAACTAGAAGCTATTTGGATGAATGACCATATAGAGCGAGCAAATTTGCATTGGAAGAATAAATGACGAATTGTCTCATCTTGATGACAAAAAACACATTGTGTACTTCCATGCCAATTCCTCTTCGCAAGATTATCTTTTGTTAGAATTACCCCTTTTCGTAGATACCATGCAAATATCTTCATCTTAAGGGGTATTTTCATTTTCCAAATTTTACTATTATCATCGACCGGGATATCAGGTTGGACCAAAGCTCTATATAGTGAGCCAACAGAAAATTTAACACTTTATAGTAATTTCCATTTGAACACGTCAACACCGTCTGACAATTGTATCGTGGATAATCGTAAAAGTAGATTGTTCCAAGATACCAGTCGAGACCCAATGAGACTTCTTCTGAAAGACACATTAGGAGGATAGTCTTCCATCACTGTGGAAATTGTATCCCCTTTGTGTCTAACAATCGAATATAGAGCTAGATACTATTCGCGAAGAGTAGTTTGGCCAAGCCACTTATCTTCCCAAAACCGAATCTGTGATGCATCATTAATCTCGAAAGCACCAAACCAAAAGAAATGTTTTTTGGTGGCCATAAGACTTGCCCGAAAATGTGAATCACCGGGTTTCCAAACCACCCGAGACACAACTTTGGACCCCACATATTTCCTCCATAACATGGTTTGCCAAACACCATCTTCTGTAAGTAGTTTAAAAAACCATTTGCCCAGAAGTACGGTGTTTTTGACTTGCAAATCGTGTATGCCCAGTCCACCAAACTCCTACGGGCGCAAACCACATTCCATCTGGCTAGTCGATACTTCTTTTTGTCACTATCCCCTTGCTAAAAGAATCTTGAACGGAAATAATCCACTTTATTCAAGACCCCTTTTGGTAATTGGAAAAACGAGATCATATACAGTACCATATTAATAAGTACTGAATTTATGAGTACTAGTCTTCCACCAAGGGATAACAATTTACCTTTCCAACTATTAAGACGTTTTTTTAGCCTTTCCTCAACAAGTTTCCATTCAGCAATTGTGAGACGCCGATAATGAATCGGTATTCCCAAATAGTTGATTGGAAAATGCCCCTGACTACAGCCGAAAAGTTCAGCATATAGGTGGGCCTCGTTTTTGGCCTCGCCGAAACAATACAAATCACTCTTATGAAAGTTTATTTTAAGCCCAGATAGCAGCTCGAATGCTGATAAAATTAATTTCAGATTCTTAGCCTTCTCTAGATCATGTTCCATAAAAAGGATTGTGTTATCAGCGTATTGAAGAATAAATAGTCCACCATCAATAAGATGTGGAACTAATCCTTCAATTTGATCATCGGCCTTTGCTCTCTCAATAATGATAGCCAACATATCAGCCACTATATTAAATAGTAAAGGCGATAATGGATCCCCATGTCTCAGTCCTTTCTTGGTCTGAAAGTATTTGCCAGTATCTTCATTTACTTTAATGGGAACACTACCCCCAGACAGAAACGACCGAATAAGAGCGCGCCACTCCTCAGAAAAACCTTTCATGCGGAGTGTTTGCTGGAGGAAAGACCAATTAACTTTGTCGTATGCCTTCTCAAAATCAATCTTGAACAGTACACCATTTAATTTTTTTGAGTGTAGTTCATGGATTGTTTCATGCAGAATTACAACACCATCTAGGATATTTCTTCCTTCCATGAACGCAGTTTGAGACGGGCTAACAACATTTTCAGCAACTGAGTTTAATCTAATCGTGGCAACTTTAGTAAAAATCTTAAAGCTAACGTTAAGCAAGCAGATTGGACGATGCTGTTGTATACGTTCTACATTGTTAACCTTAGACAGCAAAATTATATTGCCAAAATTTAGTCTAAAGAGATCCAGTTGACCGACTTGTAAAAATCCAAACAAATTTATCATATCCTCCTTGATAACTTTCCAGAAATTTTGGTTAAATTCCGCTGGAAAGCCATCAGGCCCTGGCGCTTTGTTATGTTCTATTTGAAAAACCGCTTTTTTGACCTCTTCCTCGGTATATGAGGCGGTTAGAAAGCTGTTTTCTTCATCAGAAACCTGGGGAATATTGGTCGTTTGGGACTCATCCAGAGAGAGTGAATTTTCCGCTGGCCCCAAATAAGGATTTATAATAAGCTGTGATATATGACTTCAGTTGCTCTTGTCCCTCAATCATACCTTCATCTTGAATCAGAGAGTGAACAAGTTTATTTTTATGGTTGCCATTGGCAACCGTATGAAAGTACCTTGTATTCGCATCTCCTTCCAGAATGAATTTTGCTTTAAAACGTTGGTACCATTTGAATTCCTCCTCACTTGGCATCTCCTAGCTAACGGAGGGATATAAGACCACCTCTCAAAATATACATGACCATGATCCATAGCAGCATAGCAGGATCCCTAATCGAACTGGCTACAAAGCCAAGCCCTCATCTCGCTTGGACCCATGTTACCGTAGACAGCACATTGTTCTTTGTTGTTGGCAAGGAAGTCTATATCCTCGTATAGTAGTATAGGGTCACTCAGCTGTCTGTGATCCACATACTTGGGGTGAAGATGGTCTCCATCTTAGAAGGGGTAAAACCTGATACAAAAATTCGTATTCCGGGGAAATATATAAATTATTAGAGTAATTGGAGCCACAGATGCTAAACAATAGGTTAAAAATGAACTTTTACTTGCGCCGAGTCGAAAACGTGTAGCATTCTGGTCAATAAATATCTGAGCTAGCTAGCTTCTAGGTATACTGACGAACGTGCTCCTGATTTGATTCTTCCAGATATGCACAGCTAGCAAGCAACGTTTTACTGCCCATTAGGTGAATGAATGTAAAAATGTGCTGGTCATCAGGTAATTATTATGTGCAGGAAGAGGCTTAGTCGTCATTACTCCACTGGCACAGATCGGTAACCACACAGTTAATCACGCATACGAGGTTCACAGTAAGTAACAAAACATGCTGCTGGGATGATGAGCTAGCTGGGGAAATTCTTGGGACAGAGATCTGGAAAAACAGTGTTTTTTCTCAATAAAGATATGATGAAAGGCCTGATGCTTTTTGTTTAGGCTGGAACAGCAAGCGATTCAGGTCAATCCCAGCAAAAGCAATCAAGCCAGCCTGAAAGCATTATCACAATTCTTGGTTCTTTTTTCGTCATGGAAGGAATCAACACTAAACTGGAGTAAGATTTAATAACTTGTCCAAACTCCGAGAAAGTATATATTTCATTGAATCTGCATGCCTAGCCAATCGCTGTCCCAACAAATATATCCTCCCTGAAGATGCACTCGATCTCAGAGCTAACAGCACTGCAAAACAGGGTCTCCACAGACCATCTCACCAACTGGTTCTAAACGAACTCCTAAAACCCCTAACAGTATCCTGCACTTGCACTTGCACGTGCAGAGCAGCTGGCTAAACCAAGAAGAGCTGCAAAAAATAATTTTGAATGAACTAGCTAAGCAAGAAGGATCAAAACTTTGCGAGCTGGAGAGCGAGCTCGGTGACGAGCCTGTCGAGCACCATGTCCGCCACCTTGGCCCCTACCTCGTCGCCAACCCCGGGGAACTCCGCCCAGCGGTCCGCCTTGGCCAGGTCGATCGACAGAAGCCCGTCGACGTCCACGCCGGACCACGCCTGCCGGTCGTCCAGCTGGCGGCTCACCCTGGAGCACAGCTCCCTGAGAGCATCCCGTCCGACGGGCTTCGGCCGGTACGAGAACGGGGAGCGGGCGGCGTACTTCCTGTACATGTCCAGCAGCGCCTCGTTCGTCAGGTCGAACAGGAGGAACTCGTCGGCGCACATGTCGGCGATGGCGAGGTCCGACGCGCCGTCCGCGGCGAAGCTGAGCTCGTTGGGCTGGCAGCCCTCGTCCTGGAGAGCTGCGATGTTCTGCGACCGCCACGCGTCGAAGAGCGTCTCGTTGCTGAAGCTGGACTTGCTGAACATGTCCTTCACGTACCTCAACACGGCCTCCTTCTTCGGGTCTGCTGCCTGGAAGTAGAAATCATTCCGATCGCCGCCGCCGCCGAAGCTGTTCTCTTGTACATCCTCATCATCAGTCAGATTGCCAACTGAATCGTCCGCTTCGTTTGGATGGACAATGTTTTCTTCCACCGATGACGAATCTATAAAACAAAAAAAGTTTCAGTTGGAATTGTTAGTGAGAGTGAAAAGATAAGTTGGACTGTTGCGGAGGTAATATTTTCAAGAATTTCAATTACTAATAATAATCTTGTTGATGATTCGGTAGTACGATCACTGCAATTTACGACGTATGAATATGTAATTTTTTTTGCAGGTTGCTTGTTAAGCATGTCATTCCAGATGCCAGACCGGGTTAAGAAGATAAAAAGTCTCACCATCCAGCATTGTGTGGTCTGAGAAGGCCACATCCAGAACCGAGGTTGGACTTTCAGTTTCTTGCTCACAGCCTAATTTTAACTCATCTTCAGAATCTTGATTGAGATCAGGAACACAGCAAGTACCTTCAAACGACTGAATGTGATTGTCGTTAGAAACCATCGGGTTTTCTTCTGCAACGCTGGTGTCTTCTGAAGGTTGAGCAGTACATGACTGAATGTCATTATCAGAGAGTGTTGAATGCTCGTCTGCGATGCCGATGTCTTCTGATTGTAGAAGACTAAGAAGAGTAGGTTCATCTTCTTCTGGGATGTCAACTTTTGGTCTTGAAAGATCAGTACATAAGCCGACTTCAGTTGATGGGAGAACCTGATCATCAACACAAGCTGTCACAGAGTGTTCTTCAGCAATATCAACCACCTCTGAAGATATAATAGGAGCAATACAGAAACCGGCTTCAGCTGATGCTGCAGCATCGCCCATTTCGTCACTCAAGTACTCTTCAAGTGACATAGGATTCTCAGAGCCACCAGCAATCTCATTATTACAAGAACTCTCATCCAAAAGAGATTTCACATCCCCATCAACAACAATCTTGTCCAGAGCTTGCGACGCCAAGCCATCTTCTGGAATCACAAGATATTCAGCAAATCTAGTCAAACCTTTGGATCTGTGCTGAGAACTAGAAGATCTCTGTAATTCAGTTGTTACACCAGAGCCATCCAAGGAATGATCCCTAGTAGACTTGGAGCTTGTCAGCACCCTTTTGGCTTCTCTGCTTGAAATGGATTCAAGCAAATGAGAGTAGCTCTCCAGTGATTCAGATAGGGAACGTGACCGCTGAAAACCTTGATTTAAATGTCTCCTTGAAGTGAAAGGCTTCAGACCATCCCTATCATATGTAGCAGAGACTGATCGGGGAAGTTCTTCTATGATTGTGTCTCCAGCCACCTTACTCCCATAAGGGACCTTGTGAAGGATCCCATCCATCGAAATGCTGCGGTGGCTCTTCCGTTTCACATGTTCCTCGCCTCTACTTAGTAGCCGTGAAAAACTCACATCACTATCAGAACCATCCAGTGTGTTATGTTGCAAGTTTGTACCGGTGGCATTTTGCTGTGAATGTTTAGCACCATGGGAAGAACCATCACCTCTGGGAGCTGACTCGCCATCGAAAACATACACATTGCTTTCCAGATAATGTATCGAAAGGGTGCGCAGGAGCCTTGGTGCAACAGGGAGCATCTTTTCTTTATGACCTTCTTTCCCATAAAATTTCCTTGATATCAGGGACTTTAGACTTGTCTTACCAGAATTCTTTTTCGAACCCTTGTCTTTATTTCTATCCTGAAATACGAGAAAATAATGGACTACGATCAGTTCACATGTCCAAGAAAACTAGTTGTCTGTGTAAGTACTTTGCACGACAAAAGTACTTATCAAATTACTTATATGTAATGCAGTAGCAGCACACAGATCATCATATATTTATGATTGTAAATACTTTATGCAATTTTCTGAATAAATGTTAGATGTATTAGAACAATGAGAAGAGGTAAATAACTATGCATTTAGAGAAAGACAAGGACAAGTAATGCATATATTATTTAAGTTATGTCTCCAAAACTGTAAATAGTGTATGAAAATTGACTACTGGATAGATGGAGATAACTTCACAAATTGTCAATCGAGATGGGTAATTAGTATATACCTGAGTGTTTTTGTGGTCATCCGTGACATCACTGTCCTCATCTTTCAATGGAACATAGCAACCTCTAAGTCTACTCACTGCAGTTAATTTCAGGGTCAATAAAATTAGAAAATGTTTTATAGGAGCATAAGTTGTAATACTCTGTAAATACTTCAAAGCAAGGCATGAATGCTAAACAGTAACATTTTATCATCAATTATGAAAGGCCAAATGGGAATCCCAGAAAAGCGTTTGTACACATGAATAGCACATATTAGCCGCAATATACACTCCACTTCACAGTAGCAGGATTTGTTTTCCCGCTGAATAAGAGCAAACAACTCGAGGACGCTTTGACAGGCTTAAGTAACAACTTACCACCGGTGCTTTTCTCCTGACCATGTTTCTTGTCAGAGAGCATCTTCATAGACCGCGGGAGCCGTCGAAGGCCAAAGAACTGAAGAAAGCTCCATCGGCGCCCCTGCGTCTCCTTTCCGTGGAGCCCTGAGTCCTTATGGTGCAGCATCTGGGCCATCTGTTCTTTGCCCAGCACAGTACTGGCAAAGAAGAGGGATGGTGGATTCCTTATCAGCAGCAACACCAGTGCAGGTTATGGAACAACGATTCGACTTCGCTTAGCTTTGTGACCTGTCATGAACAAATTATGACAGTGATTAGCAACCAAAGCAAAGCGCGTACCTAACTACTTCACCAAACACCGACTCCTGAAAGATCATTGCGTCCAGAGTAGAGTAGACCATAATTGAAAAGTGTATGACCAAACAGGTTTAGCACAGATAAAAAATGTACTAATCATGAGGGAACGCATAAAGTAACATAGGAGAATGAATCAAGAAACAGGGCTTGCAGGAGTAGCTAGCTTAAGAGGATGATCTGTGCTTTTCTAGAGGGTAGGGGTCAATGATGGTGACGTAGACACACTTGTTTTCCGAAAACATGCATTCAGACACCCACCAACTGCGACTGAACCATTTCTTAAGGCTCGCTGGTTAAACAACGTTAGTTAGTGTCTTAACTAGTAATCAATAAACCAGAGGACCGCGAAATAGGAACCATAGTAGAAGGATGGAGCTAAGCTACTTCAATGCTGAAGAAGTGAAAAAATGATGTGATCTTCCTTCCTTCTCTCTTACTGGAACAGCACAGTTAGATCAAGAATGCAGAGGAAGCTTCTAAGAAAGAATCTGATAACCGGGACAGAAGCTTCTCTTTTATTTTGTCAGAAACACAAGAAGAGATTGACCCAAAGGACAAATTGAGAAAAGAACACATGGAAACGCATCTGTTTCTCTTGACTAGTGCCTGTCGAAGAGAATTGCTAATCGAACGGAGACTCTGAAAATTACATGTATACCATACATATAAATAAATAAAATTGCCACCAGGATCTCTGGTCCCGGGTTGGCGTGCTGTACCATCGCTCCAAGGAAGGAAACGCCTCCGAGTTACAGGTCTGTGAAGGACAAACCCATGAAGGCGGGCTCCTTACATAGACAGTTGTTCTTCTAACCAAAAGGGAAACTAGCAGTACCCCAATCAACAAAAGTCAAGGAATAAGTAAATTAATATTATACTACTCCTTCAACGGACCACCGGATCATCAACTGCCGCGAAACGAAACGAAACGAAACGAAACCAGTCCAATCCAATCAACAGCCCCGTCCGTTCAATTGGACATGTCAAACACCCAATACTTTGGAGCTGATGATGTACGGCCTACCATTAGCATGACCAATCCATGGGGAGATTACTCCAGACACAAACAAAAAAAAGACGTCACGGTTAATTCCAGGGTTTTTCCACTTTGTAACCCCCGATCCGTGATAAAACGCAAAGAGAATTAAGAAAGGGGCTTCTAACCGTGAAGGTAAAACAGCCAAACGGAGAGTTCATGGATGTTCTTGAAGAGAGAAAAATGACAGGGAGTCCTCCCGGCCAAACCGTGCGGGAAACCGGGATGGCAAGAAGAAGCGAATCTCGATCACCAGCAACACAGACGAATCGGAAAATGTTCTCGGCTCGCCATGATCTGGACGAACACGGAAGGAACGAGAACGGGGCCGGAATATTGCCGAGGAGGGAGGGACGTCCAGTCTGTTCATTCCTGATGAACAGTTTGCGATCCTATTGACGAACGGAGCACGCACGCACAGGCGCCTTTCGGCAAACAGGTGATGCGCACGCAAAGAGACGACGCGAACAAGCCACGAACCACGGCAGCGATGAAAAGAAATCGAGGCAAGAAACACGCGAAAAAAAACAGAGAGAAACCCGTCCGTGAGGGACACGGCGCGTGCGTGAGGGGAGTTGTGACGAACGAACCTCGGTGGATTCAGCTAGAGGCGAGGCTGGAGCCGACGAGGAGGAGGAGGGCCCTGCTCTGCTCCGGTCCGGGAGGGGGAGGAAGAAGAAGAGAAGAGTTGGTGGAAGAAAGGAAGGGGGGATCCGGTCTGGGAGGGGAGGAAAAGGCTGCGCGTCTGCGTGGGGGGTTAAATCCCTCCGAGCCTCTGGATGGCGATGGCGGGTGCGCAGTGCCGCTGACCGGTTGAATATTTCAGCCTCCCCCCTCTAGACCGCCACACTCTTCTCAATCTCACCTCACACCGTTAACAGTTGCTCCCACCTCACTCTATCCTCTGTAAAATTCCTTTTTTTTTCTCCAATGGTGGGAACCCCATGATCCTCTTAAAAAATGAGTGTTACAATCAAGGGTTTTAGGTCTCCGGCGGTTGCGGTGTCGAGAACGGTGGCGGCATCGAGGTTAGGGTTCGCCGGACTAGAGTTATGGCTGCGCAAGGTTTAGGTGTAGGGGGAGGGGATGAGCTTCGGAGCGTCGGGGAAGGTGGAGTGGCGGGTACGAGACGTTCGGGCCCATAACGGCCTTTTCAAATTTAGGTTTTCCGAGGAGGTATGTAGTCGGTTATACTTGGCGCGCAGTTGCACATGGCGAAGCCGTGACCCTAGAGGCGCTTGCGGCAGGGCAGCACGGGGAATAAAAACAAACATGAAGGGTTTAAAAGACTTTCTGCCCTATGTCTCTTTTCTAATATAGCAAAGGCTATATTTGAGCAGAGTTACAATACGAAGGCGTGTTTCTTTCTTTTTCTTGCAAGGTACAGTTGGCAAATTTATGGATTCGACGGAACAATGATATCGATGTAAGGGGTTTAGGGGATGTCTGCCGGTGGAGGTGAGAGTTAGCGTACGAGGAGAAGGAGCTCAACGTCCGTTGGTGTAACCGCGATCCTCTTAACAATGGTGGGAACCCCATGATCCTCTTAAAAATGAGAAAAATGAGTGTTACATTCAAGGGTTTTAGGTCTCGGGGGAGGCGGAATCCCCGGCGGTTACGGTGTCAAGAACAGTGGTGGCATCGAGGTCGCTGGTGGCACGGGTGGGCGAAGACGAGGTTAGGGGTAGGGGAGGGGATGAGCTTCAAAGCGTTGAGGAAGGTGGAGTGGCGGGTACGAGACATTCGGGCCCATAATGGCTTTTTAAAATTTCGGTTGTCTGAAAAGGTATGTAGTCGGTTATACTTGGCGCGAAGTTGCACGTGGCGAAGCCGTAACCTAGATGTGCTCGCGACGGGCTGCGCGGGAAATAAAAATACAAACATGAAGGGTCAAAAGGTCCTTCTGCCTTGTGTTTATTTTGTAATATAGGAAATGATATGTTCGACCAGAGTTACGATGCGAAGGCGTCTTTCTTTCTTTGCTTGCAAGGTATAGTTGGCAAAGTTGTGGATTTGATAGACTAAGGTTATCGATGTCAGAGGTTTAGGGGGGTT
This sequence comes from Avena sativa, assembly GCA_916181665.1. Taxonomy (NCBI): domain Eukaryota; kingdom Viridiplantae; phylum Streptophyta; class Magnoliopsida; order Poales; family Poaceae; genus Avena; species Avena sativa. Next base: position 6,482,622 of record OV702281.1, read on the forward strand.
CCGGTGGCGGTCAGAGTTCGCGTACAAGGAGAAGGAGCTCAACATGCGTCGGTGAAGACGAAGTGGCCGGGAGCGGGTCTTTCAGAACATAAACACATTTTGGTTTAGATTATCAAGAGATTAGGTAGAGGGTTATACTGGGAACGCGGTCCACATGGCGAAGCTATAAACAAACAGATGATCCAAGAAGTATTTTTTCTTTTGCTGTGAGGTATAATGGGAAGATGCACAGATTTACTAGACCGAGGTTACATATGCACAATGTTTACCGAGCTTGGGAGAGGCGGAGAAGGTGGAGTGGCCGGAGCAAGGCGTTCGGGCCATAATGGTTTTTTTTCAAATTTACCTTGTCTGAAAAGGTATGTGGCTGGTTATACTTGGCGCACGGCTTCACGTGGGTAAAGACGTGACCTAGATGTGCTCGTGGCGGGGCTGCGTGGGGAATTAAAAACAAATGTGAAACCTCAAAAGAACTTTTTGCCTTGTGTCTCTTTTCTAATATTGTGAATCATATATTTGAGCGGAGTTGTGATGCGAAGGCGTGTTTCTTTCTTTTTCTGCAAGGTATAGTTCGCAAAGTTATGGATTTGATAGATTGATGATACCGATGTTAGAGGTTTAGGGGGTTGTGCTGGTGGGAGTGGGTCCCTCCTCACATAACTACATTTTAAGCTTAGGTTGTCAAAAAATTAGGTAGTTGTGAGGTATCATGGGGTAGATTACAGATTTACCAGAACGAGGTACCGATGTCTGATGTTTAAGAGGGTGGGTTGGTGGATGAGAACGTTGTGGGGGAAGGGGGGAGAACGGTCGAACAACATATGAGAAGGTGGAGTTGTGGGAGCAAGGCGTATGGACCATAACAACTTCCTAATTTTTGGTTGTCGGAAAGTTACGCGGTACAATATATGTCGCCCCAAGAAAAATATGGTGGCATAAAAACAATACAAATGATCCAACAAAATATCACCATGTGTTTCTTTTGTAATATGAAATGATATATGCCAAATGTTTAGGAGGGGTGGGTCGGCGGAGTAGAATGTTAGGGTAGAATCGGAAGGAGCTCGAGGGACATAAGAGAAGGTGAAGCGGCGAGAGGGTGAGACACTAGGATCACAGTGGCTTTTTATGTGTTTGTTAGGTTTTGACGTGGTGATTATATTTAGTGAGGATGGAACATGAATTAGCCATAAAAAGATGTATTGACCGCATGGATGGCCAGATTATAAACAAATACAAGATTTTTGAAATACTATTTCTCCTGTGTTTATTTTGTATTTTTTAGTGGAGTTATAATACGATGGCGTGTTTCCTTCTTTCTTTCTTTTCCTGCTGTAATAGGCAAAGCTTTATTTAGTCCTAAAATACTTTATAAAGATTGTGTATGTTTAATTACACGAGACATGAGGTCCGCTGTTTAGTTCGTTACTAATAGTTTTTGCAATATTATGTTAATTTTTGCTATATACCCCAATTCTGTGCCAAATTAACTTGCCCAAAACCAGGATATTCCTTTTTTTTTGAGAAATAAAACCAGGATATTCTTTGGTACCCAGTAAAAACCAAACATACCCCCTTTCACTCACTACTTGTTCTAGGCTGTCAATTTACTACGGCTAAGAAATAACAGATGGACGAATCTGCAAACACACACAAAAAAGTGACGTGTAAGGTGGCTGTCCATATCAGACAATGAGGCAGCAGATTAATTAAGAGGCACACACCAGCACATTTAATATGTTGAAAATCAAAGCAGAGTACTCCAAAGCCTAATATTTCTCCTTAATTAAGGGGCACACACCAGCACATTTAATATGGGGAATCTTTTATTAAATCTTTTGCTTATGTTTTTCCAAAGCCAAATATTTCTCCTTAATTCGTTCCTACTCTTTTTTGTCACCTCGTTTATGTCGTGGTGGGCCATAGGAAAAGTTGGTGTGAATTTGATTTGTCCCGATGTAGATATTTTTGACTGAATATTTTTGCTGGGTTCGATTGCGATCTGCAAAGATCTCAGCGATTTAAGAAAATATATCATCAAAAGATATGTTTGCATATATATATATATTATTGTCCGGACGCCATTAATTTGCAAATATGCCGGGTTTGTTTTTAGCTTTTTATTAAGATATCAACCGAGATTTTTCATAAATCAACTTTGGTACTCAATTAATTGTACAAAATAAATGAACGGAATTGATTGGCCAAAAGATTGAGCGTATAGCACAGTGCAGCAGCCAGGATCCGATCAAACTTTTTTCTGGAGAATATTACAAGCGTATCAAACTATTCTGTCGTATTCATCGAGAAAGAGAAGTGAAAACGAATGAATACATCTTGGTGATCTCGTATTGACTCGTTCTTGGTCAAGAGATATATATATCGTCAGAAAAATAATATTCAGGGAAATTAATTTGCATACCCGACGAAATGATATCTTTTTCTTCCTCCTCTTGTTAATTGCGTTGTTATTTTCTCGGCTATCTAGAACGAGATAAATTTGTGATTCTTTACTTGATATTTATATTTTATAATGGCTTTGATATGTTAATTTACTAATTATTTTTCAACTTTGCACTTACATAACATATGTTAATATGATTTCAATATTATTATTTATAATATTTTCAGTAAATTTGTAATTTTATGCTCCCTCCGATCTAAATTAATGGACTCAGATGTCTAAATACGGATGTATTTAGATATATTTTAATGCTAGATACATCCATATAAATAATGAACCAGAGTTTAATAGTTTAGAACGAAGGGAGTATATAATTTTGATTGCACGGACTAGCACTAGTACACATCGAGTCTAAGGATACCCTCATCGAAAATGGTAGCGATACGGTCCACGGTTGAACGTATTAAGGGTGACCAATGTGACCGCGAGAGTGAGCCCTGGTAAGAGTTATAACCAATGGTGACGGACAAAAAAGCTCATTGTTGCCAAATATAATGCCACCCTTCCTTTCCATCGTGTCAGATAGGGCCTCTATGGCTATGCTCTTTTCTTTTTAACTGGCTATGCTCTTTTGTGGATGCCCGTTTGTAAAGTGAAGGGAAGCGTTCGTAAATGTTTCTATTAACTTAAAAAAATAAATCATGCTGGTTAAATGTGGCAGATTTTACATCGTGGCATCTGCGTATTCTAGCTACTGCCTATAAAGATTGCTTCTATCTCGCTTTCTGCTATCTCAATTTCGCCATAAGCGTTGCACGGATCAACCTTTTCTCTCTCGTTTGGGATGCCCCGAAGCAAGGAATCCCATTACTTTAACTCTGTGACTGCCCGACAGTCCCGACGGCTTGTCTAGACGAACCTAAGAAAGAACTCTTGATGGCTTCCATCTCTGATGATCCAAAATTCATTGAATTCATGAAAAGTCCCAAGGAGAAGCCAATGCGCAACTTTGATAAGGAGTGGACCGACGAGGAGGAGACAGAGTGAGAGGAGGAGGACAACGATGAAAAGGATACGCCACCATAGGCGAAGGGCGATGAGGAGGAGGACACCGATGAAAAGGATACGCCACCACAGGCGAAGGGCGATGATGAGGAGGACAACGATGAAAAGGATACGCCACCACAAGCAAAGGGTGATGAGGAGGAGGACAACGATAAAAAGGATACGCCACCACAGGCGGAGGGCGATGAGGAGGAGGAACCGTTGTAGGAGCAGCGCTACGATAAGGAGGCAACGATACAAGAGGAGGACACTGGCGAGAAGGATGCGTTGTTGTAAGCAGAGGACGGCGAGGAGGCACCACTGCATGCGGAGGATGACGAGTCGCTACCGATGACCGGGAAAAAGCGTAGCCATGCGAAGGACAAGGATGCATGGAAGAATGGGTGCAAGAGTTAGTACTTGTAATAGTAGTTATCACTTTTTCCCATAGCCTCACGGAGAAGAAAAATCCCATGTTTCACTAAAAAGAATGAAAAAAAATCTCATAATACTTAGGTGGGACCTGATGGTTAGAGGAGGAAACACAAAGGAAATGTTTTGCATTATTGTCCGTTTCTGATGTGGTAGATGGTGCTATATATAAATTCTAGTGAGTGCCAACCCTAACCCTCACTCCCCCTGTACACACTCTCCTAGATTTGGAAATTGTGTGGAGGCTAAGCTGTGTCTCCTCGTTGCGACCGACATTGTCGCCTCTGGGGTCTTCCGAGCGGCATCGCCACCTCCAGGTCTTCCCATTGTCACACATCGCCTCCTGCGCCTCTCCTCCACGCGGCACAACCTACATCACAGCCTCCACGTCTTCCTTAACATACGCATCGTATTCTGTGCCTCTCTTCTACATTGAGTGACCTACATCGTCGCTGTTGCATCTTCCCAGCATCAAGCATTGCCTCCTGCGCCTCTCCTCCGAGTGTCAGGGTTCTCTCTATGAGTCTCTTCACTGTATATACTGATGAAGCATAGTTGACTTCCCACCATTTAAGTTTAGTAAACATCCACCGCATTCCACTAGTTTTAGCTTACTTAAAATACCACCTTTTGTAATTAATATAGTTATTGTACTGCCGATGTTGAATACACCCCATACTATATGTTTAGGGTACAAGATTTGTTTCTAACTGCATTATATTCGGTATCTATACCGTATACCTTCAACTCTATTGTAAGTTTAGTAGGGTTATATCTTAGGTATATTCATTACTCCATTGTAACTTTTTTTTTCTTATCCTTGTTGTGGTTTTAATAGTATACCGGTTACCCTTTATAAAAAAGGATTAGTTGCCCAATAAATTATTGCTAGGAAGATAAGTTCTAGCCTCTAAATCGTCCTCGGGGGGACAAGCAGTAGGGAGGGAGCGTCTTCTAGTCTCCTACTCCAATCCTACGTAATAACTATATTTATGTAATGTAGCATCTTATTTTCCCTATTCTTACTAATGAAATTATTATGCAGAGGTTGGTGCAGACCTAAACAATTTAGCTTGTTAAATGGGCTAAATACATGGAATTTATCCTTCATGGAAGAAGGATGATGAGAAGTCAAAACTGTGAGCCTCTCGAAGGTATCAATATGATGATGTAGTTATCATCTAGTAACTGCTTGCTTCGTTTATACTTCCTAGACCCAATACCCTAAACTCACAACATCATATTCTCAAAACACGAGCCTATTTCGGTAACACTGCATAAAAATACGCTTCCACAAAGGAAAAGAGGGTCAGAACAGCCATCACTGGTTGCATGACTCCTTATTCCAGCGACGAGTCCAGACATGCTAGGACGAGTAAAAAAAACCTCTCAGAAACAAGTGCCAGACCGAGACAAGTCAAAATCTTAGGACTTGGCATAATAGGAATTCCGCCATCCACTCGGACCTCCTTTTTACATTCCTATGTAGTACAAAGAACGAGGTAGAAGCCATAAATTGCATGATAGCGGCCTAATCTTACATTTGCATTTACTTCAACCTTGATTTAGTTATGCTTTTCAGGACTCCTATGTTTATCCTATTCTTGGGAGTCAAACACCTAAAGTTTCGCAAGATTTATGTGTTTTGCCAATCCTTTGTTGTGCACTTGCCATCCCATCATACTTCTCCGATTTTCCTATTCCTATGTTTCTGGAATTCCATTTGCTCTTTAACCAAACAGGGTCGTTTTGTGAGAGAATCGCAAACACTCAAAAGATCGAATATCATGCCCGGAGAGTAGACTTGTCCTTTATCTTATTTTGTTTCATGGCTCCGCTCATATTGACTTGTTAACTATTCTAGAAGTAGTTCTTATTGGATGAAAATAGGCACACACAAAAAAAACAATGCTGCTAAATCCTGGTGTCGCCTAGGGAGGACAATTGGCATGCAGCAAAATTCAGCAGGGTCCAAATTAACAAAATCTAATGATAAGTGACGGTGACTGCTGCGATGTTTAGGTGCCATCGCGTACGCCGCCAGAGTATTCTTCTTCTTAGTTCTCGCTGTCGCGTGATTAGTGACTGTCTAACTATCTTGTGATCTGCAGCATCTTCTGGGTATCTGCTTCTGTTGCGCTTAATCTGTACCACAGCATTGCTGACTGTCAGCTAGCAGACCAGTATTATACTCCCTTCGTCCGCAAATAAGTGTACTTTCTAGCTTTGTCTTAAATCAAAGTTAGTAAAGTTTGACTAACTTTATAGGAAAACGTAGTAATATTTATGACTCTAAATTGATACTAATAAATATGTTTTCAAATTTAGTTTTATAACATGTCAATTTGATATAATATTTGTTGCTATATATCAATAAAAATTGGTCGAATTTGGCAATGTTTAACTTAGCCAAAAGCTAGAAGTACGCTTATTTACGGATGGAATTTTCTGTGTGGAGTCAAACGAATTTTTTTTTTTAGGCGACGAAAAGGCGTTGGATTCTGCTAGGAACATTCACGAAAGGCGTTGGATTCTGCTAGGAACATTCACGCTGACTGAATAATACTAGTACTACAATCAACAAAGGGCGCAGTCAGTGGGTGGAGGTCACACAGCGGTCGCAGGAGACTGACTGCGCATGTGAAAACGATGGTCAGCAACAAGAACTCTTCTGGTCTTTTGAAAAATGCCCACCTCTAAAACATTGGGAAAACATTTATACACATAGAAAAAACAGACCTTAGATATGTGAAATTTTGACTGGTACTTTTCTGAAGCAAGAAATGTTGACAACATGCTGACAAGTCAAGAAGCATGGGAAGAACCACAGATTCTAGCAACAAAACATTCAACATATATATATGTTTTGTACCCCAAATCTTCGACTTCCAATGATTTGCGTGGAGGACCAACATACAGCAAATGTCAAAGCATGTGCATGTCGACCTTCAGATAAGATGACAGCGTGCAGGATATGATGCCGTGACTACGTGTCTTCTGCTTAGACTAGTGGAAAACCCGGGGAGATATCAGATGAATCTTCAGCTGGACTAACCATGGTATATAACAGGACCAATGGATAACAAATGCGACATAAATAAACCCAAATAAAAGTTTTCAACAATAGATAAGAAACCCATCCTTCGGATTAGAACGTTCGGAACCATAGACCTGAGGTTTAACAACTGGTACATTCACTTGATCAGTAGAAATGTTTGCGTAAAATGGACTGACTTTGGATTTTGAATGCCGGAACAGAATAAATACTAGTAGTAGATCCCCAGAGGCCGGCCCGCAAGCACCGCCTCTTCACAGGAATGGGGGTAGGATCACCCACCGGCGAGGGTACTTGGGCCGCCCGTCCTTCCCGTCGAACAGCTGCACAAGAAGCAATGTTAGTAAAGCTATACGAATTCTTATTGTACCGCTCAGTAATTCTGTGTTGAAATAAGAGCTGGACTTGCCTTCCTGAGACGGCTGTGCTTCCCGAGCGCCCAGTTGGTCATGATGGCCGCCGCGACGGCGAGGAAGACGTAGCCCGCCACGGTCTGCGTGGCGATGTTGAAGCCCAGCCACTGGTAGATCTCGGTCGTGTAGTTCGCGCACGTCACGATGTTGAACAGGAAGCCCCGTGGGATCTGGTAGCCGCCGCTGCCGGTCGGGCTCCGGAGGTTCCTCAGCAGGATGTGGCAGTAGAAGTTTGCAATCTGGCACACGACCCCAATGCCGAACCCGATCTTCATCTGCAGGTCGCTCACGGGGGTGTACAGCGGGTGGTTGCAGTAGTAGGCAATGTAGGCTCCGAAGGTCCAGTAGTAGGCGCAGTTCCTGAAGACGTTCGACACGGGGGATGTCGCGTGGCTGAAGCGGTGGATGAAGAAGGTCTCCATGATCCGCTTGAAGTAGTGGAAGCAGAAGTAGTACATGGCATAGGTCTGGACAGGGTGGACGACCCGCTCTCCCTCGTATCCAAAGTATTTGTAGACAGGGAGGTAGTAGAACATGGGGTAGATGAAAAGAGGGCCCACATACTCCCAGAAGAAGAGCGTGCTGTAGTAGACCTGCGGGCCTAAATCTTTGAAGACCACAGTCAGGGACCCCGAGCCCTTCTCGCAGTAGTCCGATAGGCTGGCCTTTTGATTGAGGACAACTGGCTTTCCAGATTTCCCAGGTTGTACAGGGAGGGTGAGCCGCTGCCTAGCAGGGTAATACTTCTTAGCTGCACAGCATAGACACAAGCGATTAGCAACCCATACACCATAAGGAAAAACATGTCTTCTTCATAGAGCAAAATAAGCATAAAGCAATACATGGTCAAATATGCAATTCTAGTGCACTCATAATTCACCCACAGAATCAACCAGAGAAGTGAGTGTTTCATGTATAGAGAAAATCAAATAACAATACTGTCCTCAACATTAGCAACTAATAGTGGTACCAGCTCGAAATCAGAACATAACCAGTATCCATCTAGTAGAGCATACTACACTTAGTTTTGCTGCATAATAACCATACTAGTCTTGTAGTGATCACTGCAAGTACTTAGAAGTACTACTTGAGGACAACGTCCAAACATGGAGCTACTTATGGCAAGAAAAAAGTAAAATATAAACTACAAGTGGAAAGAGTGCCAAATTCACCGTGACCAAGATCAGATTTTTTTTTGGAAGAGTTCCATCAGGGTAGAGCTATTTTTATTTCGAGTTTCAAACATAACTGGCCAAGATCAGTAAGTGGATTATCACTAGTTTCAGGGAAATTGTTTTATTTTAATTGAGCACCGAAATAACATAAGACCCATTATTCCATTCTGCAGCTCACAAGTCCAGATTGGTGGCATTTGATACATTTAAACAGTACTGCTACTGCTTCACCATCCATATATGCGGTGAACTGTCTCCCGACTCAGTCACATGGCAGCAGATCTGCTTTAATGGCTCAACATAAGTAATAAATGTGTGCAAGCAATACTTCAAGGTAACAGGATGGCAAGTTACTAAGCTAACATGGCAGCCCTGTGAGTCGGCAAGAGGGTACAAAGGACAAGGCTACGCCCACAAAATTGGCAACAAATACTATATAGGTACATAATAAGGTAGGATTCTTGATCACCGAAAATTTTAGGAATTCAAGCAGCAAAGTGTGGTGTGTGCTTTGCTCGCTGACAGTACTACACTGGTGTACTTGGCAAGCCAGAAAAAAGATTCTAGAAGCAGTTACAGATGGCTGACATATAAAGAGAAAAGGGTAAGCGAATTTGCTTTGTGATTACAACGCTCAAACACATAAAAGGGGCAAAACAAAACAAATAAACGGAGTTATGAGAAAACACCTAGAGAAAGCTAAATAGCTTCAGGGACAATCATACTTTTCTCCATCAGGCAAAGATTACAATAAAAAACACGGGACTATCTCAAACAACTGAATAGGGTGGGGTGGGGGAATACCACGTGGAAACGAGACGCGAACCGTAAGACAGCACACACTTCCCGTCTCACCCAACCACAAACAAGAAAACCGTGATCAGCGACTATCTGCAAACTATACAGTCCTCTCGTATCAAATCAAATGTACCCGTGGTTGCGGTTTCAGATCGAGTAGCTTCCAATAGAATACCGGTGATCATTAGCTTTTATTATTCCGCGGCAACTTAATTTTTTTGAAGGAAGGGAGGATGATATGTATCAAGTTAGTGGGTCAAGAGCGTTATCTTTTTTTTGTGTGTGTGTGTGTCAAACAGGCTGTAGAAACCTGATGCAATGTCCCCGGACCAGACTCCAACCAGCACACCCACCAGCGTAATTGTGGTCAATTACTATTCTGGCTCTCTAAGTTAAGCCCTCCTCTTCTTGAGGGAAATCGTGAAGGATGTGAGCGTGATACTAGTAGCAGAAGCACCCCGGTCATAAAGAGCGTGCCGTGCGTGTCTGTATTATTTGTTTTCGTTTTTTTCAAAGAGAAGTTGAGGGTCACGGAGCTTTTGAGCGAGCGTGTAGGTGTGGACGGCCAACCCCCTTCATATCTTGTGAAGAGGAAATTCCAGAGGACAAGCAGAGGATGTCCCTATGATACGAGGAAAAGCAGAGCAAAAACAGCTGCTGCTGGTAGTAGAAAGCAAATTAGTGCTAGCAGTAGTAGTAGTAGCGTTCCTGTCGTGCACTTGTGTGTGTGTCTCTGCGGACTCGAACCTGAATCTAGTAGTAGTAACAGTAGCGGAAGACTTTGGAGGAGGAGGAGGAGGAGGTGATTGGCTGGCAGGGGACTTACTCTTGGCGTGGATGGCCTCCTGCAGATCCGCGACCTTGGCCTGCGAAATCCGAACAGCACAGACGCGAATCAGCTCGAGCTCAAACCTCCGGCGAGATCTTAAACCTCCTGCAGATGAACGAGGACCAAACTGAGGAAGGCGCAGTTGCTTACCGAGTCGTGGAGCTGGATTCCGCCCTTGACGACCTCGCGGCCGCTCCGGGACACGACGGAGACCTTCATCTCCTCCTCCTCCTTGGCTCGCCGGCGACCCGCTGTCCCGAGCTGAGGCTGAGACGGAGGGAACGGGGAGAGAGCTCGGCTTGCCTTGGATACAGAGGAGGAGGTGGGCTGGCTGGCGTATTTGAGAGAGAGAGAAGATCCGCGTTGGGGCGGGTGGGCCGGTGGGGAGCGTTGGGCGGACCGGGGCCCACCGGGTTTATGTGGGCGTGTGTTTAAGGACGAGGCGGAGGCGGAGGCGGATGCAACCCCTCTCGACGTGGACGTGCTGGACTCGGTCCATGGGGATCTCGACTCGCCCTCCTCTCCCATTGGTCGGCCTTGTGGGCCCGAGCAGAGCAGCCTATCACGTGCAACCTTGCACGGGTCAGCACCAAAAACGTTCGACCATATTCATTGCACGCGTATAAAGTCCAGTAATGTGTTTTTTTTTTTGGAAAATGGGCGCATATATTAACAAAAGTGTTTAATGTTTACACACGGCCTCTGCGTAACTAAGATACACACAGCCACACAAACGAAAGAACTAGAGAGTAAATAGTAGACAAGCATTACACAAAGCCACTATCGAAAACAACTTGAATCTAAGGTGGATCCAGCCTCAAATTACGTGACCATCCATCCATGTCGCGAGAAAAATACCCCTCTCGCCGTATCCTCCAAACGTGTACATCCCTCCATAAATAAGTCGCGAAACTCCATACGCTGGAGAATAGTCCATGATCGGAGGAAAGCCGTTGCTCGGTAGATTACCTGCAGAGGAGACGACACAATGTTATTAAAGATCTTGTCATTTCTACTAAGCCCCAGCGACCATATAACGGCAAGCGCTCACATTCTAAATAAAGTTCTGTACTTCTCAATAATTCCATGCAACCAATTACCGAAAACATTGGTTACCGAACTTAGATGAGATAAACCATAAGCTATTTAGATGAATGACCATATAGAGCGAGCGAATTTATATACACTAGAAGAATGCGTGGCGAATTGTCTCATCATGATGACAAAAAAACGCACTGAGTACTTCCATGTCAATTTCTCTTTGCAAGATTATCCTTTGTTAGAATTACATCTTTACATAAATACCATGCAAAAATAATGTCTTAAGAGGTATTTTCATTTTCCAAATCTTAATATTATCATCGACTGGGATATCAGGTTGGACCAAACCTTTATATAGTGATCCAACAGAAAATTTTCCACTTTCTAGTAATTTACATTTGAACACGTCAACACCGTCCGACAATTGTATCGAGGATAATCGTAAAAATAGATTGTTCCAAGATATCAGTCTAGGACCAATAAGACTTCTTCTGAAAGACACATTAGGACGACTGTCCTCCATACTCACCACACAAAAAAAAGGAATTTTCCCTGCAGTTTTTATTAATATCATCCAGTGATCCAGATATGATTATAGCAAGAAAACAGCAAAACTTCAGTATTGATGAAGTCGGATATATATGTCCCGGCAGTAGCGGACCATAGATTTTTTCAAAGCCTAGGACAAAAAAGTAAATTTAAATGCTTGAAATATGATTTTTGGTCTATCAAAAATTGGCTTTGACGGCCAGTTGGAACCCCGGTACCTGCCTCTACCACTACGCTCTTAGCGTCGTCGTCACCGCTGCTCCTACGGTGGAACGCGTGGACGACCTAGAAAAGGGCCAAGACCCATTTTTTAATAGTATAATTTATCTACGTGCACTCGAAACTCGAGACGCCCTCTATAATCCTGTCTGACATGGATGTTCATCGAATCTTTAGGTCTTTTTGTAATCGAAATTCGTTGAAGAAATGGGTGGGTATGATAATAACCGGGTAGGAGTTCATCTTGGTATTTCTCTTTCTCTCGCGTGAAGTGAAGGGTACGCATGACAAGGTGCACCGTAGCCGTAGGTCAAACTCCCTTGTTGTTGGATCTTACTACTCTATCTTACAAGTAAGCAAGCACGCTTTGGGTGATCCCCGATCGATTAAGCTGCTGACCGCCGACCGTTTTGGTTTGCAGCAGGCGGGCGGCGCATGGACTGGGTGCAGTCACCTCACCAGATGCACAGGTCGTCGTGCAGTTGGGGAGTAGGCCGGGCGGCCCAACGGCCCGCCGACCGCGCTGTAATTCCTCACGCACAATCTTCCCGTGCTATGCTATGCTTGCTCCCACTCCATCACCTATATATCCCGGTTTGCGTTGACCCCATTGCAATACCCATTTAATGTTTTCCCAAACACTTTTTTTCTTCAGAGTCTTCTTTACTACTCACTCCGATTCTAAATAAGTGTCGCGGTTTTAGGATCAAAGGGAGTATTAAATATTAGGTATGTTTGACATGGGTATATATTCTACGTGTGTCTAAGATTGGACTATCCGGTTTGGTCTAATGGAAACCCCACGTGAAGATCCACGCCTGATGATGAAGCCCACGCAGAACTCGCGTGGCTCAGAACTATAAAGGATCTGATTCTAGCTTTAGATAAAAAAGTTTAAAAGGCAAAACCCTAATCTGTAAACAAATTGGTCTTATCCCGACCGATATTGTCCCGAGACCTGGCCACCCCATATAAAGGCTAAGAGGGAACGACAAAAAAGACCACCGAAACCCTAGCACATACACCCACCATATTATATATTCGCATCATCGTCATCGAGGCACCCCTTGTAATCTTTGGTTCCTTCGATAATCAAGAGCAGATAAGCAGGAGTAGGATTTACCCTTCAAGGACCTGAACCTGGGTAAACCCCGTGTCCCGTGTTTCTTGTCTGTTAGTCGAACGAGATCTCTAGTGCACCCCTCTTTTTTAAACCCAAGTCCATCAAGTATGGACATTGACCGCCGTATGTGGAACCTGTGAGCGCTCATGTTGCGATCTCGACGGCCCCAACACCTGCAATCTTCGACTTGTCCGCGTTGGAGAACTATCTCCTTTTTGGCGCCATCGACTTCACCATCCACTCACCGTCAATACGCTCGACCTTCAATTCTATAGGAGATGGATTCGATATAATGATTAGGAGCCTATGCTTTAAAGTTGGCAAGACCGGCACACTCCGCCTGACATGGATATGCCCATAACAATGGGCATTGACGAGTCGGACCCTCGTCACCTCCTCCCCGAGTGGGTGGTGCCGCCGACAATCGCGCCTGCTTCGTGGATCCCTCCACCAATCGGCACACTGAGCAAGCTCAACGCTCCCGCGCCAACCTCCGACACGGATAACAACAACAGTTGCGACTCCGATCTGTATGATCCGTCGTCAGGAGAGGAGGCCTACGATTTGGGTTCAGAGAGCTGCGGGAGCAACGATCTCCCTCACCACTACATGTGCACTGTTGTCATCATCTGTGGCGACAACACCCGCGACAACGCCAGGATCAAAACTGACCCGCTCAACCCCAACGCAGGGAACAGAGGCGCCCCGCCAAACCCCAACGCCAACAACGGCGGCAAGTCGGGCCGCCCGCGGATCCACCTCAACGAGGCCGGATGGAAAAGAATGAGGGAAGCATTGCGGGGCAACCCCTTCCAGACGACGCATCCCGCGATATGCTAATGACTTACCATTGGCTCCTCATGAAAGAGTACAACCGCTAATAGACGGTAAACGCTCAGCTAAAGCAGTGCAAGCAAGTAACTAATGAGTCAAGCGCCAGGTGTGTGGCGCTCTCCTCTATTGGTGGGTCCTCCTCAAAGGAGCAACGATGGTGGCGCCCACGAGAGGCGCTCCCGACTGGATCATCTAGGCACGGAAGCAAAGCGTGAGGCTACCAAAGCCCTCAACTTCTCATTCATGTCGATAGACTCGCAAGGTAATATTCCCTCCGTTTCAAAATATAAGATGTTTTAGTTTTGTGAAGCAAATGTATCTAGACTATTTTTAGTATATAGATTCACTAAGGTTTGGAATGAATCTACACACTAAAAGAAGTCTAGATACATTTTCTTCACAAATCTAAAACGTCTAATATTTTGAAACGGAGGGAGTATGTGTTAGGGTTTCGGTGTAAAAACAACAAAATTCTGCTGCACTTTCTGCTCCTGCAGCAAATTATTGACCAGAGTTTTCTACAGCAGCATATCCTTTGGAAGCAAATTGTGGTATAGAAAATCCTCCTTAAACATCGTATATCCTTCAAATATTCTGTGGAGTTCCTTTGAACCGACACACTCCATACTGTTTTTTTTTAAACCCAGAGAATCCGTTTCCCTATCGAGACCGACGCATCGATTTCCTGCCCGTTTTCGTCAGAGAAAAAAGATAGCCGGTCAGAATCCGGACCGTTCTTCTCCTTCTTCCCAGCGCGTCACGATTCGTGCACAGCTCAGCAAGAGATATCCCGCAACCCAATCGTCCGTAGGCCGGCGAAGAGAGACGACGAATCGGCGGCGACCGGCGGAGATGGGGGACCACGCGGCGGAGGAGGATAGGCCGGCCGGGTTCGCGCGCTGGCGTCACGCGGCCTACATGCAGGCGATGGCCTCGGAGCTCCCCGGGAGCTACGCCACGCAGGAGGTCATGCACCTCACCCTCGCCTACTTCGCCGTCGCCGGACTCTCCTTCCTCCGGGCGCTCGACTGGGTAAGCCGAGATCCGCTACCCCCGTTGCCCCGCCCGCTCTCTCTCCGTTAGTACTATGAATTGAGCGAGATTGCGGGGAAATTTCTTGTGATTTGTCATGTTTCTAGAGCTTGGATCTCGAGGGTACTGATTGCTAGGACCTTGTCTGTCTACTTTGCTTATACTGAGTGAATTGATGAATTGTGCGGAAACCAAGATGTATGCGCGGCAGTAGAATTCGTGCGCTGCGGATTCTTCTCGTTTTCAACTAATCCACCTGCGCATAGTACGAAGTTTCCAAGGCAATACCAGTAAACGCATGCCTTGTCAGGTTTATAACGAGTAAGAATTTGATAAATTTGATCGCATGTCTATGTACAGGTAAAGTACTGTAATAAGAATTTACTTCGATGTCTATCCAGAAAAGGTAGGCTCCAGTAGTGTTTGCAAGTGATTAAGTTTCAGTTAACCACGAATGTGGAGACACGTGATACCGTTTGTGGAACGCTTGTGACAGCAACTGCTACCTGCAAGGTTTAATCGTTTGAGCCCACTTAGTGATCAGTCTTACTCAAAGTGGTTAGGGGTTACTGGGGTTATGAGATGTATATCTGTCTAACAACTAGATGTCATTACTAAGCTCGACATGGTTGCAACTAGATGCCGGACTGCCGCTTTAATTACCTGAACTTCTGCTAGAATGGTCAACCATGTGAGGTTGCTAGCTGAATTTCTTCTTACTGTTGAAATTTCAGCTTAATTTCAGAAAGAAGTAATGTAGTAATATTTTTTTATATACAAAAATGTAATAATGATTGAGAAGTTGTATCTGCCTTTTTTGTTTAGGTTAACACGGATGAAATTGCCAAATGGATCTTGTCTTTTCAAGTACATCCTGAGGCAAACGACGACCTAGACAACGGTATGATTTCCCCGTTACTTATGTAACGAAACTCTTACCGTAGCTACAATTCATATTTCCAGATGCAGTATGTTTGTTCTATAACAGTTCACTCATTTCCAGGGCAATTTTATGGATTCTGTGGTTCCAGAACAACTCAGTATCCCCCAAATAGTGTGAAGGTATGGGTGTTTTATTGGTTGACTGGACCTTTTCTTGTCAGACATGTCTGAATTAGTGCCATTTCATTTCTTTATTGTGACAGTTCTAAATACTGACATGTGCTCTGTTTCAGGACCCTTGCCATAATGGTAGTCATCTAGCAAGCACATATTCTGCGCTTGCCGTATTGAAGATTGTAGGTTATGATATACTAAACATTGATAGCAAGTCTCTTTTACTGTCGATGAGAAACCTCCAACAACCAGATGGAAGGTATGCATTCAGCTTTGGTCTCTTCGAAATTTACCTGGGAAGTATATATGTATTTACATCTACTACCTGTGTTACATTATCACCAGAATAGTTTTTTTAAGGAGGGAATTACTGGAAAAGTTTCACCTAGTCACCCACCTCACGTGTTGTTTTACGATCTTCCTAACACCACACGGTTGGTTCAGAAACATGTGCATTGACTGCTAGCCTTTGCATTTACATGTGTCGATTTATCCGCGTGAACTTAAGTCATGTACTCTTGTTGCAACAAACTTTACATTGGTGAATGCCACTTGTCTGATGCGTGTTTGTTCCTCCAGCCTTAGCAATCATGTTTAAACAGAATGTTCAGGTGCTGTACTACTATGATCCCTGTAAATGCATGCAAGTAGTCTACAGTGCCCGTCTGAGGATATGCACATGCATCAATGTTGTCGCATGAATATATATTTTTAAGAAAAATAACGCGATTAGTTTCACATAGTCACTAACCTCACATGCTGTTTTACAATTTTCATAACACCCCATGGTTGGTTCACAAGTCGGCATCCTTCGTTATATTTCTGATTCAGAAACGTATGCATTGACTGCTATCATTTTCATCTACCAATCGGTCATTTTATCTGCATGCACTTAAATCATGTACTCTCGTTTCAACAAACTTTACATTGCTGAATGCCACTTTTCTGGTGTGTATCTGAACTGCCAGAATTAGCAATTGTGTTTAAACATAATGTTGAGGTGATGTACTGTTATGATCCTCATAAATGCATGAAAGTAGTATATAGTGCTTTTCTGCGCATGTGCACCTGTGCGCGTGATTTTTTGTCTAGCATTTAGTTGGTTATATGGTCTATTGGTAAACTTAGAAAGCTTTGATTTCGTGCGTGTGTTGTTCAACACAATGGGTTATTGGCTAACTCAACGTGCATCTTTTTGTAGCTTCATGCCTACTCATATCGGTGCAGAAACAGACCTACGCTTTGTATACTGTGCAGGTGAGGAGCACTGTTCTTTGTATATGCTAATAATTGAATTGTTTTTTATGTTATTTATATTAATGCATTTGAGCTCTGTTCTCAGCTGCTATCTGCACAATGTTAAAAGACTGGTCAGGAATGGACAAGGAAAAGGCCAAAGAACACATCATTAACTGTCAGGTTGGCTTGCGAAAATTCCTAATACACCATAGTTGGCAATGATGTTTTTAACAGTGTCCTGCACAATCCAATTTGCATTTTCTAACTCTTATTTTTTACCACATGCAGTCGTATGATGGTGGCTTTGGCATGGTTCCTGGTTCAGAATCTCATGGTAGGCAGTAACTTTTAGCCTTTTGATGCATTTTCTTACCTAGTTACTTTAGGAGGTTATATCTTTAGAGTTCTAATTGTGCGTCAACTGAGTTAAGTAGGAGAACTTGCTTTGCCAATTTTGCAACTGGTTATGGATTCTCATTGTATGACTTTGCGTTAGTGAGCCAGGTGGAGGGACTTTCTGTGCTGTTGCGGCTCTGTACCTGATGGGTTTCATTCAACCTGATTTGGCATCAAACTTGCGAGACTCTTCCTCGATTGACTTTCAGTTGCTCCTGGAGTGGTGCCTTCAGGTCAGATTCTGCTTAACCGTGTATCTGTAGTTATCCATTAAAACGTGCCCTTTTACATGACGTAAAAAATGCACAATAGTTGGCAAGAGGTCTTGCTATCTCTCCTCTCACGCACACATGCTCAGATATTAAATTTGAATTATACCATAGTAGTAGTAGTAGTTTTCTTTACCAGTGCTGAACCTTCCTTACACTACCGTTGTGCAGAGGCAAGCGGTGGACGGGGGATTCCAGGGGAGAAGAAACAAGCCCAGCGATACGTGCTACGCTTTCTGGTTAGTACATCATTCATGCGGTCTGTATACTGGTTGGCTGATGAGCAAGCGAGCGGAATGGGCAAACCCTGATAAGAAATTTCTTCTTGCTGATGTCACTCGTCTTCAGGGTCGGAGGCGTCTTGAAGCTAATTGGTGCCTACCACTTGATCGACCGTACCGCTCTGCGGGAGTTCCTGCTCACCTGCCAAACAGACGTAATGGCTCCAAAACCCTCTCTATTTTTCGCAACTTCTGGGATTTGATCATCAGAAGATAAAAAAAACTGTCAAGCTGGTCCAGATGCTCCTTTTGCTAACCCTTGGTTGTTATTGTGTCTTTTTCTGTTACGGGGACAACAGTTTGGAGGCTTCGGGAAGTTCCCGGAGAATGCATTCCCGGACATCTACCACTCGTACTACGGGCTGGCCGCCTTCTCGCTGCTGGGCGAGGAGGGGGTCGAGCCGATGTGCGCCGAGCTCGGGATCATCGCCGCCGCCGCGCTGTAGCTAGCTAGCTAGGGACTGGTGTTTTTTTGGGTTGAGATGATATATTTGAGATTGCTGGCCACATGTGTGTTAGCTAGCGACTGGTGTTCCTGCTGTATCCGTTTCGTACCAACTCATGATGTTTTGGGATTGAAAAGCAAGGGAAGTGATTTTTTGCGTGAGGTGGGCCAGTTGGTCAGAATCAGATCATGCAACATTGTAGTAGTACTACTACATCTCTGGTACTAATATATTGTTATGGGCATGGAGAAGTGCGTTGTGCAGTAATCTTGAATCTGAACTCAGCTCTGTTTGAAGTTAGCTGAACTGTTTGCTGGCAGTTGCTGAACCAAATCCATCTCTTGGAAAGCTACTGGAAACGGCAGAACAAGAAACCAGTATTTTCCTCGTGCTGATCTGATGTGACCCTGACTGAATTCGACATAAACACGAACATTCTACCGCCGCCGTCAACTCAATGTTACCACCAGACCGAACTCAAATACGAACTTGGTCTGACCCAAACTCGGACTGAACCCACCTCATCACTTCTAAATTGTGTATTTCCATATTGGCTAAATTATTTTAAATAATACATTTTTTTAGTCAATTTTACAAATAATACACGAAATCCAAAAATTGCAAATCTAACGGACCGTCGTCCGTTGAAAAGACGAAGGTGGTGGTTCGTCATTTGAAAAGACAAAGGGGTGGTTCGTCCGTTCAAAAGACGACCGACCACGCGCCAACGTGTGAAGAACATGTCCATCGACTTTTCAAAAGATGAACCATCCCCTTCATCTTTTCAAAAGACGAACCCCCCCTTCGTCTTTTCAAAAGACGAACCACCACCTTCGTCTTTTGAACGGACGACGGTCCGTTAGATTTGTAATTTTTGGATTTCGTGTATTATTTGTGAAATTGAATAAAAAAATGTTATTTAAAAAAATCCCTATCTAAATGTTATTTAGAAAAAAATGTTATTTAAAAATGTTATCTATCTATCTATCTATCTATCTTATACTAGCATAATGCCCGTGCGTTGCTACGGGCAGACAACAGACATTCGATACAATATACTGCACGACGTACTGGTTCCAATTATCTGTCTCGGATTACTGATTTGTCTATTTAGCCCACGTGCTCGTGCATTGTTACTTCCTACCGGTTGATTTGTATGAAGTATTTATAATCAATTGTAGGAGTTTTTTTTTTGAATGGAAATTTTAACAGATTGAACACCATGCAGCAAATTAATAGGTTGACTCAGTCATCTTTTTTTTTTTTGAGAAAACATAGCTCAGGCACTTACTATTACTATTGCTCACATGTACTATGTCATTTTGTATACATAATTGTAGCCAATAAAATTTACGGATGACATGTAAATAATAAAAGAAAGCACATAACACCACTTCTTGGCATTTTCGACACAGAACTAAAATTAGAAAAACCCATTTTTTCGTGTAATGACGTGCACAGACAACATTAATGGTTGTTTGTAGAGTTTAGAGGCAATTAGTCAGTTAGAACCTAGTGTCAGCAAGGAGGTGGTTTTCAAATAGTTTTCACGATTACTGTAACATAAGGTGAATGCATGTTTAGCGACATACAAACAGAGGACTGTTTGAAGTTCAAGAAAATAAATCATTAGTCATCATTTATGCCAAAAAAAGTCATCACCCGGACACAATGACATAGCAGAAATTTTCTCAAGGCTAATAATTTCATAGGGAGTAGAAAAAATCAGACTCGTGAACTTATCCTGTGAAAGAGTGGTACTTGACTTGACTATCAAGAGCAATACAGAATTAGGAGCAGAAATTTTATGGCATTGTTGCCGGTTACAGCGACAGCGAGGAGAGTCCACGCTCCAGTTTTGAGTTTTGAGGCCCCTCGCACATGGTCACAATCCTGACCGCCTCCTGCACCTCCCGCACGCCTGAAGCAGGTCCTCTTGGAACTGCTGCACTCCCGCGCGCTCAACCACGGCCTCCTATACGGCAGAAGGACCGGTGGCCGGAACCACGCCGCCATGTCATTGGGGATTTGGCGGAGAACCCTATCCAGGAGAAAAGAAGCCAAGAAACAGGTTGATTTGTTTCCTTTGCGGTGGTAGTGCTTGTTATCGGCAAAATCATCTTAAAAAATCGGAACGACAAATTTGGGTGTGGGCGAATCTCACCAGCAGAGCACAGGCGACCAGGAGAGGGCGGCGCTACATCGGCCTTCTTCCAGTGTCCTCCGTAGGCGGCGACGCTGCGCGTTTGTTGAGTCGACGACCAGACCTTAGTAAATTTCCATCAAGAAAAACACAAAACAGAAATAGCATTTAAAATCCACGAACAAAGAAACGGATCCAAGACACGATGTAAAATTCCATTCAAGAACACATGTATTCATGGGATCCAAAGTAAAACATATATTCAGAACCAAAGGGTTGGGCTCTCCACGCCTGACTGTTGGAGACCAGGTGGTGCCGCTTCCGTGGAGGTGCTGTGGAGAGCCTAACCAAGAGAGAGAACAATGGGAGGGGAGTGGAGGAGAGACGGGTATCACGGCGTCCGGCACGCCGTTGACCGGGGTGCTGGAGGAGCAGCGACCTGCGACCGAGAAGAAACATGGTGTTTCTTCGGTGAGTAAAGGTGAGTGTCCCTGCCTCCCTGCTGGGCGCGCCTCATCGCTCGGGAACCAAGAGGTGCGGCGAGGGGTGAGAGAAGGGGGCGTTGCTGCAGTGGCGGCGCACGGGGAACGGAAAGGAACCCCTCAGCTTAACCCCTCCCCCCGCACCCTCACTCCCAACCCGTAACCCGTGATGATCAGGGGCCACGGGGTCGGTGAACTGGGAGGTTGGGGGAAGCGGCCGGGGCGGGTGTCGCGTGCAGGTGGCGGCCGGGGTTGCAGAGAGGGAGGCGGCAATTCGAGGAGAAGAGCGCCGGCCAGCGGGGAGGCCTGGTCGCGGCGGCCGCAGGGTGGGGTCGTAGCCGGCGCGTAGGGAAGGATGGTGACGCGAGGCGGAGACGCGGGAAAGAGGCGGGGTGCGGCGGCGTCGGTGATGCGGGCCGGTGGCGATGGGGTGGAGAGGCGCCTGGCGGCAGGGACATGCGGCGGTGAGGAGAGGGCGCCATCGAGGGGATGGAGGAAGGGGATCTGGGGGACGAAGGCAGAGGATTTGGAGGAGATGAGAACGTGGGTGGACGGTTGTCGAGCGTCAATATGTTTTTTCTCACTGAGCGGGCGCCGGGACGGATGGAAACCTAAAGTAATTGACGGAAACGTATTTACTAACCTACCTCAAGGATAGGTTCGTCTAATACGTTTTCGTCAGCGCAAAATACGTTTCCGTCCGTTCCTTGCCATACCTTCGTGGTCAGCCCGTGAAACTCCTTCGTCCCCATGACGCCCCTGTTCCCCTCGAGCCTCTGATCCGCCGCCATCCCCTTTAGTAGCTAGGTTCCTCGCCGCCAGCGCGGCTTCCCCCGCCGACCGGGGGGCGCACTAACGCGTCCCGCCTTCCCTTGGCCACTGCCCCCAGCCGGCGTCCGACGTGGCCGCCGACAGCCCGCCCTGTTCCCCTCGAGCCCCTGATCCGCCGCCGACGCAAGGTCCGAACCTTCATGCTCGACTTCGCTGGCGAGGTGCTCGCCGCCGGGTGGAGCCACAAGTTTCTTGTTGATGGAGGAACCTCGTCAGGGGATTTGGGGAATGGTGGAGGCGGAGACCTAGGAGGGACTCGTTGCAGGTGGAGGCCATGGTGGAGCTCAAGGGAGGGGAAGGGGGTTGTGTGAATGAGGAACTGAATCTTAGGGAGAAGCTTGAGTACTCGACTGGAGGGGAGGCTGGGCATGACTGATCTCACACAGGTAGGACATGAGGATTTTGAAGGAAATGCAGTATATGAGGGGAATCGAGGCAGAGCTGCTGGAGCTCGTGCGAGCAGGAGAGACGGGAGGAGAGAGGGAGCGAGCCAGGAGAGGGGCGACGCTTGAGGGGAAGAAAATGGGCGACGGGAGAGAGGCACCGTGCGGGCGCTGGGGTCGAGCTCATCGCCGGACCCATACGCTGTCCGTCGTCCGCGCGCCGCCATTCAGCAGCAGGTCCCTAATCCCCATGCGTCGCCACAACCAGTAGAGCAGAAACCCCTCACGCCGCCTCGAGCTGCACGTCGGCGACATGAAGTACCTATTGACCCTAAACCCTAAACCCTAAACCCTAAACAATGGCACCGTAATATTCAGAGCAAGTGTTGTCAATGATCAAGGTTGTGCAATTGTAACCAGATGCACTGTCAGTTCCCGGAGAACGGTCTCGTTGGTATGATCTCCCGTGCCCAGTTGGCAGCCTACACACCCTTTTTCCCCTACTTTTTTACCTTGTGAAGCATCAGTACTGCACGGTTGCATCTCAAAGACAGCAGGGCAATTGGTATTGCATCTGCATGATAGTAGGCTTTCAAGCACCGTAGAATAGCAACTGTCATAGCTCCTCTCCTCTCCCAACTCCTTGCAGTACATCGTCAGTACAGAGCTAGACAAAAGAGAAACAATCATCTTATGAAATATATCCACATCGGCTTTCTACAAGATTTTTTCTGACAGAGGAATGCGCTGGCTCCCAGCAGAATGGGTTTGGAACAGAGCCATACCGCACAGGTATTTTCTTCACATTAGACTTCACTGTAAGCTAGCTCAATGACTCTGGCAACATTTAGGTTGTGGGAGACTGGGGCACAATGCACACAATTGAGAAATTCATCTCATGTCGACGTCGCTACGCCAATTCTGCTTGGCCTGTATGTTTTGTGGCATGTCTGCTTTCACTATGAAAAGCCAGAAACAACCGAGTATTCAACAGAGAGTCGCTCCATACATATCATTCCCAAGAAGCAATAACTAAGCTACAGCTTTGGTCCGTCAGATTGCCCAAGCAGAGTGAGGCCATTCATCGGTGGGTCAGCAAGCTGTGCTAATCACAATCTTGTTGTTGCTTTTTTTTAGTTGTTCTGTTCTTTTTGGTTCTCGTTTTCATTTTTTACAGCAGTCTGTTTTAATAAGAACCTTAAAAGTATAAGGAAGAGTATCCTCTACCTTTTTAATCAAAAACAAAATGAGAGCATATGCTTCCGTTTCCTTGCATTATTTTGCTACCTTTTGATCTATGTTCTTTAGTTGCCCTGATAGGTACAAATCAAAACGATGGACAACAATCAAAATGATGGCATGTAAAAAGGAATTGAAGCTGAAAACTTAATTTAGACGATGTTTTCTCTGCTATATATTGATCATAATTGATTGCTAATTATTTCTCAGTTTATTTGTTTGGAAGTAAGAGCCCTCACTCGGCTGCTATTTTTGCTTACAAAAAACGTGGGTCTGCTACGATTGGAATTAGATGTTGACCCGGCCCAAGCAGTTAAATTGTTTATATTGAGCGTTACAGGAAACGTGGATTTTTTTTTTGAGAAACACAATACAATGGTAGACGCTCGTGGATTTAATGTGTATGTTTCCAGACTAAATATTTGCTCAATAAATTAATATCTCTAGAAAATATTTTGTTTTGTGGCAACTGTGTTATGGCTATTATAGGCGACGAGGGTTTTGAAAAATCGATTTTTGCCTCGGATTGCTTGTCTCTTGAGCAGCCAGGATCATTCTATGGTTGGTTCTCTGGTCAAGGACATAAAGTTTCTTATTGCAGGGTTTACTTTCTCCAAACAGACTTTCGCGTAGCTATATTAATATAGCAACCAACCGATACAAGAGAGACACAGACAACACAACAACCAGCCCAAAAATAAAACAAAAAAAAAACAAAGCCAAAGTCGGTAGATCAACGAAAACGGAGATAACTCGCAACCGATGCGCCCTCTGAAGATGTACTACCGCAAGTCCAGCACTCTGAAGCGCCACGTACCAAGCAGCACCTCCAAGAAGGGAGCGAGAAGAACAACACTAATGTCCCAGAGTTTTCTCCGATACGCTAAGGGAGATGGGGAAGAGATACTCCCAACACTCTTTAGGAAGGATGGCAACACCCTCATCGCGTTGGTGCCTGGACGACAAGGATTTCTCATAATCCCTCAAAAAAAATTAGTAGATAGATTTAGTAGGTTTTATCTCAGACTCTGTCCCGGATTGCACCTAGAAGGATTTATATATTGATATTATGAATCAATAGAACTCTCAATATTCCATTCTCAATATTGGATACACACAAATTAGCCTAAATTTGAAGAGTTTCAGTGTCATTGGTTGATATTTTAAGGAATGATACAAAGTATTAAATAAATTGTCCCGTAGCAACGCACGGGCATTCTGCTAGTATGTTTGAATATTGACAGTTTCCATTGAAGTTGGTATAGTTGGTGTGCTGGCATGTTTCACTTTAGCCTTACAGATCCGAAAAACAACCCACAATCCCTCTGAAACGGTGGTAGCCACTCTTGCAGTTTAGCCTCTCTGTTATTTAGAAATAAATCCGAACTCCCTCTCCCCAAACTCGCCACTGTCGCTCATATGCTAGGTTGGCCGCTCCACCAGTTACAAGCCCAGTTACAAGTCCACTTGCAATTATAAATATTCCCGTTACAACCTCACCTGCAACTAAAAAGTTTTTTCAACCCCACTTGCAACTGAAAATTTCACTTGCAACTCATAGGATGCACGAATACGATACATATCTAGTGGATTAGGACCTTACCTTTTTTACTCAATTAGCTCAGCAAAAACTCCATCGTTCTGCAGATCAACAACAAGCCAGTAGTAGTTTAGCAATTTCAGTGAACCAATACCTTTTTTATCCTCCCATGAGCAATGTAAATAACACTGGAGTATTAGGACATGGTGAAGCAGTCCTTGTACTTGTAGTATGGAACATCTATGCATCTAAATCAGGCTAGAATTTTATGTTTGTTGCATTTAAGTGTAGTGGAAAAAAGCAATAGAAGAATCTTGAAATTTGTGTAATTGCTAAAGCATGAGGAGTCCAATTTTGTTCCATGGTTCACACTGAATTTGTCTTTTGGTGTTGGCAATTCCTCTTCTTAGTTTCAGATTGTTGATATATGGAAGAAGTCTCCCACTTCAGATTGTTGTTATTGTTCATGTCCTGTGTATTTGGAAGAATTATTAGAATTGTACAAGGTACAATTATATATTTATCTGATTACCATGTACATTCATCTGAATTTATATCGTACATTTATTTAATTTTTACATGGTACATTTTAAACTGAATTTGATGGTGCTTTTGTTAGACTTCGCATGCACAACACTTTATGCCCGTAGCAACACACATGTATTTAGTTATTCCCATAATGTTGTTACTTCCTTGGTCGTAAGCTAGTCCATCATTGCGATGCATGCTATTGGCTAGAACTTTTTTTATTGATGTTAATACATATAGTTTTGAAGTGTCCTTGTATGTAGTGTAATGTTTGCGTAAAGTATTATTTTAACGTAGATTTTTATTATATATTATTTCTTCATCATGAATGAAGCACTTGTATTTGCACATTTTTGGCTCTTGTGAGTTTTTTTAGAAGAAATCATGTGTCCCTTATTTATTCACACTTAACAAGGTACATTCATAGTAAATATATCTCGTGAGGAAATTGGGAGGCAGGTCTAGCCACATGCATGCTACTACAGTTGACATTATTCGATTATAAAGCGTATAAGAGCTTTCTGGCTTTTGTGGGCTCAGGTTGTAAGAAAACACTACATTTGTAGCAGAATGTTTAAAAAATATGTTTTCAATTTTATTTCTTAGATTTATAGGTATACCACCTTTAAGATCTTGTATCCTACTTGCATCTTCGGTGAGGCTGCCTTTTAATAATTAAATGATTAAATAACGTTATATTAGTATAATAACAGCTGTATATAACTAATTAACTTTATTTTCTAATAGACATCTAAGAAATAAAATTTTCTGATGTCCAACAAATGGAATAACTAGTTTGATTATTTCCGTTGTTCCTTTTATTGTACTCTTTGTTCAAGTTCCAAGTATTTTAAATATATTCATTTAGTAATTCCTTTTGCCCTTTATTTAGATTTATCCAATTTTTGTTGTTGTATGATATGGATGATTGCATGAGGACCACACATGTTCACTTGTATTCTTATCCGGAGGAAGAAAACATTGTTTATGGCCTAAACTGCATGAAATTGTTATGAGCTTTCTAAGTGGATTATGTAATGTGACATCTCAACGCACCTCATGTCTCATATTTACTACTTCTTTGAATACAAGTTGGTTACATAAAGTTATTGCTCTACATGGATTACTCGCAAACATTTGTTGTAAAAATGTTTGTTCTTGCATCTATTATTATGGTTGAATGATTGCCTGATGTTGATAATATAAGTTTTCCATATTGATTGTTTGCTTCAAATAAGTTTCATTGCACATTTGTTTCTCATTTATCAAATGTTTAGATTGTAAAGAAATAAGGTGGAGATGGCCTATAAGGTTATAAATAAACGATAAATAATAATATAGGCATATTTTCGTGGATGTGTTCTTTTAGGTTTATTGTATTATCTATAGCAATATATAAGGAACATGAAAATATAGGTTGATCCGGTGGATGTAAAGAACATCCACAATGTTCTAGAGTGCACGACTGAATGGTAGAACCTCATATTCCCATCTCAGATATCTATGGTGCTCTTTTTGACATGAACTTCTATGTTGGTTGGCAAATATATGATCTTCTAGAGTGACATATATGTGGGCTCTTTTTAACACATATGTTGTTATGTTTTTATAATTGTTTGGTCAAACTTTATAAAGTTAGATTTCGACTAAGAACTAAGATGCGCTGTCACTAAATTTTACCATAACCATCTTCAATAAGATTAATAAAGACCAAACAAATGAGAGGCAAGAGTCCTACATCGATGTAGAGACCCAGTGTAGCAAGGTTATTACCTTAAGATTATAGACCAACACATAACAAATAGCAGCAACACGTAAATTCTTCTAGAGGACGCACCGCTGATTGAAACCGATGCATATTTTGAGACTCTCTTATTTTTTGCATGATGAGTGCTTGAACACTTATGCAGCGTAACATAACAAAACGACCAATTTAGCTAGTACTAGTATAGTCCGCAATGTTTCGGTGTGGATATCAGATGTTGTAATCCTGAACCAGCCAGCGGAGCGAGTTGCCGAAAACAGGCAGGCGTGTTCTGCATGATGGAGGCTCATGTTAGGTGTTCGGCTTTCGGCGTGTTTTGTTTGTGTTGGGACAGATGAGATGATGCAAACATCATTCAGAAAAGAAAGAAGAATTTCCCAGAAAACCTGATGATGAGGAAGAGGGGTTGTGAGAACAGGTTTTCTGTCACAAGTTCAGCAGAGCTGGTCACTGGTGGCAAGCTGTTGAGTCGGCTCAAGTGCTGAATCTCTTTGGAGAGGTACTGAAAACGGCGCGCAGACAGCCAGCACACGAGGAGATGTCTGAAACGCATTTGATTTGCGTGCAGCAAAAAATGGCGGTCACATGGTTTGGCAGTCAGTTGGCCGGCGGGCAGCTGCAGCGGCAATAACTGCCCACCACTCTCATATGATCGATCCTGTCCGATCCTGCCGGATTCCTTCCTGATTCGAACCGATTCCGGCAGTTTGTTTGGCCAAACAAATCCGTCGACTCCGAGTCCCGATCCGAGCACGCCACCGCCGACTATTTCACCGCGCCCGACCCTCCCTCCGTGTCGTGCTGAACTCGAACACAAGAACCCCTACTTGACCCCTCCCCTCGCCAATCTCCGCTGCAGTCCATGGCCGGCGTCGGGTCGGCGGCGGCGCGGCGGCTCTACCTCGCCGTATACAACTGGGCCGTCTTCGTCGGATGGTAATCAGCTAGTCAGCACGCCGGCCGGGGATGGAACGGATCTCCGGGCTAAATTTCTTGCTCCCTCGCCCTTCCCATCTGACCGGGAGATCTCTCGGGTGAATCTTGCAGGGCGCAGGTGCTGTGGTTCGCGGTGGCGGCGCTGCTGCTGGAGGGCGGCCACGAGGGCGTGTACGCCGCCGTCGAGAAGCCGCTGCAGTTCGCGCAGACCGCCGCGTTCATGGAGGTAATCAACCCGCCTCCTCCTTCTTCTTCTTCGCCCTCCTCTCCCACTTGTTTGGTACTAATGCCGCGCTTTGGCTAGCTACTTGAATTTTAGCTTCTTCAGGTGTAGTTTTTCATATTGTACATTTTTTCCCTATTTAATTAAAATGCCGCGAGATTGAGTACACGTTACCACAGAGCAAAATGTCTTTTATATCTCTACTAACTGCTGAACATCTTGTCTATGCATGCTTGGTGACGTTGTTGCTGCCGGCGCAGATTCTTCATGGGCTCGTAGGTAAGAAGCTATTCCTTTCCATTCCAATTGTGTTCTGTTATGTTCAGTTCACTATATATATCTTTTCTAGTACTTCCTCAGATCCAAATTAATTGACTTAATTTTGTCTAGATTCGGATGTACATAGTGCTAAAACATGTCTAGATACATCGACAAATCTGAGTATTTAGAATGTGGTTTTACTTACCTCTGGACTGTATCATGTGCAAACTTTATTTATGTTGATCTTGTCAACAAACTGACTTTCTTACCTAGAAATCCGCCCAAATGAGTCTAGAACGGAAGTAGATTTTCCACGCAAGAAACACTTGTATTTTAAAATAAAGCACAACACAGGGTAATCCATGCTAACCATTGATAATAACTAAAAATGCTAGTTTAAACTGGAGGTTTTAATTTTCCAAATAGGTTCATTTATAATTTTGTCAAAATAATGTGACACAAGCACTATCAATGATACCGAAACGCATTAGAGACAAGTTCTGATTTTTCAGAGAATTGGCATGCCTGATTTGATTATATTTTCTTTTTTCATTCTTGTGGTATCTTTCGATTTCAATCATTATATATTTTTGTTTCCATCTTTCTAAAGGGTTAGTGAGGTCTCCGGTCACCGCAACCCTTCCACAAATTGGATCGAGGCTGTTTCTTACATGGGGCATCTTGTGGAGCTTTCCCGAGGTATCAACTCATCACTGCACTTATATTTTAACATAGGACATGTAAGTAAAGTAGTAGTACTTGTTTTCTTGACAATATCAAGTGATCATTATGTATATTTTTCTTGCAGACGCAGTCTCATATTCTCGTTACTTCCTTGGTCATCAGTTGGTCCATCACTGAGGTACATATTACTTACGAGATATGTCTTTTTTTTCTAGCTTATCAAACATAAATGTTTTTTGCACTTTATACTGTAATGTTATACAGAATTTGTTTCATCCTGCAGATCATTAGATATGCGTTTTTCGGTATGAAGGAGGCACTTGGATTTGCACCTTCTTGGCTTTTATGGCTTAGGTTAGTACAGATTCCAAGCAATAATGTATAATTCATCCAAATCTATTGATATATTTACTACCTTCTGAATATTTTTTGAGGTGCTGATTGTATATATGCAGGTATAGCACTTTTATGATACTGTATCCAACTGGTATCCTTAGTGAAGTTGGGCTAATCTACATGGCGCTGCCCTACATGAAGGTAACTGCACAATGAATTGCTCCATGTTATTCGTTTGAGAACAAAATTGTATATTTTTGCTCTAATTTTTGTTGGGTGGCTAATATCAGGCCTCTGAGAAATATTACCTCAACATGCCCAACAAATGGAACTTCTCCTTTGACTACTTCTACACATGCGCTATTGCCATTGGCGCCTATGTTCCAGGTACCCCCCTCCCCCTCCTACCTTGCATTTCCTTAGTGACTGTCACTTACGTTTCTAGGAGCTTCTGCTGCAAGTTGGAGTTGACAAAACACTTTCTTATTTCATTTTAATGACTGTAGGAGGGCCACACATGTTCACTTATATGCTCGCCCAGAGGAAGAAGGCCTTGTCAAAGGAAAAGACTGCATGAATTTGTTTAGAGCTTTCTAGCTGGAGCTTCTGATGTGACATGTGTATAAGCATCTCCCAACTCACATTCGTTGCTCCTTGTAGTATAAGTTAGCCAGTGAGCCAGAATGTCATTGTTAGGCATGAACTGCCTAACATGTGTTGTAGCAATATGACTGTTGTATTTTCCATGCTTTATTGATTAATCAATGTATGCCGCTCATCCAAGTTGTCTATGTTGATTCTTGGCATCTTGTTGTAGACATGGTAACAAGGTTGCTATCACTTGTTTGGAAAAAATGAGATGAGGTGAGAGAGATCTATGAAGGAGCAAATTGCACTACTTGTATCTGTACATACTTGATTTTCCTGTTGGTCTGTATGGTCCGGCTTGTTTCTCTCTCTAGGTTCCCATCCATCCAATTCTTGCATATATTGTTGAGAAAATAAAAGGAGAAAATTGTTACTGGAAGCCTTTTTTTCTGAACATATTGTATATGATATAGAGTTAATAATTTCTTTCAGTTAAAAATGTCCTTTCTACATCAAGTAAATCACATCAGAGCTCCTCGAGACACTTCTAAAGAATGGAATCCTTTGAAACTCCTCCGGACCAAAGAGGACCTCAAAGAAATTTTGCGGGAATCCTTAATAGTTTTCTGCACGAGATTCACTTTGAGTCAATTTCAAATTAAAGTTTCCATCGAGTCTAAATGTTCCACAGGATTGAGTGCATTGCTGCCCTTCCCCTTGTTCAAAGAGGATCGATGGCCTCGATCGAAATATGTTGAGTTTGGGGGATCCCTACTTCTCCCGCTTCGCTGAACAGCCTGAACTTGTACACCCTCTGTTCTTTTTTTATTGGTGTAGTTTTAATTTTATCCAAAATCACACAATGTAAAATCCGAGCAAAGTTTCAAACCAATATTTTTCTATAAACATGACCAGACTTATTTACGGCGCTGTTCGACCTTTGATAACATCCATACACCTAATAAAATGAATGGAGCGAGTAAAACCATGGTTAAACATACTGACCAAAATGACAGAACGAAATGTACATGCCCACACAGCCAACGCACACACGCGGCAGACATGTGACATACATGGATGAAGCTGCCGGAGATGGGAGTGGTTTTGGCGTCGGCCGTTGCCACTGCGGTCCGCCCAATCATCCATCCAAGAAGCCCCACTGATCCATGCCACGACGATGCTATAGCTAGTATTAAGTCCACCGAATGCACCGCCAGCAGTATCAAATCGATCCTTGCCTGCAGCAGCAACTGCAAACTCTGTTCTGCAATGGCGAGAAGAACCAGAGGGTCGGCGGCGGCAATGGCGCGGCGGCTCTACCTCTCCCTCTACAACTGGGCCGCCTTCTACGGCTGGTCAGCCTGCTCCGGCCATTATCGCTCTATCTGCCAGCCTATATACGGTTCTGTCTTTCAGCCATCTTCATCTGATTCGTGCATGCATTGTATGTAGGGCGCAGGTGCTGTACGGTACAGTATCGGCGTTGATGGCGGAGAGCTACGCCGCCGTCGAGCGGCCGCTGCTGTTCGCGCAGACCCTCGCCCGTCGTAGAGGTCGACCTGCATATGCATGCTGCACATATTATTCTTCATTAAACCGTCTATATATATTTGGGGTTTCTTTGATTCGGCGGGGTTGAGGAAACGCAGAAATAGGAAAGCCAAAGTATTATAATGTCATGTCTATTCCATTCATATGCAAAAAAAAAGTTTGTTTGATTATATCACAGAACAAATAAAAGATTTCTACAACAAGGTCAGAATGGATGGCATATTTCCTATTATAAGTGTCAACTACAAAGTTATACTACTAAATCAACAACACTTATTATGGATGTGAAAGAGTAGTACAAATAGTGAATAAATATTCCTAAGGGGTTCGATTTATAAATCAAATAACCACTATCAAAAAAAGATTCAAAGAATTAGAATTCCTACAAAATCCAGATTTTTATAAAAGGTCTTTATTGTTCTCACTTAATTATTTGTTGCTGACATTTTGTCTTTGTCTGCTCGGTGATGGTGTTGCTGGTAGCCCAGATTCTCCATTCCGTTCTAGGTAACAAACTAACAATTAATAATCACTTCTGGATTTTGTTTCTCTTCGGCCGGCCGGCCGGCTAGTATATTACTTCTGATTAATTTGTGTTTGTTAAATCACACCAAAAGTATGCACCGTATTACTGGAATTTAAGTGAATTCCATACGCATGAATATAATTTTAATTTTTTAGGTTTAATATCTCATTTTTACGTTCACTCTTGTATTGGTACTATCTGGTACATGCTGAATTATCGAAAAAATAAAGGCCGGTCTCCGCGACTCTTGCACAAATCTTTGGAAGGATGTACGTCACATGGGCAATCTTGTGGAGCTTTCCCGAGGTATATATCACTACCAAGCCTCTTGATCTTTTCAGACATGACACATGAATTTACTTCTAGTTTCTCAAAAATATAGGTTCATCACTCTATATGCAATTTGCAGGCACAATCTCATATTCTTGTTACATCTTTGATGCTAAGCTGGTCCATCACTGAGGTAAGACATATTGCTTCCTAAAAGTTGACTATAAGGTTAATTGATATTGGAGTTTATAATGCACTATTTAGTATACCATCTTAACAAAAAATTCTTGTGTTGAGATCTGTATTTGAATATGTCTTGTGATGAGCTTAGCGGACCATGGATTTAACTTTTCTTCACTAGAAAATAATGTCATGTAATATTTTTGGTAACTGCCTGCAGGTCATCAGATATCCATTCTTTGGTACGAGGGAGACATTTGGGTCTGCGCCTTCTTGGCTCGTATGGCTTAGGTAGGTGTCGGTTCCAATTGAAGAAGAAAACATTGTTTCAATTAAGATAGACTTGCGAACAAATTTACTGCATTTCGCGTAGAAATAATGAAGTTGCTTGCTTTATAATTTGTATACCCATTTCTTTGCAGGTACAACACCTTCCTGGTGTTATATCCTATTGGCATGTTAAGCGAGGTTGGCTTAATCTTTGTTGCCATGCCTTCCATGAAGGTAACCCATATTAATAGTTGTAGATAGAAAGAGCTCTATGTTGTTAAAAAGAGCTCTAATATTTTGGGTTTAACTCAGACATCAGGGAGATACTATCTTCACTACGCAATGACTGCCATTTTGTCTCTCTATGTTCCAGGTGGGCGCTCTATCTTCTTGTAGTTGTTCTTCAATTTGGAACTGAGATACTCCCTCCGATCCATATTAATTGACTTTGATTTATTAAAATTTAGATGAACCTATATACTAAATAGTGTATAGATTCATTCAAATCTAGACAAATTTGAGTCAATTAATATGGGCCGGAGGGAGTATTTTATTTTTCGCAAGAGTGGTGCTTTTTAGTTAAGAAGAATAGTATAATATAATAATTGTGAACAATGGGCCATGTTTTCATGGGGATCATGCTGAAAGCCCTAGGATACATTGGATGACTACTTGCGGATCTGTGGTAGTGCTACACTCCGACTTGTCCCAAAGCTGATGGCCCTCTTATTGATGTCCTAATGTAGGGTAGCCTATGCTTAGTGAAATGTATATTCCACACAACATAATATGACTGTTCTGTTTGTGCCTGACTCTATTATCGACCCAAAACGACATGGCATCCTATCAATCCACAACTAAGGTGAAAATTCCAAGGTTTTGGACAGTTGAGTTCCCTTTGTCCAACAAAGTGTAAATGAAAGACCATATCTCCTGGGAGAGTCACTCCTTTTCCAGTTAGGTAGCCTTCTCCGAGGCAAAGTTGGCAAACAGGGTCATTGGGCTAGCCATTGACCGCTAATATATTGGTTGCGAGGATCTTTCTGTGTAGAACTAGCTAAGAGAACACTCCCCATGAGCATTCCACATATTCTCCATCAAGAATTCCAAGCAGGGAATTTTACCACATAGGCCCAAGTGGCATCGTAATCCCATTCGACATACAGAGCCAAGTGAATCTTGCCTTGAAGGATCAAAGGTGAATCTGGCCTTACAGGGTATGTTTGCATCAATAAGTGCAAAGCCTAGGATACCACCTCTTTTCTTTCTTTAAAATATTATTAGATCTAGTTTTTTCAAGAAATAATTTTTTTTATAATACAATATTTTGTTTTCATTTGGTGGTTTGCAGGATTTCCATACTTGTACCGCTATATGATCACTAGGCGGAAGAAGGTCTTGTCAGCAACAAAAATAGCCTGATGCTACAACTGCTTCTTGAGCAATAAAGTTCAAACTGTTAGAAACATGGAATATGATAATAAAATAATTTATGCGAGTCTCTAATCATGTACTGTACCACTCATAGATCACTAGCCTCAAGCTCGCTGATAGTGTCTTGCGTGTGATATCAGGGTTGAATTCTTTTCAACCATCTTTGGCAATAAGTGGTTCACTCAAAAAATCAAAGAGGGGGTATTTATCTATGTTTGTGCTCTTTCGTATCAAGTTTAGGTATTTATGCCTGAAATGTGAGGCAGCAGCAGGACAAAAGAACTGCATCTCTCCAAGAAGAAATTGAAACTCCTTCCCGTTGCACATAAAAATAGATTTTAAAAACCCATTTTTAAGAATCCTCTATTGTGTTCTTTCACCCATGAGATAGAGAAGAAATAAGAATATAGGGGTTACTTTTATTTTCCCTTTTTTCTCTTATAGGATATGCTTTTAAATAGGAGTCATGGAATATTATAGTATTGAAACAGTGTTGAAAGAGGGCATCGAATAGAATTTATGGATTTACCACAAACTTGGTTATGACTCCACAGATACAAATAAAATAATCATATATTCAAGACCGTTGAAAGAGGGCATCGAAAAAGAAACAAATTGTTCAAGGATAATAAGCTATCATATGCCTAGGAAGTCAAGAAGTGCTAAAAAATGTTTGATTTAATGAACTGGAGGATCATGTTGGGGTTCGCGCTCCCATGAGCGGGTCATAGAGGCTAGACTAAGAACATCTTGGTGTGTTCATCTTTGCCACACCTACATGTGATGCTTTCTTTGATTCTGAAAATCAAGGTTCACAATAGTTCTAGCATAGCTCGATGAACCCCCATATATTAAACATGGGATTGTATAAGACTCCCTCTGTTGTGAAACGAGTGTATCTAGATGTATTTAGTGTGTAAGTTCACTTCAAACCTACACACTAAAAGATGTCTAAATACATTCATTTCACAAAAACTAAAATGTCTTGTATTTTAAAATATAGGAAGTAATCATTATTATTATTGCCTCTAGAGCATTAATCCCAACAGACCACTATGACTATAACGCTTTGTCACCAGAGCTAAAGAAGAAAAATGATTTATTTGATACTCTAAAAGACTAGTTATGAAGAGATAATTTTATTTTAGTAGGATGGTATGGCCTATTGCTCTTTCCCTGTGCTTAAATTGTGCGTTGAAATTTTAAGCCACCTTTTCTTTTCATGAGCCTTTAGAAATAATATCTCTTATTTTTATAAATATTTTCGAAAAACAACTTCTAGGATGAAAATCAAGTTTGTATTATAGATTGATTTTCTCTCACAAACACAAAAACGTGAGTAGGAGGGGAAGTGCAGAGTTTGGTTTTAATCAATGGTACAAAAATACCACCATACTCGACACTTTTTTAGGCGACATAAGACACAACACCTGCAACCGTTTTTTACTAGGCTGATGAGCTTTCTCCCGCCATCGCAATCTGGTTGGATGTGGAGGCGCAAGAACGAAGACTGCCGCCGCCGTGCCGTAGGGGCTTTGCCCAGCGACATGAGCCGGCGGCGGCGGAGGGAGATGAGCTCGAGGGAGGGACTGGGAGACGTCGGTGTGGTTGCCGCCCGGTGTAGCCCGGCGGCCGCCGCACGGGGTCGAGGGAATATTTATTATTTTACAACTTAGTAGTTACTGTTAACTCAGACCTTAAAATGGAGGGAAAATTTCACTTCTCCGGCCTCTGCACCAACTAGGAATACACACGGTCATTAAACATGAGTATCAAGATTTTTAAACTTAGTTAAGCACCAAATTTGGTTCTCAGGATAAATTGCATAAGTATCAGGATAGCCTGGTCCTTAAGTATAAATAGGAACCTAAATTCGCACCCATGAGAATTTGAACCCAGGTGTTGGGTTTATACATTCACTCCCCCAACCAGTTAAGCTAGGCTCACTTCCCGACAAGACTGGAAAGTTGGCCATTGCTTGGATTAGAAACAAACCCCCTCATCCTCTTCACATTCGTCATGTTTATCGTACAAACTTGTTTTTCGTCCTAGAAATTGATTTTCAAAATTGGAGAATATGGAGGTAGCATTGAGAATAAAATTATGTATAACGGTAGACAACATTATAGTACAACCATTATTTCACATCATAAAACAAATGATTTGGCCATTGCTTGGCACTACAACAGCGCACATAGGCCTTGGCGATTATAAACGCTAAGTCAGACGCCTAGTCGCCATCCTCGAGCTATGGCGGCCAGAATAGTTGGCAGGGATAACTGTGTTGCGTAAAGTGCATAGACGATACTCTTACGTGTCGCCTATGGTTATCCGCCGTGCTAGTTCTGTCACGACATATACGGGTGAGCACCGTGCTACAGTGTAGGCCAGTTCACTGATAAGTGCCGGCATTTCCTGCTACAACGGCAGAAAAATACCGCCTCGTTTGGTATCCATCGGTGCATACCTTTCTGGATAGCAATTTCAGATTTCACCACCATAATATATATAATGTGAATCAGAATGTTAATAATAATGAATTAAAGATATGACCAAATCGTGACAACAAACAGCTTCAAATATATATCACATGATACATCGTTTCATTGTATACACATGATAGTAAGTACTCACTCCGATCTATAATAAGTGACGTTGATTTATTCTAATGACATGAATATATATAGTGAAAATCCTCCGTCCTATGTCCACACCTGCAAGTCTTCTTTATCGTGCACTTCAGATCATGTTTATTGTTGTTAAACAATAAATAAAATTATCATCAAAAAAGATGATGTAAGAATGCACATTACATACATATGATTGTGTATACTAAAATGGTATTATAGTAAAAAAATATACAGTGGATGAGTTGAGATAATCAAAGATCTATTTGTACTGATAGTTGTTAATATCTAATTGAAATAATCCTTTCTTTATATATGTATAACCAAGATATCTCTATCTTCACATGCGCATACTATATTTTGTTTACATCTACCATCATTTGACAAAGATGTGTCAAGGTCTAGGAATTAGACAGATTAACTTCTCTATCAAGAGCCAATACATGCTAGCCCGCTTTAATAATTTTACACTGCACCATGTTCATAGGGTAGGACCTCTTAGAACTGAAAGAACAACACCTCCATTTTCCCTTCAATGATGTGAAGTATGCACTTGAATAAATCATCATGTGTATCTTGAGGACAATTGACATAACACATATCTTAGGTTTTGTAGCCAGCGATCTGTAGGTGACTGGGGTATTATGTTATGGCAAACAATCTCGGACAATCTCTAAATCGCACCTAGTGATTAAGCGGTCCCATTTTTTCATCCTCCATTGCCTCCACCATGTTCTCTTTCTTCTCCACATCATCCAAACCATCAAATTGCTCCACTGCTTCCTTCTATATTTTCACCAATGCATTGTTTAGTACCTTCGACTGCTCTTGATCAACCCATGCACAGTAACAGCACTTCAGTTTTAATTGGTTACAACAAATGAAACTTGCAATTGTTGTTCTTGCCCTCAAATGCGATGTTTATGTGGGTGGGTATCTTGCACCAACATGTTGTGGTGTAGCCTCGCCTTATCACGACAGCAGACCTAGTTTCTTTAGACACAAACAAGAAAAATCCTTAAATTCATTTATACGAAATTGCATTATTTACAAATCCTCCCTTGTCCGAGGCATGGTCTTTGTATCGCCAATCGGGGACTCGACAATCTCTGTCGCCGCCTAGGCCGCCAAACGCTAAAGATTCCGTCAAGGGAGGTTTCATGAGTGATGAGTATTGTGGAGTTTGGTTGTGCAAGACATGGAGCACTAGAGTGGGATATTTAAAGGATAGGCTCGAATGTGGTGGGCCACACAAGTCAGTGATATTTTTCCCATCAAATCTAATCCACACATGGTAAAATATGGCACTGATTACCTATCTCTTCATTATGAAGGACCATCATCTTTCCACCAAAAAAAACGTAACTATTTCCCGGCATGGACTCAACCACGACGCATAATTAGATGCCCGGATCGATGGGCGGCGACATCATGCCCTTAGATCCCGACAGTGATGGCGGGGCAGCAGCGGCTAGGTACGATGCCAGCGGATCTAAGGCGGCGGTGCTAGTGGAGTTCTTGGCTTCCTGCATTTGGCCCAGATCCAATTACGGCCATCTTCGTCGTCGACTGGTGAAGCCACGTGGAGGCCTTCTGGGTACTGCTCCGCATCATGAGGACGCCTGGGGCGGAGGCCTTGGGCTTGGTGGTGTTGGTCATCTTCTCCGTCGGAGGTGGTCGGCCTGAGGCTAGTTCGATGGATTCTGGAATCGGTCATCTAGTCCCAATAGCGAGGCAGGGAGATCTAGATGCCGGTGAAAATCAAGCCGTTGGCTGGCGATAGCGGCGTTACTACGTCGTTATCTTGATACAGGCATCGACATGCACCTAGTGTCGACCTAAATAGTGCTACTCCAGGGAAAACCATATGATCTTCGGATCGAGCGATGGCGGCGCCACAATCTCGTGTTCTCTCTTAGGAGCATCACTGGGTGGATGAGGCAGGAGAGGTTAAGCGGATTGTCTTGCACGGAGCTTCGGAGACGATGTTAAGTCATGCTTGACCAATAGGTGCTACGCTGAGTCATGTCTGGTCGGCAGGTGCTACGCACGGCAAATCTTCTAGATACTTCAGACTGTGTTTACTGGTGGTACTTGGGCATGGTGCTGCGGGGTACCGGTGGCAACCGCGACATGCCTTGGAGATAATACGCAGGGAGGTGGTGCTACTTGGTATTGTGGTGGTGTCGGTGGCTAGTGTAAAGAGAGTTTACACATCGATATACATGCTGATGATGGTTTGGCGGAAGAGTGGAGGCGGCGACATCTAGAGCATGTGCACGGGCACCGTTTCGTGGATAGGCTAGACGGATCTGATCTCTTGGAGCGCATGAGGCAGCTAGGTGTTTGCTAGATCTCGTCGGGGAGCTGGCGATATGGTTATCGTTTTGCTTTGTGTTTTAGTTTGGCGGTTCTGATTTGTATGATCCTTGTAATGGCTTTTGCCACACGTTGATGCTCTAATAAATAAAGGTTGTGAACATTGCTTGATGCTTGATGCAGAGGCCGGGGCTTCGCTCCCCATTTATAAAAAACAGCAGCATAGTTGTTTTTCTATACTACGGACACATAAATTCTCTTATTCTCTTACAATAAAAGCATTTCAGCATTACAGAAACAAATTAATATTAGCTAGATAGTTGCATTTTCTTCAAAACAAAATAGGTCAAATCGATGGTCAAATTCATTACAGATGGTCAGCTTACTGTTTCGTGATGGGAAATGGTGTTTGTACTACAAATTTGTTTTTTCTCCGGAGACAAAGTTACTAGTATGTTAAGAATGAGCAGAAAAATTGAGTTAAGTGAATCCAAACGGAAAAAGGATGTTATTACCATATGGAAAGAAGTTAGAACCAGGGTTATTTTAGAATGCATCAGTTGTGTTCGAAAAGATGCCAATAAGGAATCGACAGGGATTTCTAGGTATAGCAGGGACGAAAGAATCGCTGCCCATTCTGTTTTGTTCAAAGAAGATCCCTTCCCTTCTTCCACTCAGCTGCACGGTGATCAAACACCAGCGAAACGAGACAACGAAATTATGCCACGTTTACTGCACGTACCAAGGATTCCCCAATCGCAGGCCGAGAAAGCCCCACTGGTCCATGCCCCGATCAAACACAGCAGGGGCTACGAGTAGCTAGCCAGTATTAATTCCAATGTATGCACACCAGGGACAAAAGAGAAAGAAAACAGACATTGAATTAAGTTGTTGCAACCGCGCGCCGCCCAACCGTCTCCGGTTCATCACGACGGATTCCCCAATCGCCATCCGAGAAACTCCACTTGTCCGTGCATATGCCAGGACGATACTTCTTCCAGCTAGTTATTAATCCCACTGGATTCAGCAGCAGCAGCAACACTACCAGGAACTCTGTTCTGCAATGGCGAGAAGAACCAGCGGGTCGGCGGCGGCACGGCGGCTCTACCTCTCCCTCTACAACTGGACCGCCTTCTACGGCTGGTCAGCATCCTCAGGCCATCGCTCTATCTACACAATGTACACGGTTCTGTCTTTCAGCCATCTTAATTCGCTTCGTCCATATGCACTGTATGTAGGGCACAGGTGCTGTATGGTACAGTATCGGCGTTGCTGCTGGAGAGCGGCGGCGGGCATGAGGCTGTCTATGCCGCCGTCGAGCGGCCGCTGCTGTTCGTGCAGACCATCGCCGTCATGGAGGTCCATCCGCATCATATATGATTCTTAGTTATATCTCCCATTTAAATTTAACCTAGCTGGTTAACTTCTGGTTGCTAAACATTTTTCTCTTTTTGCCTGCCCGGTGATGGTGTTGCTGGTACTCCAGATTCTCAATTCAATTCTAGGTAACAGAAATCACATCATTATTATGTTTCTCTTCTAGCTAGCTATTATATATTATTTGCAACTTTGTACTCCCTTCCGTTCAGAAATATAAGACATTTTAGCTTCGTGAAATGAATGTATCTAGACGTTTTTTAGCATACAGGTTCACTTCAAACATTTACGGAGCTATACAAATGTATCTAGACGCCTTTTAATATATAGGCTCACTCCGAACCTCTACGAACATATACACTAAAAGACGTCTATATACATTCGATTCACAAAGCTAGAACGTCTTATATTTCTAAAGGGGGGAGTATTTGTTAACTCTCTCTTATAAAGCAAAATCCACTAACATTTGATAACGATATTTTATCTCAACATGCAAGCTAATCATATAGCCGACCAATTGTCTGTGTACAGTATTCATTAATGATAATCTATTTCCACTTGCAAGCTATCCTAGTCATCCATATTTTCAGCCAACCAATTATCCACGTCACCCATTTTAGTCGTTGAATACTTAACAATTTTATGTCACTTAAATTTAGACTCCAGACTATTGTGGACTACTGAATCTTGTATATCTATATATATAGACAACTTCATGTTTCATGCATCGTATACCCTTTCATTTACATAATAGAGTTCTTGAGAAGATTCTGGCTAAAACTCGCAGGGTATCATTCTAGTCCACCAAACATTTGCGCATAGTATGTTAGAGTTTAAGTGAACTTTCTACACTTCAGAAACATTCTATGTTTTGTGAATGTGTCATGTATCTCAGAATAAAATTATATGTGTTTGTCTCTCGTCGTTATTTCTGGTGCATGCTGAAATTTCGGAAAAAAAGGATTGGTGAGGTCTCCGGTGTCTGCAACTCTTGCACAAATCTTTGAACGGATGTATGTCACATGGGGTATCCTGTGGAGTTTTCCTGAGGTATATATCACTGCTTATTACCAAGTCTCTTGATCTTTTCGTACTGGGAATATGAATTTACTTCTAGTTTCTTCACAATTTCGGCTCATCACTCTATAAGCAATTTGCAGGCACAATCTCATAGTCTTGTTACCTCTTTGATACTAAGCTGGTCCATCACTGAGGTAAGGCATTACTTCCTAAAAGTTGACCACAAGGTTAATCAATGGATCGGTTAAGACACCATGAGTTTCTAATGCACTACTTAGCATGAGAAATTAAACTGCATTTTTTTTGCATTGAGCATTGTTTTAGAATATGTCATATCGTGACCTTAGTGAACAAAGATCTCATATTTTCATCACTTGAAAGCCATGTTACATAAACTTATTAGTTAATTGCTCGCAGGTCATTAGATATACATTCTTTGGTACGAGGGAGGCATTTGGGTTTCCATCTTCCTCGCTCCTATGGCTCAGGTAGGCGTTGGGTCCAACTGAAGAACACATAATTGTTACAATAAACAACAGGTTATCGAACAAGTTTGGTTTATTTTTAGTAAAAGAAAAGAAACCGCTTGCTTTCTAATTTTTGTACCAATTTGTTTGCAGGTACAACACTTCCCTAATGTTATATCCTATTGGAATGTTAAGCGAGGTTGGCCTAATACTCGTGGCCATGCCTTCCATGAAGGTAGCACATATTAATAACTAGAGATAGAAAGAGCACCATTTTGCTCTTTTGATAATAATCTTGTTTGTTACAAGCTCTGATATTTGGGGTTAAATTCAGAAATCGGGAAAATACTGCATCAGGATGCCTAATAAATGGAATTTCTCCTTCGACTACCGCTATGCATCGGCTGTCCTTTTGACTTTCTATGTTCCAGGTGTGCACTTTATCTTCTCACAATTTCCCTTCAATTCACAACCGAAATAATATATTTTTGAAGTAATTTATTGTTTGAGCAACCAACAAGAGTAGTGCCTTTTAATTAAGAATAATTTGTATACTATTTATGAACAATGGGCCATAGGGAACGTGTTGAACCCCTAGGATGTTGTCCCTCTGGTTGATATCGCATTTTACAGGGCCAAGGCTAAGTTACATCAAAGTGGTCCGTCTGGCCTTAGAGGACCGCTTATTTTGCGCCCGACTCTATTATCGCACTGGAACAACATGGCATCCTATCGATGCTCAACTTAGATGAAAGCCCCAAGGTCTTGCAATATCGGGTTATCATCGTTTGACCAAGTGTCGACAAAACACCATGTATCCATGGTAGGGCACTCCTTATGTAGGTAGGCAGCGTGTAACACCCTCAGAATCGGACCTATGCAAGTTTTAGCGAACCCGCCAAATCCGCATAGAAACGATTCAAAGGTGTCCACCAGGCACTTGCGTGCGGGTGGAAAACGAAGTAATAACATTACACAACAGTCCTCGATGGAACCCACAGAACAGATATATATAACAACGACAACATGAGTCAAGAATACAGATATAATATACAAAGATCCAAATCACCTTGAAAATGCTAGGGCGTCCGACTACGAACAAGAAGCAAATGGGGCTAAGAGCCCTGAAGAATAACCAATGGCGTCCATAACCCTGCCAAGGCCAAGCCAGAAGGGTGACCTTGCTAACGACGTCGATCTCGAAAACCTGCTTAAACAAAAGGGGTGCCGACCAAGGGCAAAGGAAAAAGAGGAGCGTCAGTACTGAGGCCAGTACACGGCGAGGCTGGAATTCGGCGGTCCTCGCCTACAAAGGTATGGTGGACTGAAACGGCAGCGGCAGCATGCACTGAACAACCTATAGAGACTCGATACAACTGGCGGTTATCCGAGAGGGGTAAGAATGACCTATCCGGATCCAACCTGAAGCTAACACCAAACATACCCATCCTGGTGTTTCCCCCTCGAGACCAAACGAGGAAGTCAACCGAGGAACTCACACCGTTGGCAATTTTATTTATTCGGTTATCGTTGCAGCAATTACTAGTCAGGTATAGATAATCATCCTGATAAAATAAGCAGTGAACACTTTTAGTTAACCATTCCGTTATAGTTACAACACTTACTAATCAGGTATAGATAGCATGAGATAACCCGAAACCCAGCAGTTGTTGGTACTTTTATTTAGCCATTCCGTTGTAGTTGCAATACTTACTAGTCAGGTACAATGGTCGCAAGCGACACCCAAACAAGCAATTGTGGGCCGTATTATTAGCCATTCCATTATAGTGAAGCTAATTACTAGTCATTATAAAGTCAAATTTATAGCACTACTTTAGTTATGCTTGTCTATGATCGAGATACTGTGCTCCAAGTCGTCCATAACCGCGGACACGGCTTTCAGAAAGTTTTACCCGGCCGGGGTGCACCAATAGCAACACACGCTCGATCAACCTCGGAAAAACCAAATCAAAACCCAACGAGGCCTTCATGACAAAGCAATCACAGGATTCAGAAATATTTCAGGGGGCCACCCCATTGAGTAGACCCGCAACGAAGCCAGCTGACTCCGAGACGGACTCAAGGTTTGCGACAATGGCTGTAAACGACTGGGAACCCGAAAGTGTGGCTGGGCTTGTTGATACCGCGAAAACATTCCG
The DNA here is from genome assembly GCA_916181665.1 of Avena sativa. Taxonomy (NCBI): domain Eukaryota; kingdom Viridiplantae; phylum Streptophyta; class Magnoliopsida; order Poales; family Poaceae; genus Avena; species Avena sativa. The sequence continues at coordinate 6,527,396 of OV702281.1, forward strand.
CTTACCTAAACAGTACAGTGTGCTCCTCGCACAATCGTAAATAAAGCAGTAGCATGGCATAAGTACATGATAGTAAATAAAACCTCAAACTAGTTTGTGGCCCCAAGAAATAAGACTGAATCAAACTCTGGCTCAGGGGGGTCCCATATACCTCCCGGATGTGGATAGCGCGATAAAACAAGGAACATGTATCAAGTACTCGGGGTCCTACGGGACACAAGTGGGCGTTCGGAAACCAAATATTATCTATCACCCACCGATGCCTCTGCTTACTTCAATTTTAGTTGTCAAACAGGAATTAAAGTGAACGATAAGTAAAACCATGATCATCTCCAACATCAACATGCGGCAATACATCAACAACTGTGGCACTGGACGACACGCAACAGCACTTGAGCAAGCGACTACGACGCGCAAGTCCGACTAGCTACCAAACAACAGGTAATAGGAGGTGGCCATGGCAATATAAGGCTGCAAGGGGTGTCGAGGGTACGAAACTAGAGCATCGCAACACAGATAGCAATAGATCAACAGGAGGGAAATAAATACTATAAATAGTAAGATAGGTAGAAAGGGGGAGATGCACGCCTGAAAACATTTGCCGAAGGTTCATCCGAAGATCGGGGCGAAGCTCACATCAACTCAACGGCCTTATCCGCGAAGAACCAAAACACTAGAATAAACACCGGATGCATTATTTAATACAACGGCAAAAGATCGGCATGCTTATGATATGATGCATGGCATGGCAAAGGTGCAATGCAATTAGGTCATGTTAAGCGGAACCGGGGTTCCGACAATTAATTAAACGGTTTAAGTTATTTAGAACCCCCGCAATTTAAATGTTGTTTAACAAGGCAAAATATATCACCGGTTCGCTACACAAGTTTAAATGAGGTCAATATAAGGCTAGATTTGTCCGCATATGGGCCCCATATTTAATTATTAGGTGAATCGGCATAAGGCCCCCAAACCACAGACAAATATGCATGCAAGATGAACAATTAAATATGCAGCAATTGGTTATTACATTTATAAAATAGGGCTCGAGAAAGGGGCACACATTAGGGTTCGGCAGATCTTGGGGATCGAGGGGTTCGGGGTCGGTCTCGGGGTTCGGATCTGGGGTTCGGTCTCGGCGGGGCCGTTCTCGGGTTACTGGGGTCGATCTTGTCGCATCCGGGAAGCAGGACTTGGGTCGGTGTCATGGGCGCATCGAACTCGCCCTGGTCGGTGTCGTTCTTGTCGCATGCAGATCTTGTCGGGTTCCACGGGGTCGAGCTTGCCGTTGCGAGGGTCTTGTCGGGCCCCACGGGGTCGAGCTTGCAGTTGCGAGGATCTTGTCGGGCCCCACAGGGTCGAGCTTGCAGTTGCGAGGGTCTTGTCGGGCCCGCGCCATTGCATCGGTCTTGACGTTCGGAATGCAGCACTTGGTGTCCGGGACGGAGTGCTTGTTGAACCGGTGGCGTTCTTGGCGGTCATCGGGTCCGGACTTCGCCCCCGGGAACGGGTCTTCAGGGTCTCGACGTGCTTGGTGTTCCGGCATCTCCGAGTCGCGGGTCTTGGCAACCGGGTCCTCGGTCATCGGTAGATTTTGTCGCTTCCGAGGTTCTGGGTGAGGTACTCGTCGGACTTGTTGGGTGGAGGTCACTGAAACCCGAGGGTCGCCACTGATCCATCTCCACGCGGTCGCCATAGCAAACATCTTCACACCCCACTTTCTCCTGAACATCACCAAAACATGGCACATGGGGCAACCCACTGGTACTAGAGGTACCCTGGACTAGCACCAAAACACCACGGCAGCAGCAGCACGACATGCGGAGGACATGCGGCCCCCGGAACAGAAGAACGGCCAGAGGAGGCGCGCGGCAAGCGGACGAGGTTGCTGGCGGCAGAGGGCCTCGGCTTCGCGGATGCAGCAAGGCGACGCAGGAGGGGCAGAGGAGGCGCGGCCACAGGGCGAAGGGAACACGGCCGAGGAAGGCGGGGTTGGTGGCGCGACGGCCGGCGCGGCCTGCAGACGCCGGGGACGGGGAGGAGGGGAGCAGCGCGCGGACGGCGGGCACGGGGTCGGCCGCTTGGCGGCTAGGCCGGCGGAGGAGGACGGCGGCTTGGGGAGGAGAGGACGGCCTGAGGAGGGGTGCTGGCGAGGGTGCGGCGGCGACCGTCGCTGGAGGGGAGACGGGGTCGATGGCAAGGCCCGGCGGCGAGCGGGAGAGCGACGAGAGGGGCCGCGGTGGGGCGGCCGGTCGACGGGCAGGGGCGGCGGTCCTGGGGAGGCGAGGTGGAGAGCGGGCCGACGAGGAGGGAGCCGGCGCCGGCCGGAGGAAGGAGGGGTGAGACGAGCGGGGGGAGAGGGAGGCGCGGCCTGCTCAGCAGCTTGGCGGCGGGAGGGGAGGTGAGCCCTGGCGACGAGGCCACATGGCGGCGGCGGAGGTTGGGGAAAGGGGAAGAGACGGGTCGGCCCGAGAACAGGACAGGGGCGCGGGGTCGAGTGGCTCGGGTAGGGAGACGTGACGGGGTGGGTTGGTGTTGCGGGGGCGTGCGTGGCTTGTGTGTGTCCGCGCTGAGTGGTGTGTGGAGTGCTGTGTACGCCGGGTGTGGTGTTGGTAGTCGCGGCGGAGAGCAGGGAGGGTCTGGGGGCGGTTGGTTAGGGTTTAGGTGGGGCTAGGGTTTGATATTTGAAATAGAGAGGGGCTATTTGTAGAAAACAAAATAGGGCTTTTCGAAAATAGTTCTAGACAAATAGATGAATGCTGATGTCATGATGATGCAATGCACAAAATCAACGCGATTTTCTAGTAGTGATTTTGCGGGATGCCACAATTCGACACCACTAACAATGGATCTCGCCCTCGAGATCCGCCTCATGGTACCGGAAGGAAGGTCGGCGATCTGCATCTTCTCACTTCGTGTAGATCCTCGCGACACCACTAACAAGAGGTCGTTGTCCGTGACCGTCGAGGGAACACTCCGGGAACAAAAGGTCGAAGGTAGAGGTTTCAACAAATAAGCCACCCCTAACTTCCGTGGTTGGAGTAAAACTGCTGGATCCACTGATGCGACGTACAAGAGCGAATGATAAGGGTAGTGGTATGGTAGCTACTCCATCCCGCACTCAAACCATTACTCTGCACACGAATAGGCGGATTATGCAACCAGCTCTCGGAATCAGACTGAAGATCTCGACAAGCGAGGTTCGGAACAAAGGAGTGATGCAGACTCTGCATCGGATCTGGCGTAGATGATGTCGTCGCGTCGGAAAACACCGGAAGGCACAAACAAGGAACAAAGGATGGTACCACAGATAAAGGATTCCTCGGATATCATGAAGAACAGATGTAGCAACACCGTTACCAAAGGAGGAAGCGAAACCCCGAAGGTACGATGGAACCCAACAACGAGAATTCCTGGACTCGAAGAAAGAGAAGAGAGCGGATTCAAAACGCGTAGGGGTAAGAGAAGAATAGCAGAGGGGTAAGGAGTAAAATCAGACCTAATCAGAACTATCCAACCGATTTTGCAAAAATAGTTTTGACAGTCTACTTCGGCCGTTAGCTAGGTTATCCTACAGGCTGGACTTGTGGGGTATCGTAACTGCTGTGCTCTGATACCACTCTGTAACACCCTCAGAATCGGACCTATGCAAGTTTTAGCGAACCCGCCAAACCCGCATAGAAACGATTCAAAGGTGCCTACCAGGCACTTGCGTGCGGGTGGAAAACGAAGTAATAACATTACACAACAGTCCTCGATGGGACCCACAGAACAGATATATATAACAGCGACTCCATGAGTCAAGAATACAGATATAATATACAAAGATCCAAATCACCTTGAAAATGCTAGGGCGTCCGACTACGGACAAGAAGCAAATGGGGCTAAGAGCGCTGAAGAATAACCAATGGCGTCCATAACCCTGCCCAGGCCAAGCCAGAAGGGTGACCTTGCTAACGACGTCGATCTCGAAAACCTGCTTAAACAAAAGGGGTGCCGACCAAGGGCAAAGGAAAAAGAGGAGCGTCAGTACTGAGGCCAGTACACGGCGAGGCTGGAATTCGGCGGTCCTCGCCTACAAAGGTATGGTGGACTGAAGCGGCAGCGGCAGCATGCACTGGACAACCTATAGAGACTCGATACAACTGGCGGTTATCCGAGAGGGGTAAGAATGACCTATCCGGATCCAACCTGAAGCTAACACCAAACATACCCATCCTGGTGTTTCCCCCTCGAGACCAAACGAGGAAGTCAACCGAGGAACTCACACCGTTGGCAATTTTATTTATTCGGTTATCGTTGCAGCAATTACTAGTCAGGTATAGATAATCATCCTGATAAAATAAGCAGTGAGCACTTTTAATTAACCATTCCGTTATAGTTACAACACTTACTAATCAGGTATAGATAGCATGAGATAACCCGAAACCCAATAGTTGTTGGTACTTTTATTTAGCCATTCCGTTGTAGTTGCAATACTTACTAGTCAGGTACAATGGTCGCAAGCGACACCCAAACAAGCAATTGTGGGCCGTATTATTAGCCATTCCATTATAGTGAAGCTGATTACTAGTCATTATAAAGTCAAATTTATAGCACTACTTTAGTTATGCTTGTCTATGATCGAGATACTATGCTCCAAGTCGTCCATAACCGCGGACACGGCTTTCAGAAAGTTTTACCTGGCCGGGGTGCACCAATAGCAACACACGCTCGATCAACCTCGGAAAAACCAAATCAAAACCCAACGAGGCCTTCACGACAAAGCAATCACAGGATTCAGAAATATTTCAGGGGGCCACCCCATTGAGTAGACCCGCAACGAAGCCAGCTGACTCCGAGACGGACTCAAGGTTTGCGACAATGGCTGTAAACGACTGGGAACCCGAAAGTGTGGCTGGGCTTGTCGATACCGCGAAAACATTCCGCTTACCTAAACAGTACAGTGTGCTCCTCGCACAATCGTAAATAAAGCAGTAGCATGGCATAAGTACAGTATAGTAAATAATACCTCAAACTAGTTTGTGGCCCCAAGAAATAAGACTGAATCAAGCTCTGGCTTAGGGGGGTCTCATATACCTCCCGGATGTGGATAGCGCGATAAAACAAGGAACAGGTATCAAGTACTCGGGGTCCTACGGGACACAAGTGGGCGTTCGGAAACCAAATATTATCTATCACCCACCGATGCCTATGCTTACTTCAATTTTAGTTGTCAAACAGGAATTAAAGTGAACGATAAGTAAAATCATGATCATCTCCAACATCAACATGCGGCAATACATCAACAACTGTGGCACTGGACGACACGCAATAACACTTGAGCAAGCGACTACGACGCGCAAGTCCGACTAGCTACCAAACAACAGGTAATAGGAGGTGGCCATGGCAATATAAGGCTGCAAGGGGTGTCGAGGGTACGAAACTAGAGCATCGCAACACAGATAGCAATAGATCAACAGGAGGGAAATAAATACTATAAATAGTAAGATAGGTAGAAAGGGGGAGATGCTCGCCTGAAAACATTTGCCGAAGGTTCATCCGAAGATCGGGGCGAAGCTCACATCAACTCAACGGCCTTATCCGCGAAGAACCAAAACAGTAGAATAAACACCGGATGCATTATTTAATACTACGGCAAAAGATCGGCATGCTTATGATATGATGCATGGCATGGCAAAGGTGCGATGCAATTAGGTCATGTTAAGCGGAACCGGGGTTCCGACAATTAATTAAACGGTTCAAGTTATTTAGAACCCCCGCAATTTAAATGTTGTTTAACAAGGCAAAATATATCACCGGTTCGCTACACAAGTTTAAATGAGGCCAATATAAGGCTAGATTTGTCCGCATATGGGCCACATATTTAATTATTAGGTGAATCGGCATAAGGCCCCCAAACCACAGACAAATATGCATGCGAGATGAACAATTAAATATGCAGCAATTGGTTATTACATTTATAAAATAGGGCTCGAGAAAGGGGCACACATTAGGGTTCGGCAGATATTGGGGATCGAGGGGTTCGGGGTCGGTCTCGGGGTTCGGATCTGGGGTTCGGTCTCGGCGGGGCCGTTCTCGGGTTACTGGGGTCGATCTTGTCGCATCCGGGAAGCAGGACTTGGGTCGGTGTCATGGGCGCATCGGACTCGCCCTGGTCGGTGTCGTTCTTGTCGCATGCAGATCTTGTCGGGTTCCACGGGGTCGAGCTTGCCGTTGCGAGGGTCTTGTCGGGCCCCACGGGGTCAAGCTTGCAGTTGCGAGGGTCTTGTCGGGCCCCACGGGGTCGAGCTTGCAGTTGCGAGGGTCTTGTCGGGCCCGCGCCATTGCATCGGTCTTGACGTTCGGAATGCAGCACTTGGTGTCCGGGACGGAGTGCTTGTTGAACCGGTGGAGTTCTTGGCGGTCATCGGGTCCGGACTTTGCCCCCGGGAACGGGTCTTCAGGGTCTCGACGTGCTTGGTGTTCCGGCATCTCCGAGTCGCGGGTCTTGGCAACCGGGTCCTCGGTCATCGGTAGATTTTGTCGCTTCCGAGGTTCTGGGTGAGGTACTCGTCGGACTTGTTGGGTGGAGGTCAGTGAAACCCGAGGGTCGCCACTGATCCATCTCCACGCGGTCGCCATAGCAAACATCTTCACACCCCACTTTCTCCTGAACATCACCAAAACATGGCACATGGGGCAACCCACTGGTACTAGAGGTACCCTGGACTAGCACCAAAACACCACGGCAGCAGCAGCACGACATTCAGAGGACATGCGGCCCCCGGAACAGAAGAACGGCCAGAGGAGGCGCGCGGCAAGCAGACGAGGTTGCTGGCGGCAGAGGGCCTCGGCGTCGCGGATGCAGCAAGGCGACGCATGAGGGGCAGAGGAGGCGCGGCCGCAGGGCGACGGGAACGCGGCCGAGGCAGGCGGGGTTGGTGGCGCGACGGCCGGCGCGGCCTGCAGACGCCGGGGACGGGGAGGAGGGGAGCAGCGCGCGGACGGCGGGCACGGGGTCGGCCGCTTGGCGGCAAGGCCGGCGGAGGAGGATGGCGGCTTGGGGAGGAGAGGGCGGCCTGAGGAGGGGTGCTGGCGAGGGTGCGGCGGCGACCGTCGCTGGAGGGGAGACGGGGTCGATGGCGAGGCCCGGCGGCGAGCGGGAGAGCGACGAGAGGGGCCGCGGTGGGGCGGCCGGTCGACGGGCAGGGGCGGCGGTCCTGGGGAGGCGAGGTGGAGAGCGGGCCGGCGAGGAGGGAGCCGGCGCCGGCCGGAGGAAGGAGGGGTGAGGCGAGCGGGAGGAGAGGGAGGCGCGGCCTGCTCAGCATCTTGGCGGCGGGAGGGGAGGTGAGCCCTGGCGACGAGGCCACATGGCGGCGGCGGAGGTTGGGGAAAGGGGAAGAGACGAGTCGGCCCGAGAACAGGACAGGGGCGCGGGGTCGAGTGGCTCGGGTAGGGAGACGTGACGGGGTGGGTTGGTGTTGCGGGGGCGTGGGTGGCTTGTGTGTGTCCGCGCTGAGTGGTGTGTGGAGTGCTGTGTACGCCGGGTGTGGTGTGGGTAGTCGCGGCGGAGAGCAGGGAGGGTCTGGGGGCGGTTGGTTAGGGTTTAGGTGGGGCTAGGGTTTGATATTTGAAATAGAGAGGGGCTATTTGTAGAAAACAAAATAGGGCTTTTCGAAAATAGTTCTAGACAAATAGATGAATGCTGATGTCATGATGATGCAATGCACAAAATCAACGCGATTTTCTAGTAGTGATTTTGCGGGATGCCACACAGCGCCCATTCCAATTTCTTCCCTAAACTTCCCAAGAAAAATCCAGAATTGGTCTCTGAGGCCCCAAGTTAGAAACTGGAAAAGGGGGTAATCAGGCTAGCCAATGATCGGCAATTTGTTGTGTGTGATGATGGTAGACTCATTCGTCTTCTAGATCCAAAGTAATCTAGCATTGAAGGGTCGGAGGTGAATCTGGCTTTATTGGTATGTTTGCATCAAGTGGAGAGCCTAGGGTACAACCTATTTTGTTAATCTACATGATATTATTTAATTTAGTTTTATGGAAAAGATAAAGTTGGATTTTAACAATATACTATTTTGTTTTCATTTGGCTGTTTGCAGGATTTATGCACATGTACCGTTATATGATCGCTAGGCGGAAGAAGGTCTTGTCAGTGGCAAAGACTGCTTGATACTGCAACTGGTTCTTGAGAAATCAAGTTCAAGCTGGTAGAACATGGAACACCACGATAAATATATTTTATTAGTCCTCTATCATGTATTGCAGTGGTCATATCAGTACCTTTAAGCTTCCTTGATAGTGCTTGGCGTGTAATATTCAGGCTGTATTCTTTTGAACTATCTCTTGCAATAAAAGTCTCGCTATGGTTCAAAAAATGGAAGATGGGTATTTTTTGTGTTTGTGCTATCTTGTATCAAGTCTAGGTTTTTTTTTCTGAAATGGATAAACGAATTGCATATCTCCATCTTGGTTTGCGTTGTGAAGTTGGTATGTTGCACCTTTCTTCCATGCAAAATTGCTCAAAAAGTTTTTTCCTTTTTTTTAGAAAGGATAAGCGCCAAAATTGGACATACGTGGCATCCCGCTAAAACCACTACTAGAAAATCGCGTTGTTTTTGTGCATTGCATCCTCATGACCGCATGCTCATGTCATCATGCCACATTGCATTTGAGCATCGTCATCATCTTGCATTTGCTTGTATAAAACTATTTTCGGAAAAACCTATTTTTGTTTTCTAAAGGCCCCGTCTTTGTTCAAACACAAAACCCGGGTCTCCGGATTATTTTGTTTCGTCTGCTAATGGTTTTCAAACGCTCCGTTTTAAATATTAAAATTTTATATTAATTTTAGGGGGCAGCCAAACCGGGCCGATCCGACCCAGTCGGCCACCCCCAGTTCAAAACGGTCCACCTAAAACCTAGACCCTTTTTCTACCCAAACCTAGTCTACCCAACCCCCTCCACCTCACCCCGACCAACCATAGCTTGCCACCTCACCTTTCCCTCCACCTCATCACACCCACAGCCACCTCACCAATCCCTGACCCCGCGCATGGCCCACCACTTCCTCCCTCACCCCCACACCGACCCACTCCCCTGGTCAAACCCACCCCACCCGCCTGACCCCTCTCTCCCTAGAACCCCGGCCCCACCAACAACCTCTCTCCCGGGCCCACCCCTCTCTCTGACCCACCCCGCGTCAACTCCCCTCCCCATCCTCTCTCTCCCCGACGCGCTCGCCCCGCCCTTCTTCCTCCCCTCCGGCAAGCCGCCGCCGCCAGCGGGCCTCCTCCCGCTCGCGAGCCTACCCCACCGCAACCCCATCTTCCTCCTTCCCCAGCAGCGCCGCCGCCGCCTCCTCTGGTCCACGCTCCCCCGCTCGACCTCGCCCTCCTCTCGCCGGTCGCCTCGCCTCCGGCCGCGAGCCTCACCTCCCCGCCGCCGCCCTCTGCTCCTCCTCCTCGCCCCGCTTCGCCGACCGCCGGGGGTCGCCGCCTCCACCCTGCCTTCCCCCCGACGCCGCCACCACTCCGGCAGCAGCAGCCGCGCCCGAGCCCCGCCGCCCTGGTCCCTCTCCTCCGCCTCGAGCTCCGGCCTCCCCGCCGCCGGGGCCGTTCCTCCTCCGCGAGCCCGACCCTCATCGCCTCCGCAGCGCCACCGCCTCCCTCTCCCTCCTCCCGAGCCACCGCCGACCTCCGTGTTCCTCGGGCCGCGGCCGTGGCCGTCGTCGCCGCGGGTTCCCCACCAGCGGCCCGCCTCGATCTCCCTCGCCTCCTGCCTGGCCGCCTTCCGCAGAGCCCGCCGCCACGAGTACCCCGACCGCCAAGTTCCCCGGCGTCCCCGAGCGTCTCTTCCCCAACCTCTGATTCCGCGCCGACCGCCTCCTCCTCGCCAAGCTCGCCGGTGTGCACCCTAATCTCCGGCAACGCCTGCCTCCGGCTCTTGCCTGCACCGCGGAAGCCCGATTTCCCCTTCGGCGTCGAGCCCGTCTCGGACGCCTCGCGTGTGTGTGCTCCTGTGTTTGTGTTGGGAGTTGTTAGGGGCAAACCAAGTACAAGTTGATCTGAGGCCGAAATGAAGACAATGATTCCAATTGTGTGAATCTAGCGCGGCAATTTTGATGCTATGTGAAAAACCGCAACCTCGACGACAAGTTCTCCATCGCAGACAATCGAAACAAGATCGCCGTCATGGAACCGATGATTGTGGGAACCCAAGATATCCCTTTCAGCACGCCAAGACCTCCATCACGGAAACCTCTAGATCCATTTTTGGAGACCCGAAGACCGATCCCGCCGGACGCCAAGACCTTCAATCGGATCCGAGGACACCGAGACCCCGGTGCGACAAGTACTCCTTCCCGGACGCCGAGCTCGCCGAGAACCCGGATGCCAAGGTCACCGACATGGAACGGCAAGACCTCCTTCCCGCACTGATGCCGACGACGTCACACGCCAAGTCCTTCTACGCGGAACGCCAAGATCTACTCCGTTACCCGAGAACGATCCCGTCGAGACCGAACCCCAGATCCGGACCCTGAGACCAACCCCGAACCCCTCGGAGCCCAAGTTCGCCGAATCCTAATGTGTGACCCCTTTTCTCGAGCCCTATTTTATAAATGTAATATCAAATTGTTGCATATTAAATTGTTCATGCATGCATACTTGTCGGTGGTTTGGGGGCCTTATGCCGATTCACCCTATAATTAAATATGGGGTCCATATGCGGCAAATCCAGTCGTATATTGGTCCCATTTAACTTTGTGTAGCGAACCGGTGCTATGTTTTTCCTTGTTAAGACAACATTTAATTTGCGGGGTAGGTAAATAACTTGAACCGTTTAATTAAATGTCGGGACCCCGGTTCCGCTTAATATGACCTAATTGCATTGCACCTTTGCCATGCCATACATCATACATGCATCATGCCCGATCTTTTGTCGTAGTATTAAATAGTGCATCCGGTGTTTATTCTAGTGTTTTGCTTCTTCGCGGATAAGGCCGTTGAGTTGATGCGAGTGTCGACCCGATCTTCGGATGAACCTTCGACAATGTTTTCAGGCGAGCATCTTCCCCTTTCTACCTATCTTACTTTTATAGTATTTATTCCCTCCTGTTGATCTATTGCTATCTGTGTGGCGATGTGCTAGTTTTCGTACCCGTGATATCCCTTGCAGCCTTATATTGCCTTGGACACATCCTATTACCTGTTGTTTGGTAGATAGATGGACTTGCGCGTCGTAGTCGCTTGCTCAAGTGCTGTTGCGTGTCGCCAAGTACCACAGTTGTTGGAGTATTGCCGGGTGTTTATTGTTGGAGATGATCAATACTTTAATTACTGTTTAACAACTAAAATTGAAGTAGGTAAGCAGAGGCACAGGTGGAAAATAGATGTTATTTGGTTGTTAACCGTCCACTTGTGTCCCGTAGGACCCCGAGTACTTGATACCTGTTCCTTGAATATTCGCGCTATCCACATCCTGGAGGATTATGGGACCCCCTGAGCCAGAGCTTGATTCAGTCTTATTTCTTGGGGCCACAAACTAGTTTGAGGTTTTATTTACTATCATGTACTTATGCCATGCTTTACTGCTTTATTTACGATTGTGCGAGGAGCACCTGTACTGTTTAGGATCATGACCCGTTTTCGCGGTATCGACAAGCCCAGTTTTGGGTTCCCAGTCGTTTACAGCCGGCCCCACAAACCTTGAGTCCGTCTCGAAGTCAGCTAACTTCGTTGCGGGTATACTTAATGGGGTGGCCCCCTGAAATATTTCTGAATCCTGTGATTGCTTTGTCGTGAAGGCCTCGTTGGGTTTTGATTTGGTTTTTCCGAGGTTGATCGAGTGTGTGTTGCTATTTGTGCACCCCTGCAGGATAAAACTTTCTGAAAGCCGTGTCCGCGGTTATGGACGACTTGGAGCACAGTATCTCGATCATAGACAATTATAACTAAAGTAGTGCTATAAATTTGACTTTATAATGACTAGTAATCGGCTTCACTATAATGGAATGGCTAAATAAAACTGCCAACAATTGCTTGTTTGGGTTGTCGCTTGCGACCATTGTATCTGACTAGTAAGTATTGCAACTACAACGGAATGGCTAAATAAAAGTACCAACAACTGCTGGGTTTTGGGATATCTCATGCTAATTATATCTGACTAGTAAGTGTTGCAACTACAACGGAATGGCTAACTAAAACTGCCCACTGCTTATTTTACCAGGATGACTATCTATATTTGACTAGTAATTGCCGCAACTATAACGAATGAATAAAACTGCCAACTGTGTGAGTTCCTCGGTTGACTTCCTCGTTAGGTCTCGAGGGGGAAACACCAGGATGGGTTTGTTTGATGGTAGCATCAGGTTGGTTCCGAATAGGTCTTTCGTATCCCTCTCTGATAGCCGACAGTTGTATCGAGTCTCTATAGGTTGTTTAGTGCATGCTGCCGCTGCCGCTTCAGTCCACCATACCTATGTAGGCGAGGACCACCGAATTCTAGTCTCGCCGTGTACTGGCCTCAGTACTGACCGCTCCTCTTTTTCCTTTGCCCTTTGCCGGCACCCCTTTTGTTTAAGAAGGTTTTGAGATCGACGTCGTTAGCAGGGTTACCTTCCGGCTTGGCCAGGGCAAGGTTATGGACGCCATTGGTTATTCTTCAGGGCTCTTAGCCCCATTTGCATCTTGTCCGTAGTCGGACACTCTATCATTTTCAAGGTGATTTGGATCTTTGTATATTATATCTATATTCTTGACTCATTGAGTCGCTATTGTATATATATCTGTTCTGTGGGTCCCATCGAGAACTGTTGTGTAATGTTATTACTTCGTTTTCCACCCGCACGAAAGTGCCTGGTGGGCACCTTTGAATCGTTTCTATGCGGGTTTTGGCGGGAATCGCTGAAACTTGCATAGGGTCGATTCTGAGGGTGTTACAACATACAGTATCGTCCTTTCCATATTAATGTACATTTGCACCATCATAAAAACTACAAGTATGACATCTTTAATTGTGAATAGTGTTTTTTGTCCTTTTGTGTAAAAAATCTTGTTTGTGTGTTTCATCGTCTTTTTAGCACATGTTATCACCTCAATAAACAACACAAATAATGAAACATAGTCAGTTAAATCTTAAATGTAGGTCAACAATACGTAGAAGTAGTCCATTAACCAGTGTGGCCCCAAAGGAGATCTAGGTTACATCCCTCTCATGAGCGACGCACTTATGCGAGCTGCTCCGCCAATGGTTGCATTGGGGCATGGGAGATCCAGTGGACCACAATCCCTCTCTAGCGGGAGGGTCCAGGTTCTTTTTTATGTTTTTTCAATGTCTTCTTCGGAATGGTGCAGTGACAGCTATATTCTGAAGTCATAATAAGGTCATCTCTGCCCTATCCACGCTACGATGCCGCACCTAGCATCGATGAGGGTGTGTGGAGTTGTTTGCCCGGCGGATCTCCTAGAATCCAATATGTTTTCATGTTTGTTGGTGTACTTTCGGGTATGTCTCTTTTGATCTATGGGTCAAATCATTGGCGAGTGCTGCTCTAGTGTGTTGGTTCTTTGGGATCTTAGATCGATGATTTCATGTTTGTCAACTAAAAGAAACTCTACTACCACAAGCTTTCCTAGTGAGGGGGTCCGTATCGCGCCAAGGTTTGTAGTCTCCCGTAGGTGATCACCTAGTTGTAATTTTATTCATTTTTTTATCTATTTGTAATAGTGTTGATGATTATTAATAAATTGTGACTTTCCAAAAAAAACTTATAAGTAAGCTGGTAAATTTGGAATGCCAACATTTGAAATAAAAAGGAACCCAATTTGCTGTCAAATTACAAACTGTTTCGACCGTTGTGTTCTTTTTCACAAGATCTTCTATATAAGATCTCTTATATGGACATATTTCGATGAATATGAGTCCCCCGAGACGACAAAAAAGCAACTAGTTAGGAGGTGGGAGCTTGTTTCTAATGGAGCAATGGCCAACTTGTCAGTTTTATGCGAGAAAATCATGCTTGTACTGCAATTTTATCTATCAACATACATTGTTGGTTTTCAATACTACCAGCACATGGTCTGAATTTTAATAATGTAAATTTAACACTATATAGAACCACCTATATACTATTGTTGTTTCGTAACGAGAAAGCATGTTTGTGCGATAAATTTTCTTTTCACAAGATAAAATTTCTTTAAAGAAATATTTATTAGAATAGTACAAGGGTGTAATCTAGTTTGGAAGATCTCTTTGTGAGGAACGCATACTGGAAACTGATTTTTATTTAGACGGCTAGTTTCTAAGTAATTCATTTATGAAACTCCCGAATAGATTTGCATGTCAATGATTGTCATCTAACTTTTTTTTTTGACCTGGATTGTCATCTAACTTGGATGTATGTGCTTTGGTAGCGCTATTGCAGGCTTCCAGCGAAGGAAATGCAACCATGGGTGAAAGCTTTTTTTCCGATGATGGGCACTTTATTATTTAAAATGTTTAAATATTATACTCGGCCGCTACATACCAACAATTTATGTAGAGATAAAAACTATCAATTACAGTCCTAGTTGCATTTCCTGGAACTATTTGGATTACTCACTAGAGGAAAAAGGGCCATCCGTTCGCCACCCCTAGGAGCATTAGTCCCGGTTGCGCCACCAACCGGGACTAATGCTGGCATGCGTCCCGGTTGGAGCGGGCACGGGGCCAGGGGACATGGGTCCCGGTTGGTAAGGGGGCATGCGTCCCGGTTGGAGCCACCAACCGGGACTAAAGGTTTGGCCACAGCCACGTGGCGTGGCACGCACCTTTAGTCCCGGTTGCTGGCTCAAACCGGGACTAAAGACCCCTTGCCCTCTATAAATGCAACGCCCCAGCCCCCTCTGCCTCCACTCTGTTTTTTCGAATGGTGTAAGGTGTGAGGGTGTGTGCTAGTTTTTTCTCATGCATGCATTGAAGGTGTTTGTTGAAATGTTTGAGTGAAAAATCCAGTTGAATTTCTCATAGAACAAAAATATAGAAGGTGTCCGAGACGCACTTGAGCTTTCTCCTCTTTATTTCCCTCGATCGAGGTTAGCAATCCTATCTTTTCTAGGTCATTGATACAATTCATGTGTCGGTGTGAATTGGTTATTTCACTATTTATGATGTCCTGTTTTTTGATAAACTTACTTATATGATGCAGATGAACGGTCGGGAATGGATGTACGGTGACCGGCGGGTAGCCGGGTATATCAAAGGCGTGGATAAATTTATCGATGTGGCTACGGCAAACAAAGAGAATGGATTTATACGTTGTCCATGTGTTCAATGTCGGAACAACAAGGAGTACTCTTCCTCGAAAATCATTCGCGGCCACCTGATTATGAAAGGTTTCATGCCCAACTATAATTGCTGGACCAAGCACGGGGAAAGAGGGGTTATGATGGAAGATGGTGAAGAAGAAGATGATGATAACAACTATCATCATATGTTTCCTGAATACGGTGATACTGCTATGGAAGACAATGGAGAGGAAAAAGGTGAAGAACGGGCATCAGATGAGCCGGCTGATGAACTTGGTAGGGTCATTTCTGATGCAAAGCGAGACTGTGAAACAGAAAATGAGAAGTTGAAGTTAGAGGGCATGTTAGAAGATCACAAGAAATTGTTGTACCCAAATTGTGAAGATGGCAGCACAAAGCTCGGTACCACACTGGAATTGTTGCGATGGAAGGCAGAGTGTGGTCTAACTGACTCCTCATTTGAAAAGATGCTGAAAATAATGAAGCCGAAGTTTCCAAAACATAACGAACTTCCCGAGAGTACCTACGAAGCAAAGAAGACTCTCTGTCCTCTGGGATTAGATGTGCAAAAGATACATGCATGCATTAATGAATGCATCCTCTACCGCGGTAAGGAGTATGAGAATTTAGATAAATGCCCGGTATGCAACGCGTTGCGGTATAAGATCAGACGAGATGACCCTGGTGATGTTGAGGGAGAGCCCCTCCGGAAGAGGGTTCCTGCTAAGGTTATGTGGTATGCTCCTATAATACCAAGGTTGAAACACATGTTCAGAAACAAAGAGCATGCCAGGTTGTTGCGATGGCACAAAGAAGACCGTAAGAAAGACGGAGAGTTGAGACACCCTGCTGATGGGTCACAGTGGAGAAAAATCGAGAGAGACTTCCCAGACTTTGCAGGTGACACAAGGAACTTATGGTTTGGTCTAAGTACGGATGGCATGAATCCTTTTGGGGAGCAGAGCTGCAGTCACAGCACCTGGCCCGTGACTCTATGTATCTACAACCTGCCTCCTTGGTTGTGCATGAAGCGTAAGTTCATTATGATGCCAGTGCTCATCCAAGGCCCGAAGCAACCGGGCAACGACATTGATGTGTACCTTAGGCCATTAGTTGAAGAACTCTTACAGTTGTGAGGCAAACCAGGTGTACGTGCGTGGGATGAGAACAAACAGGAGCCATTTAATCTACGAGGGTTGTTATTCGTAACCATCAATGATTGGCCTGCTCTTAGTAACCTTTCAGGACAGACAAACAAAGGATATAAGGCATGCACCCACTGTTTAGATAAGACCGAAGGTACATATTTGCATAAATGCAAGAAGGTTGTGTACCTAGCGAATCGACGATTTCTTCCGACCAATCATCCCGTAAGAAAGAAAGGCAAGCATTTTAAAGGTGAGGCAGATCACCGGAAGAAGCCTGAACTCCCTGCTGGTGATGATGTATTTGGTATGGTCAAGGGCATAGAAGTAATCTTTGGAAAGGGTCCCGGCGGTCAATCAGTTCCGAACGACGTCGCTACAGGACACGCACCCATGTGGAAGAAGAAATCTATATTTTGGGAGCTGCCATATTGGAAAGTCCTGCGTGTCCGCTCTTCAATCGACGTGATGCACGTGACGAAGAATCTCTGCGTGAACCTGCTAGGATTCCTAGGCGTGTATGGTAAGACAAAAGATACACCTGAAGCACGGGAGGACCAACAAATTATGAAAGACCCAAAGAACATGCATACAGATAACAAGACGGATAAAGGGCGTCACTTAAGTCGTGCCAGCTATGCTCTTACCAAAGCAGAGAAGGAAATCTTTTTTGAAGTCCTTTACAGTATCAAGGTGCCGTCGGGCTTCTCATCTAATATAAAGGGGATAATAAATATGGCAGAGAAAAAGTTCCAAAACCTGAAGTCTCATGACTGTCACGTGATTATGACGCAGTTGCTTCCGATTGCATTGAGGGGGCTTCTACCGGAAAATGTTCGAGTACCCATTGTGAAGCTGTGTGCATTCCTCAATGCAATATCTCAGAAGGTAATCAATCCAGATATTCTGCCAAGGTTACAGAAGGATGTGGTACAATGTCTTGTTAGTTTTGAATTGGTGTTCCCACCATCCTTCTTCAATATTATGACGCATCTCCTGGTTCATCTAGTGGAAGAGATTGCCATTCTCGGTCCGGTATTTCTGCACAATATGTTCCCCTTTGAGAGGTTCATGGGAGTCTTAAAGAAATATGTTCATAACCGTGCTAGACCAGAAGGAAGCATCTCCAAGGGATATGGAACAGAGGAGGTCATTGAGTTTTGTGTTGACTTTATTCCTGACCTTAAGCCGATTGGTGTTTCTGACTCGCAGCATGAGGGAAGACTAAGTGGAAAAGGCACGCTGGGAAAGAAAGCAATGATATGTAGGGACGGGGATTCTTTCACTAAAGCACACTAAACAGTTCTACATAATTCCACCTTGGCAGCTCCGTATATCGAGGAACACAAGAATATTGTACGCTCCAAAAACCCGGGGAAGCCTGAATCATGGATTACAGATGAACACATGAAGTCTTTCGGTGGTTGGATGCGGACACATCTCTTGAATGACACCATTGTTGGAGATCAGCTATACTTGTTGGCCGCGTCACCATCTTCTACTGTATTGAATTTCCAAGGGTACGAAATAAATGGGAATACATTCTACACGATCGCCCAAGATAAAAAGAGCACCAACCAAAATAGTGGTGTCCGCTTTGATGCAATAGACGAGAATGGACAAAAGGACACATATTATGGTTACATAGAGGAGATATGGGAACTAGACTATGGAGTCTCTTTTAAGGTCCCTTTGTTTCGCTGCAAATGGGTCAACCTGAATGGGGAAGGGGTAAAGATAGACCAGTTGTACGGAATGACAACAGTGGATCTCAACAATCTTGGTTATAGAGATGAACCATTCGTCCTAGCCAATGATGTGTCTCAGGTTTTCTATGTGAAGGACATGTCCTCCAAACCGAAAAAAAGAAAAAATATGCAAACGAATACATCATATGATGAGCCAAAGCGTCACATAGTTCTTTCAGGGAAAAGAAACATCGTGGGAATCGAGGACAAGACAGACATGTCAGAAGATTATAATAAGTTTGATGAAATTCCGCCCTTCACAGTGAAAACTGACCCAAACATTCCGTTAAGTAAAGAAGATGCTCCATGGTTACGTCTGAAGCGGTCATAAGGAATGACATATGCCAAGAATTTCATGCTCATATTATGTAACTCTAGTTCATGTCTTTCGCGGTTTGTGGCTTGACCGAAGGATATCTTTCGCGGTTTGTGGCCTTTAGTCCCGGTTTTGTAGTCTCAGTTTTTAAATATTAATAAATGTCTTGAGTGTTAGTCCCATTTTGTGGCTGGAGCGGGAGTGCCTCTATGACCAGTTTCTCGGAGATGCCGGACGACTGGGCTCCGTCGGCATCTCCCTGAAACTGGCCGCAGTGGTGTCCCTGCTCTCGAAAACCATCTTGCAGCTTGTAACTTCACTAACTAGATCAATACGCCTCGGAGCTAACTAATTTCACATATTAGGGAGTGCCTCTATGACCAGTTTCTCGGAGATGCCGGAGGACTGGGCTCCGTCGGCATCTCCCTGAAACTGGCCGCAGTGGTGTCCCTGCTCTCGAAAACCATCTTGCAGCTTGTAACTTCACTAACTAGATCAATACGCCTCGGAGCTAACTAATTTCACATATTAGGGAGTGCCTCTATGACCAGTTTCTCGGAGATGCCGGAGGACTGGGCTCCGTCGGCATCTCCCTGAAACTGGCCGCAGTGGTGTCCCTGCTCTCGAAAACCATCTTGCAGCTTGTAACTTCACTAACTAGATCAATACGCCTAGGAGCTAACTAATTTCACATATTAGGGAGTGCCTCTATGACCAGTTTCTCGGAGATGCCGGAGGACTGGGCTCCGTCGGCATCTCCCTGAAACTGGCCGCAGTGGTGTCCCTGCTCTCGAAAACCATCTTGGAGATGCCTCAAACTGGCTGGAGGACTGGACTCACAAGGATGCATATTTATAGTACAAGCAGCTCGGCATAATGTCGACACTCACGACATAATGTCGACACTCACCCCTATTATTAGTGCTGACTCATCTTTAGTCCCGGTTGGTGTCTCCAACCGGGACTAAAGGTTCATCTTTAGTCCCGGTTGGTGACACCATCCGGGACAAGGTACAAGCCGCACGACATAATGTCGACACTCACCCCTATTATTACTGTTGTCTGGCCCACTCTGCCGCAATCCCTTTAGTCCCGGTTTGTGACTACATCCGGGACTAAATGTATGCCGAACAATGATCATGTTTCGCAAAATACCAGACTTGGTATGTTGATCATGTTTCGAAAAAACCTTCACAAAATGACCTATCATGTTCGAGGTTTCATGGCTTTCGGTCCAAATGACCGATGTTATGTGCTGAATCACGGCATAGTTTGTGATGTTGTGCCCATATTATGCATGTGTGTGGACATTGGTATGTAGAACAATGTTGCAGGAGGAAGTTTTCCTTTTTGTCGCACGGAAATCCCTTTTCCATTTTCCGAGCGCAAAAAACGGGTCGTTTTGTGAAGTAACCACCAAAATGCCGTTTCAGAATGCTACCGTCCTATTTTCCTAAAATACTAGACCACCTTACATGGACTATATCCCAACCGGTACATCTCAAACCTTTTCGTCCATCCCGGGTAAAAAGGACAAATGTCTGCCGAATCGGCAGGAAGTGGGTCCGGTTTGTACTACAGGTACATGATCTATCGCCCGTGATTTTTTGAGAAAACCATTTTTAGACTCGCAATATGTGGTTTCTTCAGAGATCCAATGCAAGTTCTAACGATGCCCGTCCCCTATCTTCATGCACACCGGTTCGACCATAGTTAGAAATTCAGATAATTCAAAACGGACATAATAAATTCAAAAAAAACCGGCATATAAGTTCAAAATCCAAACACTTCTTATGTTTAAAGTTTTTCTAAATTCCAAATTGGTATTAAAAAAATATAAGTTAATTCATTTTTAATTGTAAATGGTTCATATTTTAAATGGTTACATTAATTATTTTTTAAAACAGAAAATGTTTTTGAATTATTTATTTAAATCCAAACACTTTTTATGTTTAAATTTTTTCTAAATTCCAAATTAATATTCAAAAATATAAGTTAATTCATTTTAAAAGGTTACATTAATTATTTTTTAAAAATAGAATATGTTTTTGAATTATTTATTCAAATCCATACACTTCTTATATTTAAAGTTTTTCTAAATTCCAAATTAATATTCAAAAATATAAGTTAATTCATTTTAAAAGGTTACATTAATTATTTTTTAAAAATAGAATATGTTTTTGAATTATTTATTCAAATCCATACACTTCTTATATTTAAAGTTTTTCTAAATTCCAAATTGATATTAAAAAAATATAAGTTAATTCATTTTTAATTGTAAATGGTTCATATTTTAAATGGTTACATTAATTATTTTTGAAAACAGAAAATGGTTTCGAATTATTTATTCAAATCCAAACACTTTTTATGTTTAAATTTTTTCTAAATTCCAAATTAATTATCATTTAAAAAACATTACAAATTTAAACCCCAAAATAAAAAAAAGGCGGGAATAGAGAGAAAATAACTGAAAAAATTTGAAAACAGGGGAATACGTCCCGGTTGGAGCCACCAACCGGGACGGAAGAGTCCCCTGCGCGCGCGCCCCTTCACCTGCTGAAAATTGGACTATAGGTCCCGGTTGGTGGCTCCAACCGGGACGTATGCCCTTTTAGTCCCGGTTGGAGCCACCAACCGGGACGTATACTCCCTCCCCTTTATATAACTTCTCTTCTTCTTCTCTGCTTCTCTTCTCTGCTTCTCTGCTTCATCGACGTCGCCGCCAGGCTGCCCGCGCACTGCCCGACGACCGCCGCCCGCGCGCTCCCCGACGACCGCCGCCCGCGCGCTCCCCGACGACCGCCGCCCGCGTCTCTTCCCGCCGACGACCGCGCCGTCCGCGCCTTCCCCCACCGCCGCGCGTCAGGTACATCCCTCTGCCTCTGTCCTCCCCCTCCCTCTACTGCTGCTTGTGTGTGGCGGCGGCTGCTGCATGGTGGGCGGCGGTGGCTGCTGCATGGTGGGCTGCTGGTGGGCGGCGGCGCGACTGCTGCATGTGGTGGGGCGGCGCTGCGGTGGGGGAGCTCTGGAGGCGGTGCGGCGCTGCGGTGGTGGGCACACAGGGCGGCGGGGCCAAGGGAAGCGGGGAGGGCGAGGCCGCGAGGTGGAGGCGCGCACAGGCGGGGTCGCGGCAGCGGCGGCGGGGAAGCAAGGAGGCGCGGGAAAAATAGAGGCAGGCGGCGGCGGTTTTCTCGCGGGCCCACAAAAAGTTCACAAATAGACCTAAATGAGATGTATCTGAGCTCCGCCTTGACACATCAGCACTTACAGTGGGCCCCATCAGTCTGAAATTGTGCTAACAGGCCTTAATTTCACAATCTGTGCATATTGGAACGAATCTACTCAAAGGTGGATTTTTACAATTTCACGCAATACCGGTAGTTTTGCGTATTTCACACTGAAATGTGGGGCGGCTGCATGGTCGAGGAATAAAACGACAGAGACGCTGACGCTCGCCCAGACGACAAACACTACGGATGCGGAAAAAAATCATATTTAGCGCGTTAGCGGTTTCCGTCGGGGGCCCATTGCCATCCCTAATCGCATCCTTATCATCGGACTATCCTCGTTTGCTATAGGAGTATCACATTTACTCAATGATAGATTTATACTCCCTCATGTCGGGTTTGTAAGGCTCGGGAAAAGGAGATGTCGGTGGCCGGTTCCGCAGGACATGGGAGGCGTCCATGGACGCGTGGGGCGGGTGTATTGTGGCAAGAGAGAGGCAGAAGCTCTGTTTGCTCGGGGAAGGTGAGGAGAGGGGGTGGAGGCGGCGCCGATGGGAGTTCCCTTGTTTGCTCACGCGTGGGCGAGACATGGGCGAAGGGGTCGCGCGGTCAAAACCATTGTGTTCGACGTAGGAAAGCTCGGTCTGGCTCCCTCTGCTGCTGCTGGTGGGCGCGGCGGCTTCGAACGGGTGGTGCACCGTCGCCGGCGCCGTTTCCTCCACCGCCGCGTACTCCTTGTCCACAGCCACGGCGGCCGCGTCCTCCTTGACAGCGGCGGCGAGGTGGCTCCGGGCCCCACCTCTGTTTCCCCTTGACAGCGGCGGCGAGGTGGCGAGGTGGCTCCCTTTGATTGTTTCCCTTTCTTTCCGGTGATTTGGTTCTTCTCGGTAGAATACGATATCGAGATCGAAGACCGAGATCAAGACCATAGATAGATCTAATTAAATGACAAGTTTAATTAGAACACCCTAGTAACCCTAACAGGTGATTCCGGAGTTCCTTGATTTAGGGTTTGCGCCCCTCGGAACCCCGATTAACTTGTCGAGCATGCTTTAGGGTTACATTCCAATGCACATTAACTTGTCGTATCATCATCATTGCTTGAGCATTGCATCGATGCCATGTGTTGATTGTTTCCCTTTCTTTCCGGTGATTTGGTTCTTCTCGGTAGAATACGATATCGAGATCGAGATCGAAGACCGAGATCAAGACCATAGATAGATCGAAAACCTTTTGTAGCCTTATACTCATGTTCCCCTCTCATAGCCTTAGGGTTTAGGGTTTCTCTTCATTTTTATTATTGTGTATGTATATATTAGGGTTTCACCTTTGATCCAGAAAATATTCGTTAGCCGCTTTGACTTATTCGTAACTTTCTCCTTTAGCCGCTTTGACTTATTCGTTTTTCCACCTATGCAGAAAATATGGACCCACACGTCAGAGACGAAGAAAAGGAAGAGTTGATCCAAGGTGTGATCCGTGGGGAAGATAATTTAGACGTATCAACGTTTCTGAACAACTCCGGTGAGGGTGATCCTCTTTTTACCGGAGTAGACAACTTGTTTGAGGTTGAAGGTGTTGCCTTCCGCGAGGGAGAAGGCGATGCCTTGTGTAACCGAGAAGACGACCGCTCCGGCGAGGTGCATGTAATATAAATCAATTCATTAATTAATCATCTGCTATCTATATAGAAATAGTAACGACGATCTTTCTTCTTTTAGCCCTCCGGATCGAAGGAATCTACTGAAAAGAGCAGACGAGGCCCAACCAAAAAGTTGCAAGACCATGAGAGGTTTAGGATCGAAGATGTCGCTGAAGACGGCAGACCGACAGCTCCCGAAGTTGTCGCAACCAAATTTGTGGCACAATGCGGAGTAATCGTTAGGGACTTAATCCCGATCACCATTAGAAATTGGAATAGGCCTGCTAAAGCGGATGAAGAGGGAACATGTTTATTTGTCCCTAACCACGCCAAAGATTTACTGTGGAAGAGGCTCATGGTTAATTTCAAACTACCGAAGATAGAGCTGGATCCAAATGCGGAGGATCCAGTTGAGGACGCCTTACAACATGGGAGAGCCATGGAGGCTAAGGTCAGGGAGTGGGCTTTGAAGAAGATGGCCCAGTGTTTCACCAACTGGAAGAAAAGATTGCACCTTGACTATGTCGTGAAAAAGAAGACTCCCGATTTCAAGAATATTCAGTTTGAGAAGATAAAACCATTCTGGGATGAGTTTGTGGAATACAAGAAATCAGAAAAAGCTAAGAAAATGTCTGAAACGAATAAGGTGAATGCTGCTAAGAAGAAGTATCACCATACTATGGGGCAAGGTGGCTACAAGGTTGGCATTCCTAAGTGGGAGAAACTTGAGCAGGAACTGCGTGATAAAAATATCACCCCAGAGACAGACGATTGGGTAGAACGTGCAAGGAATTGGTTTTACGGGCCTGGGGGCACGTTGAACTCGGAAGGGAGGTGTATATATAACATACGACATAAAGAAGACCCCTTGCCAATCGAGAGGATGAGAAAAGCAGTAAAGGCTGTTAAAGATGGGGACTTCATTCCCGATAGAGAGAATGATGAGCTCACACTCGCCCTTGGAAATAAGGAACATGATGGACGAACACGAGGCACAATAGGCTCCCAATCATGGAGGACTGGGTTTCCCGAAGAGAGGAAGAAATATCCTGATAGAAGCCGTCAGAGGAGTAAGGACAGGGCGGCAGTTGAAGCAGAAAGTCAGAAAGAGCGAATGCGTTTAATTGAAGAACGATTAAAGCAACAACAAGATGAAATTAACTCACTTAAAGAGCAAAGTACTACCGGACCATCTCAGCAGCACACTGCATTCGATGCTACCGGCCTATCGAATAATCGAAAAAGCAGTGTGGCTTCCACCGAGGTCCCGGGTGATGACAATGGCGATGCCGATGATGCACCGACGATGGCTCCTGTTGGCTACCCAGTGGATGATATCACAGAGATGACACACTGCGAGCTACATGTCAAAGTTGTGAACATATCAATGAAGGTGGCGGTCGGCTATGCCTTACCAATTGGACCCACACCAACTTACCACAGTCGTCCGGTTCCAGAGGGCTACGCTGTTGTCGGCGTGGATGAAATCATGCCCACCTTTGAGGTTTTGGATCTTCACTACCCTGCTGGTGAAGGGGATGTGACTGTGCTGGGTGACGCAAAAAACGTCACCATTCTATGGCCGAAGGATTGTATCGTGCTTCGAAATCACACGCCAAGGCCATCTTTGCCGCCGCCTCACCCGTCTCCAGCGAGGTCGTCGCCGCCGCGGCAGCCGTCTTCGTCGCCTCACCCGGCTCCGTCGCCTCACCCGTCTCCGGTGCAGCCATCGCCGCGGGAGCCATCGCCGGCGCCTCAGGATAAAAAGCGTAAGTGTACCGCTACTGTGCGTCGTAAGCGATCGCCGAAACGTAAACAAGAGCCTCTTCCAAAAGTACCAACTGTTCCTCCCAAGAGAGCTTATGACTGTACTGAAGAGGAGACTGCGGTGATCGTTGATGCGGAAACGACAGCGTTTTTCGCTAAGCTGAGGCGGCCGAAAGAGCCAGAGTTCCCCAGCACCAAAGAAGAAAAAGCCAAAGTGTTGAAAATGCTAAAGACTCTTCATCAACCCGAGCCAAAGCTGTCATCAGACTATGAGCGTTCTATTCTCAAGTCACATGCGGCACAAAAAGCCTCGAAGAGCAGTACTGATGCAAGCGGGAAATCTGTTGCCCAGCTCGGAGAACAAGCAAAACAGACTTGCGCCCCTCTCAAGGTGATTTCTCAAACCAATGTGGGGTCGAGCAAATATGGGGCCGAAGAGCAGTATGATCCAGAGGTAGTTGCACAATACGGAGAAGCTGCCGCTGCTCAAGGTATGAGTATTGCCCAGTACTTATCCCAGTTAGAGTTCTTCCCCGTGAGTGAAGTAGCATACCAATACCAGTACGGAAAACCTCTCGTCAAACCTGAGGAGGTAAACAATCTTTCAACAAAAATGCGAAGATTGCATAACTGGTACATGCATGCCACAAGTGCCGGGGCTAACTGGATAGTGCTGAGGGTTACAAAAAAGCATCATGGGAAAGATAAGGATGACATGATATCCATTGAATTTGATGAACTATTTCAATTATTCAATCAAGACGCCTTGGACAAATCGATCATGAGTGCCTATTGTCTGTAAGTACTAATTCTGTAATTAATTTAGTCTCCATCTATATTATTTTGTTTATTGCATGTATATAATCATACTTTCATATGCAGAATGAAGATTCTCGAATGCAGCAGAGGACAAATCTATGACATTGGCTTCATTGACCCATATTGGGTTCATGAAGCTAATCTCAAAATAAGCCCCCAGGATACGGAGGATAATATAGTACACGCGTTAGGGTTTCAAGAAACCAAAAGGGAAATACTATTTCCTTACAACTTCCAGTGAGTGTTATTGTCTTGTATACACTTTCTATTTCGCTTACTCGATGTTAAGTATATAATTGATAAGTTCTGCATTCGCAGGTACCACTATATTCTGTTAATCATTCAACTTGACAAAGGGCGTGTACTAGTCATGGACTCGAAACATAAACCCCTTGAGACGTGGAAGGACATGCAGATACTTCTCCAGCGGTAATTCTAATCATTACGACACTATATCGGCAACGTTCGTGAATTTTATGATATCAAGTACTTAATAACTTATTTTATTCGTTTTCTACGCCGGGCAGCGCTTGGAAACGGTTCACCAAGAAGGCTAGGGGTGTTTGGAAAGAGGAGCTTACATTTCAACCACTAGATGTAAGCACCACTAGCTATATCCGCGCATCTCTTTGATTCTAGTTTTGATACAGTTATTATCATGCTTGATTATTATTTTGATTGAACTCTGTTGTCGTAAAGTGCCTGACGCAGGGACCAGGTAACAATCTATGTGGATACTATGTATGCGAGTTCATCCGGCAGACGTGCGATGAGAAGGGCAGAAATTTAGAGCAACTCCACGTATGTAAACAATTTCTATAGTTTTTAATTACAATCAAATTGTGTTTAGTTTCATATTCATATAGGCTGACTCCTTTTTTAAATCAGATCGAACGTCTACGGGACGGTCTTCTGCCAAAGGATCGCGTACGAGCAATACAGGAGGAATTGGCGGGATTCTTGGATGCAGAAGTCCTAGACCCAAAAGGAGAATACTATTCGGCTGTGTATAGACAATAGGGATTGTAAAAATAGCAACTTTCAAGGGATTGTAAAATGTTGTCATGATGATCTTGTGTAATATAAGGTTCCTTCATTGATAAGTGCAAAACACTAAATAAACAATAAAACAACCTAAATGAATTCTCTGCCGCGGCACAAAAAGTGGCGAAAATGCTGCCGCGGCAACAAAATGTGCCAAAATGAATTCTCTGCCGCGGCAGAGAAATGGGCCAAATCTCTGCCGCGGCAGCAGGTTATTAGTCCCGGTTCGTGTTACAAACCGGGACTAATGCTCCACCCCCTCGCGCTCTGATGCCGCCACGTGTGCCCCCATTTGTCCCGGTTGGTGTGGCAACCGGGACTAATGGTTGGAGCTTTAGTCCCGATGCCCCCGTCCCGGTTGGGCAACCGGGACTAATGGCCCTTACCAACCGGGACGCATGGGGCGTTTTCTACCAGTGACTTACCATATAAAACAAATTTATATTAAATAATAAATGTAATTATGGTTATAAAAACACATTTCGTACTTCCATGTCAATTATTTTTGACGAGGTTGTCCTTTGTAAGAATAACTCCTCAACATAGGTACCACGCAAAGATTTTAGTCTTTAGTGGTACCTTGATCTTCCAATATTTGGATTACTTACCATATAAAACAAATTTATATTAAAAGAATAAATGTAATTATGGTTATAAAAACACATTTCGTACTTCCATGTCAATTATTTTTGACGAGGTTGTCCTTTGTAAGAATAACTCCTCAACATAGGTACCACGCAAAGATTTTAGTCTTTAGTGGTACCTTGATCTTCCAATTTTTTTGATCATTATCAACTACCAAATCAAGCTGGACCAATCTCTACAATAGAATCTACATACCGCTCACATATAGATTCCATCGAAACTCATTAGTTCCATTTGAGAATTGAACTATGGCTAAATGTTGCAACAGAGTGTTCCAAGATCCAAGTCTAAGGCCAACTAAATCTCTTCTGAACGTCATATTCGGTTGAAAAGATTCCTAAACCATTACAATTGTATCACCCATATGACGAATAATGCTATATAGAGCTGGATATTATTCCCGACTATAGCATTTCTAAGCCACTTGACCTCCTAGTGTTGACAAATGACTTAATTTGTCTAGAAGAAATGCGCACGCACTGCCTAGACGCGACTAAAAAAGAGATATATGTCACTGTTTGTCAGAAGAATACTGCTTGGGACAGAAAATATTCCCTAACCAATTGTAAGTTTGTAACAACTTGTGTAACAACAACTACCATTACCACTAGCTCTTACACTAATTTGCAACTGGATGACTCCCTAATTGCACTTTCATAACTTGGATCACGATTTTCATAGCACTAGGACTACATGAGATGCTATAGATAGTTTAGAGCCAATTTATGTACATGGCGTAGAGCTAATTTATGTTTGCTAAAAAATTCTATTTATATCGAGTAAATAACATCATAGTTACCCAAACACTTCCTAAGTAGGAGAAATTTCCAAATTTCATTTGAACAAAGGGACCCTCAAAGTAGTTTTGAAGGACACTTTTCAAATTTTTGTGTTCCTCACTTTGAGGTCAATTTCAGGTGAAAAATTCCATTAAGTCTAACATGCTCCATAGGATCGAGCGCATCGTTGGCCTTCTCTTGTTCAGAGAGGATGTCTTCCATCCATCCTTCAACTTTGCTCCAGAAACTCCTTTTAATTGTTACTAAACACTAGCAAAAATGTGGCAATGAAATGTACCATATGTTTTTTTTTGCGAAAATCCACCGATCTATTAATAATCATCAACAATAGTATAAAGAGTTTCCAAAGTAATAAAAATTACAAATAGGTCATTGGACCATCTAGCGACGACTACAAACACTGGCACGGGCCGAAGGTGGGCTACCATCCTCGCCCCTCCATAATCGGAACCGGGCAAAGCTTGTCTTAATAGATTTTGTTGTAGTAGACATACGGGAAGTCATCGTGCTAAGACTCTAAAGGACCACCACACTAGAGCAACAATCATCACCGAAGATGACAAACATAGATCGAAAGAGACTGGCCTCAAACCACACCATCAAATACGAAAAACGACCGGATCCCAAGAAATCCATCGGACACACGACTCCACGCGCCCTTCGCTGATGCTAGACGCACCACCAGAGCGAGGTTAAGGTGGGGAGGACCTTAGTCCGACTTCAGTACAAAATGTACCATATTTATTGTGTGCATTCTCGAATACAGAGGCCAGGTTTGGAGTCTGGAATAAAGATTAGATTAATGATGAGCTACATGAATGAAATTGAAAAAAAGACCTTGTGCACATCTCCACGCCAGAGCATCTCTAGGAAAATATACAGGAGGTACAACTGTAACATCAACCAGACTTCCCCTTCTTCTTTAAAACCCAAATCCATAACAATGAGCATTGACGAGTCAAACCCTCGTCACATCCCGTACTAAATACACAAATAAGATACTAACTGTAAACAATTTGGCACTCCAGGGATGGCCTCATGGCCTAAATTGTAAGCTATGTAGGATCCATCTTGAAAGGGCTAGGCATTTGATGTTGAACAGCGTTTTTGTCATGGAAGTTCGGGAGAGAATTGTTTCCCTCGGATGGCGGCACGATTTGGTGCACCGCCAACATCATGGACGAAAATCCTAAACATATGGTGTGAGGAAACTGTTAAAAAGGAAGAAACTAGTGGAACAATCATCATCTAACCTATGTGGGTAGTAGTACGAAAGAACCCATGTAAAAAAAAGTAGTACGAAAGAACCAGAATAATTGGAGATGTACTAGAATGTAGATTTGTCGGCAGCTCGCGAGGGAATACCCAATCAGATAGGCCCATTAGGCGAAGATGGCCCATGGGACAAGGGATGCTTATGTCCTACTAATGGCTGCCCCTCTCTGATAGGCTTATTTATACGAGAGAAGATGGGCCGGCTTGAGCCCGAGTAGCCGGCTAAAGTAGGAGCACATATCCAAGATGGCGTAGGTACTTGTTTTACTAGGACAGAAGCTTAAGCTAGCTCCTGTTCGGACTTGACCCTGAACCGACTCGGGGTATATCTTGTAAATCTTAGTCAGTCGTGTATGAAAGACATGTAGGGATCACACAAAATTAAAGGGCAAGTCAACACCGATCTAATACTCGCAATATCAATACAACAAAACACGAGTGTGTATTCACCTCTAGAGCGAGGGGCCGAACCTGGATATGTATCACCTTGTACCAATCTTGTACTCCCTTCGTTTTAAAATATAAGATGTTTTAGGTTTGTGAAGAAAAAAATGAATCTAGACTTGTTTTAGTGCGTAGGTTCACTCAAGTTTGGGATTAATCTACGTATTAAAAAAATCTAGATTTATTTTCTTCACAAACCTAAAACATCTTATATTTTGAAACGGAGGGAGTACTTGGTAGTCATCGCATTGCGTTGTCTCCGTCTGTCATTAGACGTGGCTTCTGCCGTGAAGATACCACTACCGTTGCCGGCGTCGACAACCCTAATTTAGGGGAGTGAGCGGGGGAACCGAGTTTTCTTTTTCCTTTTTGTGCTTTTTTTATCTAAATCGGACGGCAGAGAAGCCTGCATGTTCATCAACCATATAGCGCCACACACGTACACACACGCAGTCACGCATGTGACATGCATGGACGAAGCTGGCCAAGTGGTTGCAGCGGCGACCGTTGCACTGCCTAACCGTTCAACACGTACCAAGCAGAACTCCCCAATCGCAGTCCCAAAGCCCCACTGTCCATGATGCCATGGCGATGCTGCTGGCAAGTATTAAGTCCACCGAATGTTGCAGCATCAGTCATCGGATCAGATCGATTTCCTTACAATGGCGAGCGGGGCGGCGGCGGCGCGGCGGCTTTACCTCTCCCTCTACAACTGGGTCGTCTTCCTCGGATGGTCAGTCAGACACCTGCTCCGGTCGTCGCTCTGTCGGCCAGCCTACACTCAGATAACTTCATCCGCTTCGTGTGCATGGCAGGGCACAGGTGCTCTACCGTGCAGCATGGGCGTTGCTACTGGAGGGCGACGGAAACGGCCATGAGGCTGTCTACGCAGCCGTCGAGCCGCCGCTGCTGTTCGCGCAGACCGCCGCATTCATGGAGGTCCATCCACATCCTACAATTAATATGATTATTAATAGAAAGTAGTATCTATCATGCATATGCTTCCAATCCATAATAGAAAGTATTATGCACTATCATACTATTTATTTACTTATTTAATCTCAATGCAAATTCGTGTACAAAGATTCATTTAAGTTTCTAGTCCTACTTGATATGATATTGTATCATAAATTTCACTATCGTCATCTTTTCGATACATGGGTCACATCATACCATGAGCCGCTAACTAATAATATTTTTTTTGTGTGTTTGTTTGTATGTTTCATGCTGGTGATGGTGTGCGTTATCTTGCTGCTAGCCCAGATTCTTCATTCCATTCGAGGTAACATTGTATAATCAGTTCTGAATTTCGTTTCTGGTGAAGCCAGTTTCTTAGTTTTCTTTTTTTCGAATTCAGCTGCAAACTGATTTTGCGTTTATAAAAGCACACCAAAAGTGTCTTTCATGCATGTTGGACTGAATTATTCCCTTCGTCCTAAAAAAGATGTCTCGGATTTGTCTAAATTCGAATATATCTAAACACCATTTACTATATAGATTTATTTAAATTTGAATAAACTTGCGACATCCTTTTTAGACGGAGGGAGTACTTTCTTTCATGCACACCAGTGGTTTCTGTTCTTTCCTAAATCGTTGACGTGATACATGCTGAAATGTTAAAAGGCTTCGTCAAGTCTCCGGTCTCTGTAACTCTTTCACAAATCACTGGAAGGTTGTACATCACATGGGGCATCCTGTGGAGCTTTCCTGAGGTATCATCCGCTCCTCGTCACTGCCATGTCTTTGAACGTTTTCTTATTGGACACGTGAATTTAGTTTTTCAGACAGTTTTGATCGATCACTCTAAGCAATTTGCAGGCACAATCTCATATTCTTGTTACTTCCTTGATCCTAAGCTGGTCCATCACCGAGGTAGGACGACATTACTTCCAAAATATTGATCATCAAGTAAAACAGTTAAAAAATCACGACTTTATAAGTTTGAAATAGCGTACTTAGTATGAGATGCCAAAACTATAGTAAATGCAATTTCTTGTGTCAAACTTACCGGACAAAGATTGGACTTGCAAACCGAACTTTAACTAACTGGTTGCCTGCAGGTCGTCAGATATTCATTCTTTGGCATGAGGGAAACATTTGGGTTTGAACCTTCTTGGCTCCTATGGCTCAGGTAGGCATTGGCTCTTACTAAAGAACCACATTATTTTATTAACATAGTCATTAAACAAAACTAGTACATTTTTAGTCGATTATATACAAAAGCAGCTTGCGTTATATATTTAGTACCGATTTGTTTGCAGGTACAGCACCTTTCTGGTGTTATACCCAATCGGCTTGTTAAGCGAGGTTGGCCTAATCTTTGTTGCCATGCCTTCGATGAAGGTAACTAGGATTAATAGTTGAAGATAAAAAAAAGAGCTCCATGTTATTAATTTGATAACAGTGTTGTTAGTTACATGCTCTGATATTTGGTTTCAACTCAGACATCAAGAAAATACTGCCTTACGATGCCAAATAAATTGAATTTCTCCTTCAACTACCACTACACATCGGCTTTCCTCACAACTCTCTACATTCCAGGTAGACACTTTGTTCTTTTCGCAGATGTCCCTCATTTCACATCCGAAATAAAAAAATTTAACTGGCAAGAATGATGTTTTTTAGTTAAGAAGAATACAAACAATAATTATAAATGATAGACCATGTTTTTATTGGGAGCATGTTGAAACCCTTTAGGATACATTTGGACTCGTATTCATGTGCTACACTATGTGTTGTCATGCCAAAGTTGATAGCCTTATTGTCGATGTCATCTAAGGCTAGGATGGCCACTTCGATATAGCTTATGTTTTGCCACACGAAAATGCTTCTATTCAACAAGCCAACAGATTTGCCTGCGCCTGAATCTCTTGTCGATCTGAAACAACATGGCATTCTATCGATCCTCGATCAAGGTGAAAATCTAGGGTCTTGCATTGTCGGGTTCATCATCTAACCAAGTGCAGACCAAGCACCATACCTAGTTAGAAGGGGCACTCCATATCGAGGTAGGTAGCAGTCTCCAAGGCCTAGAGACGAAGATGGCAAAGTGGTCTAGCCATTGAATGCAAATTTCTTAGCCAGGAGGATCTTGCTATGTAGAACCAGTCAAGTGAACAAAGTGCACTTTGGTCCCCATGAGTCCTCCAGTTGTTCCACGCCAAGAATCTTGAGCTGAATTTTTCCCTGCGGGGTCAGTGTACATTGATAAATGCAAAGCCTTAGATGCCACATCCACCATCTTCCGAATAATGTTAAAAAAAATAAAGTTGAATCTTAGCAAAACATTATTTGATTTTTCACCAATCTATTTTGCAGTATTTCCGTACTTGTTCCGCTATATGCTCGCTAAGCGGAAGAAGGTCTTATCGGTGGCAAAATCTGCATGATACTGCAAGTGTTTCTTGAGCAATCAGGTTGGAAATGATAGAATGTGGGCTATCATAATAAAACCCTTTCAGTGAAATGCTAATTGTGCATTGCGCCACTTATAGACCAATAGATTCACATTCCCTCGGTGGTTTCCATGTAATCTTTGGGTTGGATTTTTTTAGCCATTTCGGCTTGAAATGGCACACTGCATCTTTTTAGGAAAAGAAAAGATAGTGTAAATTTTCTAAGTTTGTGATATGTTCTATATGTTGAAAATATGCCCTAGAGGCAATAATAAAAAAATTATTATCGTATTTTGAGTTCATGCTAAATATTTATTCACGATACTATAATTGTATTAACCGGAAACTCAATACATGTGTGGTTATATAAATAACACTATGTCCAATGTAAGCCTCTACTAAACTAGCTCGTTCGTTAAATGGTTGTTAAGGATCCTAACCATGGACATGTGTTGTCATTTAATAACGAAGCTATATCACTAGGAGAATGGTTTGATGGATAGACTCAACCTAAGCATAGCAATTTTATCGTGTCACTAAGTTTTAATTGTTGTAGCTTTCTAATGTCAAGTATCGTTTCCTTAGACCATGAGATGATGTTACCCTATAGTACCGGAAGAATACTTTGTGAGCATCCATCAACCGTTACTTTTTAATTGGATGATCATAAAGGTGTTCTTTAGTTAACTTGGAAGCTACTTGTTGGGTTGCATGATTCAATATTGGGATTTGTCACTACATGTGACATAGAGATACCTCTAGGCCCTCTCGGCAATAGAACATCCTAAGTAGTTTGCAAGCATGTGACTAATGAGTTTAGTCACGAAGATATTGTATTACGAAACAAGTAAAGATAACTTTCCAGTAATGATAATGAACTAGGTATGGTGATACCGACAATCGAATTTCGGGAAAGTTACATATCACGAGAAAAAGGAAATTGTGTATGGGATTGTTTGAATCCTTGAAATCCTGGTTGGGCCGTTGAAATATCTTCGTAGAATATGTGCGAATCATTATGGGTATCGATAGTACCGCTATTGGTTATCAGGGCCGGTCCTAAGATTTTAGGGGCCCGGGGCGAAACTAAAATTTCGGGCCTCTTTCTATTTTTATTATTTACAAGAATGAAATGATGAAGAATAAATACTTCAAGTATACCCATTTGCAATATTCATATAAAACAACAATGTTTACATATTACCTTCAAAATTTCTCCGGGTATTCCTAGAAGCGAAGTTGGTGATAATGAAATCAATATCAATCTCGTCCAATAACTTCTTCTAGATGCCAGATCATAAATAACCACACTAATTGGTTCCTCATCAACACTAGCGTATTTTGTAGGAGACGAATCAAATGCGATATCATGATCACTTACATTGTTATTACTCGCGTTGATGTCATCGTTCTCCTCTGTACCGATCTCATCCTCTAGATCAATATTACTATGTTTCTCAGCAAGAAGTACTAGTGCTAACTCAACTGGATTCCTCAAAGTGCTCATGTTACTCTTTAAAAAATCATGAAGGGATCTTCTATGAGAGTCAATCAACTTCTGCTCTTCCTTCCTCCTTTTACTTTTCTTAGCACCGATATAAGGTACCATAACCAATTAACCACACTAAAAATATAAAGAAGAACTACTAACTAAAACAAAAATTAGGGCAATGTTAGACTGTAGAAGACTGAGATCAGAAATTCAGAATTCGGACCTGCAGACGCTGAACGGCCAAAGCAAGACGAGAGACAGGCCATAGGCAGAGGCAGAGGGCGAGGGGGCGAGGCGATAGGCGAAAATCGGCCGACAGGCGGCGGCTTGTTGCTTTCCGCGTACGGGCCTTCCTACGATCGACAACGCAGCGTTGAGTCGAGGTCGAGGCAGGAACCGGCGTGCGGCGTGCCTTCATACGATACAATCAAAGAGGATAGCTGATCTAATCGCAAGTTAGATACCTCGTGCTGATAGACTCCAAATCTAAAATATATGTGTATGTCTAGCAAAGTAGAGGGACCAATCTAGTCCAATAGGAAACTCAAAACTGCTACTTTTTTATCTTTTCTGGGATCTATTATATCCTATATATACAACACATATCTGGGGAGGGCCCCCCAAAATTTTGGACCCGGGGCGGCTGCCCCTCCGGTCCCCCCAAGGGTCGGTCCAGTTGGTTATTGATCGAATAGGTTGTTCTGACAATTTCCACATGTTCTCAAACCCATATGGTCACACACACTTATTAATGTTCGTTACTCTAGCGAAATGAGATATTGATGATGGTAATATGAAATTTTTATTTGCAGCCTCGGAAAAGATCCCGAACATCACGAGGAGCTTTGCAATGATCCATAGATAAAGAAATATATATATGGGGATTTGTTTGATGGATTTTTGTGTTTAATTCAAAAAATGCAGTTTGGAACATTTGTAAATTTTAAATACAAGAAGCCGCATCGTGTGCGCATGTAGTCCAAATTGGTGGGTCAACTCTGCATGCGTATGAGCCTGCTAGCTAGCTCATCACGTGCCGAGGTGCATGTGTTGATCAACCGATGGATTTTGTGTGTATACGTCCGATGCTAGCTTTTCTCGTTGGATCATGCATGTGTATTCGGTCGACCGGCCAAAGAACAAACCCACAGCGTGACAATTTTGTTCAGAAGAGTCCGGTGCCAGTAAAATTACAACAGCGTTAATCACGCGTTAACATGAATCGTGGACCCGGCCAAATATTTCGTCGGTTGTGTTTGTGTTTCAAGGAGGTTCTAGAAGTTGTGGAGATTAGAGCATCTCCACTCATTGGGAATCCGGACCTTTTCTGTCCGGACGAAACAAGTTTTCGGCCTGGGTACGGCGAGTTTTCCACTCGCGTATCCCGTATTTGAATAAATTTAATAAATTTCGGTAAACTTTGGACGGTTTTGGGCGAATATAGATGAACTTTAGACGAATATGATCGTTACGAACGAACTTTAGGCGAATATGGGCGATATGGATGAACTATGGGCGAACTTTGGGCGATACGGACGAACTTTGGACGAATATGCCCGAATTTTGGGTGAACTTGGAACGAATATGGTCTGTATGGACGAACTTTGGACGAATATGGGCGATACAGATGTACTTTGGCGAATATGCCCGAATTTTGGATGAATATGGGCGAATATATGCTGAATGGACGGGTCCACTCGCCTTATTCTCTTCGTCCGGCGTTCTCAGGCCGTACCCAGGATCCTGGATATGGCCTGAATAGTCTAGACCAAAGTTGGCTTAAATCTAGATGAACATAGGTTTCTGGGTACGCAACTGAGCGAAATTTCGGTGTCCGGACATATTTCCGACGTCCTGGATAGCCGAGTGAGCCGAGTGAAGATGCTCTTATATTTTGAACGGTTTATGTTGAGAGATAAGACTCGCCGCGGACGAAAGAAAATCAAAACAAGAGTAGTTCCCGAGATTGGCGTACCGCGCCTTGGGGGTGGGACAAGACGCACGCAGATGTAGAGCACCGGAGCAGATCCCATCCGGTGGGAGAAAGACCCGATCAGAGGAGGACTCGAGCTGAGCTCGTGCACCTGGAGGCGCAGCTCTCACCCGAACGTAACCAGGCATCGTCCTGTAGAAGGAGGCCCTAGCAGCGTCCAAGAAAAGAACACGGAGAAACAGTCTGGAGGCCAAGATCGCGCACGCAGGCAGGCGAGGATCATACCAGAGAAGGGCAGCCTGCACAAGCACGTGGAGGGGGGGGATGACCATCTTCCCCAATGGAGAGGCTCTAGTATGATCCTTTTCTTCTCCTTTCCTCTCACAGGTAGCATGGCCGAGGTCTCGCCACGAGGATCACATTCGCCGCCAAAGAGCTCACCAGCATGCAGCCCCCTGGTCGGTGCGACGATAGCTCGCCGCCACCGAGGCCGGAGCCGAGGAGCGCGACGCCATCCAGCCCAAGCCCTGCAGACGGAACATCACCAAGGCCACCGGACGCCGCCCGATGCTGCCCGACATCGAAGCTCGCCAAGACGCCGGCCGCTATAGGAGCTCGCCAGGACGCCGCCCGACATCGGAGCTCGCCAAGACGCCGCCCGCTGTAGGAGGTCGCCAGGATGCTGTTGCGCCATCGAAGCTCGCCATTAAGGCACCAGACATCGGAGCTCGCCAAGACGCCGCCCGCTGCAGGAGGTCGTCAGGATGCTATTGCGCCATCGGAGCTCGCCAGGACGTACGACGCTCGACATTGGAGCTTGCTTACATGCAGCCCGCCACACCGGCCGCTACGCTGATGAAGCTCGCCATCGCCGCCGGTGGCCGGAGGCATGGTCCAGCCCGTCGCCCGCCTCCCGGGAGGCGGAAGCCGGAGTTGATGGAAACGATACTGCGAAGCCCCCGACGTACAACCACCCCTTGACACCCGGCGTATAGGTGGTACATCTCGGCTCGATGGTGCAGGTACCAGGCGGACAAGTACGGGGTCACGCTCGGTCAAACGGAACGGCGTACAAGTTCAGCTTTACCTGAGCCGGACGGACGGATGCTGGCGCACAGGTTCAAGTCCGCTCACATACTGCCCGACGTACCGGTGCAGTCTGCCAAACAGGTGCCGATTGCAGGAGTAGACGGAGCACAGAAGCTCATACGTGCATGGCTTTGAGCACCAGGCCATGCATGGACGAGCATAGTACAGATCGGATGCTGCACTGTCCTTGGCGTACAGGTTTGGCTCCGGATGTGGCTCCCTGACACGCAGTTTCACCTGGGCGACCGACGCACAGAAGTAGCCCGACACGCCTATGTGACCGTGAGACCGAACTTGTCACGCCGGCTGCCGTAAACTCGGCGCTGCGCCGAGACAAAGGAACTGACCGTGCCGGCCATGTCGATATGAGCGACCCTAGTCTCCTAATAAAAATACTCCCATGAGTCATACCCCTTGCACACCCCGACGAAGCCGCAAGGTCGTCAAGAAGTCCTAGCCGATCGGACTGCATCCATCTACATCAACAACTCTCCATCGCCGTTCAAGACCGACGAGGCGTGACGACAAGGGCGGGCGATGCCGGAGCAAAGGCCACGCTTTCAGCAGCGCGTGTACCGACGAGGACACGGGCTCTGCCGCTGCCCACACACACCACCACCATCACTATTCATGCAGGACGTGAACCGAAGACGACGAAGATGACCACACGGCTTAATCGGAGGTGTCTCGCGGCGTAA
This sequence comes from Avena sativa, assembly GCA_916181665.1. NCBI lineage: Eukaryota > Viridiplantae > Streptophyta > Magnoliopsida > Poales > Poaceae > Avena > Avena sativa. Next base: position 6,566,159 of record OV702281.1, read on the forward strand.
CCCGCGGGAGTAATTAACGACGAAGATGATCACAAAATCGCCGTTGTCAGGCTGGCCACGCTGGTAGGCCACGGAGCGCAAATCCCCGGGAATTGTATTTGTTATCTCAAATGATTAATGAAATATTGTTCCTACCTATTTTGTTTTCTTTGTGTATTTATTATACACTGGCATGCCCACACCACTTTTATTTATTTTACCGTACCCGGTGCGCATGAGAGAAGCTACCGCTCTCGCACATACCCGTGGAGGCGTTCGTACGGTTTTCTCGTGTCAAACAGGATTATTTTTAGAATTACCAGAAAAGTTTAGACTTGCCATTGTACCAGAGGTTTTAGAACGTCCCGGAGGGTCCTATGGTGGGGCCCACCTTTCCCGTACGTCTCACATGGGCCATGCACACCAGCCCACCAAGGCCCATGCGCATGGGATAAAAGGATTATGCCAAATCCATAAAAATTAGGGGGGCTAACTTGGGAGGAAGTCCCCCCTTTAGCCACTAGCCCTATAGGCTTGGAGGGGGCCAAGGCAGCCTCCCATGCCCCTATATAAAGAGTATAGGGGAGGGAAAGGGCATAGCATCCCTCTTCCATTGGCCGTTGACTCCCTCTTTCTCTCCCATATACTCCTACTCATCCGCACAAATCTTAACGAAGCTCTACCTGGATTTCCATCATACTTATACCAGCACATCGTCGTGCTACCAAGATCGATTTCATCTACCTCTCCCCTTGCTTGTTGGAAGGAGGATATGTCATCAAGTCGTACGTGTATACATCTCGGAAGTGTCTTTCATGTTGTGCTTGGATTGGATCGAATATCTTACAGTGCGACTACATCATCCCACAATCGATCATTAACGCGTGCTATAAGGATATATTAATCTAATCCATCTTGTTGCTTGTATCTCCTAGATTAGATCTAGTTTTGGTCACTCTCACGGGAACTTTTTCTATGCTATGAAACCCAATAGTGTTATCAGAGGTAGGTTCTATGCGTAGATGCTTTAAACGAGTAGAACACATTTATTTGTGGGCATTTGATCTTCTTGTTTCTACCCTCCCACGTGTACTTATGTTTTCGCGGGATAGTTTGATGAAGCAGTCCGGACCGACCTTAGTTTTCCACATACAAGAGACCGGTCCTCCGTTCGACATGCAACTTGTATTGTGTAAGCAGTTGGCGGGTGTCCGTGTTTCTTACTATACTTGAGATCAGATTTGCGACGATGGGGTTATGAAAGGTAATAAGAAACTTGTATGATCAATGTTGTGGATTTGCATAGATAAGAACGGTTATTCTTTATTGCCTATAGAACCACGCAAATATTGTAAGAATAAGGTAGATGCCATCTAATTTGTTTTTGTAGGGCATGTGTGTAACATGCCACCTTTTGTGTAATATTAATAAGGACATGTTTGAGCATTGCATGCATGCATTATACTTGCACTTTGGTTTAACCAAAGAAGAACAACTAAAACCCTAATAGTTTCCCTCTCTATATTTGAAATCAATTCAAATGGCTTTTGAATTTTGAAAACCTCAAAATATTTGGAGCACAAATGGTTAAAAGGGTTCCTTAGTGTTTACAGATATTTCACAAATCCTCTTGTATTTTGGAAATATTTAAAACATATTACAAATGAAATATGCAAAAGAAATAAGAAAAACAGAAATAGAAAAAGAAATCTGCAAATAAAAACTACTCCTAATTCTACTGGGCCGAGCCCATCTCTCCTCTCTCTCTCTGCCGCCAGCACGGCCAGTAGCCAGCCCACCCGGGGCCCAAGAGCGGCCCAGCCCAACTTACCTCTTCGCGTCGTCTTCCACCTCGCAGACAGGTAGCTCGGTGTCGCTGCCTCCGCCGCTCGCCGTCGCCGCGATGCTCGTCGGCGCCGCGATTCGTGCCGTCTCCCCGAGCGTCTACAAGGCCTGCTGGACGTCGTCGACGAACCGTAATCTGTTACTTCCCCCTCTCCCTAGCTCTCCTGCGCAATGGCCGCCGAACCCTAGCTCTGTCGCTGTGTCGCCCCGCCGTCTCCGACCACCCCAGCTCAAGACGACGCCACCGCTGGACGCGCCTCACCGCCCTCGTCCTTCCCCTTGAAGCTCGCATGCTGGGACGCCCTCCTCTCCCCGGAATCGAGCTCGAAGCACCGACGGCCGCCGCAGTTCCCGCCATCGATCCGTCGCCGTTCGGCCTCCCCGAGCTTCGCCACCACCCTTGCGGTTCTCGCGGTGAGCCCACGGTGCTAACGCACCCCTTCGTTTGCCCCTCCCCCTCTTTGTTGTATTCCCCGCGAGATCCCGAAGCCGCCGCCGCTTGCCGTCGTTGCGCCGCCGTCTCCGGTGACCAAGAAGAAGCGGCGCCACCACTATTTTGCTCCCCGTGACGCCCTCTCTCCAACACCCCCAACCTCGAATCTAGGCGCGCTCGGGAATCGGTGGATCGGGCATCGATATGTGGATGAGCTCCATTGCTGATGTCATGCTGACATCAGCATGAGGCAATAATCCATTTCTTTTATTTTTATTATTTCTGTAATTATTTTCTGTAAATAAGAAATATATGACAGGTGGGCCCTGCCTGTCAGGATTTTAATCTTTTCTGTAAATGTTTTCTGAAATTAATAAAAGTATGACATGTGGGCCCAAGTTAGAAATTATTTTAAATATTCCAAAAATGAATTAAAATTTGAGAAATTCAAAACTAATTCATTTTACAGAAAAGTACAAATAATATACCAAAATGTTCAGAAAAATGAAACCTAACTAACTAAGGTATAATCATACATTGTTAACCAATTTTGATGGCAAGTTTAATTAGAAGAACCAATTGAACCCCATAGGTGATTCCGAGGATTCCCTTGCTCTAGGGTTTGGACCTCTCGGACCCCCTTTAAAGTGACCAAGCATGTCGTAGGGTTCATTTCAACACTATTCAACTTGTCATATCATTCATATTGTACAAGCATTGCACATGCCATGTGTTCAATGTTGCTTTTCCTTTTCTGGTGATTGGTTATTGCGAATAGGAACCGAACCCGAAGCTGAAGTCAACGCCACTGAATAGCATTACCAGTCCAACAACGGACAAGGCAAGCGAAGCCCCACTCATACATATGAATCCTATGTTTACAAAGTATTTCATTCTCGTCATATGCATTCGGTTCAACTGTCTTCTATCAGTAGATAGAGTAATCCTATCTGATGCATGTTTCCCCTTGTGAACTAAATACCTGAACCACTGCTCCTAGCATAACTAGGGTTTGGCTTATGAGCATCGCTAGTGCCACAGTTCAGTCAAGCTTAGCCATGCTTAGTGGTCCGATGCTGATCATTCAGATGATGCACTGGAGATGCCAATGAATCTAGTATGGTAGGATGTGGTGATGTGATCAGAGATGGATGATAAACATGCTAAGGCTTGTATGGGAGGCCACGTGGGTTGTGGTTTTTGTAGTCTCATACTTGCCACCCTTAGGACCTGATGTTCTCGCCTCTTGAACCAAGACGAGCATGCAACCACACGGGGGCCTGGAAACCCCCTCGACTCACTAACTTGCCTAGTAGATTCTGTGAGTCACATAGTTCGGGCTTTCCATTCGACATACACATCTTGGTTGTTCTTGAATGGAGGTGGAGGAGGTGCATTCATACAGGTAGGTAAGCGTGGCAGGGAATGGGAGATGCCCGACATCCGTAATCTCAAACCCTGTTCAGATCGCTAGGGACCGATTTCGGGACTCGACGCGTTACGGCAGAATCTCCTTAGTGCGTGACTCATGGTCTCGGCGAAAGCAAGGTAAAGGTCGTGGTCAACCACTCTCTGCTGGCCTTCCAAGGAAGAGGGCTAATATATTGGCATTAAGAATAATTTGGTACGTGTGGGTAAAGTTGTGCATCCCTGCAGGGTTATTAATCTTTTCGAAAAGCCGTGTCCACGGTTATGGACGACTTGGGAACGGATTCTGTGGTCATAGAAAACTATAACCGAATGATAAAACTTGTCAACTAATGTGAGATCCAGAGTACTTCCTCGGGGTTGTTTGAGGGGGTATTCGGGGAAGAGAGGTTCAGTTGATGATGGTACTTGGTGGATAGCAAAGATGATTCTACGAGCTAGAGTTGAAGTCTTCTTATCCCCTTTTGAAAATGATCTGACTAGACGAGTTTCTTCTCCCTTTCGTTTTGAAAACAAAAGATGGCTTTATGCAAAATAACCCCACTAGCCGTAAGTCTTGCGGAGTACACCCTGTACTCAGCCTTGCTTCGTTGATGTTTTCTCTACAGATGAAGCTACTCCAACTGAAGGTGGTTTCTACGTCGAAGTCAACGAGTAGTCGGGGTTCCCAGGCAGCAGCCTAGGATCTATGGAAGGGTCGCTACTTCTGTTTAAGGCCTCTTAGGCCCTTTGCTAAGTTTTTTGTTTAGAACAACTTGTTTGCTTCCATTGTTTGTTGTAATGATGGGTCTATGACCCCTGGCTTTTATGACTGGTTTGTAACTCTCTTAAGAGTTTATCTTATTAATGTATGGTTTGTATGTTCTGTAATGTTACCGATCTTTCCCTGCGCACTTCGGAATTTAGGTTAGGCTTATATCGGATAAGGATCTGGTATTTGTCTAGCCCTGATCCCGGGTCGTGACAGATTTTGGCATCAGAGCAGGACTGCCTGTAGGAAACCCTTCTAGCTGGTCGATGTTGAGTCTAGAGTTTGATAAAACTATTTTAAAGCTAAAAACTATTTGCAAAACTCTGAATAGGACTCTTTTTACTCCTTATCCAAGGTTGTTCTATTGCTGAGTTAACTTATCTCGTTTACTTTGCAAGGTTTTCACTTCTCGTCTAACATTTCAAACTCTTAGGATATACGGGTTTGGGTTGTTTTCCCTAGTACTCCGTACTTGGTTGCAAGGCTCAGAGTTTCCAAGATATATATGTGCAACTGAAGCATTGTTTTTCAAACTTTGCTAAGGATGCCTCTAATCTCGTTCTCTACTTTTGTGACTTGTTGGTATCATATCATGCTTGCATTCCATTGTTATGGTTTGTATCTAAGTTGGTAGCGTATACGTTCCGTATACTTGTTCTAATGCCATACTTAATGCATTGATATAATCTTTATCTGCATGTTCACCTCTACCATGATCTTTTGAAATGGTTTTCGTCATCCTTTGATGTACCTTTTTGGTGAATCCATTCTCATGGTTTCTGTTTTCTCCTCAGGATGTCGTCTGGTACTCGTGGTTCTGTTGGCCGCTGAGGAAACAACAATGCTGAACAGGAACTTCCGCCACCTCCCACAATGGCCGAGGTTCTCAACAACATTGAGACCAACCGTCTGAGGAATAAACGCCTTCTGGAGCGTGTGGCGCAGAACACTGAACGTCGTCCTGACGACTATGTCACACTTGGAGATTTCATCCGCTCTTTTTGTAGGGTTCGCAGCATAGAAAACAAAAAAATTCCTACGATGGGAACTAAGTACCAAGATCTATCTACTAGATACAAACAACGGGCGGATGTATATCCGTAGATAACATACCCTTGAATACCGACAAAGCTTAACGAGTTCGACTCGTGATTGATGTAGACGATCTCTTGTCGATCTCAAGATCGAGAGGAAGTCCTAGCGCCGAAATCAGCAGCGCATCCGTGCTCGCACACACGTTCGAGGCACCGATCAACCTCCGCCTCCTCGCTCCAGCGATGCAGCGGAAGCACAACTCTTTCTTGCAAGTTTTACGTGTCTTAGGGGTTTCGAGGTAGAACCGTTCTTACCTACGAACATGGACCACAACGAGGATAACCAAATTGTTGACAACTCGTTGCAAAATAGATATTGACTATAGTAGGAGAAACAGACACCCGCTAGCCACTTATGCAAACTAGTTGCATGTCAAGCGTGGAACAGGTCTCATGTGCGATGACATGTAAAGTTTGTCCGGGCCGCTTCATCCCACTATGCCACCAATATCCAAAATTACAACTAAGGAGAAACAACATGATCATCATCGCCCACATACTCATATGTGTACTACCCGTGTAAAGCATCTACGCATAGATCCGGCTCTGATACCACTGTAGGGTTCGCATCATAGAAAACAAAAAATTTCCTACGATGGGAACTAAGTACCAAGATCTATCTACTAGATACAAACAACGGGCGGATGTATATCCGTAGAGAACATACCCTTGGAGACCGACAAAGCTTAACGAGTTCGACTCGTGGTTGATGTAGACGATCTATTGCCGATCTCAAGATCGAGAGGAAGTCCTAGTGCCGCAAATCAGCAGCGCATCCGTGCTCGCACACACGTTCGAGGCACCGATCAACCTCCGCCTCCTCGCTCCAGCGATGCAACGGAAGCACAACTCTTTCTTTCCGAATAGCCACCGGGAACATGTATCTCGCTAGTCCGAGACCATTGGGTATAAATTCTAGAGGGCGAGAGAGATCCTTCACGAGGAGGTGTGAGTGAGAAGTGAGAGGAGGGGCTCCTTATATAGGGGAGGGGGGCAGCCCAAGGGGGCATGGCCGCCGGCCATGGAGGGTGCCCCCACCTCTCCCTCATTCATGTGGGTGGACACTCCACTCACAAAATGGCCCTTCAATTTTCTCCACTCAAATTCCCATTAAATTTCCACCAAATTTAATGCAAACTATCATTAAATAAAACTCTTTTATTTTATTTAGAATTTTGTCAATTACTTTAATGACAAACATTCACAAATAACCCCTTGCTAGAATTCTATTTCACATGCATAACCACTTTATGCAATTTCACCCGAAAACCTGTTTCGGTATTTAGTGAAATAAATTCATGCGCTTGTTCATTCTTTCGGCATGAAACTTTTGCTCCAATTGGATTTCGGTGTCTCTTAAGTGTGTCACCCTACGGTTCGTGAATAATGCGGACATGATCGAGACCCCTCTCGTATCAATAATCAGAAGCGGGATCTGGAGACCCATACTGCCTCCCACACATTCAACGATGACTTTATTGTGATCGTCGGAACCTTTTACGCTAGTATCTTAATCCCTTTGTTTCACGATATATTACATGTCTGAGATTCGATCATCGGTATCTCCATACCTAGTTTGATCTCGTTACTGACATGCACTCTTTTCTCGTTCCCGTGATATAACATTCTAGTGATCAAATCACTTGCTTGCAAGCTAACTAATGTGATATCACCGAGAGGGCCCAGAGTATATCTATCCGTCATCGGGATGAACAAATTCCACTCTCGATCCATGGGCCTCAACATAACACTTTATTAGTTCTGAATCCATCTTTATAATCACCCAGTTACGGTGTGACGTTTGATGTTATCAAGAAACTCTTCCGGTGTTAGTGATTGACATGATCTCATGGTATAAGGATTAGGATCACTTCGTAAGTTGTTATAGCAATATAAACTCAATGACTTTGATCGTAATGCTATACTTTGGATGAATGTTCATCACACCATTACACTAATGTTGTGATCCCGTTATTAACAACATCCAATGTCCATGATCAGGAAACCTTGATCATCTTGTTAATCAACGTGCTAGTTTATGAGAGAGGCATAACTAGGAACTTTCTGTTTGTTTCTTAAACACACATGTATTAACATTTCCGTATTAATACAGTTATAGCATGCAAAATAAACATCTATCATATATTTGGAATACACATAATAAACACTTTATTATTGCCTCCCAGGGCATATTCCCTTCAGTCTCCCACTTGCACTAGAGACAATAATCTAGTTACATAGTGATAAATCTAACACCCATTGAGTTCTGGTGTTGATCATGTTTTGCTCTAGGGAGACTTTTAGTCAACGGATCTGCCACATTGAGATTTGTATGTACTTTACAAATCTTTATATCTCCATCCTTGACATGCTCGCGGATGGAGTGAAACCGGCGCTTAATATGCTTGGAATGCTTGTGAGACCTTGGCTCTTTGGCATTGGCAATGGCACCATTGTTGTCACAGTAGATCAGCATTGGGTCCAATGTGTTTGCAACCACTCCTAGTTCGGATATGAACTCCTTCATCCAAACTGCTTCCTCAGCCGCTTCCGAAGCAGCAACATATTCGGCCTCCGTTGTTGATCCCGCCACCACAGGTTGTTTGGAGCTCCTCCAACTAACCGCACCGCCATTCATGAGAAATATGTATCCGGATTGAGACTTAGAGTCATCCGGATCGGTGTCAAAGCTAGCGTCAACATAACACTTAGCGACGATCTCTTCTTCACCTCCGTATACAAGAAACATATCCTTAGTTCTTCGTAAGTACTTAAGGATATTCTTGACCGCTATCCAGTGTTCCGAACCTGGATCCGATTGGTACCTACTAGTCAAACTAATAGCATGTGCCACATCCGGTCTTGTACATAACATGGCGTACATTATAGAGCATATGGCCGAAGCATAGGGGACTTTGTCCATTATCTCTCTTTCTTCCGCCGAAGCCGGACTTTGAGTCTTACTCAATGTCTTGCCTTGCAACATAGGTAAGAACCCCTTCTTACTTACGTCCATTTTAAACTACTTTAAAATCTTATCAAGGTATGTACTTTGCGATAGCCCTATTAGGCGTCTAGATCTATCTCTATAGATCTTTATTCCTAATATGTATGACGCTTCACCTAGGTCCTTCATTGAAAATTTGTTGTTTAGATAACTTTTAACACTGTTTAAAAGATCTATATCATTTCCGATTAATAATATGTCATCCACATATAATATCAGAAATGCCACATTGCTCCCACTCACTTTCTTGTAAATACAAGTTTCTCCATAAGTTTGGACAAATCCAAACTCTTTGATCACCTCATCAAAGCGGAGATTCGAACTTCGTGATGCTTGCTTCAATCCATAGATGGATCACTGAAGCTTTCACACCTTGTTAGCATCCTTAGGATCGACAAAACCCTTTGGATGTATCATATACAACTCTTCTTCAATATTACCATTGAGAAACGTGGTTTTGACATCCATCTGCCATATCTCATAATCAAAATATGCAGCAATTGCTAACATAATCCTAACTGATTTTAGCATCGCTACGGGAGAGAATGTCTCATCGTAGTAAACTCCTTGAATTTTTCGAAACCCCTTTGCGACAAGTCGAGCTTTATAGACAGTCACATTACCATCAGCATCAGTTTTTCTTTTGAAAATCTATTTGTTCTCCACGGCCTTTCGGTCGTGAGGTAATTCCACCAAGTTCCAAACTTGATTTTCATACATGGATTCCATCTCCTATTTCATGGCTTCTACCAATTTGTTGGAATCTGGGCTCATCATCGCTTCTTCATACGTCGCAGGGTCATCATTTTCATCAACCATGAAATTCATGACAGGATTTCCGTACAACTCGGGAGCTGCATGCATCCTGCTAGACCTGCTAGGTTCGGTAGTGTTCTCTTTTGGAGTTTCATGATCATTATCATTAGTTCCCTCTTCAACTGGTGGAGCCAACTCCGGAACGACTTCCGGCGCTGCGCTACTTGCCATACTTTGAAGAGAAGGTTCCACAACCTCTTCGAGTTCTACCTTCCGACTACTCACACCTTTCGCGAGAAACTCTTCTCTAGAAAGGATCCATTCTTGGCAACAAAAACCTTGCCCTTAGATGTGTGATAGAAGGAATACCCAATAGTTTCTTTAGGGTATCCTATGAAGACGCATTTTTCCGCTTTGGGTTCGATTTTATCCGGTTGAAGTTTCTTCACATAAACATCGCACCCCCAAACTTTAAGAAATGACAGCTTAGGTTTGTTTCCAAACCACAATTCATACGGTGTCTTTTCAACGGATTTAGATGGTGCCCGATTTAAAGTGAATGCAGCAGTTTCTAGTGCATAACCCCAAAATGACAACGGCAAGTCCGTCAGAGACATCATAGATCGATCCATATCTAATAAAGTACGATTACGACGTTCCGACTCACCATTTCGCTGTGGTGTTCCGGCAGGTGTGAGTTGTGAAACAATTCCACACTCTTTCATGTGAGTGCTAAACTCGTAACTTAGATACTCACCTCCACGGTCGGACCGTAGAAATTTGATCTTTCTATTACGATGATTTTCCACTTCATTCTGAAATTCCTTGAACTTTTCAAAGGTTTCAGACTTGTGTTTCATCAAGTAGATATAACCGTATCTACTCAAATCATCCGTGAAAGTAAAAAAATAACGATATCCACATCGCGCCGACACACTCATTGGACCACATACATCAGAATGTATGATTTCCAATAAATCTGCCGCCCGTTCCATTGAACCGGAAAACGGCGTTCTAGTCATCTTGTCCATAAGGCATGGCTCACATGTATCAAATGATTCAAAATCAAGTGATTCCAAAAGTCCATCTGAATGGAGCTACTTCATGCGTTTAACGCCAATATGACCTAGACGGCAGTGCCACATATATGCGGATATATCATCATTAAGTTTAATCCTTTTAGCATCAACATTATGAATATGTGTAACATTATCATCGAGATCTAATAGAAATAAACCATTCATCATCGGTGCATGACCATAAAATATTTCATTCATATAAATAGAACAACCATTGTTCTCGGATTTAAATGAATAACCACTTCGCATCAAACACGATCCAAATACAATGTTCATGCTCAGTGCAGGCACCAGATAACAATTATTCAAGTTTATAACTAATCCCGACGGCAAATGGAGAGGCAGCATTCCGACGGCGATCACATCAACGCTTGATCCATTGCTGACACGCATCTTGACCTCACCCCTGCTAGTGGTCGCTTGTTCCGCATCCCCTGATTCGAGTTACAAATATTATCAACTGAACCGGTATCAAATTCCCAGGTGCTACTGCGAGCACTAGTCAAGTACACATCAATAACATGTATATCATATATACCTTTGTTTGCCTTGCCGGCCTTCTTGTCTGCCAAATATTTGGGGCGGTTGCGCTTCTAGTGGCCAGTCCCCTTACAATAGTAGCACTCGGTATCAGACTTAGGTCCAACTCGGGGTTTCTTTTCAGGCACGGCAACCGGCTTGCCGCCCTTACTTCCCTTCCGTTTTCCCTTCTTGTCTTTCTTGAAACCAGTGTTCCTATTGATCATCAACACTTGATGTTCCTTTTTGATCTCCACTTCTGCAGTTTTGAGCATTGACAGAAGCTCGGGGAGAGACTTCTTCATGCCTTGCATATTATAGTTCATCACGAAGCTCTTATAGCTAGGTGGCAGAGACTGCGGAACACGATGGATTCCTAAGTTAATGGGAATCGTTATTCCCAAGGACACAAGCTTATCGGCGTAACCCGACATCTTGAGTACATGCTCACTAACGGAGTTGTGCTCTTCCATCATGCAGCTAAAGAACTTTTCTGAAGCGTTGTAGCTCTCTACAGCAGCATGTGTGTCGAAAATCATTTTCAACTCACCCATTGTATCAAATGCATTGCCGTTTTCGAAACGCTTTCGAAGTTCCGGCTCTAGCCCATACAATATGCCTCAATGAACTAAGTTGGGGTCCTCCTGACGAGTCTGATAGACATTCTTCTCCTCGTCAGGGGCATCCTCAAAAGGTGCGGGGCCTAGCAGCGCCTCTAGCACATATTGCTTTTGTGCAGCAGAGAGGATAATCCTCAAATTCATGGCCCATTCGGTAAAGTTACTACCGTTCGTTGCAAGTTTCTCTTTCTCCATGAACACATTGAAATTAAAAGCAGGTGGTGCCATCTACAACAGAATTTGTAAAGTTTAGACTAAGTTTATGATAGATTGAGTTCAGCTAATCTATATTACGAATGACCTCCCACTCAAAAACGACATCCCTCGTGCCTTTTTGGTGATTACATGAACCAAATCCACTACACCAAGTCTGATCATCACGTGAGTCGGTGTAGCTTCAAAGGCGAGCATCAAATGGGCATCATATCAACTATATGACTCATGCTTAACCTTTCAGTCCGTGTTCCGAGGCCATGTCTGTACATGCTAGGCTCGCCAAGTTAGAACCTTAGTATTCGCGTGTGTAACTGTTTTACACCCGAAATATGGTCGTGGATCCAAGAACACCCGATCATCACGTGATGTCTTGGAGCGACAAAAACATAATCGGTGCATACTAAAGGAAGAACACATTCTTATCTTGATATTTAAATGAGGGATCATCTTATTATGCTAACAAAGCGCTAAACAAGCAATATAAGATGCTATCAAACATCACATGTTTATTAGTGAAATGATATGGCTCCCGCATAGGATCTCTATCATGTGCATCGTGGTATGATCACTATCATACCTTTATGTGTAAATCCAAGGTCTATGGAGTTTACACGCTATATGTGTTGTAAGAGTATCATCTCATACTTCTACTTACAACATCACCATATCATAACACTAGCCCAGCAACAATCTAAACTAGACACCTCTAATTTATCTATTGCAAGTTTTACGTGTCTTAGGGGTTTCGAGGTAGAACCGTTCTTACCTACGAACATGGACCACAACGAGGATAACCAAATTGTTGACAACTCGTTGCAAAATAGATATTGACTATAGTAGGAGAAACAGACACCCGCTAGCCACTTATGCAAACTAGTTGCATGTCAAGCGTGGAACAGGTCTCATGTGCGATGACATGTAAAGTTTGTCCGGGCCGCTTCATCCCACTATGCCACCAATATCCAAAATTACAACTAAGGAGAAACAACATGATCATCATCGCCCACATACTCATATGTGTACTACCCGTGTAAAGCATCTACGCATAGATCCGGCTCTGATACCACTGTAGGGTTCGCATCATAGAAAACAAAAAATTTCCTACGATGGGAACTAAGTACCAAGATCTATCTACTAGATACAAACAACGGGCGGATGTATATCCGTAGAGAACATACCCTTGGAGACCGACAAAGCTTAACGAGTTCGACTCGTGGTTGATGTAGATGATCTATTGCCGATCTCAAGATCGAGAGGAAGTCCTAGTGCCGCAAATCAGCAGCGCATCCGTGCTCGCACACACGTTCGAGGCACCGATCAACCTCCGCCTCCTCGCTCCAGCGATGCAACGGAAGCACAACTCTTTCTTTCCGAATAGCCACCGGGAACATGTATCTCGCTAGTCCGAGACCATTGGGTATAAATTCTAGAGGGCGAGAGAGATCCTTCACGAGGAGGTGTGAGTGAGAAGTGAGAGGAGGGGCTCCTTATATAGGGGAGGGGGGCAGCCCAAGGGGGCATGGCCGCCGGCCATGGAGGGTGCCCCCACCTCTCCCTCATTCATGTGGGTGGACACTCCACTCACAAAATGGCCCTTCAATTTTCTCCACTCAAATTCCCATTAAATTTCCACCAAATTTAATGCAAACTATCATTAAATAAAACTCTTTTATTTTATTCAGAATTTTGTCAATTACTTTAATGACAAACATTCACAAATAACCCCTTGCTAGAATTCTATTTCACATGCATAACCACTTTATGCAATTTCACCCGAAAACCTGTTTCGGTATTTAGTGAAATAAATTCATGCGCTTGTTCATTCTTTCGGCATGAAACTTTTGCTCCAATTGGATTTCGGTGTCTCTTAAGTGTGTCACCCTACGGTTCGTGAATAATGCGGACATGATCGAGACCCCTCTCGTATCAATAATCAGAAGCGGGATCTGGAGACCCATACTGCCTCCCACACATTCAACGATGACTTTATTGTGATCGTCGGAACCTTTTACGCTAGTATCTTAATCCCTTTGTTTCACGATATATTACATGTCTGAGATTCGATCATCGGTATCTCCATACCTAGTTTGATCTCGTTACTGACATGCACTCTTTTCTCGTTCCCGTGATATAACATTCTAGTGATCAAATCACTTGCTTGCAAGCTAACTAATGTGATATCACCGAGAGGGCCCAGAGTATATCTATCCGTCATCGGGATGAACAAATTCCACTCTCGATCCATGGGCCTCAACATAACACTTTATTAGTTCTGAATCCATCTTTATAATCACCCAGTTACGGTGTGACGTTTGATGTTATCAAGAAACTCTTTCGGTGTTAGTGATTGACATGATCTCATGGTATAAGGATTAGGATCACTTCGTAAGTTGTTATAGCAATATAAACTCAATGACTTTGATCGTAATGCTATACTTCGGACGAATGTTCATCACACCATTACACTAATGTTGTGATCCCGTTATTAACAACATCCAATGTCCATGATCAGGAAACCTTGATCATCTTGTTAATCAACGTGCTAGTTTATGAGAGAGGCATAACTAGGAACTTTCTGTTTGTTTATTAAACACACATGTATTAACGTTTCCGTATTAATACAATTATAACATGCAAAATAAACATCTATCATATATTTGGAATACACATAATAAACACTTTATTATTGCCTCTCAGGGCATATTCCCTTCACTTTTCCTCCAATCTTCACCCACTCCAAGGAACCCCTTGAAGCTGATGATTGGCTCCGCACCATACAGAGCAAGTTCAGTGCTCTTCGAGTCCGTCCCGCTGATCGTGTCAACTTCGCCACCTATTCTAATGTCCCAGCATTAGAGATTAGAAATAAGCTGAACACAGTTGCGTGCATTGCATTCATGCATAGAAAATCCGAATAGTTTTCGCGCTTTTGAATAAAACTTGTCAAAGGGATTGAAGCTTTTCTTAACTTGATGGAATTGAAGTAGATCATCAAGTTGACTGCGATAAGTTTCTATATGACCTTTTCTAAAACCTTATTTTGGGTAAACATGATTTGATCTAAGGGTAGATCAAATGTAATAAAATTAAACCCTAATACATTACTTAATGATTTATATTTGATCCTTAGGTGATCATATCATAGTATTCATTATAATCACTCATGAGTACAAAGTTAAGGATATCACACAAATAATAAGAATGTAGCAACTGTATCTTAATATCATCTGCTTATACCATGAGTATCATGGTAATACCTAACCCTACCTCGTTAGTGTGATTGAGTAGGAAAGAAACCAAGTCTAGATCATTCACAAAATATCTTTCTTTCCATATCAATCCTTATGGAATCCTATCCTTATAATTGTCGTTCATCAATGTTGAGTAATCAACTATTGATTCACAAATTCTTAAACTATCAATTCTTGTCCTTATCATAGCATTCACTTCAGTCCTTTAGAGAAAGAAGTAAGAAGAGATAGGTGGTAATGCTAGTTTTAAATATCATCTATAGGAGGGGAGTGATTGAAGGAAATCAAATCAATATGGTAACAAAGAAGCTTACAAGGATGAATCCTAAAGATAGATACCAAGGAGTAATCCTATTGGATTAAGTAAGCATAGTCCATGAATAGCATTCCTTAATCCAATAGAGATACTAAGAAGATAATTTCAATACAACTGTAATGTTGTATTGATGAGGCCTTGATTAGCCAACTATAAACCTAAACCATAAAGGATCAAAGGATTATAATGATCATGCCTTACTCACCAATATTGAATGCTTATATCATGTATAAGTGACATTGGTGGATAAAACATGATTAAACCCTAGTATAGATATATTATCCTATATTAGCCATGACAAGTCATATTAATATAATGTTAGGTTGGAGTATAAGATACTAGAGTGAAGTAAATATAAGATAGTATGATAAAGATGATGCTAGAGCAACATTAGATTATAAAAGTAGCAGTTTCCTCTTGGGAAATATTAAACACTGAGGTGAATTAGGATTTGATACATATGAATGGAGTTATAAGTAACTACTTGTTGGATTGGGGATTATTAGTAGTAGAATAGTTTGATATCACTAGGTCTGGATATGAGATGATTATGAAAAGCTTTAATGTCAAGCTCATTGCATTTTAAATGGATTTAGAAGAATTAAAGGTGAATAATAAGGTTCTAATAAAGCAAAGCTCATCATGTTAGCACATGATGATGGATATAGAGAAGTAATATATCTAGGAAAGGAATTCCTTAATTAGAAGTCCAGGATTGTGAATCATGGAAGATAGGAATTCTTGGTAAACACTAAACCCTAAATCTTTACCCAACATATTATCCATTTCATCTGATTGATCTATCATCTTATTTACACAAAGCGTCATAGGAATATTTACCTATAGAAAATCACTTAAGCACATCTTTGTCATTTCCAACTATCATGATCACAGGTTCTTAGGAACTATCTTAACTAATTCTTCCTCATAAACCATTATAGAAAATAACCTTATTATTTTAAAAAGGTGATAACAATAATGATTACAAACATAAATACAATATGTTTTACCCATTGATCTTTATTTATATTAATAAAATATATAAGTATAATAAGAACCCTAAACCCTAGGGTAAGTAATTATAATTCACACCCTAACTCTTATGATAGTTATCAAAAAAAATATAAACCTTGGTACTTACTAGATTCATTAGAATGATATCAACCACATTAAATCCTTAGGATATCATGCCTCAAATAAAAATATAGGATCATTATATAAAATTTTCCCTCCAAACTAAGAGCTAACTAAAATTAAGTTTTATGAGCAAATAAGAAAATATTCTAAAATAAATCCATGGCTTATTATGGAAAGAAAATTAATAACAAAGGCCCTTACAAAATATTAAAAGGATCTATATAAAGAAATATAACATTATATAATAAAAGCTCACAAATTGATTCATAATAACTTTATTGTTGCTGCAAGTATTCAGCAAATAAATTCCATAAAGAAAAGTTCAAATCAAATATCAAAATACAAATCTAGAAACAAAACCCTAATTCCTAATTAATCCATTCAATAAATAATTTTTGATATAATTCTGAGCATTGAAAAAATATCAACATGATTACAGTAATCAATCAGTATAGTTATCTTTGGTATATTTAAAATATTATACAAAAATTATGGTAGTTAAAACCTTGAAGAAATTTGAATTCAAAACAAATTGTTAAAAAAACAGAAAACATGAAAGGAAAAGAGTAAACGAGCGGTAGCAGCCCACGACCCATTCTTTTCTATTTCTATCTACCGCTCTGAGAAACCAGTAGTAGCAGACTTGTTCCTTTTCTCGCATCTAGAACGCGGCCCACCTGGCCCAGCACCAGCCTGCCAGGAGCCCATACCGCTTCGTCCTCTAATCTTCGTCGTCTTCCTCGCTGGCGAAGCTGCTGTCTGGCGTCCCGACCGCCGTCAATCCCCCACCGCATCAAGATGCATGCCGTCGTTAGGGAAGGGTAAGGAGGCCACGGCGACGTTCCCCTCGATCTTATCCTCATTTCCCCCTTCTCAGCAATCCTCCTCTCTGTTTTCTCTCGGTGACTGAAACCCTAGCTACCACAGTCATCAGCAAAGTTCACCCCGGAGGCCGTGGTGTGGTCGAGGAGGAGCGCCAAGAAGCATAGATCCTCTGTGAAGAACGTAGCACTAAGGGAAGCTCGGAGACGCTCGAATTTTGTCGTTCCCCTTTGTGGTGGTTTGTCAAAAATCATGACAAATATCTCACCTCCGACCGCGCCTGTCATCATCAACCACTTCGCTGCAATCACGGTGAGCTTGCGATGCTCGGGCACCATTTAATTTGCTCGTTCTCGTCCCAATTTGTTTCACCGACGAGCATCTGCCATCGCCGCCGTTGGCGACCATCGTGCACCGTGCTCCGGTGACAAAAACTAGCCGCGCCGCCACTATTTGGCTCCCCATCGCAGCCTCTTTCCAGCAAGCCCAGTCTCGGCCGCGCGCGTGCACTCAATCATCCGATCATCGTTTGATCTGAGAGGATCATCCGTGGATGAGGTCAGCATGACATCATGCTGATGTCACCCTAGCCCAGTCAACAAATTTGACTTGTTCTGTGCCTATGTGGCAGATGAGGTGTACTCGCCCCACTGGTCAGTGACCTTGGGTAGGTTCTGTATTGGTATAAAAAGATATTCTCTATTTAGAAACTAGATAAAACATTATAAAATCAAATACAAATATTTCCTAAAATGTAATAAAGTGATTAAAACTTGTTTAATTAGTAAGTTTTGATTTATAATTCAGAAAAATGTGTATAATATATGAAAATTTGTAGAAAAATAAAATATATAACTTAAAACTATTACCAAACATTATTATGTTAACAATTTAAATAATTACTATTTAATAAAGATTTTATAAGTAATAACAATTTAATAATGGTAAATGTTAAAAATATAAATAAAATACCAAAAATCTTAGATAAATGAGAACTATAATCCAAATCTATAATCATACATTATTATTTCACTTAAATTAAATATTTGCTATTTATGAAGTATTTATAAAGTCATAAAACTTATAAAAATTATATCTTATTATTTATAAATCACAAAAATAAATGTAATATATCCAAATGATCACAAAAATAATATCTACATGTTAAAAATATAATATTCCACTTTTGAGTTAAATAAAAAGTTAAACACTTTAATAACTTGAATTTAAACCTATTTCTTTAGTTAATAATTAATATAAGGGTAAATAAAATTGCTAATATTTCTAAAATTAGCCAATTGAGTCTAATAAATAGTATTAGATTTCAATATTGATAGTATGAAGTCAAAATGGTCCAACACATTTTTAATACAATTTTATGAAACTATCCTTCAACTATATGGGTAGTTTATTTTCTAAAAAGATCTTTATTAAGTATAAGTTCATCAAAGATAATATGGAATTAAATAAAACCTTTTCACTTACTTCAACTACAAGTTATAAACAAACCAAAACACTATAGTGAATCCATAAGTAGTTAAGTAATATTACTTCCTTGTTTACAAACTATAACCACTCCTCTATAAAAAGGGAAATGATTCTATTCCACTAAATAATTAAGAAGCCACTAATCAAATAGAAGTAATGCCATGCTTAAATAACTTTAAGGAAACATTACGAAGTAAACAAAATACAAAAATCATAAGCATTACAACCTAAGTTCATCTATGTTTTAAAGTTAACTTTAGTCTGCAAAGCTTTAAGTATAATGCTAAAAACTTTATTATATACTTTATAGTTAACTTTGGTCTGTTATAATTAAGCCATAAAGCATCTCAAATCCAAACTATTCAAGCAAGCACAAACAACATCAACCACATTTAATTAACCACAAAGATTGCTTAGACCTTAGAAAAGAAATCTTTTCTTCAAATGTTATTCTTTTTGCCACTTCAAACAACAAATGACAATTAATAATAATCACATTACATTATTCTTTACTTAGATACTTAGGATTGTTAACACTTAAATTACTTATAAATGCCAATACTTATAAAGTAAGATTTAAAGATAAGGCAATTCTTATATAAGTAGACTTTGAGTAGCATTCCACATGTGTGTATCCTATTGTTGTATGATGTCATAAATACGTGTTGTTCACACACACTCACAAACCTTAATAAGAAGCACAAGTGTGAAACTTAATCTAAAAGGGCAACACATTCTAACAGGAACCAGTTCCAATTTCCAAACCCTAGAACAACGTTATCCTCGGGATTCACGTTTATCAATTGCATTACATTACTTATGCATAATAGCACCTTGCTTCCTTAAACATTAGTCCTTACCAGACCAATGATGCTGATTTCAGATATTGGATTTTATATTGTCTCGAAGACCGTGAGTGCATAATCTTGCAATCACAAAAGGCAAGTTCACACTTGCTCATGTCCTTTGTTTATTTTCTGTAAAGTATTTTGCAAATCCAGTGTTGTCATCACCTACATTTGAAAAAGGTCAGAAGACACTATTTTTTATAATAATGTCAACTATTGGTTACTGATCCAGGGTGATCAGCTAATCTATTAAATCTGGCAGTGTAACATCCCAGTATTAGATCCTAGAAATAAGTTGAACCAGATGTGTGCATTGCATTCATGCATAGAAAATCCGAATAATTTTCGCGCTTTTAAACAAAACTTGTCAAAGTGATTGAAGCTTCTCTTAGCTTGATGGAATTGAAGTAGATCATCAAGTTAACTGCGATAAGTTTCAATAAGACGTTTGTTAAAATCTCATTTAGGTAAGAGAGATTTGATCTAAGGGTATATCAAAATGTACCATAAGTTAAACCTTAATAAAACATAAATTATATTTGATCATTAGGTGATCATATTATAGTATTGATTATAACCATTCATAAGTATCAAGTTAAGGATATAAAACAAATAATAAGAATATAACCACTATATCTTAAATCCCATCTGCATACATTCTGAGAAACATAGTAACACCTAACCTTAAAAACTCTTTTGATTAGTTGGAGTTGGAAAGAGATTAAGTCAAGATCATCTACCCAAGATATAGATTAAGTCAAGATATATATGTATATATATATATATCTTTCCTTCTGTACAATCCTTATGGAACTTCTCTCAATATCTATTGTTTATCAATGTTAGATAATTCCCCATTGATTCATAACTTCTTTAACTATTAGTCTTTGATCTATTATTTGATCTTATCAGAACATCTACCCAAATCTTTTAATGAGGGCATAGTCCATCAATAACCTTAATCCAATATAAGATACTAAGAAGATAATTTCCAGGCAATAAAAGGTAGGATTGATGAAGCCCTGCTTAGCTAACTAAGAACTTCAATAATGAATGATTAAAGTATTATAATGGTAATGTTTTGACCACCAACATGGAATGCTTATATTTAGTATAGATAATACTGGTAGGTAGAACATGATTGGAACCTTAGTAAAGATAAGTGATTCTAGAGAAGTCTTTGCAAACCACATAAATATAATTTAGGGATTGAAGTGTAAGTCATGAGGGTTAAGTAATTAAAATATGGTGTTATTCACCTTTAAGGACAGTTACTTTAGAGAAAGATTAGTGAGGGAGGATTAAGGAAGTTTGGGAGTAGAGTTTGAAGAAAACTACTGGTTAGATGGAAGAGTATCAACAATAGAATAGTAAATACAACCAAGCAAGAATATGAGAAAGCTATGAAGTACCTTTGTATCAAACTCGTTGGATTCATCCATAAATTTAGAAGAAGAATATATTGAGTAAGAAGATGTTAATAAGTAAGTCCATCAAACTAACCATGATGATGGATAGAAAGAGGTATTATATTTAGGAAAGGAATTCCTTGATTAGAGATCCAAGCTTGTGAAATATAGTTATGTGTTATAAATCATTTTCCTATTTAATCTTGGTAAGCAATCAACTCTAAATTTCAAATCAAACATAATATCCATTTTATACCATTGATCCATCCTCTGATGTCTATAACACTTTATACAAATATTCTCCTATAGAAAATTACATAAGAACATCTTTGTTAATTTCAAACATCCTAACTCTATGTGCTTAAGTATACTCACTCCTATAAAACACTCTAATTCCAACTTCCTATTAAAAAGGAAGATTTCATCAAATACTTTATACATAAGGCAATATGCTTAGTCATTAAATCTTGACTCTTAAAAGGAATCTAAGCTTATACAAAACCCTAAAGCCAAGGGTGGTACTCATAATTTAAAACCCTAAGCTTCTTTGTTTATCACATACATTTTTATTTTTTAAACTTAATGGGAGTACTAATCACCATATCAATTTCTTTATATTTTCTGCATCAAAGAATGATATAGAATCATGATACATATATATAAAGTTCTATTCAAGCTATAGCTCACTAAAAGTTGAGTTATAAACAAATAAGAATATATCATTCAAGAAATACCTAATTAAAAATAGAAGAGAAAAATAATAAGAAGTTTGTTCCAATTATTAAAAAAGAGTTCTTATTGAGTAAATATAAGAAATATAAAAAGAAGGCATAATAAAAGTTCACAAAGGTTACCAAATATAATTTAATATTACTGCAAATGTCCAGCAAATAAATCATACAAAGAAAGGTTCAAAATATGAATCAAATTCAAATCTAATTAAGAAAAGAGAAAATAGAAAAAAATAAAACAAATAAGAACTAAACCTGGCCGCAAGCCAACACCCTACACCTATCTGACGCTCTATGCAACCCATAACAGCCCAGTAACCAGTCCAGTTCCTTTTTCTTCTGAGACTGACAAGTGGGGACAGGAGAGGACCGCGGGTTGAGCTAAATAAATCGCCAGGGGGTTATCCGCAAAACGGTCATCATCATCACCGTCACACACATAGGCAGCTCGCTGGTGGAGATCGGCGTCGCCCGATGCCGTCATCGTTGTCATTGCGCCAAGATACTCGCCGACATTGCCAGGAGAGGATAAGAAGGCCACTACGACGCATCGTCTCAATCCGTATCTCCAATCCCTCCTTATCCTCTCAGATACGAACGAGACCGAAACCCTAGCTCGCCGGAGCCACCTTTTGCCGTCGAACCACGTCACCCCACACCATTCTGAGCCGTCATGGAGAAGCGCCATCCTCCGTGGATCCTCTGGGTAGAAGCGTACATCAAGGGGAGCACTGGAGCGGGTGAATTTGGCCGTTCCCCTTCGCGGCAGTTTGTTAGAATCCTCGTCGGGAAGCTCGATTCCGGCCGCGCCTGTCCTCGCCAACCACTCAATCATCATCAGGGTGAGTTCCTGAATCTTCCAGCATCCTTGAATCGTTTGATCTCGTTGTACATCGCCGTTTCACTATAAGCCACCGTCGGAGCTCGTCGGAGCTGAAGGTCCGATGACCATTTCCGAGCGGCGCTGCCACTAATAGGTTCACTAGATTGCATTGATTCGAACTAAGCCTATCTCGCTTGCTAGGACGCCGTAGATCGTCGCCGGTGACCACTCACCGACGACGGTAGCGATGCTGACGCCACGCTTACCTCATGATCGAGCCACGTCAGTCGTTTGACTAGTCTTTGCCTCGCGTTGTGGATGAAATGGCCCAGGGCCCACATGTCATCGGAAGTGAGTAGAGAGGAGGTTAGTAGCAAAAACATTTCTTTCATCCGAGAGATGAGGTGGACGCTGGCCCACTAGTCAGTGACTTGGGCTCGCTCTGGACGCGGCGTAAAAAGTATTTTCTGTTAAGAAATAAATAAAGTGTTATAATTCAATTGATATTATTCCAGAAATTTAATAAATGATTAAATCTTGTTTAATTAATAACTTTTGATTTATAACTCAGAAAAATATAAATAATATATGAAAATTTTCAGAAAATAAAATCTAGAACTTAAAACTATTACCAAATATTATTATGATCATTATTTAAAAAATATATTATTTAATAAAAGTTTTATAAGTAATAAAACTTTAATAATTCATATTCCTATTATGATAAAAGTTTATAAAAAAGGTAAAATACCAAAAATCTTGGAAAAATAAGAATTCTAATTTAAAAATATAATCAAGTATTATTATTTCACTTAATTTAATATTTATTATTTATTAAATCTGACATTTGGGATACCACTGTTCAGAACTATATCACCTAGGACTTAACAACCAATGTCGCCAGTGATTCTTGCACCGTATATTACACGTTGACCATGAGATTTGGAATGGGACGGAGAAGTCAGCTGTATCTTCTTCCTCTCGCATGAAGCCGGATGTGCAGGTCGTGGCTGTTATCCACGTACTGTGCATATTAATTGGTAATTCGTAGAGGATATGCAGCATATGGGTGGGAACCCTCATCGTCCCACGATAGTTCTGGCATCTAATGGTTTTTACAAACCATTGCCGTAATTCTTTATGTGGGCATGGTGTACACCAAGGAGGCATGCGAGGTCGCGAAGGGGGCAGTGATTGGCTTGGATCATCTTCTGGGCCCCCACATCATGGAATTGTGGACGGGAATAAGCTGCCCGGTTGTGCAACAAAGAGTTGATATCTCATGGGTAAAGTAACACACCTCTGCAGAGTGTAAGAACTATAACTTGTTACTCCCTGTTCCGGGAAGGAGCTGCGACGCGGCGGGAAAGGAACCCCACGAAGGTTCTGGTAAACCCGTGAAGGCTGATGGACATAGATTTTCAGAATAAAAGCAACCTTTGAAGAAATGTTTATGAAAACTTGCATTGCCTACGACCTATGGTCTGTGGATGTAGTAATAGTGCATCAAAAACTCCTTTTCTAGTGAATTTGCTGAGCTCGTACTCAAAGTATCTTCTTAACCCTTGCTAGATTCTTAAGCCATTAAAACGATGTCTGCATCAAGATATGCTCCAGGACTTATCAAGACCAGCTAAAGCTCTTCAATAAATACAAAGAAGACAACATATACTCAACTCGAGTGAAGACGAAGTTACTGATTAGATAGAAATAAAATCTCTAGCCAAAGAACCTACGTCTGTAGTGCATTGTAATAGCAGCAATGCTAACTCCCTAGTTAAATACTCATTTTAATGATATGATAGTTTTGCGTTATTTATCTTTGATTCTTCTTCGTAGGAGGTTCTTCCTCTCTCTTAAACCTAGAGTGTTCTCTGGATCTTATGTAAAGCATGAGTTGTAACCTTTAAGCTATGTATTGGACCCGTTGTGTTTCTGTTGTGCCATTCTGAGGGATGTAATACTAGTGAACGGTGTTTCATTGGTGTTATGTCAACGAATATAGTATACTACATCATGAAGTGGTATGCTAGGTCACCGCAGTTGGTATCAGAGCATATGCTTTGACCTTAGGTTGGAAACCTAGTAAATGGGTAGAACCTGTAGGACACATCCTAGTAATAATATAGAGTTCTCTAGTGATATGAGGGATATTCACTTGAGGATAATCCTGTTATGTTACTAGTGCGATAACTCTTTTATATGATTGCAATTCCAAACATTACCCAAGAGTTTTAACTCTATGTGACTGATGATAATTTCTTATCCACAGTTCCACATGGCACCTCGATATCCACCCCGTAATGTTCAAGTGATGAACAGAACGTTGGATGACTACGGAGGGGATTGGACAGACAATCTCCGACAACTTCTATGGAGTTTGGAATGTGAATCAAGACTTTTGGTCAAGATTTACACTTACTATGATCGGCAGGTATTAGCTAAGTACCGTGTCATGATCATGTTACCTAAGAAGTTAGGACTGAAGGGAGAAATGCCAGCAGGAGAGGCAAGGTGCATGGCATCTGCATGTCATATTGCCGTAGCAGCAGCCATAACCATGATCCGAGAACATAAATCCCAAGCTTTAGAAGGTAGTACTCACACCATTATACCACATGAAACCTCAAAATCAGATCATGAGTTAGATCACTCTACCTTAGTCCAAGCTGAACCTACTCTAGCTGTAGAGTATATGGATCGTTATCGGTCTTTGCTAAACACTTATCATAACACTCACCAAGTCTTAGTTCAGGAGCTGTATACGGTCATTGAGGATTTTACTAATCCTAATAAAGCAATGGCTCGTAGCAAGAAGTTAGATAAAGAAGCTAGGCATCCCAAATACATACCTTCAGGAGAGGTGTTTGAGGAAACTGAGTTTGATGACCCAAACTCAGAAAGTTATGCCTATTACCAGAATGAATTCAAACCACCTGAAGACTTATGGACCAAGTTCAATGCCGAACAACAAGAATGGAATAAAGTAATTCCAAATAAACCCGAGCCTAACAAATATGGATGGGAAATAGAATCTCAAGGTAAAACCATAGGGAATCCTATACCTTGCGATACAGGTATTGAAGAAGAGACCAACTATAACCATAGAGAGCCTTATGGACCATATGGGGGTGATACTAATCCAGTCAACTTAGAAGAGTATCCCAATAGCTACTACACCAATCTGTATGACTGGATACAAGAAAAAGTTAAGGAACCAACTTACTATGAGGAAGCGTTGCCAGAAAACCCGAACTATTCGATGGAAGATTACGCCAACTCTAGTCATTTTTCAATGACTAATCTCAGTCTCGGTACTTCTACTCAAGGTTACGCACCTCCTGGATGCTCCAATGCTCCAGAAGGCAGTCGTAGGAATTCACGTCATCATGGACGGAACTCCAGGAAGCACTAGAGAAAGATGAAATTGAGAGAGAAACAACATCCCAAGGGATGCGGGCTTGAATAATGTACTTAGAGGGTAATGTGTATTGTAGTTTGAAGGGTTTGCTGAAATAAGTGAGGATATATTTACAAGAGCAAGCAGTTCTTGTAAGATAATTGTGTAAATAGGTTTGGAGAAAACCGTGGGAACATCCAGTACATTTGTAAATTATCTAAAACCTATGTATGATACAAGGTATATGTTTTGATGTTTATCAACTTTTGGATCTTATTGGATCTTCTTGATTGACTAGATCTGTACATGAAGTTTAATTAGGTGTGCAAATGCATGATGTAACACCCAGTTATTACTTGATGATATAGACCTAGATAGGAATGGGAATTCGTGTAAGGGAGCGACGATTTCAAAGATTCAAAAAGGAAGACTTACTGGAAGGAAGAAGCAAGATATCAGGAGTGTTAACACCACTTGGAGAATAGGTAAAGCATAAATTATTCCTAGCCAGATCCAGGAAAGAAGTAGGGTATAGAAGATGTAGGGAGCCACGAGAAATAATAAACTTAAAGTTCAATCAAAGTGGGTCATATTACTAAGAAGTAAGGGAATAGTGGTACCAAATTCATGGAAGTATCATGAATAAGTACAAATAGATAGCTTTGGAACCAATCTAATATTCAAACTCTGACAATTCCGAGAGAATATGAAAGGTATGTGAGAAACCATAGGGTAATACACACACCCTAGGACGGTTCGCAGCTGGTAATAATCCGTAACTAATATTTGATCCATAGCTAGTAACTAATCAACAGTTGGTATTTTGTCCGCAGCTGGTAATTGGTTGAAATAGTTAACCAAATCTTATTAAAAGTTGCATAAATAGCATTAAATTTGGCCTAAGTTAAGTAAGAACTAGGAAAGTTTAACAAATTTAAAGATGACCGCTTGGCAAGATGCTTTGCATGATCCAGTTTATTCAACAAGAATGCCCCAATAGTAAGTACGACATTTAGTGCTGAAAGATTTGCTTCGGAGATCCACAACTATGTGGATGCACCGTATAATCTTTCATTGGATCTTAAACCAATAAAATATAAACTGAATAGGAACCAACATTCTAGTTCAAGAATCAATAGCTTCTATGTATGGAATTTCAAAACTATTAGTAACACTTAAGGGGGAGAGTAAACATTAGGAATGAAAGTTGAAGAAAATACTATAGGTAATAAAGAAAAGTTATTTAAAAATCTTAAGAAGGTATAAATTTGAGGGTGATCAAGGATACATATAACAATCAAACTTAAAAATAAACAACTTTTAAGTAACTTTAAGAAGTAATATAGAATCCTAATTAAACAAGTGTCGAGAATGAACAATTCCAATGGGTATGGACAAAACTGAGTTCAAATCCAATCATAGAAGGAATAACAGTATCAACTATATAATGACAGGAATAGTAAGATAGTCTATTGACTATTAAAATGCATATATAGGAACTTAAACACTTATGGTAGTGAGAACCTCCAAACTGTATTTAAAATTGTAATGAAGTTTGATGATTCAAGAAAAAGAATTGAATGAGAATATCTAATCAGGTTATGGAATACTCCAATTAATTCTATTAAAGATCATCATAGAGTGGAGAGAGTAGCAACCACTACAAAACAATTTCGTACTAAAAAACATGAGAGTTTGCGAACTTCAAGGACGGAGTTTATTTTAAGGGGGAGAGTCTGTAGCATCCCAGTATTAGAGCCTAGAAATAAGTTGAACCCAGATGTGTGCATTGCATTCATGCATAGAAAATCCGAATAATTTTCGCGCTTTTAAACAAAACTTGTCAAAGTGATTGAAGATTCTCTTAGCTTGATGGAATTCAAGTAGATCATCAAGTTGACTGCGATAAGTTTCAATAAGACCTTTGTTAAAATCTCATTTAGGTAAGAGAGATTTGATCTAAGGGTATATCAAAATGTACCATAAGTTAAACCTTAATATAATATGAATTATATTTGATCATTAGGTGATCATATTATAGTATTCATCATAACCATTCATAAGTACCAAGTTAAAGATATAAAACAAATAATAAGAATGTAACCACTATATCTTAAATCCCATCTGCGTACATTCTGAGAATCATAGTAACACCTAACCTTAAAAACTCTTTTGATGAGTTGGAGTTGGAAAGAGATTAAGTCAAGATCATCCACTATATATATGTATATATATATATATATCTTTCCTTCTATACAATCCTTATGGAACTTCTCTCAATATCTATTGTTTATCAATGTTGGATAATTCCCCATTGTTTCATAACTTATTTAACTATTAGTCTTTGATCTATTATTTGATCTTATCAGAACATCTACCCAAATCTTTTAATGAGGGCATAGTCCATCAATAACCTTAATCCAATATGAGATACTAATAAGATAATTTCCAGGCAATAAAAGGTAGGATTGATGAAGCCCTGCTTAGCCAACTAAGAACTTCAATAATGAATGATTAAAGTATTATAATGGTAATGTTTTGACCACCAACATGGAATGCTTATATTTAGTATAGATAATACTGGTAGGTAGAACATGATTGGAACCTTAGTAAAGATAAGTGATTCTAGAGAAGTCTTTGCAAACCACATAAATATAATTTAGGGATTGAAGTGTAAGTCATGAGGGTTAAGTAATTAAAATATGGTGTTATTCACCTTTAAGGACAGTTTACTTTAGAGAAATATTAGTGAGGCAGGATTAAGGAAGTTTGGGAGTAGAGTTTGAAAAAAACTACTGGTTAGATGGAAGAGTATCAGTAGTAGAATAGTAAATACAACCAAGCAAGAATATGAGAAAGCTATGAAGTACCTTTGTATCAAACTCATTGGATTCATCCATAAGTTTAGAAGAATAATATATTGAGTAAGAAGATGTTAATAAGTAAGTACATCAAACTAACCATGATGATGGATAGAAAGAGGTATTATATCTAGGAAAGGAATTCCTTGATTAGAGATCGAAGCTTGTGAAATATAGTTATGTGTTATAAATCATTTTCCTATTTAATCTTGGTAATCAATAAACTCTAAATCTCAAATAAACATAATATCCATTTTATACCATTGATCCATCCTCTGATGTCTATAACATTTTATAGAAATATTCTCCTATAGCAAATTACATAAGAACATCTTTGTTAATTCAAACATCCTAACTCTATGTGCTTAAGTATACTCACTCCTATAAAACACTCTAATTCCAACTTCCTATTAAAAAGGAAGATTTCATCAAATACTTTATACATAAGGCAATATGCTTAGTCATTAAATCTTGACTCTTAAAAGGAATCTAAGCTTATACAAAACCCTAAAGCCAAGGGTGGTACTCATAATTTAAAAACCTAAGCTTATTTGTTTATCACATACATTGTTATTTTTTAAACTTAATGGGAGTACTAATCACCATATCAATGTCTTTATATTTTCTGCATCAAAGAATGATATAGAATCATTATACATATATATAAAGTTGAGTTATAAACAGATAAGAATATATCATTCAAGAAATCCCTAATTAAAAATAAAAGAGAAAAATAATAAGAAGTTTCTTCCAATTATTAAAAAAGAGTTCTTATTGAGTAAATAAAAGAAATATAAAAAGAAGGCATAATAAAAGTTCACAAAGGTTACCAAATATAATTTAATATTACTGCAAATGTCTAGCAAATAAATCATACAAAGAAAGGTTCAAAATATAAATCAAATTCAAATCTGACTAAGAAAACAGAAAATAGAAAAAAAACAAATAAAACCTAAACCTGGCCGCAGCCCAACACCCTACACCTATCTGACGCTCTATGCAGCCCATAACAGCCCAGTAACCAGCCCAGTTCCTTTTTCCTCTGAGACTGACAAGTGGGGACAGGAGAGGACCTAGGTTGAGCTAAAGAAATTTCCAGGGGGTTATCTGCAAAATGGTCATCATCGTCACCGTCACGCGCACAGGAAGCTCGCTGGCGGAGCTCGTCGCTGACCGATGCCGCCATCATCGTCATTGCGCCAAGATACTCGCCGCTATTGCCAGGAGAGGATAAGAAGGCCACCGCGACGCATCGTCTCAATCCCTATCTCCAATCCCTCCTTATCCTCTCAGATACGAATGAGAAAGAAGCACTAGCTCGCCGGAACCACGTCACCCTACACCATTCTGAGCCGTCATGGAGAAGCGCCATCCTCCGTGGATCCTCTGGGTAGAAGCGTACATCAAGGGGAGCACTGGAGCGGGTGAATTTGGTTGTTCCCCTTCACGGCAGTTCGTCGGAATCCTCGTCGGGAAGCTCGATTCCGGCCGTGCCTGTCCTGACCAACCACTCAATCATCATCAGGGTGAGTTCCTGAATCTTCCAGCATCCTTGAATCGTTTGATCTCGTTATAAATCGCCATTTCACTATAAGCCACCGTCAGCTACCGTCGGATCTCGTCGTAGCTAAAGCTCCGATGACCATTTCCGAGCGGCGCTGCCACTAATAGGTTCAGTAGATTGCACTAATTTGAACTAAGCCTATCTCGCTTGCTAGGACGCCGTAGATCGTCGCCGGTGACCACTCACCGACGGCGGTGGCGATGCTGACGCCACGCTTACCTCATGATCGATTCACGTCAGCCATTTGACTAGTATTTGCCTCGCGTGGTGGATGACATGGCCCAGGGCCCACATTTCATCGGCACTGAGTAAAGAGGAGGTCAGTAGCAAAAACATTTCTTTCATCCGAGAGCTAAGGTGGACGCTGGCCCACTAGTCAGTGACTGGGGCTAGCTCTGGACGCGGTGTAAAAAGTATTTTCTGTTAAGAAATAAATAAAGTGTTATATTTCAATTGATATTATTCCAGAAATTTAATAAATGATTAAATCTTGTTAATTAATAACTTTTGATTTATAACTCAGAAAAATATAAATAATATATGAAAAATTTCAGAAAAATAAAATCTACAACATAAAACTATTACCAAATATTATTATGAAGATTATTTAAAAAAATATTATTTAATAAAAAAATTATAAGTAAAAAAAACTTTAATAATTCATATTCCTATTATGATAAAAGTTTATAAAATAAGTAAAATACCAAAAATCTTGGAAAAATAAGAATTCTAATTTAAAACTATAATCAAGTATTATTATTTCACTTAATTAAATATTTATAATTTATTAAGTAATTATAAAAGTAATAAGAATTCTAAAAATCATATCTTATTGTTTATAAATCACAAAAATAAATATGATATACCAAAATAATCACAAAAATATTATTTACATGTTAAACATATAATAATCTCCTTTTGAGGTAAAAAGGAAAGTTAAATATTTTAATAACTCAAATTTAAACTTATTTATTTCATTAATAATTTATAAAAATTTATTAATATTCCTAAAATAAGTTAAATAAGTCTAATAAATATTATTAGTGTTAAATATTAATAATCTAATGCCATAATGGTTTAAAACATTATAAATATTATTATTATAGAAGAATCCACAACCTCAAATGAAGATTATCTCTAAAAAGACTTCCATTAATAATAAAATCCTTAAAGAACAACTTGTAAACAATCAAATCTTTTCTAAACCATATTAATCACAAAATTACAAACACTACTACAACACTATACAAATCCATAAGTAGTTAAATAACATTATGTTGGGTTCATAAACTATACTCACTTATCTATAAAAGATAAATGATATTACTCCATACTCACATCAAGGAACCATTACTCAAGTAACAGAATCAACATTCTTAAGTAACTTAAAGAACACATTTCAGATATACAAGATACCAATGTATAAGTACGATACTTTCAAAACTATCTATACTTTAAAAGTTAACTTTAGTCTACAGAATCTTAATATCACACTATAAACATTATTATATGTTTTATAGTTAACTTTGGTTTGAAGTAGTTAAACCATAAAGCAAATCAAGCCAAACTATTTGAGCAAACAAATGACATCAACCACCACTAACTAACCACAAAGTTTGTTTAGACCTTAGAAGAAAAACCTTTTCTTCGAAGGTTATCCTTTTTGCCACTTTAAATAAGAAACCTTGTATAAGTAATCTGAACTAGTATGTCATAAGTATGTATACTTTACTCCTACATATGTGCTGTTTACAACCACTCCTAAACTATAATAAAAGTACAGTTATGAAACTTATCTAAAAGGACCACACATTCCAAAGTAACCATTTTTGGAATCCAAACCCTAGCACAACGTTATTCCCGGGATTTACGCTTAGAACGCATCACATTACTTATGCATAAAAGCATATCTCTTCTTTAAACATTAGTCCTTACCGGACCAATGATGCTGATTTCAGATTTTGGATCTTATACACTGACTTGAAGACCGTGAGTGCATAATCTTGCAATCACAAAAGGCAAGTTCACACTTGCTCATGTCCTTTGTTTATTTTCTGTAAAGTATTTTACAAATCCAGTGTTGTCTTCACCTGTATTTGAAAAAGTTCAGAAAACACTATTTTCAATAATAATGGAAACTATTGATTACCGATCCAGGGTGATCAGCTAATCTATTAAATCTGACATTTGGGATACCACTGTTCAGAACTATATCACCTAGGACTTAACAACCAATGTCGCCAGTGATTCTTGCACCGTATATTACACGTTGACCATGAGATTTGGAATGGGACGGAGAAGTCAGCTGTATCTTCTTCCTCTCGCATGAAGCCGGATGTGCAGGTCGTGGCTGTTATCCACGTAGCGTGCATATTAATTGGTAATTCATAGAGGATATGCAGCATATGGGTGGGAACCCTCATCGTCCCACGATAGTTCTGGCATCTAACGGTTTGTACAAACCATTGCCGTAAATCTTTATGTGGGCATGGTGTACACCAAGGAGGCATGCGAGGTCGCGAAGGGGGAGTGATTGGCTTGGATCATCTTCTAGGCCCCACATCATGGAATTGTGGACGGGAATAAGCTACCCGGTTGTGCAACAAAGAGTTGATCTCTCATGGGTAAAGTAACGCACCTCTGCAGAGTGTAAGAACTGTAACTTGTTACTCCCTATTCTGGGAAGGAGCTGCGAACGCGGCGGGAAAGGAACCCCACGAAGGTTCTGGTAAACCCGTGAAGGCTGATGGACATAGATTTTTAGAATAAAAGTAACCTTTGAAGAAATGTTTATGAAAACTTGCATTGCCCACGACCTATGGTCTGTGGCTGTAGTTATAGTGCATCAAACACTCCTTTTCTAGTGAATTTGCTGAGTACGCTCGTACTCAAAGTATATTCTTAACCCTTGCTAGATTCTTAAGCCATTAAAACGATGTCTGCATCAAGATATGCTCCAGGACTTATCAATACCAGCTAAAGCTCTTCAATAAATACAAAGAAGACAACATGTACTCAACTCGAGTGAAGACGAAGTTACTGATTAGATAGAAATAAAATCTCTAGCCAAAGAACCTACCTCTGTAGTGCATTACAATAGCAGCAATGCCAACTCCCTAGTTAAATACTCATTTTAATGATATAATAGTTTTGCGTTATTTATCTTTGATTCTTCTTCATAGGAGGTTCTTCCTCTCTCTTAAACCTAGAGTGTTCTCTGGATCTTGTGTAAAGCATGAGTTGTAACCTCTAAGCCATGTATTGGACCCGCTGTGTTTCTGTTGTGCCATTCTGAGGGATGTAATACTAGTGAACGGTGTTTCGTTGGTGTTATGTCAATGACTATAGTATACTACATCATGCAGTGGTATGTTGGGTCACCGCAAGCAGTTGGAATACCACTATTCAGGACTATATCACCTAGGATTTAACAACCAATGTCGCCAGTGATTCTTGCGCCGTATATTACGCATTGACAATGAGATTTGGAATGGGACATAGAAGTCAGCTGTATCTTCTTCCTCTCGCATGTAGCCGGATGTGCAGGTCGTGGCTGTTATCACTCGTAGCGTGCCTACCGCACTCATATCCTACTGTTTGCTACTACTTTTACTATTGCTCATATTTTACTGCTGCTGTTGCTTTGCTCTTGTCGCTACGAATTTTTGCTACTGATAAACTTCTGTGAGCAAGAACTATTTCTAGGTGCAGCTGAATTGACAACTTAGTTGTTAGGGCTTGCAATTATTCTTTAGCTCCCCTTGTGTCGAATCAATAAATTGGGTAATACTATCCTTGAAGATTGTTGCAATCTCATATACTTGTGGGTCATCAACCACCAGTATTGGCATTGGCACTGTCATTAGCCATGTCATCAAGGAAGCGGTTGCTGATGTCAGGGAAGAAGTCATCTTTGGAAAATACGTCGGCACTGCCGCTATCATTGAAGGAGTCCGTGATGAAGATCAGTAGTCGCGCAATTAGCGCTCCCCAAAAACCTTTCGCCCTTCTCTCATACGGGACTCGAAGAGGCGGGATCTCGGAGGCCTACTATCCTGGCTCGCGGTGCACACCGCAAGACGAGATGGAGAAGATCTAGGTAGCGCAGTGCTCTGGAAGAGGAACAGGGTGTGCATTGGTGTGTCTGAGAGGAGGTGCGACCTCTCTCTCTTATAGGCACAAAGGGAAGGCAAACAGCCTGCACAAGAGATGAAATGAAGATGTGGAACCTGAAGCGAACAGGCAGCAGTCAAAAACCGGACAACATCCACTCAGTTTGCATTCATTTCTACTTAGGTCATATTAAGAATCCACTCGAGCAAAATGTTTCAGCTTTTGTACAATTGTTCATATATCATTCATGCGTGGCAAAATAAAGCTCGGCTCGGTGAGATTTCCGCAATCTGCGGCGCGCGCGTCGTGATGTGACGTGACATGACGAGGCGAGGCGAGGTGTGGCATGGCGTGACATGACGAGGCGAGGCATGGCGTGACGTGGCAAGTGAGGAGGAGGAGTGTGCATGTATATTCCTTCTCTTCTCAAGCTCGTACAAGTGGTGGAAGAGCTCACCTTATAAGCTAGTCTAACTCCCACTCAACTAGCAATATGGGACAAAACTTTTGTCCCACCTCTTGCCTTGCATGAATGGGCCTCTAGGATTTTAGGAATTTATTGGCATATAATAAATGGGCTGGGTCATTTAGGCAAAAATTCCAACAATTCTCCACCAGATCCTAGAGGCACATGAAGTTTCCTTTGGTTTCAAAGCATTGTTTATATACCGGTACTGCAGTGGAGACTATTAAGTTGAACTTCCAACTAGAGCTTTATGTTATACTAGGCTGCAACTTGTACAGTGGACTATGCTTTGAACTGCAAGTTTGCTGTGAACCTAGCTTCACACAAAGTCTTGACTGATACTAGGATATCATGGAACTTCCCCGTGGGCGGAGCTTATGCGTCATACTTCGTGGCCTTTCATGAGTTTATTAAAGAGCACCCTACTCCCATAGACTGCGATGTTTAACAATCACACTACTAGGAAAAAGCTCATCAGTGGCGCACCATTTTTCAACTTTTGTGGCGCATATGGGATGCGCCGCTGTTATCACGCCACTAAAGTGTAGTTATGTGGCGCATTTCAAAATGCACCACGGAAGTCCTCAAAGTTCAGTGGCACATATTGCCTACATGCGCCACAAAACTGTTTTTTTGAATTTTAAAAAAGGCGGACTAGATCCCGCCCAAAATTTCAAATCGCAAACTTTTGTGGTGCATATTGCGAAATGCGCCACTGATTGTTTTTCGAATTTAAAAAAAAAGCCTAGATCTGGCCGGAGTGGGAGGTGGGTCGTGGGTGGAGGAGGGTGGTGGCCGAAGTGGGAGTGGGAGGTGGGTGGTGGGTAGAGGAGAAGGAGGAGGAGGGTGGTGGCTGGAGTGGGATGTGGGTGGTGTGTGGAGGAGGAGGAGGGTGGTGGTGGTGGCCGGAGTGGGAGTGGGAGGTGGGTGGAGGAGGAGGGTCACCGGAGTAGGAGGAGGAGTAGTAGGAGGCGATGGTGGAGGAGGAGGAGTAGTAGGAGGCGGTGGAGGAGGTGGTGGAGGCCATGGCCGGAGTAGGAGGAGGAGTTGGCCGGAGAGTGGAGAAGGAGGAGGAGAAGGGGATGAAGAGAAGAAGAGCAGGAGAGAAGAAGTGGAGGAAGAGAAGAAGAAGAAGAGATAAGAAGTGGAGAAGATGAGGAGAGAAGAAGAATAAAAGAGAGAAAGAGGGCGCCGCAGGAATTCAAAATTCCAATCCCAAGACTTCTATGGCGTATATGGGAGAAATGCGCCACAGAAGTTTCTCCTCTTTTTTTATTTTTTTGCAGGAAAAAACGATCTTTTGACCATAAATTTTTATTCTCCTCGAATTTTGAAAATCTAAAAATCGCTAAACGATCAAAGGTCGTTGCGAGCGGATGCGAAATTTCGTTCACGTCATTTTGGTATATTAAACCTTTTTTTCGACATCGTACGCAAAAGTTATGGTCGTTTTACCGTGTCATGAACTTTTTTTGCAAAATTCATGTTTTTTAATTTTCCCTACAACTATGACCCAAAATATAACTACATCTCAAAAGAATTATATTTTTGATTTTTTTATCATTTTCGTTTAATTTTATAAAAGTTAAAAGGCTATCGGGGGTGCGATCTGTTTTTCCTACTCGACTTCTGTGTGTGTAAAATCTACTACGCTATCCCTCCCTAGAGCCCCACTAGTACACATTGGCCCCAACTTTAGTCTACCCATAGCATCTGTTGTGCCACCACCACGACAGTTGGTGGCCAACGTGGGGCCAGCAATGGTGCTAGCTGGAGTCAAGGTCCGATCGGGAAACTTCATCGCTACCGACGAGCGCATCGTCTCTAGGCTGGTCCAGCGCTTCGACTTGTGGGACTACGTCAGCACAACGTGCACCACTTCGCCGGGCGCCCTCCTCCTCGTAACGGTGTCTTCATCAACCTTGGTGTGCACAAGATCAACCCTGACAACGGCATATTTTCCTCTTTTTTTACTCAAAGTTAGAAAAACTTAATTATGGATGTCGTGAAGTCAAAGTCTTGAGATAATTCCTTTCCCTAATTTGTTCGTACCCTATTTATATTTGTCTGAAGAGAGCCACACACAGGAACCTCTCTTTATTCAGTTATTCTGACCTGAAGGCACTAGCTGATTAATTATGGTCTTTTGCTCCCGGCCGTGCGATACTTAATTAGAGAAAGTAAAGCAAACCACACATGTATGAAATATTAGTGTATTTCAGATAGCGGGGGGTATGCTGCGCCATGCAAGCACACACACAGCCAAACACAGGGTATAAAATTCTCAATTTGTTCCATAATATTAGTCCTTTTAGCATATTAAACCAGCTTGCTAAAAAGACATATATTTTGGAACAGAGGAAGTACTACATAGAGTAGAGAGAAATTCAGATAAATTAATGGATCTCCAACAACTTGCAAAATAGGCTGTGGCAAGAACGCCTTATTATTAAGACTTACACAATGCAATATAATTATATATATTCATCAGAGATCCATCGACATTTTTCTATACATAGATATCACGTTCTAGAATCAACATGGAAAAGACGTTAGCTAGCTAATGTATTTTGACCAGGTCCTTTATTTTAGTTAATAGCTAGACACTTTTTTGCGAGTTAATTTAATGGCTAGAGCCTGTGAAGACTTAAGAAAGTAGACATCATGTACCAACTGTTGTATGTTTATTTTACATAGTTATCATGCGATATATATTTTTGCTCATATTGATTTACTATCATACCAATGCTCTTAGTCTTTCAGAAACCCTTGAAACCTCTATGCCTATTCTTGAGATGAAGGCCTGCACAATCCGGAGAGAGCAAAATAATGACATTAAATAAACTCACATTAAATTCATGAAAACTAGATGACAGTAATTTATATTATTTAAAATAGAAAATAGTCCAATCATGAAAAATAATAATTTAGTCACGTCTAAATGAAATACAAAAACAAATATCCCATAGAGGGGTAGCAAAACGAAAGAAACATATTAATATGTGTTTGGCACATGTGCATCTAATGTCGTTTTTGAACATTTTAGTTTTCACCATCTTTTTTCTCTGGCTCCATAGAGAGGAATATATAGATTCGACATTCCAATCGTACGTGTATGTGCACAACTCTCATGTTTATCTTCATGCCTTTTACTTAATGTTACAACGAAAAAGTTAATGGATGTTGAAATAGGTTGTCCAGCCCTTCATTTCTTTAAAGTTTTGGTTTAGTTGGCTAACACATCGGTTTAATATGGTATGGTCAGATTCACTAGGTCTCGGGATCAAATTCTGGCCAACATACTATTTAACATAAAAATAGTTTTTATCTACCATCTATCCCATATCTAAGGTCTTCATGTAGGTTCGCAGCCTAGACATGGGGGGACGTGTTAAAATATGTTGCCTGCCTCTTTTCATTAGTTTGGACTTCTGGTTGAGTTGGCTAGCTAGCACATCAGATCAATAGCAGAAAACCTTTCAAATAAGTGTGAACATATTTTTGTAAGGTTACCCAAAATTCAACAAGTAAAGATATGTTTTCAATCGTGTCAACGGAAAGTTAGTATTTTTGAATATGAATCCAATTATATCATTTTTGTACTACACACTATTTTATTAGCTCAGTTATTGACCAAACTTAAATCTTGGGCCTTGCATTTACAATGGAGGAAATATTTACTAGATGTAGATGTTGAACCCTATACCTATATATGTACATACCCGTGAGTGTATGATGTATAAGATCTTTAGGTCAATGATAGAGCGGTTGGTATTGACGATCTCAGCACCTTCTTCCTCAAGAATAGTAATGACCTCATGGAGCTTGACCGGCCTATTTTCGTTGCATATCAGCACCACATCCATGCTCCAACCATCGTGTTGCCTCACTTCCACCACCAGGGCCGACTCCCCTTTCTCGCCTTCTAAATCCGATGACCCCACGCCACCATTCCTGGTAGTGTTGTTGGACGTCGAGACACCACCAATTCCTTTTAAGTTAGTCCTGGCCTGCAAAGAGCTCCTCCTTTGTCTTAGCTCATTAACCCTTTCCTTGAGCTTGTGAATGTACTTCGCTGCTTCGTCCAAGCTGCCTAACTGAGTCATTGTATCCTACATACACATAGTTGAACAAATTATTTTAGAGAGAAGTTAGCTTTTTTCCATCTTATCGTAAGTATGCATCTTTTTTAGATAATGGAAGAGTCATATTTTCCTGGACTCTATATCATGAATGCACAAGCACCCATACTAAAAAAATCCTTATGAATAAAGAAAATTTTACTACATACCATATCATCTCAACTGAAATCTGCTGCGGACTTTTTTTATGCCTCATATTTTCAATCTATTCTGGGCAACTAATGATTTATTTCGATATTTCATAATATCAGTAAAACTAGATCAAGTTGCGCAGTTCCATTTTCACATGACATAAGCCTCAAAAGAGTTTTACATTTTGATATCGGTTATGGAGACACATGGCGCTTATGTGTGTCACCCAATTTTTTCATACACCTCCATGTCGTTATTTCTTATAAATTAATATATACTTGCTATAGGATATTTGTATCCTACTTCTAGCTAGCTAGATCTTCGCTGGGCTTCATTTTGTCACACCCACCCACATAGTTAATTTTTTCTAGAGGGATATGTGCCTCTTAACAATATAGTTCTTGAAAGCTTCCAACGTATAATTTCCAAATTCCAAACGTGACCTTAGATATTTCATGGAAACTTGTGGCTAGATGAAAGCAACACATTCCAACAAAATTAAATGCCCATAGAACTTATTAACTCATGTGATGA
Source organism: Avena sativa (assembly GCA_916181665.1). Classification (NCBI taxonomy): domain Eukaryota; kingdom Viridiplantae; phylum Streptophyta; class Magnoliopsida; order Poales; family Poaceae; genus Avena; species Avena sativa. The sequence continues at coordinate 6,605,923 of OV702281.1, forward strand.
AAAGGACAACACTTATTGTACTTCACAAGCTACGTCTATTGTTGTATACGGAAATTCCGTACCAATTAAGGTTAAAGTAAATACCCATATATACTTCACAAGCTCGATCTAATAGTAATTAAGGTTAACATAGACTCGATGGACATTGTTAATTATAGTTAGCATTGACAATACACTCATATTTTCTGGAATTGAGTACCTGGCTAGCAAGCAGGTTGTTCAGTCAATTACACTTAGGGAGGGAAAAAACAGGTGCAGCATTCTTACGGTGGAGGAGCAGTTTTCTTTTGGTATGAGTGAGGCGAGCTTGGCGCAGAGCTGCTTCATGTGCTGCCTCCTCTCCCTCTCCACCGTCGCCGCTGTCTTCGTCCTGCTTCTCTTCCCACCCATCGTTGCCTTCCGCTTCCCCTTCGACACCTCCATCTCCATGCCTTTCTCACTCTCACACGCACACGGATGAAGCGAAGCTAGGTAGCTATAGATCAGGTACGTGGCAACCGGTCTGGTCTGGATTGAAATGCAAACTACTAAACGAAGAAGAAACAGATTCGGTTTGAGAATAGTGGCAGCTGCTAGCTATATAACTAGTACACTAGGAAGAAGGATGAGAGAAAGCACAAATGCCTGGCGTGGTTTGAAGGACAAGGGCAGGCCGGGAGTGAGGAAAATATGCCTAGCTAGTACAGTGAGGAAAATATGACTCAGCTAGCTATACAGTACTAAGATAGTAGTAGTACGTATATTAAGGACATGTGGCTACAGTAGTATAATGCGCTCTATTTAAGCTATTTAGCATATACTAGCACAAATGCCCGTGCGTTGCACCAGGAAAAAAGAAACCACGTCGCGAAAAACAATTTTTTAAGAGTTTCACTACTCTAAAATCAGTTTCCGTTAACAGAACTCGTGCGTTGCACCAGGAGAAAGAAAATAAACTTTTAAAGTATTGCTACTGGTTGATTTTTAGCAAATAAGCCCTTTGCATTGCAAGAGGTCGTTTAAGCTCTCTGATCTGTAACACTAACCCCTATACCAACACCTTTGCCGCATACTTCTTTCATTTTCAGTTCAAACACAGTCCACGTCAGCTTAATTATTTTAGCCACACAACACAGTTGTGTTTACCTTTGCCGTGTACTCCTTTTATCATTTGAGTCCAAGCAATCCAAAATAGACCCGCCCATCTATTCTTTTTCCCATCGTCTTCACTTGGGAATTTTATTCCCACTTTAATTAGTAGATTTCACACTAATCAACTTTATTGCTCCTTGTTTATAGAAACTTTTTTGACGTATATAAACCGGTGATACTCCTTCTAAGAAAGCGAGGTGGGACTATTATACCTGGTCCGATACATAAACTGCTTATAGGATCTTTTGGAGACTCAGTGCATCCCTGGACCCTGACCGGCCCGCTAGACCAGGCCAAGACGCCATCCACGAGACCACGTCCACAGTCTCTCGTACGTTATAAAAAAAGGGCTTCATCCTAATCCGTTCTTGCATGACGGTCTTCTTCTCCCAAATTCTCTCTCCCCTATCTCTCAATCTCTCCGAACATTCAAATTAGACACCAAATTATGTATCAAATCGAGATAAATTCAACTTAGAAGCTCTAATCCATGGCTCATCCCATTCCATCAATTGGATTTTGAGCTGACCTCACCAATTAGGGATCAGGAGCGAGCACGCCGTCGGCCTTTACATATCTCGATTTGATGAAAGAATCTCCAAATCACCTTGCTGTGCAGCAAACGGGAGCAGAGATGACACCCTAAGCACACAACCGCGTGCCATGTGTGTCGCTGCTGAGACAAATCGATGACCGTGCCTTGCAACGGGAAAAAATAATAATTTTTGAATAAAAAAGTCGATAGGCCTAAATTTTTCCAAAATCGATCAATACAAAATATTCTTGCTAAAATTTTGCCATTCCTTCTTAAATTGTTGCATCTCTTTTAATGGTGCCATCTCAATTGACACAAATCCAACTATTTAAAAGAGAACCGCAAAAGAATAGAGAGACTAACATTTCACAAATTGTAACTTGAAATAAAATGTACAATCTCCTTAGAGCCTCTTAGATAAATCCAATCTTATTTCATCATCGATCTTTTTCCATGAGATTGGTTGGAGGTTGTCGGGCCGAGTGAGCATAAGGCATGTGAATTCGAGCCTTCGTGAGTCTCGATCAGGCTAGTTGATATAGTATCGATCAAGGTAGTTGACATATGACTCATCTTTTTTGATGAACGACAACCGTAGGAAACATTCTTCATCACAATAATCTAACAAATATGTTTGAGGGGTGTTACGGGTCTATTTTTATTAATAATGCTTGGATACATATTTAGATGAATATACACGTGCATTGTCGTGGTTCCTTGCGACAAACATCCTAAGTTGTCGAGCCTTTACAAACCGACGAGTCATAAAATCGATGAAGCCAAAAGTTTTCTAGCCACAGTTTTGCTATTCTTTCTTAAATTGCTTCTTCTCTTTTTTTGCCCCATCTTGACACAAATCAACTACTCTCTCCAATCCAAATTACTTGACTCAAGTTTGTTTAGATTCATACGTATCTAGACTTATTTTAGTGCTAAATACATCTAAATCTAAATAAAAATAAGTCAACTAACTTGAGTCAGAGGAAATATTTAAAAGTGAATTGGTAAAAAAATAGAAAGACTGATATTTTATAAATTGTAACTTAATTATAATATAAAATATACAAATGCGCACACGCTGGCACCGCTCGTGCGCACGGAATATAGACCACAAACCACACCAGCCGCCAGTCTCCCTGTCCTTCTTGCACAAACCCACCTAGCCGCCTCTTCATTTTCGCGATCTCCTCTCTGGATCTCTGTCCCCGCACGCGAACCCTGCGTGCGCCCATGCGCTTGATTTGTTCGCCGCCGGCCGCTGCCGTTGTTTGCAACCCAGCTCGGTCGCGCATCAGTGTTGTTCACCAACACCCCCCGTCTCGCTTGGCCCTGCGCCGCTGAGTACCTACACTCTTCTTGCGCACAACGACGCCCCATCTAGTCGGCCTCGTCCAGCTCCGGTCTGCACTCCATCTATGGCCGCGCATCCCATGTCTTCGCCCGAGCATTTGTTCGGCTCCCGCTAGATTTGCCGCTTCTGTTTGCTCATTAATTTCATTTCATCTTCCGATTCTGTTCTATCTCATCAATCATGTTGCTTGGCTTGTTAAAAGATCATCCGTGAAAATATATAAACCGGTGTAGTTTGTTCTAAGATCATCTGTGAAAAAAATGTTAGACCGGAAGAAACACTTCGTCCTTTATTACTACTAGGTATACTAGGTATAGATAGATATAGATATATATATAGTGTATTTGGAGAGTCCACGCTAAATTTAGGAGTATTTAACGCTATTTAGCATATATACAATGTAACTTCTTTAGCATATATAGTGTAACTTCTTTTCCTTAATTTTCCCTGCTCATGTAGATCATCCGGCTTCTATTTAGGAGTATTAATCTAGTATGGCTGCCAGTCCCTTAACAAGCAGTGGCATATTGTATGGCTGCCTAGTCAAACATAAAATTCTTTTCACATTCTATTGCTAGAGTACATTGTGCGACTTGTGGAGACCATATGTCCAACACCACAATTCGTACGGTGTTGCTGTTGGCAGGAGTTGTACACATCAGCATGCAGTAATAACGAATGGCGATGGTTCCGCTGTAGTGTTGCTGTTGGCAGTACGTACAGTTGTTTGTATGTTATGAGTAGTCCCTGCCTGCTGATTGGCACGCGAGCTCCATGCCAACAGGCACAGAGACACTGCATTCAAAGCGGTGACGAAGTGACAACATCATGCATGTTACATGTGGATCCATGGCCTAAACGCGGGTGAATTCCAAAATTATAGAGAGTGAATGTTAGTATTTTAATCCTCCAGAACGAAACGCACACTAGTAGAAAATAGGTCTTTCGTTCGAACAATTAGTCTTGGTTGTAGATGGGGCTGGGACTAATGGTCCGGACACCAACGGTCTGAAGTCGCCCACTACATATGGCACCATTAGTCTCCGGTCGATTGGGACCAATTTATCTCGGTTTGAGACAAATCGGATCTAATGGGTCTGGGGCCTGCTGCGCGCTACGGGCATCCCTATTAGTCCCGGTTTGTATCTCAAACCGAAACAAATGGGCTGGCCCTATATATATGCAGCCCCTCCTCTCACTCCTGTTTTTTTTCTGGTGAGAGGTCGTATAGGTTTGTGCTAGTTTTTTTCATATGCACTAGAGGTGTTCAGTAAAATATCCATTAGAACGATGTGACTTGAATTCACACATGTCATCTTTGTTTCAAGTATCCTAAAAGGTTAGCAATTTTTTTATCGTTTAGACCGTGTGCTACTAATTTTAGCATCGTGATTGCGTTTGATATATAGTTGTATGATGAGGATGAGTCATCCATGGATGTACGATGACCGATGCTCTGGCGCTTATAGAGAAGGCGTGCGTTCTTTCCGCCTTGTGGCCGAGGCGAACAAGCGGCAGGACGATTTTATGTGTTGTCCATGTGATCAGGTGCGGAGCCAGGCCCAGAACAACCTAGGCCATGGCCCAGGGCGTAGCGCAAAATCTTTGTTACCATCAGCAAAAAAAAAATTTGGCCCGGGGCGCAGCCCAAGCCTGCCCATATGCCCTTTCTCCTGGCACGCACGACCCCTGACACTCCTGGCTCCCGTGTCCCCTGCGCGTCCCGTACAGGTACAACCGCACTCCCGTTCGCCGCCGCCAGCAGCTAGCTAGGGCAGCCGGGCAGCAGCCACGTCGGCGGCGACCCCCGCTCGCCGGACCGTCCCCTGCGTCCCTCGACCCCAACTGTCCCCGCCAGGCGCCTCCCGCCTCCCGCCTCCAGTTCCTGCCCGTCTCTCCGCCGCACCCCGGCTCCCCGCGGACCCCGCCTGTCCTGTTCGTCTTCCTTTCCCGCACCCCGGCTCCCCTGTACGCCGCCGGCCACCGCGGCGCGGCGCCGTCAATCCCTGCTTCAGCTGCTTCTGCTTGCCGCCAATCCCATCTCCAACTCCAGCTGTTCTACTTGCCGACGAGGGGTGACTCCAAAACGTGGTAGTCTGGTTGTAAAACAGCAAAAGGCTAGGTAATTTTAGTTAGCTTCTTTATATGCCACAAGTTATTTCTTAATTAGAAAGATTTTGTGATTTGCCACGTTTTAGTTAGCTTCTTTATATGCCGCGGTACTGGTAGTCTGGTTGTGCTAGGCTAGGCAATTTTAGAATTGCTCCAATTTGGAATTTGCAATTCATCTAGCTAATTGAATTTGACATATTTGGATAGTTGGATGTGTTTGTATTAATTCATTTACTGTTGCAGGAACCACGGATCATCCCCAAGATGAAGAGATTTTATCCATCCATCTCGAAACCGAACCAATCAACAAATGTGAATCCTCGAAACAAAGAAACTTCTCAAGCGGAAGAAGCTACTGAAAATGAATCAACTCCCCAAAATACAACACCTTCATCATCATCTGTCTCAAGTGAAGCAAGTGATAATCTTGTGTATCGTGTTGCCAATGCTAATACTCGAGTGGGACTTGGTATGGATATTATTGTTTTAGATCCCGGTCTTAGGACACCTATTGAGAACTTGGATCCAAACATTCAAGATGTTGCTAGAAGGGAGTATATTAATTTAGGTCCATGCCAACCTTTTGGTCACAAATATAAGAGGTCGCCTTTTAGAAAATCAGGTAGACTTAGAAGTTTTCATGATAGTTGGTTCAAAAATCATGGCGATTGGTTGGAGTATAGTGTTGCTAAAGATGCTGCATTTTGTTTCTATTGCTTTCTTTTTAAGCAATCTAAAGCACATAACTTTGGCATTGAATCTTTCACAAAGAAGGGTTTTAATAATTGGAAAGATGGACCTAGTGTTCTTAATGAACATGTTGGTGGACCTGATAGTGCTCACAACAAATCTAGACAATGTTATGTGGCTTACAAGAATCAAAGGCAATCGGTGACACATGTTATGGAGTGTGGCACCATAAAGGACCAACAACAATACAAAGCTCGTCTTATCATTATTTTAGGTGTTATCAGATTTCTTTTGTTGCAAGCACTTGCTTTTCGTGGTCATGATGAGACTTCGAGCTCAAAGAATAAGGGGAACTTTTTGGAGATGATAAGTTGGTATAAGAAAAAATATCCAAATGCTAGGGCTTTGCTTGATAGTGCCGGTGGGAACCATTTGATGATCTCTCATGGGATACAATTGGACTTGTGCAAGGCTTGTGCAAAAGAGACCACCAAATCCATTATCACCGATATTGGAGATAGGAAATTTTCTTTACTTGTTGATGATTCTAGAGATGTGTCTATAAAGGAGCAAATGGCTATGGTTTTGAGGTTAGTAGCTATTTGATTGTTTTATTATTTACAATTTGACATGTTACTTACTTGTTTATTTACTTATGATTCTTTGTCTTATGTAGGTATGTTGACAAACGAGGGTATGTGATTGAGAGATTTATTGGGATTAAGCATGTTCCTGACACGAGAGCAACTTCGCTAAAGCAAGCTATTCATGGTATGTTTCTTGACCATGGCCTATCTATGTCTAGGCTTAGAGGACAAGGGTATGATGGAGATTCTAATATGAGAGGGAAATTTCGTGGCTTGCAAAGGTTAATATTGGATGAAAATCCATATGCATTTTACATTCATTGCTTTTCCCATCAGTTGCAGTTAGTGGTTGTTGCTGTTTCCAAGTGTTGTTCCTCCATATTGGATTTCTTTAACACTGTCACTTTGATTGTCAATACTGTTAATGCTTCTTGTAAAAGAAATGATGAAGTAGCACAACATCAACATGACACTATGGTTAGCCAATTGGAATCTGGGGAAATTTTTTCAGGAAGAGGAAAAAACCAAGCAACAAATCTTGTAAAACCTAGGGATACAAGGTGGGACACACACCACAAAACTTTGTGTAGATTCATTATGATGTGGAAATCTATTCTCCATGTATTAGAGAATGTTCATGATGATGGAGAAAATCTTACACAAAGAACCACAACAGGTGGCTTGATTTCTCAAAAGGGGATCTTTGAATTTGTTCTCTTATTGCATCTTATGATCAGGCTATTGGGCAAAACTAATGAGTTGTCACATTGTTTGCAAAGTAAAAGTCAAAATATTGTTCGTGCCGTGATTTTGATTGGCGTAACACTGGACAAGCTTCAAGGTATCAGAGATAATGGTTGGGATGAACTCATGAAAGAGACAAATGACTTCTGTATCAAATATAACATTTTGGTGCCAAACATGGATGATATAATACCCGCTCGAGGCCGATCAAGGGGTCGTGGATGTACAATGGTAACTTACTATCACCGCTTTAGATATGAAATATTCAATGCTGTGCATGACCAAGTGCTTGTTGAGTTGAATAACCGATTTGCTGAAAAATCAACTCAATTGTTGAGGTGCATTGCTTGCCTTGATCCAAAGAATTCATTTGCTAATATTGATGAGGACAAACTTGTTGAACTCGCTGAGATGTATGCTGATGACTTCTCCATGTATGATATTTCTTTTGTCCTTAGAAACCAACTTGAGACATTCATTGTTGATGTGAGAGGTGATTCAGATTTTGTGAGTTGTCATGACCTTGGTAATCTTTCTGTGAACATGGTTCAGACTGATAGACACTTGGTTTTTCCTTTGGTTTATCGCCTCATTGAGTTGGCATTGATTTTACTGGTTGCAACAGCATCAGTGGAGAGATCTTTCTCAGCTATGAACATTATCAAGACCGAGTTAAGGAATAAAATGGGTGATGATTGGATGAATTATAGCATGATTTGCTATATTGAGAGAGATGTATTCCACTCTATTAGTGATGATGATATTGTATATCGTTTTCAAGCATATTGTTCATGTAGAGGAGTTTTACCTCTTTGTTTTGGTACGTTCTCATATTCATATCAATGAATGACCATTTCATTTCATATTTATTCCTTTACTTATGAAATATTTTTGTTTTTTGAAGGTACTGGTTCTTCTACTACTGATGAGGTTATGGGAGGCTCAGATGAACCAATCAAGTGATTTGGTAGTCTTTTGTATTTCATACTACTATTTATAGTTTGTACTCATCTCATCGTATGGTGGATTTAAAAATATATGCTATGTTTGCTATCGTACCAAATTTTCTGTGTTATTACAAGAAAAAAATATTAGTTTTTTTGTACACTTTAGTTTTTGGCCCGGGTCTTGCTCCATTTCTGGCTCGGCCACTGCATGTGATGAATGTCGGAATGAGAAGGCTCACACTTCCTCGAGAGTCATTCAGAGCCATCTGCTTCGTTCTGGTTTCATGTTCGGCTATAATGTTTGGACCAAGCACGGAGAAAAAGGGGTTATGATGGAAGACGACGATGAAGAAGAGAACGGTGATGACAACTATCGATCTATGTTCCCTGAATACGCTGATACCGCAATGGAAGACAATGAAGAAGAAGGAGATGAAGAACGGGCACCAGATGAGCCCGCTAATGATCTTGGTTGGATAATTTCTGATGCAAAGCGAGGCTACGATACATAAAAGGATAGGTTGCAGTTCGAGCATATCTTATAGGACCACAATAAATTGTTGTACCAAACTTGTGAAGATGGTCAGAAGAAGCTGGGTAGCACACTGGAATTGCTGAAGTGGAAGGCAGAAACTGTTATGACTGACTCAGAATTTGAAAAGTTGCTGGTACTAATGAAGAAGATGCTTCCAAGAAAGAACGAATTACCCGCCAGTACGTATGAAGCAAAGAAGCTTGTCTATCCTCTAGGATTAGACGTGCAGAAGATACATGCATGTTCTAATGACTGCATCCTCTACCGTGGTGAGAAGTACGAAAATATGGATAAATGCCCGTTATGCACTACATTGCGGTATAAGATAAGAAATGATGACCCTGGTGATGTTGAGGGCGAGCCACCCAGGAAGAGGGTTCCTGCCAAGGTGATGTGGTATGCTCCTATAATACCACGGTTGCAACGTTTGTTTAGAAACAAAGAGCATGCCAAGTTGTTGCGATGGTACATGGAAGATCATAAGAAAGATGGGATGTTGAGGCACCCCACTGATGGTCGTCACTGGAGAAAAATTGAGAGAGACTTTCTGGACTTTGCTGGTGACGCAAGGAACTTATGGTTTGGTCTAAGTATAGATGGCATGAATCATTTTGGGGAGCAGAGCTGCAGTCACAATACCTGGCCCGTGACTCTATGTATCTATAATATTTCTCCTTGGTTGTGCATAAAGCGGAATTTCATTATGATGTCAGTGCTCATTCAAGACCCGAAGCAACCCGGCAACGACCTTGATGTGTACCTAAGGCTATTAGTTGATGAACTTCTACAGTTATGGGCCATACCAGGTGTATGTGTGTGGGATGAGCACAAACAGGAGGAATTTGACCTACGAGCGTTGTTGTTCGTAACCATCAATGATTGACCTGTGCTTAGTAACATTTCAGGACAGATGATGCGCTAATCGTAAGAAACATCATAACAGTTTAGTATCAGTCAAGACGAGTGGGTCCCACAACTTATCCACCTCGCCGCGGGACCCACGAGTAGTGCAGTGAACGCGTGACCCACCACATATCCACCTAACATCATGGGACCCACGACATATCCACCTCACAACGCGGGACCCATCACATATCCACCATGTTGTTATCGTTAGAAAAGGGGTGAACTTGATCCTGAGCCTCCATTGCATTCCCTTTCCCCTGCTTTTCCTCCCCTTTCTTGTTTGAGTGCCCTTCTTCTTCTTCTTCTTCTTCTTCTTCTTCTTCTCCGACGACGATGTGTGGCAACGCTAGCGATAGATGTCGAGCTCCAATACAACGTCCTGCCCGTCATGGTCGTTGTATGGTGCAGTGCCGATGACGAGGTGCCATGTCTGCCCACGCATCGCACCATTGAAGAGATTGGTCACTCATAATGAGGAGAACGGAGACTGTGGGAGCGAATTTGTGAAATGCGAGAGCAAGCAAGAGGAGGGGAAGATTATATCTGAGTTCTGCTTAAGCCAATTTGTTGATTTCTTCTGCTAATTTCTGGTTTTTCCTTGTATTTGGGATTTTATTTAGGGTTCATATTTACCATCCAATTTCACGATCTGAAGAATTGTAGGCATTTTGAGTGGATAGATGAGTACATTGAGAGAATTAAACTAGAGTCCAGTTGATCGGAAGGGGGCGCATCGAGGGAGCTCAATTACCTTCAGGCGATGGAGAACTTGGGCTCTGAAATCATTGCTACGTGAGGTATGAAAAAGTTAAGGGAGAACTTAAAAAGATCAACAAGCACTTAAGGCGGATTATGGATCCCAAGAAGCAGACGAACATGATAAATTTTGTATTTTATTTTTGTTTGATTGCTCTCGGGTTGGTGTATCTGCTGATCATCAAACATTAGACACTATAATCAATTTATTAGTTAGCTTCCTCATGCTTTGTAAGCCCTAAATAAAAAGCATCACGAATTTGGCCAAGTTTTCTCCATTTTGCTTTGTTTTGTCAGTTCGCAGTCAAGATATGCACCTGCTTCTTCAGTTTTGTCAGATGCATAATTTAGTTTGGAGTTTTTTTTAGAAAAATAGTTCGGTCTGAAGTAAAAAAATAAAAAATTATTATTTGGCCCTGGCACAAAGAAGAGTGTTAGAAATTCCATGCCCAAATATTAAGGGCTCTACTATCGCGTTTGTGAACCATTTAGCTCACGCCCAGGCCCAATTACGGAAGGAACAAACTTTGTCAGGGCCCTACCTGTCATTAGGGCTGTAAACTTTGCACTGCCTTCGAAGTGTCGAGGGACGTAGCTTCGGCATAAAATGTGCACACGGTCATTCACACGGGTTTTGACACATAGGTTTCTTTTCGGCCAAAAAAACCTTATCTTATTTCACTCTTTCTTAACATAGATTTCGCATAAAAATGTGTAGTTTTTATGGGGCTTTTGGAGTAGTACCTCTCTTTATGCACATGTTTATGTAACAAACATAGATAAAAACATTTTGTACGCTTGCTTGATTTTCATACATTGAGCCAAACCGTTTTTACTTGCTTGTTCTACTTCTGTTGGGTATTTTTTAGTTGTTTTATTTGCTTGACATGTAGTGTGAGAAGGAGGGTTTTTACTTTGCCATATCAACTCAAATTCAAATAAAATGCAAATACTTATAAAATGCAATTTTTTGCACGATTGGAACAATAATATATCGTGACGCACAAGACACATACATTGGTAGCACCCTTACATCACACTTTGGAGCTCATTTGGAGCACATTTCTCATGACTATGTGTTCTATTTCGTAGAAGGATCAGATTCATCGCTTAATGTGTGATGACTCCAAAATTGAAGCATATTTATCTCTTGTTTTTGCACAAGTATAGTAGGATTTTTGGTATTTTACCGTCTTTGCGCGCACCTTTTGTCCTTGTTTTAACAGATCCTGAATTACTAAGTCTCTTATGAACATATCAATTAGGACTTCCATATTATGTCGTAATATGATATTTCTAAGTGATAAAAATCGTTTAATTGATTTTTTCTCGCACCTGGGAGATTGGCAAATGTAGAGTAGGCTCTAGGGAGCTTAACAACCATTGATACGGGCGGGTTTTGCGCTTACCGCCCGTCCATACCATGTGGCAGCGTGTTCGCCTCATCAAATACTCTCACCTCGTGAAGATGGATCTGAGATCCGACATTCATAAAAACTTTCAGCCACGAAAAACCACATCAGAGAGGGATCTGTAGGAGGAACTTGGAGAAGGACAAATCCTTGTCGTTTCACCGATCATTGGAGAACATCGCATCATCCCCTTCATCATCAACCACTATATCTCCTATGAAGAGCAATAGCCACCGAACTACTACACCACCTATGAAGATGCTTACATGCTCGAAGGAAACATTGAGAACATGAACAACCTCGCCATCAACCTTCGAGAATACACTGTGAACCTTTCATTCCAATTAATTGATTGGAGCAACCAATAAAACTTGGGAGATTATCCTTTTCCACCATAATGAGCAATAACGGGGCTTGCAAAAGTCTAAGCTTGGGGATGTCCTCCTAAAGTAATTTATTAAGAAACAGTAAAACTCACTTAGCTAGGACCCGACGGTGATTTCGAGTTCTAGATCATCGGATCTGCTTATCCAATGGTGCACATCAATTCGGTAATCCTGATTCGTTGCTAACCCCGCTTTTGCTTAGTCCAATCACTTCAAAAAGGTCAGTCCCGTTGTTGGGCTACTGCTTCAAAGATTTAATTAGGACCCTCCTGGTTAATTGGGCCCTAAGAGCTCATATGGGTCTTACTAGTTCGACCGATGTGTTAATATGGCCCCAACTTTGTGTCAGATTATTTCCGCTCTCCATTGGTTTTGTGTCAATTCAGATTTTGGAAAGGTCGCCGCTCTTCGGATGCCGTATCAATTCTTCGATTATCCTCTGGACCTGGCTCGCTGAAATCTGAATTTTAGTCCAGTGGGTAATTAAAGACCAATAAACACACAAAAAACACATCCCCATCCGTGTGTGCATGTGGCGTCATAAAGGTCTGCAAACAGAAACCGCCCGACAGCGTCGTAAGCGATCATGTATGGTAAAGGGACAATAATGTTCATGGGGAGCGCTTCTGCGTGTCATATCCTCGAGATCAGGGCTATACAAATCCTAAACTTCTATCTGACATAATCCTAACCTAGAGATTGAGAGCTTATAGTGAGAGAAATGGTAACACAACAATGATCATGTGACTCAAAAAAGTAATACAAGCTCATAACTATGCAAGGAATAAAAATATTACAAGCAGAGGTTACTGACCACATATATCAATCAACGGAAGATGAATTATGCTATTAGACATAGAAAAATTAATAAATGTCCTAAGATTCCCTAAGCACAATGGTGACGTCCCAGTCCATAGATTCTAGGCTGCCGCCTATGAACCCCCAAGCTACTCTTTGATGTTGATGTCGTACAGAACTTATCTTTAATGGTAAAACTTATTTTGCTGCAAAATATATCAACAAAACAAATATGAGTAAATGATGTACTCCGCATGACTTATATAACCTATTACGCTACATTCTCAAGTTAGAAAGACTTTCTTTGGAGTTACTTTTGCGAAAGCAATCTTTCTTTGCAAAAACAAGTAGGAGTAGAAGCTTGTTTATTCAGAACATTTAAAAGAGATGAGAGGGTGATATGTCTAGCTTTCTTGATCATATTTTGATATCCACCGAATCATTATCAGCTGAACCTGTCAACTAGGGTCACCCCCTCGATCAACTAGAGGAAGCATCATTAACACACTTTGATTACCAAGTTTTACGATTAGGTTCAACTTCCCCATGATCATCAGAATCCATTCCCAAGTCGTCTGTAACCATGGACACGGCTTTTCAAAAATATTTAACCTTGTATGGGTGTACTATTTTACCCACACGTACCAACCGACTCTTAGTTCCAGTAGTAGTCGGGTGTGTCAGGAGAGTTTGATTGACCACGACCTTTACCTTGATGTCACCCAGGCCATGAGTCACGTCCTAAGGAGCACATGGACCAAGCCGTACCTGTTATGCTATGCAACCATTTTCAAATCATCTAAAGTGCAAATGCCAAATGGAACGCCCAAACAAGGTGACTCATGGAATTTACTTATCAAGTTAGTGAGTCGACGGGGCTTCCATGCCTCCTGTATGGCTATACGCTCAGTCTTGATGCAAGAGGCAAGAACTCGGGTCCTAGGGGTAGAAAGCATGGGACTGCAAAACCATATCCCAACGTGGCCTCACATACAAGCCTTAAAATGTTCACCTTCCATCATCGATCATCTCACGTTATACTGTCATACAAGGTTCATTCGTAGCTCTAATTCATTAAAGAAAAGGTGCATTTTATTCATCTAAACAAAAATATTGTTCAAAGTTACTTGAAAATGCACAAATTTGACATAAATGGATAGATTGCATTTTCTATAAATTTTAATATATTATACATATTTTCTAACTTATAGAATAAAAGATATTAAATTTATAACATCTATTTATTTTCTAAAATTAAATAGAAAACTTAAACATTTTGCATCGGACCTACTCTAAACACTGTGGCTGATAGAGGGGGCCTGAGGCCAACTCAGAAGCCACACGGAGCATAGCAACCACATGGGCAGGATAGAATCCGGCCCGGTTAGATGAAGACAGCATGTTGTCACTTTGACGTTAGCATGACGAGATCCTCCCGCCGAGCATCAACTGGACGGAAGAGGACAAATGTAGCATTCTCTCTGATATTCTAAATTTTATTATAAAATACATGTATATAGACATGTTTCAATGTATAGGTTCACTCACGTGGAGTATATCTAATTCACTTTAAAATATTTTTAAACTCTTACATTAATGAATGGAGGGAGTAGTTTTTTCTTAGCCATATAGAACTATCGGCCCACTTAAGAAACATGCTCTGAATTCTGCTACTCCCTCCAATCCATATTAAGAGAAACCCTAGCAGACCCCTTAAAACCTTGAACCAAAAATCACTTTTCTAGGTCGAGTTTTTCGTGTTTTTTCAGGCGGCGCGTGACGAGGCGGAACATAACCCATATACCCAAACCAAAAAAATGAATATTCCATTTTGATTCCGTCCTTCTTTGTGTACAAATAGGAGGCGTCGACCCGATCCATCCCCTCCCTCTCCACTCTCCACCGCGCCGCCATGGAGGTGACGACACTCAACTTCTACGATGCGGTGGTGTTCGCGCACTACGACATTGCCGTGCCGCCGGGAGCGACGGTGCCCTATGGTTGGTGAATCATCTACGCGGGTGTGCCGGTGGCGTCGCTCCAGGGATGATTCGAGATGGGGAGGAACATCGAGGCACGACGCCGCCGGATGCCTGCGTGGAAGAGGGCGATGCCTGGTACGCGCTGATACGTCGTAAATGTATCTATAATTTTTTATGTTCCATGCTTGTTCAGTATCAAATTTGTTTTGCTTTGTCTTTATTTTGAGATATTTTTATATGTTTTCTGATACTAACCTATTAACAAGATGCCATAGTGCCAGTTGTCTGTTTTCTTCTGTTTTTAGTTCCAGAAAAGGCAGAAAATTAATATTCTCGGAATTGGACAGGACAAAAGCCAAGTCATTATTTTACCCAGCATGACACGGAGCCACGAAGCAGAGATGGAGGAGGACACTGGTGCTTGACGGGGAAGAAAAGGTTGAAGCTGTTCTATATATGTCCCCGGCAACGGCGCCAGAAAACTTGTTGATGGTGCTTGACGTGGAGCACTTCGTTGGAAACCCCAAGAGCAAGGTGTGATAAGCACAGTAGCAAGTCTTCCCTCAGTAGAGACCGAGGTTATCGAACCGGAAGGAAAAAGGAAACATCACACAGGTGTTGCAAGCAACGCGGAGACCTGCACAACACAAACTCAAGACTTTGCCCCAATGAATCAGTGAGGTTGTCAAGCTTACCGTTTTGATGTAACAAAGGATTAAACGTATGGTGCGAAGGTAATGGATTGTAGAAAGTAAACAAGTAACAGTGGAAGATGTATCAATGGTAAAGATTGGACCGGGATCCATAGTTCACTAGAGGTACTCTCCTTAGATAAACAACATGGCAAGAAGGGTAAACAAATTACAGCAGGGCAATTGACAGGAACTAAGCAAGGCATAACAATGCAATTACTAGTCAGAAAAATCCTATGAGATTCTATTGGGCAATACAACAAGATACATAGACCGCCATCCAACTGCATATATGACTAAAAGTCCACCTTCAGGTTATCGTCTGAACCCCTCCAGTATTAAGTTGCAAGCAACAAACAACTGCTTAAAGCAAAGTGTGTAAGGTAAACAGTCCACATGTTTCATGAACAAGAGACCGTTGTTTTCTCCCTAGTAGCAACAGTACATCTACTACCGAAGAGATTTTTGTCACTTCCCTTGGAAACTAGAGGCATGAACCCACTATCGAGCATAAATACTCCCTATCGGAGTCACTTAGCAACTACTCGGCCAAGATAGCTACTAACAACGGAGAGCATGCAAGATCACAAACAACACAGACATGATAGAATCATAAATATAAAACCATTAATCAAACCAACATAATAATCTCAATATCCATCAGATCCCCACAAACATAACATGCATGATTACAAATAGATTAGATCTTGATCATGAACGGAGCTCACAAGATCTATACATGAAAGCACAAAGGAGGAGATACAACCATCTAGCTACTACATGGACCCATAGTCCAAGGTGGAACTACTCACACATCATACCGGAGAGAAGGCCTCCGGGATGATATCTCCTTCGGTAGGGTGCCGGGAAGAACTTCAGATCCCCCCAATCTAGGGACGATGGTGGCGGCGACTATAGAAGGTTTCGTGGAGATTTGATCAGGTGCTTAAGGTTTCTGCATCAGGGGCCTCTTATAGGCGAAGGTGGAGGTCGAGGAGGCGGCCAGGGGCCCCATACCCTACATAGGCGCGAGGCAGGGCCCACCCACGCCTACGGGGGTCTGGGCGCCCTGGCCCGCTTCTCTGTCTCCCCTCTGGTTCCCCATGGAAAGTTATTGACTTTGACGTTTGTCCCGTCCAATTCCGAGAATATTTCCTTACTAGCTTTTCTAGAACCAAAAATAGCATAAAACAGGCAACTAGCACTGTGGCAACTTGTTAATAGGTTAGTACCAGAAAACATGTAAAAAGCACCTCAAAGTATAGACAAAGCAAAGCAAAGTAGATACTAAACAAGCATGGAACATCAAAAATTATAGATACGTTTCTGACGTATCAAGCATCCCCAAGCTAAACTCCTGCTCGTCCTTGAGTAGGTAAGTGATAAAAGAATAATTTTTTAGGTGACATGCACCCTCACAATAAAGATCTAACCATTTGCAAGCATTCAAAGCTGGGATCAAAGAACTCTAAATATGTGCATGAAAGATGGAGTTCTAAAAATAGGACATAGTAACTACGCATGCAACACACTACAAGGAATGTGTCAAACTATGACCTTTTGGTAGTGACCGTGTATGAAATCGTCATAAATTTATGACGATTCTAGACTACATGGTCATGGGCTGTTCGGGAGGGTCGAAACCTAGCAAAATCATGACGATTTTTTCTCAGAAACATCGTAATTGCATAAGACAAAATCGTCATAGTGCTAGGAAGGACAATATATAAGACGAAGGAAATTCCAGCCGTTGGATGCAAACATGATGGAGGGATGAGATGGTTATCTGTGGAACACCAGCCGTGGATCGATGACCTGGCACATCACCGGTAGATGACCTGGCTATAGGCGCGAGAGGAACCCATACCTAGCGAACCCTAGCATCCTGACCTCCAAGCGCTGCATCCTCTCCTTCGTCATTCCTGTACGCCCCAACCTCCACCGCCAGGCTAGATCTCGGCCAAATCCGGCTACTCACTGCCTCGCCGTCCACCTCCCCCGAATCCCCATCGTATACCTCGTGGAACCACCAAACCTTGCCTCTAACCGAACCCTAGCCTAAGCCTCGGATCTACAGAGAGGAGTAGAGGTCGCCTTTTGACGTTTCCGTCCATGGCGGTGGGATCCACACCGCCGGGTGGTGGTGTATCAGCACGGAAACCACCTGGACCATAGCTTCCATCGAGGATGTTGGCCGCACCAACGACCTCGAGGATGCGGAGGTCCTACCGTTGGACACCAGGTTCGATCTCGTCGACCCCGGATTCGCGGCCCATGGTCAGTCCCGCTTCCTCCAGCTTCGTGTCCACCTCCTCCACGAGCGAGGCGCCGCCTCTAGCTGAAAAGCACGATGGAGGGTGTCCAGGTCTGTTCTTCTTCAGCTTTGTTGTCTCCCCTGTCTTCCCAGCAAGTACAAATCTCTCGCTCTTTCTTTCTTGTGTTCCTCTTTTGAGTACAACTAGACTAGATGGATGGTTCAGTTCCGTTCATATGCACATAATTGCCCAACTTCTAATGCTTGGTATACACTAGATTGACCAACTTCTGCTGCTTGGTATACACATGTCTAGATACCTCTGAAAGAACGAGCCTACTTGTACCAATTAATTTTTGTTTTAGTGTTTATTACATGACAAAGTATAGTTGTGTGATTATAGACTGGTAAATCTTTGCATGAGTTATTTGTTGATTGATTTCTTTGGGTAGGACGTTTTTCTTGCTGCAGGTCTTTCGAATAAGACATTGGATTTAGGTACCAGATTAGTTTGTGTTTGTTTAACAACTTGTTTTTTGATGCTTTATTATCTGGATAAGTCTAATGTGATTTAGTTAGTTGTATATACATCAAAACACATGTAATCCATCTTCTTGTGGTATACTTATATGGTTCACTGATAAGTAATTATAATCTGTGTTGGTACTTTCAATAATCATGAGGAACCCATGCTGCCATGTGCACAAAGTAATCTGATATTGTTTAAACATGCTTACATTACTTAAAAAATGCACTCTCATAACAGTACCCATGTTGTCATGAATATTTGTCAATGCCTCAGATTATTTTGTTAGTAATAGTACTACTAGTTCATGTATAGCCATATAGGTATAAAATATGTATATACCTCGATTCTCTTATGCATACGCCTATTCTAGGAACTGATCTGTGTTGAATGCTTATTGACATTCGGTTTTTCCCATGACACCTTGTTGTTCCAGTGTTGGTGGTGCCCTTCAATGGTGTTCTGGTGGTGTTGGTGCCCTCCCGTGGTGTTCCAGTGGTGTCAAAAATTTGGTGAACAAGGGGTGTAGCTCATGATACTATGAACCAGTTATCGTTCTTAATGCATCTAGTGCTTTAATGTTGTTTTTCATATCACGTCCATGTATGCATGGTTGTAGCTAGAAAGAAGGGGTGATAATTGTGATAAGTGTGAAATAATCGCACCTATTTTATATCCTTTGGTGCAAAAGTGTTGTTATTATCTGTTCTTCTTTGCATGAAGACATTAATTTGTTTGTTACGGTTGTGTTTATGCTAGAATAAATAATGCATCCACTCTAGATGTTTGATCAGACCATGCTTGCATTAGTTTAGTCAGACCATATCAATCTTGATTTTTTCCCTTAAAATATTCTCTTGAGTATTATCAAGTAGTATCAATATGCATGACTATGACCATTGGAGAAGTAAATATTATATTCTAGTAACATACTTTCTGGTTCGAGTGTATTTGAGAAATAAATATTATTCTGGTAACATACCTTCTGCTTCTTGAGGTTTGTTTAGTTACCAACATGGTGCCTTTCATTCAATAAGATAGCTGCGGGTTATGTATGTATTTATGTGAGTCTATTTATTTCCAAAACCTTCTCATATCCCTCATTGATAATTATTCTCTCACCTACGGTTGCCATGAGATCATGATGCGTCATGTGGCCACCTAATTGTGCCTTGCTTTCCTTCTGGCAGTGCCATGTCTTGATGTTGCACACCCTACTCCTCCATGGATGAAGGAGGTCGTCGCCTGCCTTTGTGTCGCCACCCCTGTCGACCAGCTCCCCCGCATCGACGCTCAGGTCGCGGCCCGCCTGCCCCCACTTGATGCTGTCGGCTGGGCCCTCGGACCCTCAGAGGGCGAGGAGCTCGACCTCTTCATGGTATCTATATGGCTCTCACACCTCTGCTCCTTTCTGTTCTGCTCTGCGACTGGGTGCTGTACCCGCTATTCAATCCTTAGGCTAGAACAGAGAGAGAATGGGATATTTTTTTCTTAGTATGGGCATTATCTTATGTTGTTTAGTAATTTTCACCATGATGCTTCGTCAGAGAATAGTGGTCTAAATTTCAAACCTTTCTCGTATTGCAACAAGTCTAGAACTGCCAGGCCTATTCTAAATGCTAGATAAAGTAGATTTTCTTTTATGCCTAAGCTATGCTAAGGCCTGTTAAATGGTTAGCCCTAGTTCTATACTTGTTTCTATATAATCATAGTTGTATAGCTACCCCTACTGAAAAAGAACTGCTCAACATCAATACCGTCGGTCTGCCGCCGCTCTGTACCCGCTATTCAATCCACGCTGTTGCCGCTCTGTACCCGCTGCAAGCCAACCCTGTTAAATCAATAGCTACTTATCTTCGTGAAATTTATAGCCAACAATTGAACTAGGGATAAATGAATTTGTAGAACAAAATCATGTAGATGAATTGTGCCAGCTGGTGTATCTGTGAGCTCAATCATTTTATTGTTGTCATAGTTATAAAGTTACAAGTGTTTGATTCTAAATACTTGGTCCTGATCTTTACGGATCTTGCTCGGCTAAAATGCATGATGCAAGTAAAAATGATATTTGTGTGAATTGTATGGGTCATGCCTTGAATTCTTTAGTATAGACGTATGGCCTGGTTGATCGGCAATTTGGTTCATGGTAATATTCTAGTCTAAGAAATATGCCGACTATAAGAGAAGAGCAGGTATATTAACTCCTGATGTTTTTTTACAGAACTAAGTACTACGTGGTGCAACCTAGTTCTAATTAGTTCAGTCTCTAATTGAATCTGGTAGTTTACACTTGGCTTCTGATGACCATCTAATTAGTATAAGAAAGTCTCCTGCTAGCTATACAAGTAAGTTGCTTACATTATCTGAACATAATTTATAGCCCCAATATTGTGAGCTGCTGCATGCATGCATGATCTGTATATATATGTGTGTTACACTTGTTTGTTTATGCTTTAATAATTCCTCAAATTGTATTCCGTTGTTAGTTAAGCATGGTAATGTTAAAAAAATCTTATTTATTAAGTCTCTTTTTATATGTTTCATGGTGTGTGGTTCTAGTTCTTCCTTTTGAGTTAGCTTTCTTTCCTGCAGATTTTACCAAATGCCTACTTCAATAAGTATTCTACTCTTTTGGCTCCACACCGTGATCCTAGGACAGCAGTACCTTGGGTCTCCATCACCGCCATGGCACCATACATCAGAAGATTGCGCTCACCTGCCTCTAGCCTTTCGTCGAGTGCCTTGCTGTCTTCGTCAACCTCTAGAACCAGGGATCCGGGTGAGTACTTCTGTCCTACCTGCTACCCTGGTGTGTTCATGTCTTCCCTTCTTGTTGGAATGATGATAGGATATGCAGCTCCCGGTGAATTATGTGTTTAGATATTATTTGTGAGGTTCATGTCATGGTTGTATTAATCATATTTGTGTAACTTACAATATAGTTCATAGAGTCCCAGTACATACCAAGGAGGCATGCAATGTATGTAAAAGAATGAATGTACAAATGCAATCAAGTGTTGTAATAGAACAAATAATAACCTCCTACTTCATGCCTGATTATAATTTTGGACATACATATAGTCAAAATGGGAGACAATGTTGGACCTATATTTGGTGTTGTTGTCATTTTTGTTATTTATTTGCTATTTTTGCTAATTCAAACCATGTTTTTGTTACTGCAACAGAAAATAAAATCAAGTATTGTTTATATAGCTGCTAGTATACAAATATTCTATGTTATTGTTTGAAGATGTTGCTTTTGTTGTCGCTATAACCAATTTCCTCTCTTTTATAAGAGCTACAAGCTGAAGGTGGAAGAAGAAAAGGGATTCAGTACTCAGCAGAGTGTAGATGGTGATATTTTTAGAAGCTTTATATTTATCTGGACGATTCGAACGATGCAATTGTTGTAGTATACCACATTGTACATTTGTAGCAGTTATATATATTCTTGGGAGACGTATACTATGTCCTGAATGTAATATATATTTTATTTTTCGTTATCATTCGTGGAAAATAATATTATTTGGGCTGTGTTTAAGAAATATTCTCTATTTTCTGCCTGTATGTCTGAAATAAATCAAATTCTAGATGGGCTTAAAAAATGCAACGGCCCATCCAACATTGGACTAGATAAATGTACAATTTTGAGTAAATGGTTGAAAATGAAAAAGAAATGGACCTTAAAAATGCCAAGGCCCTGAATGTAGAAAAGGCCGACATGTTCACTATCAAGCTATTTAAATTTCATAATGTCACTTCTCATAGATATAATCTTAGCAGGAGGATAGTACTTTCCAATAAAAGCATCTTTGCACATAGTCCAAGAATCAATAGAATTTTTAGGAAAAGATAACAACCATTCTTTAGCTTTTCCTCTCAAGGAGAAAGGGAAAAGCTTGAGATTAATAATATCTCCATCGACATCCTTATACTTTGGCATCTCACAAAGTTCAACAAATCTATTGAGATGGGCAACAGGATCATCAGAACTAGTACCAGAAAATTGCTCTCTCATCACAAGATTCAACAAAGCAGGCTTAATTTCATATAAGGTAGCATCAGGAGAAGGTGGAGCAATAGGAGTGCTTAGGAAATCATTGTTGTTGGTTCTAGTGAAGTCACACAACTTGGTGTTCTCAGCAGAGTTCATTTTGGCAAAGGTGGGCAAGCCAAAAACAGCAGCAGCTAGAGCAGGAACTATTTTTTGTGTTTTTGAATAAAGAAAGCAAACCAAACTAGACTAATGTTTTTGGGTTCTTTGAAAAGAGGCAAACAAAACCAAACAAAATAAACAAAGAAAACTAAAAACATAGCAAAGAGAGAGGAAGTGGAGGACTCCCCTAGTAAATACGTCCTTAGCCTCCCCAGCAACAGCGCCAGAAAACTTGTTGGTGCTTGACGGGGAGGAAAATGTTGAAGCTGTTCTATATATGTCCCCGACAACGGCGCCAGAAAACTTGTTGATGGTGCTTGACATGGAGCACTTCGTTGGAAACCCCAAGAGCAAGGTGTGATGAGCATAGCAGCAAGTCTTCCCTCAGTAGAGACCGAGGTTATCAAACCAGAAGGAGGAAGGAAACGTCACACAGGTGTTGCAAGCAACGCGGAGACCTGCACAACAGAAACTCAAGACTTTGCCCCAATGAATCCGTGAGGTTGTCAAGCTCACCAGTTTGCTGTAACAAAGGATTAAACGTATGGTGCAGAAGGTAATGGTTTGTAGCAAGTAAACAAGTAACAGTGGAAGATGTATCAATGGTAAAGATTGGACCGAGGTCCATAGTTCACTAGAGGTGCTCTCCTTAGATAAACAACATGGCAAGAAGGTTAAACAAATTATAGCAGGGCAATTGACAGGAACTGAGCAAGGCATAACAATGCAATTACTAGTCAGAAAGATCCTATGAGATTCGATTGGGAAATACATCAAGATACATAGACCGCCATCCAACTGCATCTATGACTAGAAGTCCACCTTCAGGTTATCATCCGAACCCCCTCCAGTATTAAGTTGCAAACAACAAACAACTACTTTAAGCAAAGTGTGTAAGGTAAATAGTCCACATGTTCCATGAACAAGAGACCGTTGTTTTCTCCCTAGTAGCAACAACACATCTACAACCGAAGAGATTTTTGTCACTTCCCTTGGAAACTAGAGGCATGAACCCACTATCGAGCATAAATACCCCCTCTTGGAGTCACTGATATGCCCAATTTGCATCACAATTCTATATCATAATTTACCTCTATTCATTGATATTTGTCTTATTATGAGGTATTACTTATGGCTTTTCATCTGTTTATGCATGTTGGATGATTCTTGGAGGATGGACTGCCAGAGTCTGGATTATGATGGAAAAGAAGGTGTTTCGGTGCAATTTCGTGAAGATCAGAAAAATACCAGAAAAAATGGAAACATATTATTTTACCAGAAGACGAAGGAAGCCAGAAGGAAGGACGAAGTGGGGCCTCAGGGGGCCCACACCCCCTAGGTGCGGGCCCACCTGACCCTGCACCTAGGGCAGGTGTGGCCCACCTGCCCGGCCTCCGACTCCACCCCTTCGCCTATATCTTCCCTTTAAAACCCTAAGGCTCGGGGAGCGACCACGGATAGATTTCCACCGCCTGTGGGGCGGAAAATAGCGAGAGAGAAAGATCTCTCCGGCAGACAGATTTCTGTCAGGGGAATTCCTTCCCGGATAGGGGAGACCGTCGCCATCAACACCGTCATCAAGCTAGGCTTCATCGGGATCATCATCATCATCCACAACATCATCTCCACCAGCACCATCACCACCACTCCGTCCCGCTGTAACAATTGTGTTGGATATTGCTTTAGTTCTTAGGGGAAACTTTCTCGGTGTTGATTACTATTGTAGTCGATGCTTGTGAGTGGAACCATTGGATTATGTTTATGTTCAGATTGTTATCCATTATCATATCATCTTTGATCTTGATCCATATGATGTCTTGTGAGTAGTTCGTTTGGTTCTTGAGGACATGGTAGAAGTCATGTTGTTAGTAGTGAATATGTGTTGAATTATTATTCAATGGTTTAGTATTTAAGTTGTGGTGCTATTCTTCTACTGGTGTCATGTGAACGTCGACTACATGACACTACACCATTTATGGGACTAGGGTAATGCATTGTGTATTTGTCTACTAATCGCGGGGTTGCCGGAGTGACAGAAACCTGAACCCCCGTTAGGACACCTGTGCACAAGAGAGCGTCGGATCTCAGAGTTTATGGTTGTGGTTAGATTTATATCTTAATTACTTTCCTGTAGTTACGGATGTTTGCAGGGCGGTTAATCACAAGTATGTATTAGTCCTAGGAAGGGCGGTATGTTAGCACAGGTTCACCCACACAACACTTACAAACACCAGAGAAGAGTACTCAGCTATTTGAAGCGAACACACTTGACAGAATTCCCATGTGTCCTCGAGAACATTTGGTCTTTATAAGTATTTCCACCGGCTTGTCCTTTGCTAAGAAAGAATTGGGCCACTTTCTTCGTTTATTCGTTACTTTCTCCTTGTTTTGTTGCCTTGTCAGAAAACCACTAAAAATCCGTTTGCTAAGTATTCATAGGGATTTCCTGCTCCATACCACTGTTCAGCACCTTATGCTCCTCGTTGGGATCGACACTCCTATTTATCAAAAGTACTACGATATACCCCCTACACTTGTGGGTCATCAAGACTATTTTCTAGCGCCGGCGCTGGGGAGTGAAGCGCTATTGAAGAGTGGAACTGGTAAGGGAAACTTTCACTGTGAGTATTGCTCTTGTTACTGCTTGTTATTTTGTTTCCAATATGGATAACCCACTTGGTTTTCTGTTTGGTAAAACTACTACCACTGCTAGGGTAGTAGATGAACCACCACCTGTTGAGATAGAAAGTTTTAAGATACCTACAAGTGTTGTTAATCGTGTTATGGATAATTATTATTTTAGGGATGGAACTGTCCATCCTGGTGATCACTTTCTTTTTATACATGAATTATGTGGGTTGTTTCAGTGTGCAGGTATCACAACTGAACAGGTGAAGAAGAAGTTACTCTCCATATCCTTGAAAGGGAGAGCTGAAGAATGGTATAAGCTGCTGAAGAATGGACAATCCATGGAATGGGAGGAGATGGCATCTCTCTTTTACTCTAAATTTTATCCTCCCAGTGAGATCCATAAGGATAGAAATCTTATATATAAATTTTGGCCTCTTGATGGAGAGAGTACAGCTCAAGCTTGGGGGAGATTGAAGTTACTAATGCTTAAATGTCCTATTCATGAACTACCTGACAATATTATTCTCAATAACTTTTATGCTAGGCTTTCTCTTCATGATAAAGATTTACTAGATGCTTCTTGTGCTAGATCATTCACACGTATGAAGGAAGAAGCTAAATGGGATCTTCTAGACCGTATTCAAGAGAACACTGAAGCTTAGGAGAATGACAAAGGAAGAAAGTCAGGTATAAACTATGATTATGAATGCATTAAATCCTTTATGGGAACTGATGACTTCCGTGATATTAGCAATGAGTTTGGTCTTGATTCCCAAAGTATTGCCAACTTTTTTAAGGCCTTTGCCTCTTACATTGAAATTCCCAAAAAGAAGTGGAATAAGTACCATGCTCCATATAAAAATGTTGTTAGTCATGTTCCTGTTAGAAGTACTCAAGTTTGTAATACTAATCATATTGTGCTTGAACCTCATGTTGAGAAAATGCCTTTCCAAGCTAAGGTAAAGGAGTATTCTATGATTGTTAGTGCAAATAACAAAGGTACAATGAAAACTGTGGAGCCTTGTAAGCAATTGAATATTGAACCTATGGTAGCTATTATGAAAGACACTGTCACTAGAAATATAGAGGATGAGCACATTGTCTTCTGTGAAGACGCTTCTAATATTATTTCTCATCCTGGTAAGGCTAGAAAAGCTAGTGTTCATGTGCTTTCTGTTAAAATTGGTGATCATTGCTACTATGGTTTATGTGATATTGGTGCTAGTTCTAGTGCTATTCCTTATGAGCTTTACAGGGAAATTATGCATGAGATTGGTCCTTGTGAGCTTGAGTACATTGATGTGGTTATTCACCTTGCTAACAAGGAGACCATTTGCCCCATTGGTATTGTAAGAGATGTGGAGGTTTTCTGTGGTAAGATTAAGTATCCTGCTAATTTTCTAGTGCTTAATTCAGCAGCTAGCAAAACTTGTCCTATCATTTTTGGTAGACCTTTCTTGAACACTTGTGGAGCTATTATTGATTGTAAGAAGGAAAAAGTTTTAACTAAGTTTGATGGAGATTCTTATGAGTTTAATTTTTCCAAATTTGCTAAAGCTCCTTGTGAAAATAGCTTGCCTAATAAAGATTTCAGGATGGAACAAATTGCTTCTATTGATCCAGTAAATGACCATGGACCTCTTTTTTATGACTGTAAGTATGCTTATTCTGATGATAAAGTTGTTTCTAGTGACAGTTATATTGTCAAGTTTATTCAAACTGCTACTGAAAGTTATTTTGAGAGAGGGAAACATGGTTTTATGCATCTCAATGATGTTAAGTTTCCCCGTTTTTGTTGAAAGCTTTAAAGTTGCATCTGTTTTGTCTTCCTATGCTTGTGGCCTTTTGTTTCAACAATTCGTCTTCTCATGATACCCCCATGCATAGGAAGTGGGTTAGACTCAAGTGTGTTTGTTATTTGCTTCTTGATGCTCTCTTTCATTTCAGATATATATCTCCTTTGTTAGCATCTTTGGAAGTTTCGAGCCTAACATAAAGGCATTAAAGAAAAGTACTTGTTGGGAGATAACCCAAGAGTTTGGTCGAGTCTTGGAAGTTATTACGTCAGTAATAACCGCTCCTTATCCTTTTTTTTGGTTTTTGTGTCAAGTTCAACTACTTTTGTGAAGTAGAGGAGTTGTGAAAAGTGGCTATCCTGAGACAGATTTTTGTGATGTATTGTAAAAATTCGTGAGGAAGCGCAGTACTTCGGATGGAGCTGCATTTTTCTGAGCTTGATCTCCAAGTTGTTACCCAACTTTCATCAGTTCTGCACTTTTGATTTGAGCAACATAAGGTCTTCAGAAAAATCAATCTTTACCTGCTGGTCTGTTTTGACAGATTTCTGCCATCATTTGCATTTGCCTCTTACAGAAGCTTTTGTTTTGACGGGTTTTCAGTTGAAGTGCGTACCAAAGGTTTATTGTTTTTGCTTACACTAATGTTTTCATTGAGTTTGTGCAAAAGTTTTGTATGAAGGAAATTCTCAGGAGAAAGAGAGAAGGAATCTGCAGAGTTCATTTTTTAATAGGTAAAAGTGGTGAAAACAGAAGGTTCGTGAAACCCCAATCTTTTTATATTTTTGATGTTTTTAATAAATAAGAGAAGTTACGAGACGAAACTGAAGAGGAAATGGAGCCCAGGGTGGACAAACCCACCTCAGGCGCGGGCCCTCGAGCTTCGACTCCGCCTTGTTTATGTGTCAAAACCTTCCTTATGCATTGAATCTTCGTAATATATACCCCCCCCCCCCCCCCGAGTTCCCCGAGGTTCATGCATCGTGTTCTCGTCTTGTTTTCGTTTCAATTTGTTTCTGTCAGGAAATCTTCTCAAGTTTAGAGCACCATGGCCTCCGCCAACGACAAAGGCAAGAAGCCCGAGGAAGAAGAACCTCAAGTCCCCAAGGAGGAGGAGATTTCGGTAGGGTATGAAGGTCACATGGAGGAGGACAAGCATCCGGACACCCGCGCTACCATCGCAAGCATTGGTTTGGTGGCACGACCTACCAAGCTTAAGAGGACAGCATGGATGTCTACATGAGGGAAATCTTGACGTCATACTCTCTCTCCACGATCATATTCTCCACGTAAAAAGAGACCCTTCCATACACTTATACATGAATATCAATATCAACATGTGGCTAAGGAGAATTTGCTCTCGGTTTTGGATATGCCTCGTTCTAACAATGTAGAGAAGGATCATGCTAAGGATGAAGAGTGGGGAAAGAATAACAAGAACTGGGATTCTCGGACTGACATGATGATGAACCGTATAGAGCAAAACTCGGAGCTAATATGTACTCTTACTTTTGAGTTTGAGGAGTTGAAGAAACTTATTGAGGATCTTATCAAGAGAACACCACCACCACCGAAGGAGTAATTCGTCATTAGGTTTGGCATTCCCTTGGCTTGTTCCAAGCTTGGGGGAGTGTCGCGATATCACCACCATTATCTTTTATCTTTTAACTTTTCAGTGGATTCATATCTATGGTAGAGAGGTTATCTTATAGTTTGGTTTGCATGTGGAAGTATCTCTCCTTCAGTTAATTATCTATGTATCCCTTGGTGTGAGTGCCTTTATTGAATATCAATGATAAGTCTCATCTTTTACTTTTTACACTTCTTATTTTAGTTTGCAATCTCTATTATATGATGGATCTTGTTGTTCAGTATTGGCACCACTTTGGGATCATTAAGTGGATCTAAATTGGTTTTGGCAAACCGAGTTCTGGTTAGTGGCTTTAGTTTGAAAGAAAAATAAATAAAGAAAGAAAGAGCTTACATGTATTTGGTATCATTTGTTTTCTTTCTTGTTGGCTCATAAGCTTAGTATTATTTATTTAAGATTCTTTTGTGTCTTCAAGGAAGATTGCATGTTTGGCTTTATTACTTGTATGTTTGCTTGTTTCTTTCAACTCTCTTGCTTGCTACCCAGCCTTGCTAGCCAAAAATCTGTTTTGAGAAGGCATACTTCTCATGTTTCCAAATTCCTTTGAACCAAAACTTTTGCCACTTGTGTCCACCATATCTACCTAGTAGCTTTTGCTATTCCTAGAAAATTATCAAGCTTCATCTACCTTTCGAATTAAAAAGTATTTTGTTATGTGAAAACTAGTTAGTAAAGCTCTCACGAACTTGGTGGTACACCTTATTTACTTGCCCCTAATAGACTTGAACCATTATGAACATCGAAGTTGTATATGCTTGCATCTATACGTTGGAATTAGCAGAACCGTGCTGTCACGGGGAACGTTTTCAGCATTGCACTTGTACTTTGTACATAGTTGATATCGTGCTCTTTTGTCTATGGATGTCAACGCTGTGAAATAAAGAGGGAACTTGTAAGTCCATTGAGTCTATATTCTATGTTAGAGAAACGCATGGGCCGCTAGCCTAAGCCATGCCTAATTATGGTGGAAACTTGCAGCATCACCATAGTGAGTTATCTATGAAGCATCCTCAATAAAAAGCTATACATATAGTAAATAAAAATATCTCTGAGATGCTCATGTCTGCTTGCCTTGTCATTTTGGTTATGGAAAGCTCCTGTACCATGTGCAAGGGGTACCCCGTTGGCGGTTCTCAATGATATGCAAATGCTTACAATGACAAGAACTTACCTGGGCCCAAAGTTGAGTATGCATGAGGAGTGGCCCTCATATTCAAGGGACATGAGATTGCCAACTTATATTTCGTCAAGCATATACTCCATCTTTGTTCACTTTAACCTTAATCATCTCAAGATGCTTATGATAGGGGCAATGAGGGATCAAAGCTAGTAAGTACCATAATATTTTGGAAGCTCTTTATGACTTGTAATCCCTGCTGCCCTCTAAGAAGGGACCTTTCTACTAGTTACCAGTTGAGTCAGTAAACCTACTTCCTATCCATCTCCAGCAAGCTTTTGAGTTGTTGTGTTTCAAGCATTCATATGGTGATTTATTCAATCATGTTCCTTATCTTCCTTGTTTGCACAAAACTCTTATCTATTGAGTATTACTTTGAAAGCCTTCACTTGTGAAAAACCTTTTTGATCAAAGTGTACTCTTGTTTTGAAACTTCTACAAAAAGCTTTTGTGAAACTGTTTGCCAGGTGTTCTCTGACCAAGAACAAGTTTGCTAATTCCTATTATGATTTATATTTATGCATCTCTATTGTGACTGTTGCACTTGGTTGCAAGCTAAGTTATATAATGGTGAGTTGATTTCTTCTATGAGTTGTGCAATGGTAAGTGTGATGCTTCTTGTTCGTATTTTTTTATCGACAATTCACTCCATAAACATGTGGACATGTTTACTGAACTCAGTATTCGCTTGGGGAAAAGCGAAGTCTAAGCTTGGGGAAGTTGATACTCCCAATTTGCATCACAATTCTATATCATAATTTACCTCTATTCATTGATATTTGTCTTATTATGAGGTATTACTTATGGCTTTTCATATGTTTATGCATGTTGGATGATTCTTGGAGGATGGACTGCCGGAATCTGGATTCTGATGGAAAAGAAGGTGTTTCGGTGCAATTTCGCGAAGATCAGAAAAATATGGAAACATATTATTTTACCAGAAGACGAAGGAAGCCAGAAGGAGGGTCGAAGTGGGGCCTTAGGGGGCCCACACCCCCTAGGCGCGGGCCCACCTGACCCCGCACCTAGGGAAGGTGTGGACCACCTGCCTGGCCTCCGACTCTGCCCCTTCTTCTATATCTTCCCTTCGAAACCCTAAGGCTCGGGGAGCGACCACAAATAGATTTCCGCCGCCTCTGGGGGATGGAAAACACCGAGAGAGAAATATCTCTCTGGCAGACAGATTTCTGCTAGGGGAATTCCTTCCTGGAGAGGGGAGTCCATCACTATCAACACCGTCATCAAGCTAGGCTTCATCGGGATCATCATCATCATCCACACCATCATCTCCACCAGCACCATCACCACCACTCCGTCCCGCTGTAACAATTGTGTTGGATATTGCTTTAGTTCTTAGGGGAAACTTTTCTGGTGTTGATTACTATTGTAGTCGATGCTTGTGAGTGGAACCATTGGATTATTGTTTATGTTCATATTGTTATCCATTATCATATCATCTTTGATCTTGATCCATATGATGTCTTAAGAGTAGTTCGTTTGGTTCTTGAGGACATGGGAGAAGTCATGTTGTTAGTAGTGAATCTGTGTTGAGTTATTATTCAATGGTTTAGTATTTAAGTTGTGGTGCTATTCTTCTAGTGGTGTCATGTGAACGTCGACTACATGGCACTTCACCATTTATGGGACTAGGGGAATGCATTGTGTATTTGGCTACTAATCGCAGGGTTGCCGGAGTGACAGAAACCTGAACCCCCGTTAGGACACCTTTGCACAAGGGAGCATAGGATCTCAGAGTTTAAGGCCGTGGTTAGATTTATATCTTAATTACTTTTCTGTAGTTATGGATGTTTGCAGGGGGTTTAATCACAAGTATGTATTAGTCCTAGGAAGGGCGGTATGTTAGCACATGTTCACCCACACAACACTTACAAACACCAGAGAAGAGTACTCAGCTATTTGAAGCGAAAGCACTTGACTGAATTCCCATGTGTCCTCGAGAACGTTTGGTCCTTATAAGTATTTCCACCGGCTTGTCATTTGCTAAGAAAGGATTGAGCCACTTGCTCCGTTTATTCGTTACTTTTGTTACTTGCTCCTTTTTGTTTTGTTGCCTTGTCAGAAAACCACTAAAAATCCATTTGCTAAGTATTCACAGGGATTTCCTTCTCCATACCACTGTTCAGCACCTTCTGCTCCTCGTTGTGATCGACACTCCTATTTATCGAAAGTACTATGATACACCCCCTATACTTGTGGGTCATCAGTCACTAGCAACTACTCGGCCAAGATAGCTACTAACAACGGAGAGCATGCAAGATCACAAACAACACAGACATGATAGAATCATAAAGACAAAACCATTAATCAAACCAACATAATAATCTCAATATCCATCGGATCCCTGCAAACACAACATGCATGATTACAAATAGATTAGATCTTGATCATGAATGGAGCTCACAAGATCTATACATGAAAGCACAAAGGAGGAGATACAACAATCTAGCTACTACATGGACCCATAGTCCAAGGTGGAACTAGTCACGCATCATACCGGAGAGAAGGCCTGCGGGATGATATCTCCTTTGGCAGGGTGCCGGGAAGAACTTCAGATCCCCCCAATCTAGGGACGATGGTGGCGGCGGCTATAGAAGGTTTCGTGGAGATTGGATCATGTGCTTAGGGTTTCTGCATCGGGGGCCTCTTATAGGCGAATGTTGGAGATATGCCCTAGAGGCAATAATAAATGTAGTTATTATTATATCTTTGTGTTTATGATAAATGTTTACATTCATGCTATAATAGTATTAACAAGGAAACATTAATACTTGTGTGATTTGTAAACTTAATTTGAAGTCCCTAGTAAAGCCTCTATACATCACTAGCTTGTTGGTTAATAAATGATTGTGGTTTCCCTTTCATGAACATTGAGATGTTATTAACAACAAGATCATATCGTTAGGAGAATGATATGGTGGACATACTCCTATAGATAAGCATAGCATAAAGATCAAGTCATTTTAATAGTTCAATTGCTATATGCTTTCTGATACATAGTAACCTAATTCCTTCGACCATGAGATCATGCATATCACCTTTACCGGATGGATGCTTTGATGACATCAAACACCACACCGTAACTGGGTGGCTATAAAGGTGGCATTGAGTGTTCGGAAAGTATTGGTTGAGACACATGGATCAAGAGTGGGATTTGTCCATCCATATGACAGATAGATATACTCTGGGCCCTCTCGGTGAAATGTCATCCAATTAGCTTGCAAGCATGTGACTGGCTCACAAGGGATCACATATCACGGGAACAAGAAAAGAGTACTTATCGGTAACGAGGTTGAACTAGGTATGCAGAGATACCGACGATCATAACCTCGGATAAGTAAACTATCGTGAGACAAAGGGAAATTGGTTTCGTATGTAAGTGGTTCATTCGATCGCAAAAGTAATCGTAGAAATATGTGGGAGCCATATGAATTTCCAGATTCCTCTATTGGTTATTGTTTGGAGAAGTGTCTCGATCATGTCCGCATAATTCACGAACCGTAGGGAGACACACTTAAGGATTCGACGTTGTTTGAGTAGTTATGGAATGATGAGAAAGAGACCGAATGTTGTTCGGAGTCTCGAATGGGATTCGGGATATCACGAGGAGATCCGGAAT
Organism: Avena sativa; assembly: GCA_916181665.1. Lineage (NCBI taxonomy): Eukaryota > Viridiplantae > Streptophyta > Magnoliopsida > Poales > Poaceae > Avena > Avena sativa. The sequence goes on from OV702281.1 coordinate 6,639,315, forward strand.
GGTCCGAAGAATAAGATTCATATAAGGAAAGTCCCGTTTCGGAGTTGGGGAATGGTTCCGGTGTTTTCATCGGGAATGTTCTAGAAGGTTCCAAAATGTCCGGCACTCCGGAGGGGAAGGGTACATGAATGTGTTATATCAAGTTGTTATGATTGCATCATGTACTAAGTGTCATCGCTGAACAAAATAGAGGGTTAAATCAAATCCTTGTTTGAAAAGTCAAACGCCAAGTTTGAAAGTCAAACGGCTATTTTTGGGAAGTGGAAAAGGAGGAGGAAACCGAGTTGGGGAGGAGTCCCTCCTCCCCACCGCCGGCGCACCACCAAGCCGAGTTGGGGAGGTACTCCCCTCCCCTTGGCCGACCCCCTCCACCTATAAAAGGAGGGGCAGGGCTCCCCTCCTAGACACACAAGATCCTCTCCTCCAAACCATAAGCCGCCGGCGCCGCCACCTGTTGCCGCCGCCGCCCTAGGGCAAACCGCCGCCGCCTAGCAACCCTAGCCGCCGGCCTAGCCCCCTCCTCGGCGTGTCTAAACCCTAGATCGTCGAGGACTCTCTCATACTCCACCATACTCGCTCCGGCTTAAGGCAAAGCCCTGCGAGATCTCCCCTCTAGTTCCGGTACCACGTCGTTGTGCTGCCGGAATCACGAGGACAGTGCTACAACCTCCGCTGCCTGCTGGAACAAGGGAGAGGAAGTTCTTCGTCGAGTACCGAACGTGTGACCGACTGCGGGAGCGCTGCCGGAACGCAGCGCCGGAAGGATCGTCTACGCGATCTTGAGATCGAGAAGAGTACGACTACATCACCCACGACAATCCGCTCTCGTTAAACACTTCGGAATCTTCAAGGGTGAGTTATTCTATCGACTCGTTGCTAAAATCTAGTAGATAGATCTTGGCTTGTTTGTTTGTATGCGGTATAAAATTTTTGTTTTCCATGCTACGAAACCCTACAGTGGTATCAGAGCCGTGTCTATATGTAGATCTGTTGCACGAGTAGAACACAATGGTCATTGTGGGAGTTGATGCTTTTATTGTCGATTGCTTCTTGTGTACTTTGCATCTTGCGGGATGTTGGGATGAAGCGGTCCGGGCTAACCTTACATGACATCGTTCATGAGACTTGCTCCACGCTTGACATGCAACTTGTATTGCATAAGTGGCTTTGCGGGTGCGTGTTTCTCCTAGCATAGTTAAGATCCAATTTACAACGGGTGATTAACAATACTAGTATCAATGTTGTGGTTCATGTTCGTAAGTTAGAACGACACTTATTGAAAGCCCCAAACCACGTAAAACATGCAAAGAAAGTAGAAGCGTCTAACTTTGTTTTGCAGGGGTGTGCTGTGATGTGATATGGCCATGATTGTGATTATATTTGATGTATGCAATGTTCCTTATTGTAAGTTGGCAACCGGCAGGAGCCATATGGTTGTCTTTAATTTATGTTAAGACCCGCGTGTCTATTCAAAGTAGTTGTAATAGTTGAAGCTGGTGGACGACAACCATGGAGAAGCGTCATTGACCTTGATGCAATGGCGGTGATGATGGAGATCATGTTCGTGCTAGAAGATGGAGATCGGAAGCACAAAGAAGAAAGGCCATATCATATCACATATTATGAATTGCATGTGATGTTAATCCTTTATGCATCTTGTATTGCTTAGTAGACAACGGTAGAATTATAAGATGATCCCTCGTGCACATGAATTTCAAGTCATAAAGTGTTCACCCTTAGTTAGCACCGTTGCTAAAGCTTGTTGTTTCGAAGCACCACGTGATGATCGGGTGTGTTAGATTCTGCAAGTGTATACAACGTGAGCAAGCCAGATTTGCTCATGCGGAAACTAAGGTTTGATCTTGATGAGCCTAGCATGTACAGACATGGTCTCGGAACACGGATCACCGAAAGGTAAAGCATGAATCATATAGTAGATATGATGAACATGTCGATTGTTCGCCATTGAAACTATGTCAGCTCTCGTGATGATCGGTGTTGATGTGGTGGATTTGGTTCGTGTGATCACTAAAACAATGTGAGGGATATTGTTTTGAGTGGGAGTTCACCTAGATTAATTTTACTATTAATTTGAACTCAATTTGTCATAAACTTAGTCTAAACTATTGCAAATATGTTGTAGATCAATGGCAGCCCCTACCATCAATTTTAATGCATTCCTAGAGAAAGAAAAGTTGAAAAACAATGGAAGCAACTTCGCGGATTGGTTCCGCAATTTGAGGATTGTCCTCACAGCTGGTAATTTGACCTATGTGCTGGATGCACCGCTGGGTGACCCACCTGTAGCTGATGCTGCCGATGAAGTAAAGAATGTTTACCTCACTCGGAAGACTCAGTACTCCACAGTTCAGTGTGATATCTTGTATGGTTTAGAATCGGAGCTTCAGAAAAGGTTTGAGAATTCAGATCCATATGATATTGTCGAGGATCTCAAATTGACCTTTGAGACTCATGCGGCAATTGAAAGCTATGAGGCTTCTGAAAAGTTCTTTAACTGCAAGAAGGAAGAGGGCAGCTCCGTCAGTGAGCATGTGCTTAAGATGTCTGGGCACGCAAACAAACTTCAAAGCTTGGGTATAGTGATTCATAATGCTTTGGGGATTTACCGCGTCCTCCAATCACTACCACCAAGTTACAAGAACTTTGTGATGAACTACAACATGCAAAACATGAACAAGACATTGCCAGAACTCTTTGCCATGTTGAAATCTGCAGAAGTGGAGATCAAGAAAGAGCACCAAGTGTTGTTGGTCAATGAGACCACCAAATTCAAGAAAGGCAAGTCTAAGCAAAAGGGACACTTCAAGAAGGGTGGTAAGAAAGTTACCACGCCGACGAAGAAGACCAAGGCTGGACCTAAGCCTGATACTGAGTGCTTTTACTGCAAGGGAGAAGGTCACTGGAAGCGGAATTGCCCAAAGTACTTGGCGGATTTGAAGAACGGCAACATCAAGAAGAAAGGTATATATGATATACATGTTATTGATGTGTATCTCACTAGTACTCGTAGTAGTGCCTGGGTATTTGATACTGGTTCGGTTGCTCATATTTGTAACTCGAAACAGGTGCTGCAGAATAAACGGAAGCTAGCGAAGAACGAGGTGTCGATGAGCGTGGGAAACGGATCAAAGGTTGATGTGATCGCGGTCGGCACGCTACCCCTTCATCTACCATCGGGATTAGTTTTATACTTAAATAATTGTTATTTGGTGCCTGCGTTGAGCATGAACATTATATCGGGATCTTTTTTATTGCGAGACGGTTACTTGTTTAAGTCCGAGAATAATGGTTGTTCGATTTATATGAGTAATATGTTTTATGCACATGCACCTTTGATAGATGGTCTATTCTTATTGAATCTCGATAGTGGAAATACACATATTAATAACATTGTGGCTAAACATTTGAAATCGAGCGATAACTCGACCTATATGTGGCACTGTCGTCTTTGTCACATTGGAGTGAAGCGTATGAAGAAACTCCATTCCGATGGACTTCTTGAATCACTTGATTTCGAATCACTTGAAAGATGCGAAGCATGTCTGATGGGTAAAATGACTAATACTCCATTCTCTGGTATGATGGAGTGAGCTACGGACTTATTGGAAATCATACATACCAATGTGTGTGGTCCAATGAGTGTAGCATCGCGCGGTGGTTATCGTTATGTTCTTACCTTCACGGATGACTTGAGTAGATATGGGTATATCTATTTCATGAAACATAAGTCCGAAACTTTCGAGAAGTTTAAGGAATTTCAAAGTGAGGTAAGAATCAACATAACAAGAAGATTAAATTTCTACGTTCTGATCGTGGAGGTGAATATCTAAGTTACGAGTTTGGCGAGCATTTGAAGAAATGCGGAATACTTTCACAATTGACACCGCCGGGAACACCACAGCGTAATGGTGTGTCCGAACGTCGTAATCAAACTCTCTTAGATATGGTTCGTTCTATGATGTCACTTACAGATTTACCGCTATCATTTTGGGGTTATGCATTAGAAACAGCCGCATTTACTTTAAATATTATGTTCATGGCAACAGCAAGCCAGAAAGCTATTTTCTGGCGCAGTTGGTGTGAGTGCTCGAAGTTATTTCCTTTAGATTCTGCAATTTTGTCTTTTGTTTATTTTTTTCACTAGTTAGGCTTAATACAAAACAACAACAAAATTAGAGAGCTTTATTGTATTTATCTTGAGTTAGGACATGAAGTGTTTGAAGAGAAAATTAAAAAACCTATGGAACTTTATTTGCATGCTAATAGCAATGTCATTAGTATGAATTCTTTGGACACCATTATTGCTAATGCTATGGAAAAGTCTAAGCTTGGGGAAGCTAGTTTTTATGAAAATGATCTTTTTAGTTCCCCAGCTTTGGAAGATAGTTATTCTATTGCTTATGATGATACCAAACCTCCAATATATGATGATTAAAATGATGAATATGATATTTTCCGTCCACCTACTGTTGAGGAGAAAATTTATTGTGATTACAATATGCCTCGTATATTTTATGATTATGGTGATGAGAATAATAATGATAGCTATTTTGTTTAATTTGCTCCCACTACAATTAATAAGAATGACTATGCTTATGTGGAGAGTAATAATTATTATATGCACATGACTCATGATAAGAATGTTTTATGTGATAGTTATATTGTTAATTTTATTAATGTTTCTACTGAAAGTTATTATGAGAGAGGAAAACAAACTCTCTATAATCTATAAAAGTTGCAGTGGGGTTTTTTACCCTACTGTTTTACCCTCAAAAAAGAGAGGAAAACATGGTTTTATGCATCTCAATAATATTAAGTTTGCCCTCCTTATATTCAAAATCATGAAGTTGCACTTGTTTTGCTTTCCTATGCTTGTTGTTTTGTGCTTTCATGACTTGTTTTTTACAAGATTCCTATGCATAGGAAGTGGGTTAGACTCAAATGTGTTTTGAATTTGCTTCTTGATGCTCTCTTTTACTTCAATTCATATTTCTTATGTGAGCATCTTATCAAACTATCAAGCCTAACTTAAAGGCGTTAAAGAAAAGTACTTGTTGGGAGATAACCCAAGAGTTTTCTTGAGTCTTAGAAGTTATTACTTTAGTAATGACCTCTCCTTATTATTTTTGTTTGCTTTTTGTGCCAAGAATGACCTCTAATGAGAGAGAAGTAAGATTTGGGGAGTTGCTGTCCCGAAACAGATTTTTATGCTCCACCGTAAAAATTCTTGAGGAATCTATGTAAGTCGGATTGAGATGATAATTTACAAATAAATCCCTCGGTATGTTAGCTAACTTTAGTTATTTCAACACTTTTTGATTTGAGTAACATAAGTTCTTTGAAAAAAATCGGTTTTTACCTACTGGTCTGTTTTGACAGATTTCTTCCATTATTTGCATTTGCTTCTTATTGATTCCTTTTTGGTTTATTTTTGGAAAATTGAGCTTTTTGATGGAATTGATACAGTAGCTTGTATTTTTAGTGAAACTTTTGCTATTCCAAAGCTAAACCTAAGGGTCTATTATCTTTTGAATACACTAATGTTGCTAATGAAGATTGTGTGAAGTTTTGTATGAAGGAAAATTTTCAGGTATAGAGAGAGAATGATGTAATGAGATGAAGAATGGACAAAAGCTCAAGCTTGGGGATGCCACCCTGTGTCACCCCAAGAAATATTCAAGAGGTACAAGCGTCAAAGCTTAGGGATGCCCAAGGCATCCCCTTCTTCATCAATAAAAATCCCAGGTCTTTCTAGACACTTCGTTTTTATGTTTTATGCATTGTTGTGTTGTTCTTGGAGCTTCTTTGTTTTTGTTTTTAGTTTTATTTTGTTTAGTTTGCTTGAATAAGTTGGTTGGATCACAACATACTTCTTTTGGAGAGAGACACACTCTGTTTTCATTGCCTAGAACGCTCTAGTTTTCATTCTTATTGTCTTGTGAGTGTTCTCTTTTCTATCACTGTGTTTAGCCTTCGTTTTCTTATGCTTTTTTCTTAGAACTTTTTAGTTCTTCTTTGTGGATTTGTGATACATGCTCACTGATCTTTATTGATTATTACCTTTGTGAGTTGTTTCAAATAAGTCGATTGGTGTTGGAAAAGAGTAGAAAGTTCTTGCTTGAATAGTACAAGAGGAGCTTGCTTTGACTATGACTCAGACTTTATCATGTCATGCTAGGTGTTGTTTTGACCTTATGCTTAGTGATTATTGTTGTAGCATGACTTGTTCCAAAAAATTGGGATTGCTTAGTGTGCCTTGAAAGAATCATGCGTTGTTTTAGCATAAAAAAGCATAGTATTGTGGTATTCTCCTTTGATGCTTTGTTTGGGTTGACTTGGCACATGCTCACACCATGTTATGACTATGAACCAGTCACCTTAGCCACTATGATCATTTAGTCCTTGATTTGTAGTACCACTTTATTCTTTGATTAGTAATATTTTGTCGCTTTGCATGATTATGGCCATTATTGCTCTCTTAGTTGGTCGCTCCCAGTATTTTGCTAGCCTCCACTTGTATGAGTAAGCTCTACTCATGAATCAAACTCTCAAGAAACCAAGTTATTCCAAAGTGTCCACAATAAATTCCTATGCATGGTGTGTTACACCATTTCAAGTATATTCTTGTTATCATCTATCTTCCAATTAAAAAGTATTTTTTATGTGAAAACTTAGTGATTAAAGCTCTCACGAACTTGATGGCACACTTTATATTTCTTTCCCCTAATAAACTTGAACCATTGTGCCATCTATGTTGTATATGCTTGCACTTATACGTTGGAATTAGCAGAACCATGCTGTCATGGGGAAAGTTTTCAACATTGTACTTATACTTTGTACACAGTTGATATCATGTTCTTTTTCCTATGGATGTCGCCGGTGTGAAATAAAGAGGGAGCTTGTAAGTCCATGGAGTTATGTATTTTGTGTTAGAGAAACGCCTGGACCGCTAGCCTAAGCCATGCCTAATCATGGTAGAAACTTGCAGCATCACCATAGTGACATCTATGAAGTATTCTTCTTAAAAAAGAGATTGAAAAAAGTGACATATGAGAAAAGAGGAAAAAGAGAAAAAAGCACCATATTCCCATGGTAAATAAGAGAAATGCTGAGATGCTCATTGTCTACTTGCCTTGCCATTTTGGTTATAGGAAAGATCATGTACCATGTGCAAGGGGTACCCTTTGGTGGTTCTCTATGATGTTGGGTTCGCAGCATAGAAAACAAAAATTTTCCTACGATGTGAACTATATACCAAGATCTATATATACTAGATACAAACAACGGGCGGATGTATATCCGTAGAGAACATACCCTTGAAGACCGACAAAGCTTAACGAGTTCAACTCGTGGTTGATGTAGACGATCTCTTGCCGATCTCAAGATCGAGAGGAAGTCCTAGCGCCGCAAATCAGCAGCGCATCCGTGCTCGCACACACGTTCGAGGCACCGAGCAACCTCCGCCTCCTCGCTCCAGCGATGCAGCGGAAGCATAACTCTTTCTTGCCGAATAGCCACCGGGAACATGTATCTCGCTAGTCCGAGACCATGGGGGATAAATTCTAGAGGGGGAGAGAGATCCTTCACGAGGAGGTGTGAGAGACAAGTGAGGAGGAGGGGCTCCTTTTATAGGAGGAGGGGGGGACCCCAAGGGGGTGGCCGGCGCATGGGGGCTGCCCCCTTGCCCTCCCCTCTTCATGTGGGTGGACACTCCACTCACAAAACTCCTCTAAATTCCCTCCACTCAAAAGTCCACTCAAAAATCCCATTAAATTTCCACCAAATTTAATGCAAACTCTCATTAAATAAAACTCTTTTATTTTATTCAGAATTTTGTCAATTACTTTAATGACAAACATTCACAAATAACCCCTTGCTAGAATTCTATTTCACATGCATAACCACTTTATGCAATTTCACCCGAAAACCTGTTTCGGTATCTAGTGAAATAAATTCATGCGCTTGTTCATTCTTTCGGCATGAAACATTTGCTCCAATTGGATGTCGGTGTCTCTTAAGTGTGTCACCCTACGGTTCGTGAATAATGCGGACATGATCGAGACCCCTCTCAGATCAATAATCAGAAGCGGGATCTGGAGACCCATACTAACTCCCACACATTCAACGATGACTTTCTTGTGATCGTCGGAACCTTTTACGCTAGTATCTTAATCCCTTTGTTTCACGATATATTACATGTCCGAGATTCGATCATCGGTATCTCCATACCTAGTTTGATCTCGTTACCGACATGCACTCTTTTCTCGTTCCTGTGATATAACATTCTAGTGATCAAATCACTTGCTTGCAAGCTAATCAATGTGATATCACCGAGAGGGCCCAGAGTATATCTATCCGTCATCGGGATGAACAAATTCCACTCTCGATCCATGAGCCTCAACATAACACTTTATTAGTTCTGAATCCATCTTTATAATCACCCTGTTACGGTGTGACGTTTGATGTTATCAAGAAACTCTTCCGGTGTTAGTGATTGACATGATCTCATGGTCTAAGGATTAGGATCACTTCGTAAGTTGTTATAGCAATATAAACTCAATGACTTTGATCGTAATGCTATACTTCGGATGAATGTTCATCACATCATTACACTAATGTTGTGATCCCGTTATTAACAACATCCAATGTCCATGATCAGGAAACCTTGATCATCTTGTTAATCAACGAGCTAGTTTATGAGAGAGGCATAACTAGGAACTTTCTGTTTGTTTATTAAACACACATGTATTAACGTTTCCGTATTAATACAATTATAGCATGCAAAATAAACATCTATCATATACTTGGAATACACATAATAAACACTTTATTATTGCCTCTCAGGGCATATTCCCTTCAGTCTCCCACTTGCACTAGAGACAATAATCTAGTTACATAGTGATAAATCTAACACCCATTGAGTTCTGGTGTTGATCATGTTTTGCTCTAGGGAGAGTTTTAGTCAACGGATCTGCTACATTGAGATCCGTATGTACTTTACAAATCTTTATATCTCCATCCTTGACATGCTCGCGGATGGAGTGAAACCGGCGCTTAATATGCTTGGAATGCTTGTGAGACCTTGGCTCTTTGGCATTGGCAATGGCACCATTGTTGTCACAATAGATCACCAATGGGTCCAACGCGTTTGCCACAACTCCTAGTTCGGATATGAACTCCTTCATCCAAACTGCTTCCTGAGCTGCTTCTGAAGCAGCAACATATTCGGTCTCCGTTGTTGATCCCGCTACCACAGGTTGTTTGGAGCTCCTCCAACTAACCGCTCCGCCATTCATGAGAAATACGTATCCGGATTGAGACTTAGAGTCATCCGGATCGGTGTCAAAGCTAGCGTCGACATAACACTTAGCGACGAGCTCTTCTTCACCTCCGTATACAAGAAACATATCCTTAGTTCTTCGTAAGTACTTAAGGATATTCTTGACCGCTATCCAGTGTTCCGAACCTGGATCCGATTGGTACCTACTAGTCAAACTAATAGCGTGTGCCACATCCGGTCTTGTACATAGCATGGCGTACATTATAGAGCCTATAGCTGAAGCATAGGGGACTTTGTCCATTATCTCTCTTTCTTCCGCCGAAGCCGGACTTTGAGTCTTACTCAATGTCTTGCCTTGCAACATAGGTAAGAACCCCTTCTTACTTCCGTCCATTTTAAACTTCTTTAAAATCTTATCAAGGTATGTACTTTGCGATAGCCCTATTAGGCGCCTAGATCTATCTCTATAGATCTTTATGCCTAATATGTATGACGCTTCACCTAGGTCCTTCATTGAAAATTTGCTGTTTAGATAACTTTTAACATTGTTTAAAAGTTCTATATCATTTCCGATCAATAATATGTCATCCACATATAATATCAGAAATGCCACATTGCTCCCACTCACTTTCTTGTAAATACAAGCTTCTCGATAAGTTTGGACAAATCCAAACTCTTTGATCACCTCATCAAAGCGGAGATTCCAACTTCGCGATGCTTGCTTCAATCCATAGATGGATCGCTGAAGCTTGCACACCTTGTTAGCATCATTAGGGTCGACAAAACCCTTTGGTTGTATCATATACAACTCTTCTTCAATATTACCATTGAGAAACGCGGTTTTGACATCCATCTGCCATATTTCATAATCGAAATATGCAGCAATTGCTAACATAATCCTAACTGACTTTAGCATCGCTACGGGAGAGAAAGTCTCATCGTAGTCAACTCCTTGAATTTGTCGAAACCCCTTTGCGACAAGTCGAGCTTTATAGATGGTCACATTACCATCAGCATCAGTTTTCCTTTTGAAAATCCATTTGTTCTCCACGGCCTTTCGGTCGTGAGGTAATTCCACCAAGTTCCAAACTTGATTTTCATACATGGATTCCATCTCGGATTTCATGGCTTCTAACCATTTGTTGGAATCCAGGCTCATCATCGCTTCTTCATACGTTGCAGGGTCATTATTTTCATCAACCATGAAATTTATGACAGGATTTCCGTACAGCTCGGGAGCTGCACGCGTCCTGTTTGACCTGCGAGGTTCGGTAGTACTCTCTTTCGGAGTTTCATGATCATTATCATTAGTTCCCTCTTCAACAGGTGGAGCCAACTCCGGAACAACTTCCGGCGCTGCGCTACTCGCCATACTTTGAAGAGAAGGTTCCACAACCTCTTCGAGTTCTACCTTCCGACTACTCACACCTTTCGCGAGAAACTCTTTCTCTAGAAAGGATCCATTCTTGGCAACAAAAACCTTGCCCTCGGATCTGTGATAGAAGGAATACCCAATAGTTTCTTTAGGGTATCCTATGAAGACGCATTTTTCCGCTTTGGGTTCGAGTTTATCCGGTTGAAGTTTCTTCACATAAACATCGCAACCCCAAACTTTAAGAAATGACAGCTTAGGTTTGTTTCCAAACCACAATTCATACGGTGTCTTTTCAACGGATTTAGATGGTGCCCGATTTAAAGTGAATGCAGCAGTTTCTAGTGCATAACCCCAAAATGACAACGGCAAGTCCGTCAGAGACATCATAGATCGAACCATATCTAATAAAGTACGATTACGACATTCCGACACACCATTTCGCTGTGGTGTTCCGGCAGGTGTGAGTTGTGAAACAATTCCACACTCTTTCATGTGAGTGCTAAACTCGTAACTTAGATACTCACCTCCACGGTCAGACCGTAGAAATTTGATCTTTCTATTACGATGATTTTCCACTTCATTCTGAAATTCCTTGAACTTTTCAAAGGTTCCAGACTTGTGTTTCATCAAGTAGATATAACCGTATCTACTCAAATAATCCGTGAAAGTAACAAAATAATGATATCCACCTCGTGCCGACACACTCATTGGACCACATACATCAGAATGTATGATTTCCAATAAATCTGTCGCCCGTTCCATTGAACCGGAAAACGGCGTTCTAGTCATCTTGCCCATAAGGCATGGCTCACATGTATCAAATGATTCATAATCAAGTGATTCCAAAAGTCCATCTGAATGGAGCTTCTTCATGCGTTTAATGCCAATATGACCTAGACGGTAGTGCCACATATATGCGGATATATCATCATTAAGTTTAATCCTTTTAGCATCAACATTATGAATATGTGTAACATTATCATTGAGATCTAACAGAAATAAACCATTCATCATCGGTGCATGACCATAAAAGATTTCATTCATATAAATGGAACAACCATTATTCTCAGATTTAAATGAATAACCACTTTGCATCAAACATGATCCAGATACAATGTTCATGCTCAGTGCAGGCACCTGATAACATTTATTTAAGTTTATGACTAATCCCGACGGTAAGTGGAGAGGCAGCGTTCCGACGGCAATTACATCAACGTTTGATCCATTGCCGACACGCATCTTGACCTCACCCCTTGCTAGCGGTCGCTTGTTCCGCAGCCCCTGATTCGAGTTACAAATATTAGCAACTGAACCGGTATCAAATACCCAGGTGCTACTGCGAGCACTAGTCAAGTACACATCAATAACATGTATATCATATATACCTTTGTTTGCCTTGCCGGCCTTCTTGTCTGCCAGATACTTGGGGCAGTTGCGCTTCCAGTGGCCAGTCCCCTTACAATAGTAGCACTCGGAATCAGACTTAGGTCCAACTCGGGGTTTCTTTTCAGGCGCGGCAACAGGCTTGCCGCCCTTACTTCCCTTTCGTTTTCCCTTCTTGTCTTTCTTGAAACCAGTGTTCCTATTGATCATCAACACTTGATGTTCCTTTTTTATCTCCACTTCTGCAGTTTTAAGCATTGACAGAAGCTCGGGGAGATACTTCTTCATGCCTTGCATATTATAGTTCATCACGAAGCTCTTATAGCTAGGTGGCAGAGACTGCAGAACACGATGGATGCCTAAGTCAATGGGAATCGTTATTCCCAAGGACACAAGCTTATCGGCGTAACCCGACATCTTGAGTACATGCTCACTAACGGAGCTGTGCTCTTCCATCATGCAGCTAAAGAACTTTTCTGAAGCATTGTAGCTCTCTACAGCAGCATGTGTGTCGAAAATCATTTTCAACTCACCCATTGTATCAAATGCATTGCCGTTTTTGAAACGCTTTCGAAGTTCCGGCTCTAGCCCATACAATATGCCGCAATGAACTAAGTTGTGGTCCTCCTGACGAGTCTGATAGACATTCTTCTCCTCGTCAGGGGCATCATCAAAAGGTGGGGGGCCTAACGGCGCTTCTAGCACATATTGCTTTTGTGCAGCAGAGAGGAGAATCCTCAAATTCATGGCCCATTCAGTAAAGTTGCTACCGTTCGTCGCTAGTTTCTCTTTCTCCATGAACGCATTGAAATTAAAAGCAGGTGGTGCCATCTACAACAGAATTTGTAAAGTTTAGACTAAGTGTATGATAGATCGAGTTCAACTAATCTATATTACGAATGAACTCCCACTCAAAAGCGACATCCCTCGTGTCCTTTTGGTGATTACATGAACCAAATCCACTACACCAAGTCCGATCATCACGTGAGTCGGTATAGCTTCAAAGGCGAGCATCAAATGGGCATCATATCAACTATATGACTCATGCTTAACCTTTCGGTCTGTGTTCCGAGGCCATGTCTGTACATGCTAGGCTCGCCAAGTTAGAACCTTAGTATTTGCGTGTGTAACTGTTTTACACCCGAAATATGGTCGTGGATCCAAGAACACCCGATCATCACGTGATGTCTTGGAGCGACGAAAACATAATCGGTGCATACTAAAGGAAGAACACATTCTTATCTTGATATTTAAATGAGGGATCATCTTATTATGCTTAACAAAGCGCTAAACAAGCAATATAAGATGCAACCAAACATCATATGTTTATTGGTGAAATTATATGGTTCCCGCAGATGATCTCTATCATGTGCATCGTGGTATGATCACTATCATACCTATATGTGTAAATCCAAGGTCTATGGATTTTACACGCTATGTGTGTTGTAAGAGTATCATCTCATACTTTTACTTACAACACTACCATATCATAACACTAGCCCAGCAACAATCTAAACTAGACGCCTCTAATTTATCCATTGCAAGTTTTACGTGGCTTAGGGCTTTCGAGATAGAACCGTTCTTACCTACGAACATGAACCACAACGAGGATAATCAAATTGTTGACAACTCGCTTGCAAAATAGATATTAACTATAGTAGGAGAGACAGACACCCGCTAGCCACTTATGCAAACTAGTTGCATGTCAAGCGTGGAACAGGTCTCATGTGCGAGGACATGTAAAGTTTGTCCGGGCCGCTTCATCCCACTATGCCACCAATATCCAAAATCACAACAAAGGAGCAACAACATGATCATCATCGCCCACATACTCGTATGTGTACTACCCGTGTAAAGTATCTACGCATAGATCCGGCTCTGATACCACTGTTGGGTTCGCAGCATAGAAAACAAAAATTTTCCTACGATGTGAACTATATACCAAGATCTATATATACTAGATACAAACAACGGGTGGATGTATATCCGTAGAGAACATACCCTTGAAGACCGACAAAGCTTAACGAGTTCAACTCGTGGTTGATGTAGACGATCTCTTGCCGATCTCAAGATCGAGAGGAAGTCCTAGCGCCGCAAATCAGCAGCGCATCCGTGCTCGCACACACGTTCGAGGCACCGAGCAACCTCCGCCTCCTCGCTCCAGCGATGCAGCGGAAGCACAACTCTTTCTTGCCGAATATCCACCGGGAACATGTATCTCGCTAGTCCGAGACCATGGGGGATAAATTCTAGAGGGGGAGAGAGATCCTTCACGAGGAGGTGTGAGAGACAAGTGAGGAGGAGGGGCTCCTTTTATAGGAGGAGGGGGGAACCCCAAGGGGGTGGCCGGCGCATGGGGGCTGCCCCCTTGCCCTCCCCTCTTCATGTGGGTGGACACTCCACTCACAAAACTCCTCTAAATTCCCTCCACTCAAAAGTCCACTCAAAAATCCCATTAAATTTCCACCAAATTTAATGCAAACTCTCATTAAATAAAACTCTTTTATTTTATTCAGAATTTTGTCAATTACTTTAATGACAAACATTCACAAATAACCCCTTGCTAGAATTCTATTTCACATGCATAACCACTTTATGCAATTTCACCCGAAAACCTGTTTCGGTATCTAGTGAAATAAATTCCTGCGCTTGTTCATTCTTTCGGCATGAAACATTTGCTCCAATTGGATGTCGGTGTCTCTTAAGTGTGTCACCCTACGGTTCGTGAATAATGCGGACATGATCGAGACCCCTCTCAGATCAATAATCAGAAGCGGGATCTGGAGACCCATACTGACTCCCACACATTCAACGATGACTTTCTTGTGATCGTCGGAACCTTTTACGCTAGTATCTTAATCCCTTTGTTTCACGATATATTACATGTTCGAGATTCTATCATCGGTATCTCCATATCTAGTTTGATCTCGTTACCGACATGCACTCTTTTCTCGTTCCTGTGATATAACATTCTAGTGACCAAATCACTTGCTTGCAAGCTAATCAATGTGATATCACCGAGAGGGCCCAGAGTATATCTATCCGTCATCGGGTTGAACAAATTCCACTCTCGATCCATGAGCCTCAACATAACACTTTATTAGTTCTGAATCCATCTTTATAATCACCCTGTTACGGTGTGACGTTTGATGTTATCAAGAAACTCTTCCGGTGTTAGTGATTGACATGATCTCATGGTCTAAGGATTAGGATCACTTCGTAAGTTGTTATAGCAATATAAACTCAATGACTTTGATCGTAATGCTATACTTCGGATGAATGTTCATCACATCATTACACTAATGTTGTGATCCCGTTATTAACAACATCCAATGTCCATGATCAGGAAACCTTGATCATCTTGTTAATCAACGAGCTAGTTTATGAGAGAGGCATAACTAGGAACTTTCTGTTTGTTTATTAAACACACATGTATTAACGTTTCCGTATTAATACAATTATAGCATGCAAAATAAACATCTATCATATACTTGGAATACACATAATAAACACTTTATTATTGCCTCTCAGGGCATATTCCCTTCATATGATACACGTGTACTTACTATGACAAGAACTTGCAAATAAATAAACTTTAGTAGCATGAGGAGCGTCCCTCGTATTCAAGGGACATGAGATTGCCAACTTATACTTTGTCAAGCATATACTTCATAGTTTGTTTACTTTAACCTTAATCACTTCAAGATGCTTATGACAGGGGCAATGAGGGCTGAAAGCTAACAAATACCATAATTTTTGGAAGCTCGTTTTGAGACTTGAAATCCCTGCTTTCCTTTATGAAGGGTCTTTCTTCCACTTTTATATTGAGTCTCCAGCTTCTATCCTTAGGCACCAATTAAGAGAGCATAGTTTCCATTCTTAGTTCTGTGTGCATTGTCCCAAACTTATTGATTGATGCATATTGTTGATATTACTTGTTCTTGTGCTATTTGTATCTAGTCACTCTTATGAACTTTGAAGGTGTCCTATGCATTTATGTTTTGCTACTCCATGAGAGAAAAGTTGAATGCCACTATGCTATGTTTTCTGTAAATGAAACAAACAAACGTTTTTCAATGCATGTTATTCATGATCTTTGTTTGTAACCTTTCATGTTGCATGCATAGTTACTTTGTCTTACTGTTAGAACTCCATCTTTCATGCTCATGTTTAGAGTACTTTGATCCCAGCTTTCAATGCTTGCAAATGGTTTGATCTTGATTTTGATGGTGCATGTCACCTCAAAAATTATTCCTTTTATCACTTACCTACTCGAGGATGACCAGGAGTTAAGCTTGGGGATGCTTGATGCGTCATAAACGTATCTATAATTTTTTATGTTCCATGCTTGTTTAGTATCAACTTTGATTTGCTTTGTCTTCACTTTGAGGTATTTTTATATGTTTTCTGGTACTAACCTATTAACAAGATGCCATAGTGCTAGTTGCCTGTTTTCTTCCGTGTTTGGTTCCAGAAAAGGCAGAAAATCAATATTCTCGGAATTGGACGAGACAAAAGCCAAAGTCATTATTTTACCCGGCACGACACGGAACCACGAAGCATAGATGGATGAGGACACCAGGGTGTCCACACCCTAGGTGGGCACGGGCCAGCCCTGGTGGCGGCCACAGGGCCTCCACCGACCTTGCCTCCTTCGCTTATAAGAAGCCTCCGACCGAAAAACCCTAAAGAATCAACCAGAAAGCCACGAAAACCTCCACAGCGCCGCCGCCACCGAAGGGGAGATTCGGGGGAAAGAAAGTCTCTGTTCTGGCACCCTGCCGGGACGGGGAAGTGCCCCGGAGCCATCTCCATTGATCTCCACCACCATCTCCATCGCCGTTGCTGATTCCCATGATGAGGAGGGAGTAGTTCTTCCTCGAGGCTAAGGGCTCTACTGGTAGCTATGTGTTTATCTCTCTCTCCATGCATGATCTTGTTGTGGTCATGAGCTTTGTAATCAAATAGATCGACTTTGTTACTCAAGTGCTTTAATAGATCTCTGTTCTCCCCACGTGTGTATAAGTGACAACGTGCATACCGTGGTGGCACTTAGGTTAGAGGTTACATAAATACTCATCGTGCTTTAATAGATCTATGTTTTTCCCCATGTGTGTGAAAGCGACAGCGTGCGCGCCGCGTGTGGCACTTAAGCTAGATTATATATATATTTATCATTGAGTTATATTTGGAGTTGGATGTCTCTATAAAATTGTGGTGTTTATTGGAACCATCTAGCGCTCAAGGTGATAGTGTGAAGTTATCTAGATGGGGAAGACGGACTTTGAGGTGTGATTTTGTAGGCCTACCGTGGATTAGAGTATCCAACCGGAGAGTAGTTAAGAGTAGTATCATGAAAAGAGGATATTTATATGAGAGAGTGTTCACTAGTGAAAGTATGATCCTGAAGGGAATATGCCCTGAGAGGCAATAATAAAGTGTTTATTATGTGTATTCCAAGTATATGATAGATGTTTATTTTGCATGCTATAATTGTATTAATACGGAAACGTTAATACATGTGTGTTTAATAAACAAACAGAAAGTTCCTAGTTATGCCTCTCTCATAAACTAGCTCGTTGATTAACAAGATGATCAAGGTTTCCTGATCATGGACATTGGATGTTGTTAATAACGGGATCACAACATTAGTGTAATGATGTGATGAACATTCATCCGAAGTATAGCATTACGATCAAAGTCATTGAGTTTATATTGCTATAACAACTTACGAAGTGATCCTAATCCTTAGACCATGAGATCATGTCAATCACTAACACCGGAAGAGTTTCTTGATAACATCAAACGTCACACCATAACAGGGTGATTATAAAGATGGATTCAGAACTAATAAAGTGTTATGTTGAGGCTCATGGATCGAGAGTGGAATTTGTTCATCCCGATGACGGATAGATATACTCTGGGCCCTCTCGGTGATATCACATTGATTAGCTTGCAAGCAAGTGATTTGATCACTAGAATGTTATATCACAGGAACGAGAAAAGAGTGCATGTCGGTAACGAGATCAAACTAGGTATGGAGATACCGATGATCGAATCTCGGACATGTAATATATCGTGAAACAAAGGGATTAAGATACTAGCGTAAAAGGTTCCGACGATCACAAGAAAGTCATCGTTGAATGTGTGGGAGTCAGTATGGGTCTCCAGATCCCGCTTCTGATTATTGATCTGAGAGGGGTCTCGATCATGTCCGCATTATTCACGAACCGTAGGGTGACACACTTAAGAGACACCGACATCCAATTGGAGCAAATGTTTCATGCCGAAAGAATGAACAAGCGCAGGAATTTATTTCACTAGATACCGAAACAGGCTTTCGGGTGAAATTGCATAAAGTGGTTATGCATGTGAAATAGAATTCTAGCAAGGGGTTATTTGTGAATGTTTGTCATTAAAGTAATTGACAAAATTCTGAATAAAATAAAAGTGTTTTATTTAATGAGAGTTTGCATTAAATTTGGTGGAAATTTAATGGGAATTTTGAGTGGACTTTTGAGTGGAGGGAATTTAGAGGAGTTTTGTGAGTGGAGTGTCCACCCACATGAAGAGGGGAGGGCAAGGGGGCAGCCCCCATGCGCCGGCCACCCCCTTGGGGTTCCCCCCTCCTCCTATAAAAGGAGCCCCTCCTCCTCACTTGTCTCTCACACCTCCTCGTGAAGGATCTCTCTCCCCCTCTAGAATTTATCCCCCATGGTCTCGGACTAGCGAGATACATGTTCCCGGTGGCTATTCGGCAAGAAAGAGTTGTGCTTCCGCTGCATCGCTGGAGCGAGGAGGCGGAGGTTGCTCAGTGCCTCGAACGTGTGTGCGAGCACGGATGCGCTGCTGATTTGCGGCGCTAGGACTTCCTCTCGATCTTGAGATCGGCAAGAGATCGTCTACATCAACCACGAGTTGAACTCGTTAAGCTTTGTCGGTCTTCAAGGGTATGTTCTCTACGGATATACATCCGCCCGTTGTTTGTATCTAGTATATAGATCTTGGTATATAGTTCACATCGTAGGAAAATTTTTGTTTTCTATGCTGCGAACCCTACAGTGGTATCAGAGCCGGATCTATGCGTAGATACTTTACACGGGTAGTACACATATGAGTATGTGGGCGATGATGATCATGTTGTTGCTCCTTTGTTGTGATTTTGGATATTGGTGGCATAGTGGGATGAAGCGGCCCGGACAAACTTTACATGTCCTCGCACATGAGACCTGTTCCACGCTTGACATGCAACTAGTTTGCATAAGTGGCTAGCGGGTGTCTGTCTCTCCTACTATAGTCAATATCTATTTTGCAAGCGAGTTGTCAACAATTTGATTATCCTCGTTGTGGTTCATGTTCGTAGGTAAGAACTGTTCTATCTCGAAAGCCCTAAGCCACGTAAAACTTGCAATGGATAAATTAGAGGCGTCTAGTTTAGATTGTTGCTGGGCTAGTGTTATGATATGGTAGTGTTGTAAGTAGAAGTATGAGATGATACTCTTACAACACATATAGCGTGTAAAATCCATAGACCTTGGATTTACACATATAGGTATGATAGTGATCATACCACGATGCACATGATAGAGATCATCTGCGGGAACCATATAATTTCACTAATAAACATATGATGTTTGGTTGCATCTTATATTGCTTGTTTAGCGCTTTATTAAGCATAATAAGATGATCCCTCATTTAAATATCAAGATAAGAATATGTTCTTCCTTTAGTATGCACCGATTATGTTTTCGTCGCTCCAAGACATCACGTGATGATCGGGTGTTCTTGGATCCACGACCATATTTCGGGTGTAAAACAGTTACACACGCAAATACTAAGGTTCTAACTTGGCGAGCCTAGTATGTACAGACATGGCCTCGGAACACAGACCGAAAGGTTAAGCATGAGTCATATAGTTGATATGATGCCCATTTGATGCTCGCCTTTGAAGCTATACCGACTCACGTGATGATCGGACTTGGTGTAGTGGATTTGGTTCATGTAATCACCAAAAGGACACGAGGGATGTCGCTTTTGAGTGGGAGTTCATTCGTAATATAGATTAGTTGAACTCGATCTATCATACACTTAGTCTAAACTTTACAAATTCTGTTGTAGATGGCACCACCTGCTTTTAATTTCAATGTGTTCATGGAGAAAGAGAAACTAGCAACGAACGGTAGCAACTTTACTGAATGGGCCATGAATTTGAGGATTCTCCTCTCTGCTGCACAAAAGCAATATGTGCTAGAAGCGCCGTTAGGCCCCCCACCTTTTGATGATGCCCCTGACGAGGAGAAGAATGTCTATCAGACTCGTCAGGAGGACCACAACTTAGTTCATTGCGGCATATTGTATGGGCTAGAGCCAGAACTTCGAAAGCGTTTCGAAAACGGCAATGCATTTGATACAATGGGTGAGTTGAAAATGATTTTTGACACACATGCTGCTGTAGAGAGCTACAATGCTTCAGAAAAGTTCTTTAGCTGCATGATGGAAGAGCACAGCTCCGTTAGTGAGCATGTACTCAAGATGTCGGGTTACGCCGATAAGCTTGTGTCCTTGGGAATAACGATTCCCATTGACTTAGGCATCCATCGTGTTCTGCAGTCTCTGCCACCTAGCTATAAAAGCTTCGTGATGAACTATAATATGCAAGGCATGAAGAAGTCTCTCCCCGAGCTTCTGTCAATGCTTAAAACTGCAGAAGTGGAGATCAAAAAGGAACATCAAGTGTTGATGATCAATAGGAACACTGGTTTCAAGAAAGACAAGAAGGGAAAACGGAAGGGAAGTAAGGGCGGCAAGCCTGTTGCCGCGCCTGAAAAGAAACCCCGAGTTGGACCTAAGTCTGATTCCGAGTGCTACTATTGTAAGGGGACTGGCCACTGGAAGCGCAACTGCCCCAAGTTTCTGGCAGACAAGAAGGCCGGCAAGGCAAACAAAGGTATATATGATATACATGTTATTGATGTGTACTTGACTAGTGCTCGCAGTAGCACCTGGGTATTTGATACCGGTTCAGTTGCTAATATTTGTAACTCGAATCAGGGGCTGCGGAACAAGCGACCGCTAGCAAGGGGTGAGGTCAAGATGCGTGTCGGCAATGGATCAAACGTTGATGTAATCGCCGTCGGAACACTGCCTCTCCACTTACCGTCGGGATTAGTCATAAACTTGAATAAATGTTATCTGGTGCCTGCACTGAGCATGAACATTGTATCTGGATCATGTTTGATGCAAAGTGGTTATTCATTTAAATCTGAGAACAATGGTTGTTCCATTTATATGAATGAAATCTTTTATGGTCATGCACCGATGATGAATGGTTTATTTCTGTTAGATCTCAATGATAATGTTACACATATTCATAATGTTGATGCTAAAAGGATTAAACTTAATGATGATATATCCGCATATATGTGGCACTGCCGTCTAGGTCATATTGGCATTAAACGCATGAAGAAGCTCCATTCGGATGGACTTTTGGAATCACTTGATTATGAATCATTTGATACATGTGAGCCATGCCTTATGGGCAAGATGACTAGAACGCCGTTTTCCGGTTCAATGGAACGGGCGACAGATTTATTGGAAATCATACATTCTGATGTATGTGGTCCAATGAGTGTGTCGGCGCGAGGTGGATATCGTTATTTTGTTACTTTCACGGATGATTTGAGTAGATACGGTTATATCTACTTGATGAAACATAAGTCTGAAACCTTTGAAAAGTTCAAGGAATTTCAGAATGAAGTGGAAAATCATCGTAATAGAAAGATCAAATTTCTACGGTCCGACCGTGGAGGTGAGTATCTAAGTTACGAGTTTAGCACTCACATGAAAGAGTGTGGAATTGTTTCACAACTCACACCTGCCGGAACACCACAGCGAAATGGTGTGTCGGAACGTCGTAATCGTACTTTATTAGATATGGTTCGATCTATGATGTCTCTGACGGACTTGCCGTTGTCATTTTGGGGTTATGCACTAGAAACTGCTGCATTCACTTTAAATCGGGCACCATCTAAATCCGTTAAAAAGGCACCGTATGAATTGTGGTTTGGAAACAAACCTAAGCTGTCATTTCTTAAAGTTTGGGGATGCGATGTTTATGTGAAGAAACTTCAACCGGATAAACTCGAACCCAAAGCGGAAAAATGCGTCTTCATAGGATACCCTAAAGAAACTATTGGGTATTCCTTCTATCACAGATCCGAGGGCAAGGTTTTTGTTGCCAAGAATGGATCCTTTCTAGAGAAAGAGTTTCTCGCGAAAGGTGTGAGTAGTCGGAAGGTAGAACTCGAAGAGGTTGTGGAACCTTCTCTTCAAAGTATGGCGAGTAGCGCAGCGCCGGAAGTTGTTCCGGAGTTGGCTCCACCTGTTGAAGAGGGAACTAATGATAATGATCATGAAACTCCGAAAGAGAGTACTACCGAACCTCGCAGGTCGAACAGGACGCGTGCAGCTCCCGAGCTGTACGGAAATCCTGTCATGAATTTCATGGTTGATGAAAATAATGACCCTGCGACGTATGAAGAAGCGATGATGATCCCGGATTCCAACAAATGGTTAGAAGCCATGAAATCCGAGATGGAATCCATGTATGAAAATCAAGTTTGGAACTTGGTGGAATTACCTCACGACCGAAAGGCCGTGGAGAACAAATGGATTTTCAAAAGGAAAACTGATGCTGATGGTAATGTGACCATCTATAAAGCTCGACTTGTCGCAAAGGGGTTTCGACAAATTCAAGGAGTTGACTACGATGAGACTTTCTCTCCCGTAGCGATGCTAAAGTCAGTTAGGATTATGTTAGCAATTGCTGCATATTTCGATTATGAAATATGGCAGATGGATGTCAAAACCGCGTTTCTCAATGGTAATATTGAAGAAGAGTTGTATATGATACAACCAAAGGGTTTTGTCGATCCTAAGGATGCTAACAAGGTGTGCAAGCTTCAGCGATCCATCTATGGATTGAAGCAAGCATCACGAAGTTGGAATCTCCGCTTTGATGAGGTGATCAAAGAGTTTGGATTTGTCCAAACTTATGGAGAAGCTTGTATTTACAAGAAAGTGAGTGGGAGCAATGTGGCATTTCTGATATTATATGTGGATGACATATTATTGATCGGAAATGATATAGAACTTTTAAACAATGTTAAAAGTTACCTAAACAGCAAATTTTCAATGAAGGACCTAGGTGAAGCGTCATACATATTAGGCATAAAGATCTATAGAGATAGATCTAGGCGCCTAATAGGGCTATCGCAAAGTACATACCTTGATAAGATTTTAAAGAATTTTAAAATGGACGGAAGTAAGAAGGGGTTCTTACCTATGTTGCACGGCAATACATTGAGTAAGACTCAAAGTCCGGCTTCGGCGGAAGAAAGAGAGATAATGGACAAAGTCCCCTATGCTTCAGCCATAGGCTCTATAATGTACGCCATGCTATGTACAAGACCGGATGTGGCACACGCTATTAGTTTGACTCTTAGGTACCAATCGGAACCAGGTTCGGAACACTGGATAGCGGTCAAGAATATCCTTAAGTACTTACGAAGAACTAAGGATATGTTTCTTGTATACGGAGGTGAAGAAGAGCTCGTCGCTAAGTGTTATGTCGACGCTAGCTTTGACACCGATCCGGATGACTCTAAGTCTCAATCCGGATACGTATTTCTCATGAATGGCGGAGCGGTTAGTTGGAGGAGCTCCAAACAACCTGTGGTAGCGGGATCAACAACGGAGGCCGAATATGTTGCTGCTTCAGAAGCAGCTCAGGAAGCAGTTTGGATGAAGGAGTTCATATCCGAACTAGGAGTTGTGGCAAACGCGTTGGACCCAATGGTGATCTATTGTGACAACAATGGTGCCATTGCCAATGCCAAAGAGCCAAGGTCTCACAAGCATTCCAAGCATATTAAGCGCCGGTTTCACTCCATCCGCGAGCATGTCAAGGATGGAGATATAAAGATTTATAAAGTACATACGGATCTCAATGTAGCAGATCCGTTGACTAAAACTCTCCCTAGAGCAAAACATGATCAACACCAGAACTCAATGGGTGTTAGATTTATCACTATGTAACTAGATTATTGTCTCTAGTGCAAGTGGGAGACTGAAGGGAATATGTCCTGAGAGGCAATAATAAAGTGTTTATTATGTGTATTCCAAGTATATGATAGATGTTTATTTTGCATGCTATAATTGTATTAATACGGAAACGTTAATACATGTGTGTTTAATAAACAAACAGAAAGTTCCTAGTTATGCCTCTCTCATAAACTAGCTCGTTGATTAACAAGATGATCAAGGTTTCCTGATCATGGAAATTGGATGTTGTTAATAACGGGATCACAACATTAGTGTAATGATGTGATGAACATTCATCCGAAGTATAGCATTACGATCAAAGTCATTGAGTTTATATTGCTATAACAACTTACGAAGTGATCCTAATCCTTAGACCATGAGATCATGTCAATCACTAACACCGGAAGAGTTTCTTGATAACATCAAACGTCACACCGTAACAGGGTGATTATAAAGATGGATTCAGAACTAATAAAGTGTTATGTTGAGGCTCATGGATCGAGAGTGGAATTTGTTCATCCCGATGACGGATAGATATACTCTGGGCCCTCTCGGTGATATCACATTGATTAGCTTGCAAGCAAGTGATTTGATCACTAGAATGTTATATCACAGGAACGAGAAAAGAGTGCATGTCGGTAACGAGATCAAACTAGGTATGGAGATACCGATGATCGAATCTCGGACATGTAATATATCGTGAAACAAAGGGATTAAGATACTAGCGTAAAAGGTTCCGACGATCACAAGAAAGTCATCGTTGAATGTGTGGGAGTCAGTATGGGTCTCCAGATCCCGCTTCTGATTATTGATCTGAGAGGGGTCTCGATCATGTCCGCATTATTCACGAACCGTAGGGTGACACACTTAAGAGACACCGACATCCAATTGGAGCAAATGTTTCATGCCGAAAGAATGAACAAGCGCAGGAATTTATTTCACTAGATACCGAAACAGGTTTTCGGGTGAAATTGCATAAAGTGGTTATGCATGTGAAATAGAATTCTAGCAAGGGGTTATTTGTGAATGTTTGTCATTAAAGTAATTGACAAAATTCTGAATAAAATAAAAGAGTTTTATTTAATGAGAGTTTGCATTAAATTTGGTGGAAATTTAATGGGAATTTTGAGTGGACTTTTAAGTGGAGGGAATTTAGAGGAGTTTTGTGAGTGGAGTGTCCACCCACATGAAGAGGGGAGGGCAAGGGGGCAGCCCCCATGCGCCGGCCACCCCCTTGGGGTTCCCCCCTCCTCCTATAAAAGGAGCCCCTCCTCCTCACTTGTCTCTCACACCTCCTCGTGAAGGATCTCTCTCCCCCTCTAGAATTTATCCCCCATGGTCTCGGACTAGCGAGATACATGTTCCCGGTGGCTATTCGGCAAGAAAGAGTTGTGCTTCCGCTGCATCGCTGGAGCGAGGAGGCGGAGGTTGCTCGGTGCCTCGAACGTGTGTGCGAGCACGGATGCGCTGCTGATTTGCGGCGCTAGGACTTCCTCTCGATCTTGAGATCGGCAAGAGATCGTCTACATCAACCACGAGTTGAACTCGTTAAGCTTTGTCGGTCTTCAAGGGTATGTTCTCTACGGATATACATCCGCCTGTTGTTTGTATCTAGTATATAGATCTTGGTATATAGTTCACATCGTAGGAAATTTTTTGTTTTCTATGCTGCAAACCCTACAGATCCCTAGGCCTTGTTTCTAAGTATTGAAACACCATTTGTATCTAGATCTGTTGCATGTTTGCTTGTTTCCACCTTTGTTTTAGCTTGCCTTTAGTTTCTCCATGTCAAGCTCCATCAAAGCTATTTTCTGGCACCATTACCACTTGTATTTCACTATCTCTTCGCCGAACTAGTGCACATATACATCTGACAAGTGTATTGGGTGTGTTGGGGACATAAGAGACTTCTTGTATCTTGATTGCAGGGTTGCTTGAGAGGGATACCTTTGACCACTTCCTCCTTGAGTTCGATAAACCTTAGGTAATCCATTTAAGGGAAACTTGCTGCTGTTCTACAAATCTCTGCACTTGGAGGCCCAACAACTGTCTACAAGAATAGAAGTGCGTAGACATCACGCGCCTACGAGCCCATACTGGCCGGCGAAGTTCAAGAGGGAGTAGAAGGCGAAGCTAGGTTTGCGCTTCGTTTACAGGCGGCTGGAGCACCCGAATCTCCGCAATCGGGAAGAAAGGGAGCGGTTCTGGTCTGTCCCTGGCCACACCAAGTACACCGTCATCGTCGCCGCTCGCCGCAAAGAGCTCCTCCGTGCGGCGAACAATGCCGAAATCATGGAGATTCCGTCTGATGTGGAGGACGATGCCGGTGGCGCGGGAGAGGAGGACGGTGAGGGCAACGACAGTGGAAGTGAAATAGTTAACTAGATTTATGTATCGTAGCTTGTTGTAGGATAAACTCATTATTAAATCAATGAACTAGTCTATTTCCACCTCGAGGTAGATCTCCGTCCCGGATCAATTTCTGTCACAGCTCACGTTGGGAACGTGATAGTCGAGTAGCGGAGGCCGTCTTGGCAGGCGGAATTTCTCTGCCGAGGCCTGAGTCGATGGCGGCGCTCGGCGGCGGCAGCGACGGGTGGACGTGAAAGGGAGGGGAACAAGCTGAAATGTGCCTCCTGCCAACAATTCGCAGCGATACGGGTCGCCTCCAGGTTATGGTCGAAACCTAGGAATATGTGATTCCGAGGGGCATTTTTCTTGGCCCCCCTAAATTTTTTTTCTGGTTCGGGGGTTATATGGCTTCTCATCTGACAAACCAGAAAGTGGCGGTTATTTTTCTGGTTCCACTCTTTCAAAGGGTCTACTAGAGTTGCTCTAACGGCCTCAATTTTATCTAGATTATATATCTAGTTAAATATTTACTCCAGATACATTTGTAACAAGGTTGACTCTATTAATATGGAACGGAAGAGTAAGCAAATTCGGACGAATTCAATCAAAATTCAAACAAGTCTACCAAAGGAAACAAAGAAGGAAATAGAGAACGCGGTAGCAGGTTGCGACCCGTGAATGAGATTTGACTCCTGGACCGACCCCTGTCCTCCTTTCCCTGGGCCCCCTTCTCTCCCCTCCTCCTCCTCACCCTCTCCGCCTCTCCTCCCCGTCTCCGGCGAGACCTCAACCCACCTTGAGCGCGGGAGAAGCGGCCTCGCCGTAGCTTCCTTCTCCGCCCCCCGAGGTAAGAACAGATCAGAGCAAGCGCCCCCTCTCCTCCTCCCCCCCACTCTCTACCTGCAATCTCTTCCCGCCGTCCGTCGCCCGCCCCTGCCTCTCCGTGGCAATTCGTGGGATTCGCGAGGTTTCCTCCGGCATGATTCGAGAAAAGATTGGTCCCTTCCGGTGAAATTTTGTCGAAACAGCAGCTACTGTCTCGAGGGAGATGAATCGACCTGCGTAGAACAGGGCTTGCCTATGCTCTTCAAAGATTTCCAGTTAATTCCCGTGCAGTTGATATTGTTCATTCGAGTTGTAACAAGTGGCTTTTTCTTCTTCTTATCCATTGGATTTCTAGGTCCAAACGGGCGGCCGATTGGCTTCGGTTGAAGATCTCGATTTTGGTCCCAAGCAAAGGGCGGACTCTTCCTGGTCGCAAATCTTGATCTGTGGATTTGGTGGCCCGTGACCGGGGAGGAAGAGAGCAGGCCGTAGATAAAGAATAGGAAGGACGAAGGAGAAGGAGAGGAGGGAGCTCTCCATGGGAGGGGAGCCCCTCCTCACCTCCCTCTCCATGGAGAACGGCCACCCCTCCACCCTCCTCTCCATGGACCCCGCCGGGTCGTCGCACACAGGGGCCTCCGCCGACTCCTCCGGCGGCGGCGCTGGCATCAACGGCGCCAGCGGCGACAGGGAGCTCTTCATCATCCCCCGGCAGGGCCCGCCAGACATCAACCTCCCGCTGTCGGCAGACCAGTCCCCTGCACCCGCATCGTGGAGCCTCGACCCGTTCGACATGCTCGACGTCGGCCTCTGCACAACGCAGACGTACGAGTCCGAGGTCGCGCTCACACCCCCGAAGCCCAGCGGCAACGGCACCATCAACGGTGGCAGCGTGGCAGTCGGCGTGGGTGCCAGGAAGTGTGCCAAGAGAGGGGACAGCATCTGGGGAGCGTGGTTCTTCTTCAACCACTACTTCAGGCCGGCGCTGGCGGAGAAGCCCAAGGGGAAGGTGACGCGGGACGCTTCTGGGAGCATCTCTGGCTTCGACAAGTCTGACCTCCGCCTCGACGTCTTCATAGTGCAGCATGACATGGAGAACCTGTACATGTGGGTATTCAAGGAGAGGCCCGACAGTGCCCTTGGGAAGATGCAGCTCCGGAGCTTCATGAACGGGCACTCCAAGCACGGGGAGCCGTGTTTCCCTTTCAGCGCCGACAAGGGCTTTTCGAGGTCGCACCGCATGCAGCGCAAGCACTATCGTGGTCTGTCCAACCCGCAGTGCCTTCATGGGATTGAGATTGTGAGCTCACCGAATTTATCAGCAGTCCCTGAAGCTGACATGAAGAGGTGGGCTGAGCTTACAGGAAGGGAGCATAATTTCTCAATACCGCCTGAAGCCAGCGATTTTGAGTCATGGAGGAACCTTCCAAGCACTGATTTCGAACTTGATAGGCCGCAGCCACAAGCAGCATCAAAGAATGTGGGGGCGCATAGCTCTCACAATCATAAGAAGGCGCTGAATGGTTCAGGTCTGAACCTGTCCACGCCACCGTCATCGGATGACGGGATGGACCTCTCACCAAAGAGCAACAAACGCCGCAAGGACTTGTTCGGTCACGGCGTAGAAGAGGACTGTGCTATGGCGAACAACTCCTGTTCAGACAGGGAGCAGGAGGTAGAAGTCCAGACCGGCGGCGAACCATCGTGGATGCACGAGTTCACCGGTGTGGCAAAGCATGCAAGCGGGCCTGTTACTGCTGCCAAAACCATATACGAGGACGATGAGGGCTACCTGATCATGGTGAGCATGCTCTTCTCTGACCAGCAGAGCGTGAAGGTCTCCTGGAGAAACACGATGACGCACGGCATCGTGAAGATATCGTGCGTGAGCACCGCCCGCATGCCCTTCGTGAGGCGGCACGAGAGGGTGTTCAAGCTGACCGACCCGTCCCCCGAGCACTGCCCTCCAGGCGAGTTCATGCGGGAGATACCTCTGGCCACGAGGATCCCGGAGGATGCGAAGATCGAGGCGTACTACAACGAGTCCGGCACCGGGCTGGAGATTATGGTCCCCAAGCACCGGGTCGGGCCCGAGGAGCATGAAGTCCAGGTTTGCATGAGGCCCCCGCATCTCGGTGATAATGATCTCGTTTTATCATAGAACAGAAGAAGAACATTTAGCCTAATAGATCACCCGGTGTCATGCCATGAGGCGCCGGAAGACCGTAACAAAGTTATCATGCCATTGGATCGGTGATTTTTTTTTTGGCGCTAAAACACTAGTCAAACTTATCTGTCTCCCTTAGGTGAAAATTCTCATGTGTATTCGTTGTACAGGTGCTGCATCACTACATTGGTGGTGACCCTCCTGACTATCCATCCTTCGTATGAAAACATGGCAAGTTAATAGTATCCTGTGTTTGTTATATTCCGAGGAATCGGGTTCATAATAATGTGGATAGCTACTGCTCTGTGGGCAGAGAGTCTGTTATTATCACCATTGTTTTGCCATAATCATCATCGTAGGCATCTGAGCATACTATGCCCCAGATATCGCTTTCGGCATGAATGGAATCTGGGCTTATTTCGTCACGTGAATCTGTACTTCCAGTTTGGTTATTGCTGGTACTGTACTAGCGATGATCATATTTCACAGCGCAGTTTTCACAGTAGTGATAGTATAAATCTCATCCTTTCCCTGTGAGAAAAGATGCTGTTTTCACTTGTATGAAGTACAAAGCTGTATTTGCTTACTGAGGAATCAGGTTCATAATAATGTCAACAGCCACTACTCTGCAAGCACAGTTGTTGATATCACTTTTGTTTGTTTTAATCATCATCTCTCTGTCGTAGGCAATCTTAGCATTAATTGTCAGAAACGGAGACCTGGTATTTTGTTGACTGAATTTTTGCCCCCAGCTTTTTTGTTGCTGGTGGTAAACGATAAATGTCATACTGGTTGCCTGGTGATGCTCTGTGAGCAAAGGCCTTTACAACACTAATGTATGGTATGCTATATTCCGAGGACCGGTTCCATGATAATGTTTGACAGCTACTACCCTCTGAGCAGAGAGAGTCTGTTGTTATCATTGTCATAGGTGTCGTAGCATGTAATGCCCCAGATCCCGCTTTCGTCATAACTAGAAACTTGGTATTCTTTTGTGGCCTGAATCTGTGCTCCCAGCTTGGTAATTGCTGCTACTGAACTGACAATTGCTCATTTTTCACAATAGCTAATGCTCTGCAGACAGAGAGTATGTTGTCATCACCATTCTTTCGCTCGCCTTAACATTGTCGTAGGCATCTTAGCATACTATGCCCCAGACATCGCTTTCGGCATGAATGGAGTCTGGGCTTATTTCGTCACCTGAATCTCATAGCTCATAGCTCAGTTTTCACGGTAGTAATAGTATGAATCTCATCCTTTCCCTGTGTGAGAAAAGATGTTTTTTTTTTTTCACTTGTCTGATTTCCTTACAGTAAGGAAAATACTATACATTCCGACGAATCAGGTGCATAATAATGTCAACAGCCGCCACTACTCTGTTGCTTGTTGTAATCATCGTATGCCTGTCCTAGGCAGTCTTAGCATAAATTGGCAGAAATGGAGACTTGGTATTTTTGGTCCCTGCTTTGTTGTTGCTGGTGGTACTGAACCAGTGATGGTCCTGATCTTATTTTTTATCACCGTAGTAACGATAAATCTCATACTGGTTGCTGGGTGATGCTCTGTGATAGTTACTTGAGCACAAAGATTTATTCCGAGGACCGGGTTCGTGATAGTCTCGGACAGCTACTACTCAGTCACCGTTGTCATAGGTATCTTAGCATATATATTGTCACCTGGTATTCTTTTGTCAGCCTGAATCTGTGCTCCCAGCTTGGTAACTGCTGCTACTGAACTGGTGATGACAGGACGGCTCATTTTTCACAGTTGTAATAGTGGATCTCTCATCTTTGTTGTTGTTTGTTATGTTGTGTGAACCAAGTTGTTTTCTACAGTACATGTATGAAGTACAAAGGCGTGTGCATTCTGTCTCTGCATGGAAAACTCGGTACTGCTGATACTGAGCCAGTGATGATCAGAGCTCGGCTTTTCACAGCAATAACGGTATGAGTCTCATCCTGATACCTGGGTACGGTGATGCTGCTGTGTCACCAAAGAAGATGCTTTTTTTTTTTTTTTTTTTTACCAAAACATGTACTATTAAACCTCCAAAAATTCCTAAAATAAATACTAGTATATAACAAGCTACATATATCCAGAATATATGGTAGAAATTTTGTTTAAAAATACATGGACCATGATGCACATGTATTCCCGAGATTTATTTAAATATTTTTTGAAACTCAAAATAAAAAAAAGATGTATTGGCTTGCAGGAGTATCTTTTGTGGATTTGCTTGTGGCCAACAGCGAGCCATGCTGCCCCCCTCCAAGCTCTCTTCTCTGTGTTTTGTGGCCATGAGCAGCAGCTGTGATGTGAACCAGTTGCACAAGAACCGATGGAAACTATCTACTCCTCCTGTCTCAAAATAGATGTCGCAAGTTTATTAAAATTTAAATAAATCCATTTACTAAATAGTGTTTAGATTCATTCAAATTTTATCAAATCCGAGACATCTATTTTAAGAGAGAATAGCTTTTCTTGTTATTTCATATTAAAATAGTAGTACAAAATAAATAAATGAATTATTAGTAGTTGAATGGAAGTACCTAGACCCTAGTTCCTACTACTAGTATCTTTCTTTTTGCCAAAATAAAAAAGAACTGTGGAAGCGAGGCGACGGGCCACCTGAAAAAGGCGTGTTGACGTGTTCCTCTGACGACGGATCGTGTGGCGCTGGGTTACGCGGTTGAAATGGAACCAAGCAACCCTGCCAACCCTTGGCTCAGATGAAGGCGCTACGTAGTACAAAGAAAATTCGATTGAATTGCTGGTGCGTTTAGTATTATATGTCTAAAAGATTATGGAGAAAGGGAAGAGAGGATTTGTGGCTCCTCAGCACCCATGCCCTCTATATTTGAAAATTTTCAAAATTTGTATGATTGGGTTTCAGAAAAATGCAAAAACAATTCCGTAGAAAACTTGTTTTTGACTTGGGCTGAAGACAAAAAAAAAACAAATTTCTAAAAGTATATAGGAGAGAAAAAAGGTGCCATTGCTGTCAGAAATTAATATTTTTGTATCTCCCAAAATACAATGTATTTTTTTTCTAAAAACTTTACCGGGCCTTCGGAATGTGTGCATGTGTTCACTTATTTGTTTTTAGATTTTTTTGCGCATGATAAGTTGGTATTTGAAAATTTTGAAATGCCGAAGAGCATTGGTGCTCACGAGCTGCTGGCCAGTTTCTAGAGAAAGAGTTATATTTGATTTTCAAAACAAATTTTAAAAAATCTCGGAAATACATGTACGGGGTCCATATATTTTTGCAAAATTGAACTAAAAATATAAATTTCTGACAGTGAATAAGGCTAGCTATACATCTACAAGGTCCATATATTTGTCGATTTTTTGTTTTTGTGTACCCTGAAATACAACATATTTTTAAACAATATTTCTAGTGTACATTCTAGACGTATGTATCTAGCTATACATTTCTTTTCAAAAAAATTGGAGGCCAAAAGGTTCAAGTTTCTATTAAAAAAACAGGAGCACCGGTGCGCACGTGTCAAAGACACTTTCCAAAGGATTGTACTTTTAGGGCATGTTTGATTCAAAGGATTTTAAAAGTACAGGAATAGGAAAACCATAGGAATGGTATGTCATGACATGTAAAATTCTACAAAATTATTTTGTAAATCCTTTGAATCAAACATGTCCTTAGTATGCCAAAAGATTATGTCACGAGAAGGTAGCATGTCAAGATTTTCACACGTGTACATGATTTTTAGAGCAATTGCAGTTTTGGGGATGCTGAATTGTTTCTTTTTCCATAAAAAATACAGTAAACCTTGACCATTCATAAATTATTGTTTTTCAATAAAAACATGAACATTCATAAGTGAAAACAAATGAAGTGTATTTTCGGGAGCCAAAACAAGAACATGTTGTGGAGGAGGGAATCGATGCTGAATTGTTGGGCATGAACTGGATTAGCGATACAAGCAAAAATATTAAGTCTGAATAACTGTAGCACTATTGAAAAAAAGTATGTCTTTATATGCTAAAAAACATTGAAATTGGACCCCTTTTTTGTAAATGGATTGAATTTGCAAGATACGCTTCAACGCATTACACAACAGTCTATTCGTCCCATATAAAACATAATCCTTGATAATCTTTTTTAGGACACTCGGGAACTTCTAAGGGCCTCTTGTATTCACATGATTATGAAAGACATAGGAATGTGAAAAGCACTGTGCTAAAATAGGAATACATGCACAAAATAGAGGATGAAAAGGCTAGAAAAAAAAACCATAAACTTGTCTATTTAGTTTGTGACTTCGTGGCAATAAGACATACAATAAAATTATAATAAAACACAATCAGATCAAAGGCAAAAAAAATTGCACATGTCATACAAGGAGGTCCGAGTGGATTGTAAAACTCGTATGTTTTTTTTTGTTTGGGAATGAGATCATTTTCATTACTATTGTTTATCTTTGCTCCATTATTGCTTTGTTGGCACAAGAGATAAATTTCATATCCCTAACTCCTATGCTATTCATCAAGCTTTTGTCTAGTGTGGCTAAATGTGCGAATGAATATCAAACAAACTGAAATGAAATAAGTACTGTATTTGAAACAGTCCGAAAACATAAGTTTGGGAAGATTTTTGGTGCGCCGGAGAGGATAAAGCGCCATCGTCGTCTTCTCCTTCTCCACTCCTCCGCTTCCGCACCACCACCACTCGCTGCTCCCTCCACCGGCTCCCCGTCCCCCGTCCCCCGTCCCCGCCGCCGGTGCATGAAACCCTAGCCCCGCCGCGCCCTCGCCTGCCCCCACCTCCATCCGCGATGGCCAAGGCGCTCCTCTCCTCCTCGCTGCTGCCCTCGCTCCCGCGCGCCGTCGCGGGCGGGGCCGCGAGGCTCCCACCGCTCCCGTCGCTCAGCCGCAGCGGGTGCCGCCGCGCGGCGGGGTGCAGGGTCAGGGCGAGCCTCCACGGGCTGGACTCCGTGGGCGGCCTCCACGCGGCGCTCGAGCGCGCCGAGGCCGCGCTCTACACGCTCGCCGACGCCGCGGTCGTCGCGGGGGCCGGCGGAGCGGGAGCAGGAGGAGGGGACGTGGAGCAGGCGGTGCAGAAGAGCGGCGGGTGGTTTGGGTTCATCTCAGACGCCATGGAGGTCGTGCTCAAGGTAAAGCACGGTCTTCTCTTCTCCAAGCTCTCTGCTCCGTTGCTGGTTAACGATGGATATCCCGGAGCTATAGCTAGTTTGATATTGGGTAGAATTTCCATTTGATTGATTATGCGAGTTTGCTTCTGGGGTAGAATTTCCATTGGACTGATTACGCAAGTTCCTGGTCTGTCTGACACTTGGTGGAACACAACTACTCTGAAACTCACTAGAACATTTATGGGTCCAATGGTTGCCTCCTATTTGGGGGTGGGAATGAAAGAGGTGCTATTCAAATCTTGATTTTTAGCATTTAGTTTTCGCTACTTCCAAGCTACCGGATGATAAATATGGGGGTTTCGGGATTCTATCATTGCTTGCTTCAGAACGTGACATCCGTTAATTTCGTAACGGTGAATTGCTGATGCTATCTGAGCTCCAACGTGCAGGTGATGAAGGACGGTCTCTCGGCGGTTCATGTGCCGTACGCCTACGGGTTCGCCATCATTCTGCTCACCGTCGCCGTGAAGGCTGCGACGTTACCGCTCACGAAACAGCAGGTGGATCGTTTAGCCTGACCTGAACCAAACCGATGAGCGTTATCTAGTGTATATATATCAGTGAATTGAATTTAACTGGATTCGTAACGGTGCTGCCTGTCTGTTTTTAGGTTGAGTCAACTCTGGCAATGCAGAATTTGCAGCCACAGCTCAAGGCGATTCAGAAGAGATATGAAGGGAATCAGGTTTGTTTTGTTCGGCTGAAACTTCAATCATGGCTATACAGGGGGGTGGGGAGGCTTGTGGTTTGGTTCTAGACACGATAAAATTATTATGCTTCCCTATATGAGGTTGTTCTGGTTTGATCTTTTCAAGCAAGTTTCTCTTGTCAGTATCTGATATACTGCTTCTGCATAACTTTTCTTAGGAAAGAATACAGCTGGAGACTGCTCGGTTATACAAGACAGCTGGAGTCAATCCTCTAGCAGGTTCTTGCTTTTTTTCTCTCCTTAAACCGAGTTACTTCTATAGTGAAATTACTTCTCTGATCCATTGCATCTCTTTATAATTATTGACTTCTGAAAGACAGATATTGCATATTAGTTGATCACATTTCTATGTTTTCATTCATAAATATTCCGTTATCGAAAAGAGATCTATTTTCTTATAGAATGCCACTATTGATGTCCCCGAGTCCGATAACCAGTTAGTTTTACTGCTGTAGCTTTTAGTGAGTAGTGTCTTATTCTTGTTGGTTTCTCTGCCAGGATGTTTGCCAACTTTGGCGACAATACCTGTCTGGATTGGACTTTACCAAGCCCTTTCAAATGTAGCAAATGAGGTATGCTAAAGCCTACTTCACCTAAAATAAATAAATCCTATTTCTTGAAGTTTGTTCCTCAAGAGTCTTTTGGACTAAGTGGCTTCTATGACACGCAGGGGTTGCTGACAGAAGGATTTTTCTGGATTCCATCTTTGGGAGGCCCTACAACAATTGCTGCTCGTCAAAGTGGTGCTGGCATTTCATGGCTCTTCCCTTTTGTGGTAATAAAATTGGTTACTTATAAACATGTCTGATTGTCCATGTGTGGTTGGTTTAACGGAAAATCTTGTCTACTTCAGTAGAGCGACTGTTAGCAATATGATTTTGCTGCAACAATCTAACCAAATTTGATCAGTGGCATGTTGCTGCCGATAGCCACTTAGGCAATACATTCAGCAGTGATCAAGCGATAACTTCTTTTGGTGTTGTTGTTGCGAGAAATAGCAACAGGATTTGCTATGTTCAATTTAAATATCTGTATCGTACCACCATGACTGAAATAAGTTGGCCATGTAGCATACCAATTTTGTTTAAATGAGTAATGTATATTTTTCTCGGATTATTCTTGTTGAGACGTGACAAGACACTAGCTTATATGCCTGGATGCTTTAGACCTGCTAAAACTTATACTAACAGTTGAAATGAATTATGCAGGATGGTCATCCACCAATAGGCTGGCATGACAGCATATGTTATCTTGTTTTGCCTGTGCTACTTGTGGCTTCTCAGTTTGTCTCCATGGAGATCATGAAGCCACCCCAGGTGAATGTCTCTTTAATATGTTACAGCACTGTCATGCAAGTTTTCAGCATGTAACTTTGGTGTTTTTGTTTGCTGCAGAGTACTGATCCATCGCAGAAGAATACACAACTTATTCTAAAATTTCTTCCATTTATGATTGGGTATTTCTCCTTGTCGGTGCCATCAGGATTGTCCATTTACTGGTACGTGCATCCTCTGGTGTATGAATGTACTCCGACATGTTTTTTCTCTGTTGTATGAATGTACTCCAGCATGTTTTTTCATGTAGTGCTACATGCACCATAGATTTTGTATGATGGCTACCTTCCTCACTGGTGTTTTGCAGTTGATGACAATCTGTAACCTGTGTGTTGACTCCCATGTAGGTTTACGAACAATGTCCTCAGCACAGCCCAGCAGATATGGTTGCGGAAACTGGGAGGAGCAAAGCCTGTCGTGAATGAGGGAGCAAGTGGGATCATAACTGCCGGACGAGCAAAGCGTTCTGGTGCTCAATCAGGCCAGGGTGGGGAAAGGTGCCTTCGAACTTCACCTGGTTTCTATTTTAACTATATATGCTCTGGTCGTAACAAAACACAAAAAAATATCATGAGCAGATTTAAGCAGCTAAAGGAAGAGGAGAACAGGAGAAAAGCTGCCAAAGCACTTGGTGCAGGAGATTCGAATGGTTCAGCATCAACATCAGACGATGAAGATTCGGATGATGATACTACAGAGGAGGTACTTTTTCTTTCGTTCATCTGTATTGCTGGAGCATATGTAGACAACAGTTGCTAGCCATCTGCGATTTCCCTCCAGTTGCTGATGTAAAAACCTGACAGCAGGGTGGAGCCGTAGAGGAAACGTACATTGCCGGCACCGACAAGAAACTTCCTACTTACTCTGGAAAGAAGGGCAAGAGGTCGAAAAGGAAGCGCATTGTGCAGTAATGTGGGCGGGAGCCTAATTGGAATTCGTTTTTGTCAAAGCTGGTGAGAATCGCTGTTGGCATGCTGCCGTGCTTTCAGAACACTCCCTACCTTGGGTACCTGTGTAATCCATATTATTTTTTTACACTTACAGGTTAATTCAGTTGACCAGTGAACTGCCGTAGACGATCTCGGGTACAATTTTGATGGCCACTCGCATGGGAGGCCTGATCTTCAGATGGGGATGGAAAAAGCAGTTTTACTACTACAGGTATTCGCTGGCAAGCTGTAAGTTGGAAATAGTTGGTTCAGCCAGCATTGTCACGGTAGGATCATGGGTACAGTGGATCAGGCAAGCCTGATTCTGCTTGAGGAGATGATGCTTAGGTACATAAAAACTTTCTTGTTCTGTTCTATCAAGCTGGTCTCGAGAGTCACTCCGGAGTCGCATGCTCTGTAGTATCACAGTGTATTTTCTATACCCCTTCCTGTAACCTAATAGAGTGCTAACATTGTTTTCCTTGGGGAGTACACGATATGCAAATCGTACAAATTAGTTTGATGGAACTGTCAGTGTCTTGTCCCGCCAGGAGTGGATGAGCTGAGTTGATAAGCAGTACCTTTAAGCGAACCTTATGATTACCACACTGTTAGCACATCCTTTGCCGCCAAGTACTTTCCGACGACACAGACGAGACAACGGGTGAGTAACGCGGCGGCGCCACACGGAGGAAACGTCTCACAATAGAGATCTCATCCATCTTCTCGCCAAGTCCGTGAATCCCATTAACCAGTGTAGCGACCCTTGAAGCAAAAGCGTCTAGCGTCTCATCTTCTCCCATCTCTAGATTCTCGTACTTCTTCTGCAAGGTTTGCAGGGTCGCCTCACGGACACGCTCGTGCCCAAGATTTAGCGTCTTGAGCGTATCCCACACCTTCTTTGCAGATTTCTTCGAGATCAGGTGTTGCATCAGATCTGTTGGCACCACCGAGCATATGGCCGTGAGTGCTAGTCGGTCTAGGTGGTACTTCGACGCGCCTTTTTTGAACTCGTCGCCGCCTGGATCGACAGCCTCCCAGAGTCTGGCCCCTTCTAACGCCCACTCCATCTGGACCGCCCAGACCGTGTAGTTGTCATGGCTGTACCGCGGATACTGCATCGACACCGGCGCACCCGCAGACGCACCAGAATACTCGCCTAGCTCCTTGTCCGTCATGACCTCTCGTTACTAGGAGATCCTCCGCGAGCCTCTGATACCAATTGTTAGCACAGCCCCTGCCGCCAAGTACTTTTCGACGAAACAGACGAGAAAATTCTGACAAGATGACACGCACGTATCCGATAACTTCCGCCGAATCTCACGTACGATTCAAACCAGCTAAACAGCCTAGCACACAGTTGGATCAATTCAGCTAGCTCAACTCACGCACATTGAAACTCCTTTGGATTGCAACAGGAGCGTATCACTTCTAGTTTCTTTATTCAACTTCACGGTTGTGGTCTAGTTACAAGGCCAGGTTATATGTATATATATATATATATATCAGCATAGCTAACCGACTTGAACTAGCTTGGACCGATACTCGGTTACAAACTCCTAAACCTATTAATACATGTATCCTATTCGGAACCTGCACGTATACCACACGCATACGGACGAAACCGGGACGCCGTGCCGGTATGCAACGTGCTTAATGCTAACACACGCTATTTAAATGAATTCTTACCATGTTCACAAACAAATCACAAGGTATTTGGTTGGACTTGTGTCCATCGTCTAGTGTTTGGGCCCTGTTTTCATTTGGGTTGAACTTCATTTGGGTACAAAGGGTTGTGGACTTGTGGGTGCTTTGCTTTAGTCGGCGATAAATATTTGGTGAGATAAACTCAACCCTGCTTTCCATCGATTTTTCATGCGGATTTCTTATTTGTGTCAGCCAACTCCATCCAACCCAACTTCGTCTTCGTCAACGCCAGTGGCTAGGTCTTTCGTAGGACTATCGTGACTTCGTCTTCGTCAACGCCAGTGGCTAGGTCTTTCGTAGGACTATCGTGACTTCGTCTTCGTCAACGCCAGTGGCTAGGTCTTTCGTAGGACTATCGTGACTTCGTCTTCGTCAACGCCAGTGGCTAGGTCTTTCGTAGGACTATCGTGACTTCGTCTTCGTCAACGCCAGTGGCTAGGTCTTTCGTAGGAGGCAGCTCGTCCGTGTAGATGAAGTGGAGTATGGCCTTTTTGAAGACCGAGATCGTCGTGTCATTGACCAGCATGCAGTATGGTGTGGTGGTCATCCTTAATTGTTGGCCACTACCACCGCTTCATACTACAGGATTTGTGACAGTGCGGCGATCAAGAGGCTGTGCGCTTGTAATTCACTCTCCTCAACCAAGAACGTCATTTCTGACCCCTGCCCGTCCACCAGCTGTTGCTCGAGGTGTGTGTTGGAAGGGGGCACCATGGCTGGAGCATCATCATTCGACGATGTGCAAGCACTAGAGCAGACCTTCTTCGTGATAGAAACATCGCAATGCTAGGTGGTGTGACTTGGCGGATTCAATGGTGATGAACTTTGCATACCCCCAATCTGACTTGGTGCTAAATGTTTTCTCTAACCATCTTTCCGAAGGCGGCCATTCACCGGGGCAATCCATCTCGAGGCACACCGTGGCCTTGACACCGGCAGCTCCAGGATCACTCACTAGCTCGATGTATACGGAGATGTACGCCCTTCCGTCGCCTTCTCTGATGATGAGGATGATGGGTACACCTTTACCTTCCTCCCTTTTACAGCGATGAAGTGGGGGATCTTGAACTCATGTGTTCCTTCGACCATCTCCGAGGAGTAATGCGCCGTGGCCGTGTTCATCCTCCTCC
Organism: Avena sativa; assembly: GCA_916181665.1. Taxonomy (NCBI): domain Eukaryota; kingdom Viridiplantae; phylum Streptophyta; class Magnoliopsida; order Poales; family Poaceae; genus Avena; species Avena sativa. Next base: position 6,679,803 of record OV702281.1, read on the forward strand.
GCGGTTGATTGCCGCTGGAGGAGGAAGGAGCATCGGGTCCGGGAGCATTGGCCATGCTGATTATCCTGGCTACTTTGTCGGTGACCTCGAGTATAAAATAGTAACAGCAACTTCCCTTGAGCTCCTCGTAGTCCTCCGTGGCCTTCACCGCGGCATACACGTCGGGATCTGACGCCATGTATTGGATGCATAACTCTTGTAGATGTTGGCAGCCTTGCTTGCCGTACACCACCATCAACGTCGGCATGACCGACGCGACGTTTATACTTCTGGAAAATATCTTCTCGCACATGAGCCTGAGCCTTTCGACGGCATACCGATCCGCCACGATGAAAAGGTCGAGGGCCATGGCAGGAATATTGCTTGGTGGCGATGGAGGCAGCTCGTCGGTGTAGATAAAGTGAAGCATGTCCCGGAAAGTGGAGGCGGTAATTAATGTCGTGGACGTGCAATGTTGTGCTCTCCGTTATAGTGTGCCACCGGAACTCGGCGGCGAAGACCGGCGACCGCATGGCGAGGATCAGCCTGTGTGCGCCCTGATCTCGGTCTGCTCGACGATGAAGGTCACGTCCGGCAGCATGCACTGCCTCCGCCGCGACTCCCCCGGTTGATGGTAAAGGAGGAGCCTGCCGAGATCTGCGGAGATTGTCGGCGGCGGCACGACGGAGATTTGTTTCGGGGGTCCGTCGGAGGAGTCCTCCGCCTGGAGCACATCCACGGCGCAGTAGACGTCACAGCAACCGTCGTTGTTAACGAAATGCCCCCTATGCCAACGGTACTCCTTGGGGAGCGACAGCTGCCAGCTCCTGCAGGTAGCCGTGGCGGAGGCCGCGAGAGAGGGCCACGCGGGGAAGACGTGCGCGTCCTCGCTCCGCCACTCGGCGGCTCGCCGACATCTATCGTGGCGTGCCGTCCCACCTGGGTTCTCGATCCTGAGGGTGGCCATGGCGACGACGTCCGTGGCGCTGTCGGTGTGGAGCAGGTCGAGGGAGACGAAGAAGAGCCGGCCGTCGTTGAATGCGCAGGAGACGGCCAGAGGTGGCCGCCGGCCTCGAAGCCTATGGACTTGATGTGCTTGCGCCGGTCGTGGTCGCGGATGCACAGCTGGTGCGTGCCGCAGACCAGGGCCGTCGCCGTCTCGGTGATCTGCGCCGCCATCGATCCGATCTGATCCATTCCGGTCGGCTGGACGACCGGCCAGGTTAGTTGCTTGTTCGATCCATCATCTAATGGTGAATCAATGACGATCGATCCAATATATAATCTTGTAGTACTCCAACTAAGTACGAGAGTCGATAGATATCCTTGTCAGGCTCGGACTATAATAGGGCACTTCTAGTCTGTCACCAAATCAGTCCCATACAAACTGCAAAGCTAGCCTTAATTCTGTCAACTATTCTCTCCGTTTCATCAAAATATAAGATGTTTTATCTTTATAAAGACATTTTCTTCACAAAACTAAAATATCTAATACTATTTTGAAACGGAGGGAGTAGTAAGCATATCCGTGCTTTGTAAAGTTTTTTTTTTGGAGCTAATGGTGGCTTTTGTTTTAGGAACAGAGAACAACACGTGGTCCAAAATACAACACCGTTTAGTACTTTAGCTCCGCAATTAACACGCACGCACGCACACGGGGCGATCATAGCAATCTTCTAAGGGCCGCACATACAAAAGGAGGTGTAACGATCCTAGCTAATGGCAACACACCAAATAGCGATATATCCTCACTTCGCCCTAGGTTCTGCAAAGTTCTGCAGGAATTTTGCATCTACAAGTCCACTATACATGGTGTATTTGTCTTGTTTGATCAGGTATGATGATGTGTTGGTTTGTTTGAATCCAATGTAGTAATAAGTAGGATTGGAGGACAGGGTTAAACCAAACTGACATGTCCTGCCTTCAAGGCGATTGTTGTAAGTATTTGTATTTCGGATTTCTGCGGTGGCCTTTCTTGCGAATTCCTGCTTTGTTTCCATGGTGAACAGAGCAGGTGACCTCATCTTTTATGCAGGGCTTCCAAACACTCAGGTTTTGGTCTGCTGATTTACAAACTTAACATCGACCCTTCTCTTTGGCCAACACTTCAAATCTTAATCAGCACAAACACTTCCCAAGTGTTTTCTCAAGTACCCAGCAATACTCTCATTTACACAAAGGAATTGGTACTACTACTACTACTACTACTATAGGTTCACTCAACGCGGAAACTTCTTTCTACACCCGGGTGCATATGCACTGGTATGAAAAAAATATTTTTTAAAAAGTTGAAAATTCTGAATAAAATATGATCATGTGTAGCTTCATGTTTGAGGTGCACACAAAGTCATTTCACCGAAAACCGATATGTTTTGTAAAAAAGGACAATTTTTTGCATCGTGGAGTATGTTACTTTAGCATCAAATTTTGTCTTTTTTGCACAAGCCACTCAAAATGTTCATTTTTTGTGAAACGACTTTGCGCGCACCTAAAACATGAAGTTCTACGTGCACATATTTGTTTTTGATTTTTTTTGGCATTTCAAATTTTGACAAAAATCAAATGCAAATAAAAAGCTAGGGTGCATATGCACATAGGAGCAAAAATGCCAACGCTGCACAGTAGCCCTAGGAAACAAATAGAAGCACTAAGTAGGCCAAGAAATTACAAATTCCTTATCGCAAATAATTAGTAGAAGAAAATAATAGATCAGCTAGCAATGCATTAACCCTTCATAGTCGGTGATAGTAAAGCGCCTCGGCGATGTCGGCGGCCATGGCAGACAGCCAGATGCTCGCGTTGTTCTCGTCGGACACCGGATCCTTGGGAGTCAAGTTGCCCTCCATCAGAGCCAACTCGCAGTAACCTGGCTGGTACGAGGCGTCGCTGAGCTGCGGCCACACCGTCTCGCGCGTCGGCGGCGGACGCGGCCTTTGGATCGGCCGACAGCATTTGCACGCAGTAGTGGTAGGAAGTTTTCCAGGTGGACTTGGCGGCAGCGGCGCACGTTGATCTGATGGCGGAGGATGCGCGGCCGGCCGCACGGCAAGACAGAGACACCCCGAAAAGGACAAGGAGAAGAAGAATGGACATTTTCTGCTGGATGGCCATGGCCACGGCCTCGTCAGTTAATAGTAGTGTTGAAAATTCACTAATTATAACCTGTTTCCTCAGTCTGTGAAATTATTAGCTACTCTCTAAACTTATACCCGTTTCCTCTCGGTCTCCTTGGGCTATATCTCCTCAGATCCGAACCTGCGGCGGAATAAGTCAAGCTCCTCACTCAAAAAGAAAAAGAAAATCCATTTTCCAAGTTCGCCCTATAGCACACAGAAGTACATGCTAGAACAACTTAATTTCCAGCCCTCACTGTGATGTTATAGTTTTTGGTATTTTAACTGCTTTATATTAGGTTGGTCATAGTGGAAGTATCATATTACTATTATTATGCATATAATACTAGCGTATAATACTATCCCTATAGTGTTTAGAATCATCTAGTTGTATCAGTCTCGTGGTATTTGATTACTTGTGAAATCTCAATACAATTTGATGTACACGATATAATTAAATTTTCTTGTTACATGTGATATATACTATGATATCGTATCATATTATGATACCACTAGAACCTCTCTCTCTCTCTCTTTCATTAATTGTTGTGTCATATTATCATTTTATCAAGGTGACATACATGCCAGCCTCATAAATTTATCCCCTCTACTTTATTAAGCAGCAAATTCCGAGTGGTAACTTAATCTCCTCTATTTTCTTACTGGAACATCTATTTCCCATCTACAAGATTAATAATGTTTTTTAATAGAATAAGCAGATTACGTTTCGAAGAACGCTCTTTCAAGAAAAGGAATATATTGGTGTTTTAAAAGAAATATATTATCAATTATACTCAGACTTTGTAGCAACACAATGCTCTAATAAGCGCATAGAAAAAAATAAAGAAGAATTAAAAAACATTCGCTACAGTGATATATTGCTTATAACAGCAGACCAGACCAAATACTACGAAGACAACATCAGAAATCCAAATTCTCCAAAACCAACACCTTCAAGAAAAAAAACTGCACAAACCCCATTGTCGCTCGATCATTGATCATAGGTTTTCCGCCTGGAGAAAAATCTGCACTCTTAAAACAATGCCTTCAGCAAGGCTATTATCAGACACAACCAATTAAGGCTAGACTTTAGGTTTTCATCCAGAAAGATTAAACATTGAACTTCTCATGTGCTATCGTTCCCACTTTCCGATGCTGCTGTTACAATTCACGAATCACCAAGTCAATTCCTTATCACCACCAGGACTCAAACCACCATTACTAGTCCTCAGATATCCACTTCCATGACATTCTCCACATAGTGACTTCACCATGGAGTTAAAGAATGTCCCAGGATGGCAACAGACTGAAGAACTTCACCTTGCTCCCTCTAAAACTAAACGGTCAAAAAATCATGATTATGTGCAACCAAATCACATCTGATCCGGCAATCTCTAGGCATACCCAAGAGAGTTTATCGATAGAGTCTTGCGGAACTCGACTCTCCGGCCAGATCAATGAAGACAAGCATCAAGTAGATCGACGTCTTGATGTGAGAGGTTACATAAAGCTTACATAATATAAATATTTTCCAGCAGAAACAGGTGTTGAACCCCATACATCTGAGAACACTTGCTCCAATGGAACAGTGAAAACACTAGTAGAAATAGGGTATGGTAATTGATGACTTTTAGATAGTTGACAAGGATCACAAATGTATGGGTTTATTTCAGGCAAAAACGCGATATTATTTTTCCTAAGGACTTGTTGAACCATAAAGGATGATGGGTGGCCTAAACGATGATGCCGTGTAGATGATGAAGGCTTTATTGTAAAAAAAGCTTGCTTAGAAGACCCTGTAGATGATGGCACTAGTGGGTAGAGACCCCCATGACATGGTCCTTTAAATAGTATGCTCCTTGTGGCCTGATCCTTGATAAAAAATAAATATGGGTGAAACTCAAGAAAAATATTGTTATCAACTGTAAGCTTATGAACAAACAAGAGATTTTTAGATGCACTTGGTACATCAAGTATGTATTCTAGATGTAAGGAACTTTGTGGGGTGCATAATTTTGAGTGACCAATATGACTTATTTTCATACCGTTGCCGTTGGCGGTATGGACGCGATCACGCCCATCATACTTTTCATGTGTGGTGAGCTTGCTCAACTCAGATGTGATGTGGTGGATAGCACCAGAATCGGGGTACCAGTTGGTGTCGACGCCATAGGATGCAACATGTGCACCCTTTGTATCTCCATCATCATCGAAGTCATGAAGGTCCTGATAGCGCCACCAGATGCGCTAGCGGGATGACCGTGGATCTTGCAGATTTGGCATGTGACGTCGACGTAGGGTGTGGGAGCACGGGCACGACGATGCCCTCCATCATCCTGACATCCGCCTTCTTCATGGCGCATGACACCATCATCACGGCGGCCACCACCATCGTCATGACGCCACTGACGGCGGACATCACACCCATAGTCGTCACGGCGCCTCCAGCCACCGTCGCGGCGATCTCCACTGCCGTGATCACCACGAGGATTACGGTCACGCTCAGGGGAGCGATCGCTATCACCACGAGGCCTTGAGTCACGGTTGTTGTCGCGAGGTGGAGGAAGGGTGGCGACGTTAGCGGAGGAGGTGAAGCCAGATTCTTGACTTGTTTCTGACAGCATTTCTTGTCGAAGGTCATGAGCACAAATTTGATCAAAAAGGTCATCGAGAGTTGTACCAGGGTTGCCGTTGACGGAGTACACAAGGGAGTTGTAGCTGGCATCGAGTCCATTGAGGATGTACCCCACCATCTCATCTTCTTCAACGATTTTTTCCTCAACAGCGAGCTCGGAGGTGAAGCCCTTCATCGTCGCGAAGTACTACGAGGCCGTCAGCTGGTTCTTCTTGGTGTTGTTCAGCGCCCCTCTCAGATGATTGATCTTGGTCCGAGAGTGGGAGGAGAACATTTTGGTGAGGACGGTCCATACCTCTGCAGATGTGGCGAGACCCACAACATGGGGGATGACTTCCGGCGAAAACGAATTCACAAGTAACCCGAGCACCGTTTGATCCCGCGAGAGCCATCATAGGCAGGGTTGGGGATTGTGATCATCTTCTTGTTTGCGTCTTCAGCCTCCAGGGTCTTCTCCGGTGCGGTGTCGGTCCCGTCGAGCAAGCCGAGGGCCTGAGCACCACAGAGGGGGGGGGGGGGGAGGGGTGGTAGACGAGGGTCTTCTAGAAGAGGAAGTTGGCCCTAGTCAACTTGACGGAGGGGTGGGGGAACCCAGTGCGGTGGAGAGCTCCATCGATGACGAGGACGTCATGTCACCGAGAAGGGTCTTATTGTAGTCTTGAGCAGCGACGACGGTGGAAGGATGCGGCAGCAGCGGCGGCTGATATATAGTTGTGTGGTTTTGTGTAGATGGGTATTTTTGACGACTAGATCATAGAAGAGGATGCTCTGATACCATATCAAAGGACTGGTTTTGGCAGGAACGACATTATTCCGTTGGGAGCATCGGTTTCGTGTTGATATAGTCATGAAGCAAACAACCTCACGAGAGATTACAGGAAAGGATCACGCACACGGGGAAGGGGCGATCGGATGTCGATCTCATCTCAAGAGGTTGTTATCTATTTATGTCTAACTACTCCTTCTACAATACGTGAAAGGCACACGTACAAACTTTCCTAATGCACGTACACATTGCTAACTCGTTAACAAACGCCTCATCTGGCTTCTCTGCCATGGCCGTTAAGACCATGGCGCTTACACGTGCTTCCGGATGCAGCAGGAGTAGCGTAGTAGCGTTTACCATGGACAAGCTCAAAGCATGCTCCTACTCCTGCTTGATGTGGACGATGCTCAAAGCAAGCTCAACCTCTGGATTTCTTCAACGTTGAACTACACATACACAGTCATTGGTATTCATGGGAGAGAGGGACAGAAAAGAAAGGGACATGATGATAAGAGCTCCACAACGCCATGGAAGTTATTTATAGAGTGCGGTAGAGGGAGGCTGATAATTTCATTCAAATTCTAGAAAAATGGCACCATGGTTTAGTTCCCTCCTATTTGCAGCCTGCTTAGCAAAAATCAAACGAAAATTTGGCAGCTAATGTGCGCCATTGTTTGCAGCAGTCATGAAAGAGTTTGGCGCACGAATGGATGCCATCGTTTGCTGAGCTTGGAAAAAGGAGAGGGCTGAGACCGAAGGGACAAGCGGACGACTCACCAATGCATGCATGCATGTTAATGGAGAGAGGGTGCGATAGCCTCGGGGATATTTTTCAGTCTAGGATGTTTTTCTCCACAGCCATGCATGGGGTTCTTGGTATACGAGTTCAAAATTATACGCATCTTAAAATGGGATAGAGAGAATATAACCTCAATCTCTTTCCTTATTAACTATAGTGCCACATAATAAGTAAAAAGTGTCTAGGATATAGCGCTAAGAAAAAAAAATGCCCATTGTGAAAGGCCTTAGCTAAGATACAACGACACTCTATTTCTTTATTAAATGATATGCCACATAGACAAAACACCTAGGATATTGCGTTAAAAAACACCCATTATAAAAGGCCTTAGGCCTTTTCAATGGCTGTTTCTTAGCAAGGTATCCTAGGAATATTTAATAAAAAGAGAAGGTGATGTTGTATCTTAGCTTAGCTATAAGCTTTGCATGGTATCATAGGCAAAATACATGGTTAGTCCAATCATATGCATGCATGCAGTATTAAATATAGATACAGCTCTTAAGATACAAACCATTGTATTAGTTGTCTCTTAATATACACCACTACCTAGGATAATAATCTAAGATACCCTCCATTGTGAAAGACCTTATTTAAGGTGGCTAAGCTTTCCAAGGAAGAGGCTCCCTATTCTAGAGAAGACCTTAAACAATATACTCCCTCCGATCCATATTACTTGTCGTAAAAATGAATGTATCTAGACATGTTTTAGTGCTAGATACATCCAATCTAATGACAAGTAATATGGATCGGAGGGAGTATATATCTTAAATATTGATCCTACTTAAAAGATATATATCTTTAATATTTGTGCTAAGGCGTGAGTGCTGCCACTGTGACGAAACAAAACATATTCTTACATGCCGTGTGCTCTTTCAGATTTTTTAAGTTGAGCTAGAGTTGGTTCGAACCGAACACCAACTCATCGACATGTTGATCAAGCCACGGATCGGCATGGTGGAGGTGACAGCTGGAACCCAAGCCTAGGGAGTGAATGTTAGAATAGGATTGTGTTTTGTAGTCCCACTCGATCGGGAGTGTCAGAGTTAGGTCCAACTGGAGGAGTGTCCCAATGGAGTACCTAGTGTGGAGACTCTGAATATGTTCCGAAGACGCCATGATGGCCCATGGAGAGTCCACGTCCGGGTGTGAGTAGTCAACTCAACCTGAGTATTCCCTCCTTCATGGTTTGCAGGGCGTTCTACAAAAATCTCACGGACCTAGACGTGAATGTATTGGCTGAAAATTAGGCCTGTTAATGAGCGGTTAAGGCGCATGCAGTGGTGGGAGACTGTTGCATGCATAGGAACTTGGGAGAAAAGCTGCAACATTAATCAACAGTTAATTCTTATGCGCATAGGAACATTGCAGTTTTGGAAAAACTCAAATTTAATTAGACGCCCTGCAAACCGTAAAGGAGTGAGTATTCACATCTGTATAGAGTCGTACGGCGGTACATAGTAGGTTGACGTGGTGGATGTCATGCACAATGGTAGATGTCTCTGACTCGCCAAGTCTGCTTCTTCGGGTTAAACAAAAAACTGACGTGGGACGCCTTCAAGATGATTTTTGTGGAGTATTTGTGTTTCGGGATTTCTGCACAGTACGTGATGCAAGTTCCTGCTGTGTTTTATTTGATGGTGATATTGCAAATGTGAGTTCGGAAGATATTGCAAGTATTTGTGTTTGGAAGATATTTCTGCACAGTGTGATGCAAGTTCCTCCTCCTATGTATAGGCCAGGTTCACTCAGAACGACGACGCTAGCTGCACAATACCCCTAGGAAACAGGATCGCTATAGGTTTAGCCGATACATTACAAATTTCTTGTTGCAAATATAAATAAAAGCAGCTAGCTATGAATTAACTCTTCATGCATGGACGGTGTGACCATCAATCGCCTCCGCTATGTCGGCGGCCATGGCAGACAGCCGGATGCTCGCCCTGTTTTCGTCGGACACCGGGTCCTTGGGAGTCAAATTGCCCTCCATCAGGGCCAATTCACAGAAACCTGGTTGTAACGAGGCGTCGCTGAGTTGTGGCGACGCCGTCTCGACGTGGCCGGCGAGGAGGTCGCTGACCGCTCCGGCGACCCGCTGGTCCATATATATGTAGAGATCCAGACAATGGTTGAGGCTGTCGATAAGGTCCGAGATGACGCGCACCGTCGACGTAACGTTGGAAGCCGTCAGGTTGGCGGCGGCGACGGCGACCCCTCGCGCGTCGGCGGCGGACGCGGCCTTTGGATCGGCCGAGAGCGTTTGCACGCAGTAGTCGTAGGGAGTTCTCCAGGTGGACATGGCGGCCGCGGCGCACGTTGATGTGATGACGGAGGATGCGCCGCCGGCGGCACGGCCAGCCGCTCCAGCCCCAGCCACCCGGAGGAGAAGAAGGACAAGAAGGGACGACATGCGCTGCTGGTTTGCCATTGGCTACACTAATTATCAAGCAACCCACGCTGGCGGAGCGGCCGCCGCAGCCCCTATTTATTATGCATGGTTAGTCGAGTTGAGAGTTTGTTGAGGGAAGCTAAGCTAGCTCGGGATCTTTGGAAGAAAATTGATGATCTTTGTGTGGCACCGTACGTCAAGAAAAATACTGTGTAGGATCTTTGTGTGGCGCTCCGTTTCTTCCTCAGTCTCCTTTCCAGAATTAATTAACAGATATTCTTACTCCCTCCGTCAATAATTATTCTGTATTTTAGGTTTAGTCAAAGTCAAACTTTATAAAGTTTAGTAGAACATGTAAAAAAAATATAAACATTTATAACACTGAATGTATATAATATGAAAATATATCTTATGATGATTCTAATGATACTTATGTTGTATTATAGATGTATATAATTTTTTCTATATACTTGGTCAAACTTTAACTAAACTCAGAATGCAGGGTATTTTCGGACAGAGGAAGTATATTATATTGGTGGATTGGGTCCTGCTTAACACGGACGCAATGTTGCGGGCATTGTGTCTCGAATCACGCGTCGTCAATCCACCTACCTGTGAGCGCATGCAGCTTTCCGGCCAAAAAAGAGGTTTAGGTTTGAGATGTTTTGGCTAAAGCTAGAGGGGTTTGATGAAGCGATAAAGGAGGCTTGGGTGTGTGATCGACCCATTCAGGAGGTTGGACGCCTTGTACCGGAATGCTGCTGAATATTTGCAGGCCTGGAGTCAAAGAAAGACGGGGAATATCAAGCTCAAGATTGCGATTGCAAACATGTTGTTGGATTCACTCTAGAATCGAATCTGAAATTGACAAGTGTAAAACCTAACCCTAGAGAGGTAGGCAGATTAGAGGGAATAGCACACCGCATCGGGGTGGCTGTTTCGCGTTTATATAGATCTCAAATACATGTACAATGGTTTACCCTAAAAGGTTAGAAGTGGGCCTATATTACAACTTGTCTAACACCCTCTCTTAATCTTAACTGTATCTAGCAGATTAAGATTGCGCCTACAATGCTCAAAGAGTGGTAGCGGCAGTGGCTTGGTGAAGATGCCTGCAAGTTGGTCCTTCGATGATATAAACTTGATGTGCAGGAGCTTCTGAGAAACACGCACACGCACAAAGTGGTAGTCGGCCTCGATATGCTTCGTGCGGGTATGGAACACCGGGTTCAACGATAGATACATGGCACCAATGTTGTAGAACCGGTGGACGGTCTTGTGCTATCCTCAACTCATGAAGTAGAGACCGAATCCAGATAAATGTAGATGTGGCATTTGCAAGAGTCTTGTACTGAGTGCTAGACCTATTAAACAATACATACCTATGTGTGTAGGACTCCTTGAGTCGGTTCCATGTGTGGAACATATTGTAACTCTGTATGTCTTGGTTTAATATAAATACCCATGCGTCCCTGGTTTTGGGGTACAACACAACCCATACGATTGATATGGTGTCAGAACGTTTCTTCTAAAACACATCTAGCGTCCGAGAGTTCTGCCTCTCTCGACGAGAGTTCCGCTCCCCTCCTGGTGAGAATTCTGCCTCCGCGATTGCCGCCCCAGTGTCCTGATATTTCGACTCCGCCTTCGTCATGTCAAGCGCAGGCGCCTCCTCTTCCTCTTCTGGTGGATCAGCACTGAATATCTCCGTCTCGGAAAAACTTACTCGGGAGAATTTCTTGCTATGGCAAACTCAGGTGCTCCCTGAAATCTATGGTGCGCAGCTGTTCGGCTATCTGGATGGTTCTGAGGTCGCATCGGAGAAGGAGATGAAGATCAAGGACGAGGACGGGGCTGAGGTGACAGTCCCCAACCCAGGCTATGCACGGTGGGTCGCCCAGGACCAATCCGTGCTGGGTTTTCTGGCCAGGAACATGGCCAAAGAGGTGCTCACGCAGATGGTTAGCCTCCGTACGTCTGCAGCAGTGTGGAAATCTGTCACGGAGATGTTCTCCTCCTAGTCTCAAGCACGGGTGGTGCAACTTCGCACCAAGCTCAATAAGTGTCACATAGAAGACAAGACAGGACAAGCCTACCTTGATAAAATCAAGAGTCTCTCTAGTGAGATGGCTGCGGCAGGCAAGCCCCTGGACAACTTGGATGTGGTCTCATATATCCTTGCAGGTCTTGATGATGAGTATGATGAATTTGTTGCTGCAATCACAGCCTTGATCAAGGCGGAAACCAATGTGAGTTTGAGCGTTGTCTACTCACAGTTTATGTCGTATGAGGCTCGGTTAGAGTCTAGAAAATCTGGTGATGGAACGTTAGTTAACACGGTGACTCGTGGCGGCCGTGGAGGTGGTCGTGGACGTGGAAGCTATCAAGACCAGTATCATGATCATAGAGCTGAGTACGACCAGCGTGGTGGCTATGATCGTGGTGGCTATGAGCGTGGTGGATATGAACAACACAATAATTATCGTGGTGGAGGCCACGACAATGGTGGCCGCAATTCTCAGCACAATGGTGGCCGAAGCAACGAGACGTGTCAAGTGTGTGGCAAGGTGGGCCATATAGCATTAAACTGCTGGAAGCATTTTCAGAAAAGTTACCATGATCCGGAAAGCTGAAGCAGCGTATGGATCATATGGTTTTGACTCCAACTGGTACAATGACTCTGGGGCGACTGATCATGTAACTGGCGAGCTAGAGAAGCTGCATGTGCGTGATCGCTACAATTGAAACGAACAAATTCATACAGCCAGCGGTTCAGGTATGGATATACGTCATAGTGGTAATTCTGTAATTCATACCCGTCATCATGATTTGCATCTCAATGACATCCTTCATGTTCCGCAAGCCTCTAAGAGTCTATTGTCCACTAGTCGTCTAACCAAAGATAATAATGCCTTTGTTGAATATTGGTCTAATTCTTTCTTTGTTAAGGATCAGGACACGAGGGAAATTCTACTTCAAGGTAGATGTGTGGGTGGTCTCTACCTTATGCCGAAGTCATCCTCTTTATCCTCGGGTCGACAAGCTCATGGTGTCGCCAAGTCCTCCTCCATGCTATGGCATAGATGTCTAGGTCATCCTTCCTCAGTTGTGGTTCATCAAGTCCTTCGAGATAATAATATTCAGTTTAGTGAGTCAAATAAAGAGTCTGTTTGTGATGCTTGTCAAAAATCCAAGAGTCATCAACTTCCGTATCCAAAATCCACTAGTGTGTCTACTTTTCCCCTTGAACTTGTGTTTTCTGATGTTTGGGATCTTGCTCCAACATCAGTTGGAAGATTTAAATATTATGTCAGTTTCATTGATGATTATAGCAAGTTCACCCGGATATATCTCCTGAAATATAAATCGGATGTGTTTCGAAAATTTCGTGACTTTCAACAAATGGATGAGCGTCGCTTTTATAGGAAAATCATTGCTATGCAAACTGATTGGGGCGGTGAGTATCAGAAACTCAACTCATTTTTCGAGCAAGTTGGGATATCTCATCTTGTCCCATGTCCTCATGCACATCAACAAAACGGCCCGGCTGAATCGTAAGCATAGACACATTGTTGAAGTTGGATTGTCTCTTCTTGTCTATGCATCTATGCCTCTTAAGTATTGGGATGACATTGTTAAAGTTGGATTGTCTCTTCTTGCCTATGCATCTATGCCTCTTAAGTATTGGGATGAAGCGTTTCTCACTGGTGTCTATTTAATTAATCGTCTCCCTAGTCGGGTCATTGATTCTCAAACACGTGTTGAACGTCTATTTGGTGATAAAGGTGACTATACCTTTTTACGGATCTTTGGTTGTGCATGTTGGCCAAATCTTCGCCTGTATAACAGTCGTAAGCTAGAGTTTCGGTCTAAACAGTGTGTTTTTCTTGGGTATAGTAGCCTTCATAAAGGTTACAAATGCCTTGACATATCCACCGGATGTCTATATATCTCACGTGACATCGTTTTCCTTTTTCCGAGCTTCACTCTAATGTTGGTGCACAATTAAAGGCCGAAATTATCCTTCTACTTTCCTCCTTGCAACCTCTCCACATGCATGATTCTGAGGGGGGGTGATTTACATATTGCCGCTGACACTAATCCTCCTAATAATGCCCCAGCTGAGTCAGGAATTAGGGGAAAATTCCATCCCAGATGTGTTCTCTGGTGATTTTTCCGGTACTGGCGCAATTACCGGAGACGATTCTCCCGCCCACGGCATGTCGGTTGGTTGATCATCGCCCGCATCCACCTCGTGGCCTGGAAACCGGGGGACTGCGCCGAACGGCTCCACGCCCACGACAGTCCCAGGTACTGTGACGAGATCTTCTGCGCCGGTTTCTTCAGCCACTTCATCTACTCTGGGATCTGCTTCGGATACTCCTCAGTTTGTTACAGGATCTGCGGGATCTTCTATGGATATTGTTCCAGTGGTTCCTACCGCTCCAGCCTTTGAGCGTCCTCACACATGCCTTCAGAGTGGTATTTCTCAACCTAAGCTCGTGTGACTCGATCATGGCCGGATTCGATATGAACATATTCGTTTTGCCAATCTTTGTAGTACCGGTGAACCAAGAGATAAGCGAGAGGCTCTTGTCGATCCTAAGTGGAAGGCTGCTATGGACGAGGAGTAATTAATCGGCGCTACTCAAAAATAATACTACTTGACATCTTGTTCCTGCCAATGTTGCTAAAAATGTGGTTGATTGCAAATGGATTTATAAAATCAAGAAGCGAGCCGATGGGCCTGTGGAGCGTTTCAAGGCTTCGTTTGGTTGCTAAGGGATTTAAGCAAAGATATGGTATTGACTACAAAGATACTTTTACTCCGGTGGTCAAGGCAGATACTATTCGACTAGTTTTGTCTCTTGCTGTGTCTCGTGGTTCGCCATCTAGATGTGAAGAACGCGTTTTTACATGGTGTTTTAGAAGAAGAGATCTATATAAAGCAACCTCCTGGATATGAGGAGAGTGCTCATCTGGGATATGTGTGTAGACTGGATAAAGCCTTGTATGGGTTAAATCAAGCACCTCGGGCTTGGTATTCCCGTCTCAGTTCTAAACTTCAATCTCTTGTTTTTTCTACATTCAAGGCTGATACTTCTCTGTTTTTATACAACAAAGGGGGAGTGTCTATATTTATGCTCATCTATGTTGATGACATTGTTGTTGCTAGCTCCTTAGAGAAGGCTGTCGATGCTCTCCTTCATGATCTTGGCATGGATTTTGCTTTGAAGGATTTGGGAGATCTACATCATTTTCTTGGCATTGAAGTGAAGAAGGTGCATGACGGTATTATTCTTACACAAGAGCAATATGCCAATGAATTGCTTGAACGGGTAAATATGACAAAATGCAAAGCGGTTGATACTCCTCTTTCGGTGTCTGAAAAATTGTCTCTAGTTAATGGTGACATTCTGAGTAGTGAAGATTCGACTCGATACAGGAGCATTTTCTGATGGTTAGTGCATTTGAGAAAGTCTACCTCTACCATGGTTAGTGCATTTTCTGATGCTGACTGGGCTGGTTGTCCAGATGACAGGAGGTCAACATGTGTCTTTGAAGTGTTTTGGGGATCCAACTTGATTTCATGGAGTGAACCCTAGGAAGTCACTGTCTACACGTCAACTTGAAATGTTTCGTTGCAATCTTAACTTAGATAAGTTATGATTAAGGAAGAGTGTTAAACAATACGTACGTATGTGTGTAGGACTCCTTGAATCGGTTCCGTGTGTAGAACATATTGTAACTATGTATGTCTTGGTTTAATATAAATACCCGTGCGTCCTGGTTTTAGGGTACAACACAACCCATACGATTGACAAGACCCAAGACCATAGCTTGCTTGCAAGCACTCCAGGCGATCAAGTTAGAGTATCTCTAGTAGACACTGTAAAAGGACGAAACCATAAAAATAACCGCCACTTTTTGGTTTCGTGTGATAATAGTGGCCAGAACAGACATCCCAGAATCGACCGAACCAAAATAAATTTAGGACCCCCGAGAAAACACCCCCGCGGAACTAGAAAAACCTAGGTTTCGAGACTGGCCTGGACGTGAACCATATCCTCTATTTTCGTTGGCGGGAGGGAAGTTTCAGCTCATTCCCCTCCCTTCCGACCACAAAGCCGCTGCCCGTCGCCACATATTTAGATCGCTCCCGCTCGATTCCTCATGCGCAGAAGGCCGTCGGAGCCCATCGACCCCGTTCCCCAGCCGCTGTGGGTCGGAAAACTCCTCCCGACGCAGGTTGCGCCACACCGCCGTCGTCCTCCCGCCGCCCATCAAAGGTAAAATCCACTGTCGCTCGAGTTCGAGCTTGTAGATCTCCTCTCCGCAAGCTCTAAATATCGTCTGTGATTTGTATATGGACTTGGGCCCTTGCGAGTGATTTTTGTTGGACGACTCGTCCTCTTTCGATGACTCGGATGTGGAGACGCTGCTCGAGAACCACCGTCAACACATGATGGTGGCCGTTCTTGCCCTCAAGGAGGAGGACGACGACAGGAGGAAGAGGTGATGAGGCTCCACGGTCGGCCACCTTTGCATCCCTCGCAACCGCAAGTTGGGCATCTCATTCCCCTCCCTTCCGCCCACAAAGCCGCTGCCCGTCGCCACAGATTTAGGTCGCTCCCGCTCGATTCCTCATGCGCAGAAGGCCGTCGGAGCCCACCGACCCCGTTCCCCAGCCGCTGTGGGTCGGAAAACTCCTCCCGGTGCAGGTTGCGCCGCACCGCCGTCAAATCCTCCCGCCGCCCGTCAAAGGTAAAATCCACCGTCGCTCGAGTTCGAGCTCGTAGATCTCCTCTCCGCAAGCTCTAAATATCGTCTATGATTTGTATATGGACTTGGGCCCTTGCGAATGATTTTTGTTGGACGACTCGTCCTCCTTCGATGACTCGGATGTGGAGACGCTGCTCGAGAACCACCGTCAACACATGATGGTGGCCGTTCTTTCCCTCAAGGAGGAGGACGACGACAGGAGGAAGAGGCGATGAGGCTCCACGGTCGGCCACCTTTGCATCCCTCGCAACCGCAAGTTGGGCAGCGACATGCTCATGCAAGATTATTTTGCTGAGGCTCCATGGTCAGCCGCCTTTCTGGTTCGGTTTTCTGGTTTCTGTTCCGCCACACCGTTCACGACCTGAAAAAACCACGAAACGCGACCTGAAAATGCGTTTTCTGGTTCGCCCTTTTATAGTGTCTGCTAGAGATGCTCCTAGGACCATAGAAGATGGCATGCCCCCCCCCCCCCGCATTGATCTCCTGTCATCAGGACTGCCATCCCAATCAGCATCAGAGAATGCAGACAGGAGCCCAGAAGGGGCCGACCGAAGATGAACACCATAATACACTGTGGAGCTGATGTAGCATAGGATCCACTTGACAGTAGACCAGTGGGGGTGTCGTGGAGTCTAAATATACTGGCATACCTTGTTAACAGCAAAGGATAAGTCAGGTATGGTAATGAGCAAGTACTAAAGTCCACCAACGATACTGCGGTAGTTGGTAGCTTCATCCGGAGATAACAGAGCACCATCAAAACTGGAGAGCTTCTCCGAGGAGGACATGGGAGTGGACACGGCGTGGCACTTGAGCATACCAGCTTTGCGGATCAAGTCAAGAGCATATTTCTTCTGAGTGAGGGCTAGACCACCAGAAGACTGAGCAACCTCCAGACCAAGTAAATAGTGCAACAGACCTAGATCCTTGATAGCAAACTCAGACTGCAAACCCTGAACCAAGCGATTGGCTGCGACTAACGAGGAGCTCACCAGAATAATGTCATCGACATAGACCAAGAAGAACATAGTGACATTAGGTCGGTGAAGCAGGAATAACGAGGTGTCGGCAGTAGAAGGAACAAACCCATGAGACTGCAGAGCACTCCCCAGACGAGCATGACATGCACGAGGCGCTTGTTTGAGGCCATAGAGAGCCTTAACAATACGACATAGATGATGTGGCTGGGCTGGATCAACAAAGCCAGGGGCTATCTCATATAAACCTCCTCCTCAAGAATTCCATGGAGAAGCACATTCTGAAAATCGAGCTGACGAAGGTGACAACCATGGGTAACATCAAGAGACAAGATCAACCGAATAGTGGTGGGATTCACGAATGGAGTGAAATTATCTTCATAGTCCATCCCATAGTGTTGTTTGAACCCTTTAGCCACGAGACACGCTTTGTAGCGCTCAATAGAACCATCAGATTTCCTATTGATCTTGAAGACCCATTTGGAGTCAATGACGTTGACCCCGGACAAAGGTGAAACAAGTCTCCAAGTCTCGTTGCGCTGAAGAGCCTAGAACTCATATTCCATAGCAGCACGCCAATGCGGAATATGCAGAGCACCCTGATGCGAGGACGACTCAGTACACAGGTCGAGGATACCATGAGCTGAGTAGGCAGCAAGCCAAGCAACAGAGCCATCTGTCCACACTTTGGGGCGAGAGTTCCCACTGCAGCTACTGGTGACTGGCTGTGGTGGTGTAGGAGCAGACGATGTCGAGGCACTGCAAACGTGTCAGCGGGTGGTGAGGATGGCGCACTGGAACTGGCCATGTCAGCCGGCGACGCAGCAGATGGCCCAACGGTTGTAGGCGAGGGAGGCATGTCATGCTGCTCGAGGGTAAGCGAGGCGAGGCGGCTGGTCCCAGTCAAGACGGGGATGCGCGGGCCAGGCGAGGCCATGGAGTGAGGCCGGGGAAAGGGTGGGCCGGCATCCCTGGATGGTGACGCGGACGCAGGCGGGCCACGCGGCGCAGCCAGAGAGGCCGTCGTGCATGGATCATGCATGTCACCGTGATTGACGTGAGCCGAGCGAGGCGAAGGAGCAGCTGGTGCAGAATCATCGAGCAGCTCCAAGCGCGCACCACAGCCGGTTCCTGCACCATGGTTAGACAACAAGGCAGGTGTATATGTGACATCCTCAAATTGGTCAATATAAATAGGCAAAGAATTAGTGTTGGCTGGTGTGGTGGAGGATGGTAAATTGGCAAAGGGGAACATGTTCTCGTCGAAGATAACATCACACGAGATGAACACTCTATTAAAGGGCACATGTAAACACTTATAGCCTTTCTAGAGGGACCTATAGTGTAAGAAGACATATTTTTTAGAGCGGAACTCTAGTTTGTGGTTATTATATGGTCTAAGATGGAGCTAGCAGACACAACCAAACACCTTAAAGAATATGTAATCAGGAGTTTCATGCAGCAATGTTTCAATCGGGGTCTTCATGCCAAGGACACGAGTAGGCAACCGATTGATAAGAAAACAAGCCATAGTAAATGCATCTCTCCAAAAGCGAAGAGGAAACGATGCATGAGAAAGTAGAGTAAGACTAGTCTCTATAATATGACGGTGTTTGCGCTCTACAACACCGTTCTGTTGGTGTGTGTGTGTGGGGGGACATGCAATACGATGAATAATGCCATGTTCTAGAAAAAGGAGTTGAGGTTGTGATACTCACCCCTCCCCCCCCCTCCCACCCCCAATCTGTTTGAACATGGAGAATTTTGTGTTTAAGTAGACATTCAACATGGGTTTGAAATTGCAATAAGACATTAAAAACATCGGACCTGCAATTAAGCAAATAGAGCCACGTAAAACAACTGTGGGCATCAATAAAGCTCATATAGTAATTATGACCACTAGTAGAAACTTGGTCAGAGCCCCACACATCTGAGTAAATAAGCTCCAAAGGAGTTTTTATTACATGAGTAGATAAAGAAAATGGTAACTGGTGAATTTTTCCTTGTTGACAAGCATTACAAACTAGAATTTTTTTATTGCTAGAGTCTGTGGAAAGAGTATGCCGATTAAGGACTAAATTTGGATGAATCTAGAAAAGGATGTTGCAAATTTGTTTAAAGTTGAATGAATCTAGATATTAAATACTGTCTAGATACATTTGAATTTAGAAAAACCTGTGGCGTCCTTTTTAGGACGGAGGGAGTGTTTGTTTTTCCTTCACTAATTATGCAAGCTTAATTTAAATTGACTTGGGATTATTAGGTACAGCAAGGTTTTACATACTCAAGTAGTACCTCTAGTTCTAGGTATTAATGCTAATTGCTAAATCAACCAACTTTACCCCCTAAACTCATGGAAGTTTCAACCCAATCTGGCAGTGCGAAAGTTGATACTTCTGGGTTGTACAGCATCTGTTTTGCAACCCTGGGTGGAAACTTAAACTTTGGCAAAAGCTTATGGGGGCAAGGTATCTACGTGTGCATACTAGAAATCCATTTACTAGGAATTGTTAAGTGTTTACCTGGTAGCCTAAATATCCAAGGGTTTGCAAAGAGAATACGCCAGATTACTTTCTATAGTGTCTAACTAAAAAAGATTCGTCTCAGGCTATTCCCCAAATATGCCAAATCCCTCACCACGGGAGAAGACGGATACGCTGACGGCCAGGTCCCGTCGGCATAGCCCCTAAATCCCTTCGGCGTAGGCTGGTTCGACGGCTACCGTCGGCATACAACCCCGTAGGCGTAGCCCTTTTTCCCGTCGGCGAGAAAAGCTGTCGGTGTATATAGCTACGACAACGGCTCTGCGTAGACCGTATGGTCCCATCTATATGACTAACGGTGGTTTGGCTACACCGAGGGCTTTGCCATCGGCCTAGATTTTTTCAAAAAAATCAATTTTTTCATTTTTATCAAATTTGTTTTTTCAAAAAAAATCCATTTTTTTAATATTTTTGAATTGTTTAACTTGTTAATCTCACATGGACATTTTTTATTTTAAGTACACTTAGTGTCAAGTCAAATTGTATAAGTAGTTAAATTTTTTAATCAGTCATCCATCCTTACACTACTCCAACCTCCGCTTAACTTTTTCGTTCCTTGCATATGATCTTGTGACAAAGAAATTAGAACTTATTGTAAATATTATCATATCAATCATATTAACCATTGGACTATAATGTTAGACGTCTTTATATTTTACATTCCATATAATTATTTTAGTAAACAACAATGAATAAGTAACAATAATCTTGAATTCAAATAAAAATAAAATAAATTTTATTTATTTTGCCTTTTTTATTTAAAATTGAATAATTCATATCTACAAATCCGTAAATTATAATTTGACAAATAATATATCCAAATCGATCAGAAAATGAGAGGAATCTAAATATGACATCCCTATCATCTATTTAATTATATATCTTAACTTTTTAATATTAGACCAACCAAAACTATGTCAGGATTCATGAAACACCCCATTTTTGGCACTCGGAAAATAGAAAATGGCTTTTTGGTGCGACAAAAAGGAAACCTTGCATTATATCTCTAAAGAAATAGCATATTATGAACCTAAAAATGATTTTTACAAAAAATCATGAGAATCATATCATATACCTATAGTTCAAATCTAACTCACATCTTATCAATTCGGCAGAAATTTGTCTTTTTCACGAGGGATGGACAGAAAGGTTTGAGATACTCTAGTTGGGAAATTGTCCATTCAAAGTGTTCTAGTATTTTTTTAAATATGATATTATCATTTTGAAACTTTCATTTGGTGGTTGATTCACAAAACACCATGTTTTTTGCACTCGGGGAATAAAAATAGCTTTTCGCTGCGACAAAAAAGAAAACTTCCTCCTGCAACATTGCTCTCCATCCCATGATACACATGCGTGCACAATATGGGCACATTATCGCAAACTATACCACGATTCTAGCAATAACATTGGTCAACTGACCTAAAATCCAAAAAACCTCTATTGAGATAGGTCATTTTGTGAAGAGTTTTTTGAGACACAATCATATACCAAGTTTGGTATATTTCCATACAACTATGTCACATAATATGACACCACGTGAAGGTTTTGCATTGTTTATATCGTTTTTGAATTTTTTATGCCCGTTTTACAGACTTCCTAAATCGAGGGGCATGAAAATTCTTAGCTCGGGGCTAAGCCTCACTAAACTTGCATTAGATCTCTGATGAAATAGCATATTGTGAACCTAATAATGATTTTTGCAAAAAATCATGAGCATCATATCATGTACCTATAGTTCAAATCTAACTCATTTTCTACCGATTCGGCAGGAATTTGTCTTTTTCACGAGGGGTGAGCGGAAAGGTTTGAGATACTTAGGTTGGGAAATTGTCCATTCAATATAGTCTAGTATTTTTGAAAAATGTGGTATTATCATTTTGAAACTTTCATTTGGTGGTGGCTTCACAAAACACCCCTTTTTTGCACTGGAAAATAAAAAATAGCTTTTTGGTGCGACGAAAAGGAAAACTTCCTCCTGCAACATTGTTCGTCATCCCATGATACACATGCGTACACAATATGGACATATTATCGCAAACTATACCGCGATTCTAGCAATAACATTGGTCATTTGACCTGAAATCTAGAAAACCTCGATTGAGATAGGCATTTTGTGAAGGTTTTTTGAGACACAATCAATATACCAAGTTTGGTATATTTCCATGCAACTGTGTCACATAATATGACACCACGTGAAAGTTTTGCATTGTTTTGATAGTTTTTGAATTTTTATTTCTGTTTCAAACTATCGTCAAACTTTCTAAATCGAGGGGCATGAACATTCTTAGCTCGGAGCTGAGCCTCACTAAAGTTGCATTAGATCTCTGATGAAATAGCATATTGTGAACCTAAAAACTGATTTTTGCAAAAAATCATGAGCATCATATCATGTACCTGTAGTTCAAATCTAACTCATTTCCTCCGATTCAGCAGGAATTTGTCTTTTTCACGAGGGGTGGACGGAAAGGTTTGAGATACCCAGATTGGGAAATTTTCCATTCAATATGGTCTAGTATTTTTTCAAAATATGGTATTATCATTTTAAAACTTTTATTTGGTTCTTGCTTCAGAAAACACCCTGTTTTTTGCACTCAAAAAAATAAAAAAATGGCTTTTCAGTGCGACAAAAAGGAAAACTTTCTCCTGCAATGTTGTTCGCCATCCCATGATACACATGCATGCACAATATGAGCACATTATCGCAAACTATACCACGATTCTAGCAATAACATTGGTCATTTGACCTGAAATTCAGAAAACCTCAATGAGAATCATATCATGTACCTATAGTTCAAATCTAACTCGTTTCCTACCGATTCGGCAGGAATTTGTCTTTTTCACGAGGGGTGGACGAAAAGGTTTAAGATATCCATGTTGGAAAAATGGTGTATTATCATTTTGAAACTTTTATTTGGTGGTTGCTTCACAAAACACCTCGTTTTTTGCACTCGGAAAATAAAAAATATGGTATAGGAAAGTATTTGTATTTTTTTATATTTTTTGTAAAAAAGTAATTTTTGAGTTTATATAGATAGACCTTATTTTTCTGCAAATTTTGATATATTATATGTATTTTTCTGAATTTAAATGATTTAGTTATGGTCTTTTTAAGATTAATGTGGCAAAAAAGAAAAATGGCTACTCTGATGGTTTTGCCGTCGACATTGGTGTGAAACTTACACCGACGGCTTTGCCGTCGGCATAGACTTGACGCCGTCGCTCTGCCGTTACCCTAATAGGCTACACCGACGGCTGCCGTCGGCCTATTTATTCTACGCCGACGGCAAAACTGGGCCGACGACCCGTCAAGCAAAGCCAACAGCCTCGACATTTTGTGGTCGGTGTATAAAAAGACCGTCGGCATATCTGGTTATTCCGTAGTGCGTGTACATGGAGACATGTATTACATGGACCATATAACCCGAAAAGTAATTTACCAGGCAAAATTAAATGGTCAAACTGCGGTGAGGCAGTTCCAGCTACTAGTAGTATTCATACACAAGATGATCAAACTTAGTATGAGTAATAGACGAAAGATTAGAGGACAGTGATGCTGCTTACAGTGTAAAAGCAGCAACGATTGGTGCAGGCCGAGCCAACGAATGAGATGGATCAGTGAGTTTATAAATCCGCCTCTGCCACTTGACTACTTTATTAAGATCATCAGCCCCTTTCACCAAAGAATATGTGCGCTGAATAACACGAGTTTTCTCCAAGATGGTATCTGGATCCTGATCATCAACAGCAGATGGAACATCAAAGGAAGAGAAGCAGCCCGTCATACCCAGGGCGCAGAGCTGCTGCCGCGGAACAATGCCACCCTTCGGGAGGTCCATCTTTGATTTAACCATGGACAGCTCGGTCTTGCCGGTGGGTGTATCCTTTGCCGGGAACACAGCCATGTAGTATACTGCAGCAGCGCCGTCGTCGTCTTTGGAGTGGGCGACGAAGAGGTGATCGCCGATGGGTATGGCCTGGCCGAGGAAAGGCAGGCTCTTCGTATCCACCATATCCCACACCTGTCTGTCCATGTCGAAGGCGCAGGTCCCCTTGTCCTCCTGCTGCTGCTGCTGGTGGAAGGAGACGGCGACGGAGAGCAGGATGTGGGAGTCGACGACGGCGTAGGCCGCAACACGCACGTCCGGCGGGTCGGCGTACTCTAGCGGGTTGATGCAGTACGGGAAGATGGGTGGCGGCGGGAGCGCATATAGAGCACGAGCGACGGCGCCTTTGCAGTTGGTGAAGCTGATGATCTCGAACCATGGCAGGAAATCGGGGCACTTTATATCATGGATTTTGGGGCGGCTGGAGAGGACGTAGAGCAGACCGCCGTGGGGAATCAGGACAGGGTTCACCTTGTTCTTCAGGATTCTAGGGCCTGCCGACTCCGTGGATGTGGTTAGGTCGTAGACAGTGGAGGGATATCTGCTGTCCCCTCCGATGCCGACGATCCACCGGGAGTCCACCGCCGCGAAGGACATGCCGCGAATGGCGTGCCGCAGGGGGACCATCACCGGCGGCGTCCTTGTGCCGCCGGCAATGACGATGGAGTGCGAGGGCTCCTTGTTGCCCTTGTGCTCCACCACAAGGTACACCGGCTTGTCGCCGGCATCTTCCGCTGCGACGCTCTTACGCTTGCGAGACATCTCTCTCGTCGGGGCGGCAGACGGCGGACGGCGGCGAGGGTGGAAACCCTTGCTCAAAAATCTTTTCTCGGTCCCTACCACGGGACGGGAGGGGAGAGAGCTCATGTTGAATCATGGCGCTAGCGATTAGACGGGCCGCAACAAGCCTTGTGGCGGGCTCGTGCTGGCCACTAGGCCCATGGGATGTAAAACTGGTCTGCGCAAAACGTTTTTGTTTTTTTGAATGAACAAGGTAAGGGGTCTCCAAGGACCCCGAGAAAGCTTCTTTTAAGTTATATCGTCAGTAGGTACAATTTGTGAACAACACCCTGAAAGACCAAATTTGGGGCGGGTCATGGGCATTCCGTTATGACCGAAAATTTGGTATTTGCATATTGGTCTATTTTAAAATTGGTTTTTTTTTAAAGACTAAATTTACTTGCTATTTTTACTAATTGATAAATTTAGTTACCCGATAATTCGTGTTCGGTTTCGGTATGACCGAATTGTATGATAGATATTATTAAATAAAAAAGTTGGATAATATTTGGTAAACCATTTGGTACTATTTCATTTATAATTTAAATATAAAATACACTTATATAGTCATATTAATTGGCGGAAACTAATATTCAATAATACTATAGTTATGCGCAACTAGGGCTTTGGAACTATGCCACTCTCACCTAAAGTTCAGTCAGTTCGGTCCATACGGTTACCAAGAACTAATTACCGAATTAAATCCGGTCTATAAAATTTGCTACCCAATTTTTTGATCGTTCCTTTCGGTCTTGATCTATTCGGTTTCGGTCTCGGTCTTTTCGGGTTCGGTTCTCGGTTTTTCTGCCCACCCCTTGGTCCATGTGATGTAAAACACCCCGCCGACCCACCCCCAAAAGAAAATAAAAGGAAAAATATCCAACCATATACAAACCTAATTTCTAGTCATCATGGTCGACGGCAGGCAGAAAAAGAAATTGAGTCCATGGTTCTGTCCATCGATGTTGAGCTTCCATCTCCGGCCGCCTTGACACCGCCGGGGACACACCACTTAGGGGCGAGAAGCTCCGAGAAGCCCCCCGACCTGGAGGTTGTGAAGACCGCCAATTTAGGTGTCTAGATGGGCCGCTCGTTTGTCCAAAGATCGCCGAGGCATTCACTGCCACCGCGTGGTTCACTCATCGTTGTAGCATGTACCAAACCAACCACCATTGAGATGCACATGCCGCTTCGTATCCATGGCCGGCCAGAGGGAGCTCCACCACACATCAACCGCGCACGTCAAGGTGTGGTCATCCAAAACGAGCTTTATTGAGGGGGATGTTAAAGCAGCGCCACTGCTTGTCGCCGTATCAATCCATAGGAGCACCACGAGTAGCGACACCACCACCAACTGCAACTGTTAGCAGCTTGAACCATGAAGAAATCTATGACGGCATCTCGCCAGTCGCCACATGGGAAAAACTTAGACCAGACCTAACCCTAGCCATACCACTACGCCGGAGAGGAGGGGCGACACTGGAGCTCTCAAGGAAAGTAAAGCGGGAGGAGAGAGAAAGAGAGAGAAAGTTGGGAGTAAAGAAATGAGCCTTTGCAAAGTGGGACCTGGCCAAACTTTGTCAAAAAAATATCTATTGATACCATCCTCTAAACGATATCATGATACTAGTTCTGAAAAATTCAACTTTCAAGTTTCTAAAAAATCAAAAAATAAAATATTTATGTTTGCAAGATATGTGTTCATAATTCCTGAAATTTTCAGAACCAAAATCGAAATAAACAGAGAAACGAAAAGGACAAATTAACATGTGAATAGTGTCATTTGTGGCTTTGTCTTTTTGTGTTACTACTTATGTTGGATTTGTTTTATTTTCTCTACGCGTGTTCGTGTCCATGGCAAAGAGGGAATGCACGGCAGCGACCAATTTTCCGGTAGTGTGAACATTATTAATCGTTATCATGGTTATTTTCCAAATAATCTTTGTCTACTAAAATATACATTATTAAGAAACACTAAAACTGAACTAGCTAGGATCCACCACACTAATTTGACGCTCTCAGCTGTATGATCATGCTGTTTAGCGTCCCAGATCATCTCGTCGGCCTACTTTTCTCCCTCTCCCGCTATCTAGCATTTCTCTCGTCACACTAATTTGACCCTCCCGATCTCTTATCCGTGCTCTCGCTACCTGTGGCAATACGCTGCAGCTACCACTTCAGGAAGTCCATGGAGGAGGTGAGGGCCAGAAGAAAGTAGAGGATGAAGGGGCATAGCCAGGGAGCAGGGTGGTTCCACAAGCCGGAAAGGGACTGTCCCTATCATCGGGAACTGCGGCAGCAGTGACGACAGCCCTCCGTACTCACATCTCCTCCAATCCTTGCAAGCCCTAGGTTGTCGATTGGTTGGTTGGCCCCTCACACAGAATTCAGGATTGAGGTGCCTGATTTTGCTTTCACTCACATCAGCATGGATTTTGTAGAAGGGTTGCCTGTCTCTGAAAACAAGGATATGATTTTGGTGGTGGTGGACAGATTCACAGAGTATGCCCACTTCATCTCTCTTAAGCATCCTATTACGGTCAAGATTGTGGCCAAGGTATTTAATGACAGTGTGTTCAAATTCTGTCATTGTCACTGATAAAGACAGAATTTTTACCTCCAACCTTTAGCAACAACTGTTAAAATCCTTGGGCTTCAAGTAACACTTCAGCACTTCTTACCACCCCCAAACAGATGGGCAAACAGAAAGGATAAACCACTGTTTGGAGAATAACCTACGGTGCATGGCTTTTGAACAACCCAAGAAATGGCACTTTTGGATCTCTTTTGTTGAGTGGTGGTACAACACCACATTCCATACCTTCCTGAAGATGACACCATTTCAGGCATTATATGGATTCAAACTTCCTCTCATTGCTGAGTCGGCCCTACCTGAAACAATTACTGACAGCACTGAAAATCTTCTACAAGACAGACAACTAGCAATGCAAGTCATCAAAGATAACCTCACCAAGGTTCGAGAGCGAATGAAGCACTTTGCTGATAAGAAGATGAAGGAGAGATCACTAGACATTGGTGACATGGTCTACCTAAAAATCCAGCCATATCGTCACACCTCACTCGGTCTGCATAGACACTTGAAGCTCCATTCAAAATACTATGGGCCATTTCGTGTTCTAGCAAAAGTGGATGCCACATCCTATCAGTTGATACTCCCTGAAGGCTGCCAATTACACCCAACATTTCACGTCAGCAAGATCAAGAAACATAATGGCCCAGCTGTGGTACCAACACCGTTTCTCCCCCTGGTGGACGCTGATGGAGTCATCACGATTGAACATGAATATGTTCTCTAAAGGAAACTCATACCTCATGTACAAGGTGACATTAGTATTCTAGTTGTCCAATGGTTTGTTAAGTGGCTCAACCAACCCCTGGAAGCAGCAAGTTGGAAAGACGCATCTTTCATCCAGAAGGTTTTTCCAAATTTTCATCCTTGAGGACAAGTTTGTTTACAAGACGGGGGAATTGTCCGGACCCTGCCGCTGTCAAGACCAAGTCGTCAACAATCAACGGCTAAGATCTCCTCTTACCGCTTCGCGCAAGACGTACAACCTCAGTTATCGATGCTTTTATTGTAGTTTAATTACCGTTGTAAGCTACAGTTGTAAGCTACAGGAATAGTTGGATCCGGAGATCCATCTATTGTAATCGGGTTGAACCCTAGCCGCCTCTATTAGAGGGTATGGCCTATCTATGAACAAACCCTAGTTGAATTCCCCGTCTTCCTCTGAAATCCTCTCTAAATTCAGCAGTATCACCACCTTACAGTTAAGGACCCTGTTAGGATGTCCGTCGGGGTAAGGGAGCTCGCCGACTGATACGTCGGAAACGTATCTATAATTTTTGATGCTCCATGCTTGTTTAGTATCTACTTTGCTTTGCTTTGTCCACACTTTGAGGTGTTTTATATGTTTTCTAGAACTAACCTATTAACAAGTTGCCATAGTGCCAGTTGTCTGTTTTCTTCTGTTTTTGGTTCCAGAAAGGCAGAAAATCAATATTCTCAGAATTAGATGGGATAAAAGCCAGAGTCAATATTTTGCCGTGGGCAACACGAAGTCCAGAGGAGAGACGGAGGGGCGCCACAGGGCGGCCAGACCCCCCTAGGTGCGGTCCCACCCTGGGCCGCGCCTAGGCAGGGTGTGGCCTCCCTGGCCGCCTCCTAGCCTCGTCTCTTCGCCTATAAGAAGCCCCCGATGCAGAAACCCTAGGCACCCGATCAAAACTCCACGAAACCGTTTGTAGCCGCCGCCACCATCATCCCTAGATCGGGGGGATCTGAAGTTCTTCCCGGCACCCTGCCGGAAGGGAGATCATCCCGGGTATGAAGCGTGAGTAGTTCCACCTTGGACTATGGGTCCATGTAGTAGCTAGATGGTTGTATCTCCTCCTTGTGCTTTCATGTATAGATCTTGTGAGCTCCGTTCATGATCAAGATCTAATCTATTTGTAATCATGCATGTTGTGTTTGCGGGGATCCAATAGATATTGAGATTACTCTGTCAGATTGATTAATGGTTTTGTCTATTTGATTCTATCATGTCTGTGTTGTTTGTGATCTTGCATGCTCTCTGTTGTTAGTAGCTATCTTGGCCAAGTAGTTGCTAGTGACTCCAAGAGGGGGTATTTATGCTCGATAGTGGGTTCATGCCTCTAGTTTGCAAGGGAAGTGACATAAATCTCTTCGGTTGTAGATGTGTTATTGCCACTAGGGAGAAAACAACGGTCTCTTGTTCATGGAACAAGTGGATTATTTACTTACACACTTTGCTTAAAGCAGTTCACTGTTGCTTGCAACTTAATACTAGAGGGGGTTCAGATGATAACCTGAAGGTGGACTTCTGGTCATAGATGCAGTTAGATGGCGGTCTATGTATATTGTTGTATTGCCCAATCAAATCTCATAGGATCTTTTTGTCTAGTATTGCATTGTTATGCCTTGCTCGGTTCCTGTCAATTGCCCTATTGTAATTTTTTTACCCTTCATACCATGTTGTTTATCTAAAGAGAGCACCTCTATTGAACTATGGACCCCGGTCCAATCTTTACCATTGATACATTTTCAACTATTACTGTTTACTTGCTGCAAACCATCATCACCTTCCACACCATACAGTTAATACTTTGTTACAGCAACCGGTGAGATTGACAACCTCACTGTTAGTTGGGGCAGAGTCTTGAGTTTGTGTTGTGTAGGTTTCCACGTTTCTTGGAACACCTTTGAGGCGTTTCCTTCCTCCTACTGGTTCGATAACCTTGGTTTCTTACTAAGGGAAAACTGGCTGATGTACCGCATCATACCTTCCTCTTGGGGTCTCCCAACAAAGTGCTGCTGCACGCATCAAGACTTTTCTGGTGCCGTTGCCGGGGAGGCTAAGGCCATCTTCACAAGGGGAGTCCTATTCAACCTTTCTCTTTACTTTGTTTTTAGTTTGCTTAGTTTATTTTCCTTGGTTTTGTTTGCCTCTTTTTATCAAAAACTCCAAAAAAAATAGTTTACTTTGGTTTGCTTTCTCTTATCAAAAACATACAAAAAATTAGTTCCTGCTCTAGCTGCTTCTGCTATTTTTGGCTTGCCCCACCTTTTCCAAAATGAACTCTGCTGAGAACACTAAGTTGTGTGACTTCACTAGCACAAACAACAATGATTTCCTTAGCACTCCTATTGCTCCACCTACTCCCGGTACTACCTTTTATGAAATTAAGCCTGCTTTGTTGAATCTTGTGATGAGAGAGCAATTTTTTGGTGCTAGTTCTGATGATGCTGCTGCCCATCTCAATAGATTTGTTGAACTTGGTAAAATGCAAAAGTATAAGGATGTAGATGGAGATATTATTAAGCTCAAGCTGTTTCCTTTCTCTTTGAGAGGAAAAGCTAAAGAATGGTTGTTATCTTTGCCTAGAAATAGTATTGATTCTTGGATTAAGTGCAAAGATGCTTTTATTGGAAAGTACTACCCTCCTGCTAAGATTATATCTATGAGAAGTGACATTATGAAATTTAAACAACTTGATAATGAACATGTTGCTCAAGCTTGGGAAAGAATGAAATCTTTGGTTAAGAATTATCCCACTCATGGACTCACTGCATGGATGATTATCCATACTTTTTATGCAGGTTTGAACTTCTCTTCAAGAAACCTGTTGGATTCGGCTGCTGGAGGTACCTTTATGGGCATCACTTTGGGTGCTGCAACAAAACTCCTCAATAATATGATGGTTAACTACTCTGAATGGCACACTTAAAGAGCTCTACATGGTAAGAAGATAAATTATGTTGAAGAAACCTCCTCTTTGAGTGATCAGATAGATGTTATTATGGCTATGCTTGTTAATGGGAAAGCTCCTTTAGATCCTAATAATGTTCCCTTAGCCTCTTTGGTTGCTCAAGAAGAGCAAGTTGATGTGAACTTTATTAGAAACAACAATTTTAACAACAATGCCTATAGGAATAATTTTGGTGGTAACAACTATAGGCCTTATCCTCCTAATAATGGCAATTCCTATGGAAACTCCTAAAACAATGCTAGAAGTGCCCCCTCTGAACTCGAAGTCATGCTCAAAGACTTTATTAGTAAACAAACCACTTTCAACAAGGCTATAGAGGAAAAGCTTTTGAATGTTGAGAAAAATATATCCTCTTTGTCTGAAGCACAGTCCTCCTTGATTAATAAAATGGCTGCTAAACCTGAAACCATGGAGAGTACCTTTGCTGCTACTCATGCCATACAAGTTACTATTGATGAAAATGTTAGACTATTAGCTCAACTTCATGCTAAGTGGGAAAGGGAAGCTGAAATTGATAGTAACAATAGTGTGTGCACCATCACCACTAAACCACAAGAAGTTCCTATTCCTACTCCTACAATGCCTAAGCCTAATGAGTCTACTACTAGTTATGCTAAGTTTGATTTTGATATGGATGGTTGCAATATTTCTGAAGTAATTATGTTCTTGCAAAAGCTTGCTAGAAGTCCTGATACTAGTGATATTCATGTTGCTTTCACCAAACACATTACAGATGCTCTTGTTAAGATTAAGGAAGAGAAGTTAAAATACAAAGCTTCTATTCCTAGAAAAGTAGAATATAGTTGGGAACCCATTATTAATGTGCAAGTGAATTACTTTGATCTCAAGGCTTCATGTGATCTTGGTTCTAGTGTCTCTATTATGCCTAGGAAGATTTATGAAATGCTTGGTTTGCCACCTTTGGAAGATTGTTATTTGGATGTCTCACTTGATGATAATTCTAAAAAGAAACTCATGGGGAGTATTAATAATGTTCTCATTATGGTTAACAATTCTTATGTCCCTATTGATTTCTATGTTTTGGATGTTGAATACAATGCTTCTTGTCCTATTACTTTGGGAAGACATTTTCTTAGAACTGTTGGTGTCATCATTGATATGAAAGAAGGCACCATTAAATATCAATTTCGATTCAAGAAAGGTATTGAACACTTCCCTATGAGGAGATAGAATTTGATTTTTTCTCCTCCTTTGAAAGCAAGGTTTGATGTTAATGCTTCCTCATTTGAAAATACTTGATTTCTTGCTTCTTGCGCCTAACTTAAAGGCGTTAAAGAAAAGTACTTGTTGGGAGATGACCCAAGAGTTTCCTTGAGTATTGAAAGTTATTACTTCAGTAATGACCTCTCCTTATCGTTTTTTGTTTGTTTTTTGTGCCAAGAATGACCTCTAACAAGAGGGAAGTAAGATTTGGGGAGTTGTTGTCCTAAATCAGATTTATGTCCTCCACCATAAAAATTCGTGAGGAGTCTTTGTAAGTCGGATTGAGCTGAAAATGTAGGAATAAATCCCCCAGTATGTTTTCTAACTTTCGTTAGTTCAACAATTTTTTATTTGAGCAACAGAAGATTTTCGAAAAAATTGGTTTCTACCTGTTGGTCTGTTTTGACAGATTTCTGCCATTATTTGCATTTGCTTTTTATTGATTCCTTTTTGAGTTCTCTTTTGGGGAATTGAGCTTTTTGAAGGATTTGCTACAGTAGCTTGTGTATTTAGTGAAAAGTTTTGTTGTTCAAAAGCTAAGCCTAAAGGTCTATTATCTTTTGAATACACTAATGTTGCTAATAAAGATTATGTAAAGTTTTGT
The DNA here is from genome assembly GCA_916181665.1 of Avena sativa. NCBI lineage: Eukaryota > Viridiplantae > Streptophyta > Magnoliopsida > Poales > Poaceae > Avena > Avena sativa. The sequence goes on from OV702281.1 coordinate 6,712,591, forward strand.
ATGAAAGAAAATTTTCATGTGTAGAGAGAGAATGATGTAATGAGATGAAGAATGGACAAAAGCTCAAGCTTGGGGATACCACCTCGGTGTCACCCCAAGAAATATCCAAGAGGTACATGCGTCAAAGCTTGGGGATGCCCAACGCATCCCCTTCTTCATCAATAAAAATCTCAGGTCTATCTAGACACTTTGTTTTTATTATTTCATGCACTGTTGTCTTGTTCTTGGAGAGTCTTAGTTTTTGTTTGCTTTGCTTAGTTTGTTTAGTTTGATTGAATAAAGTAGTTTGGACCCCCGTTCTCGCCGTGTTGTTTCAAATAAGTCAATTGGTGTTGGAAATGAGTAGAAAGTTCTTGCTTGGAAGTGCAAGAGGAGCTTGCATTGACTGTGACTTAGACTTTAGCATGTCATGCTAGGTATTATTTTGACCTTATGATTAGTGATGATTTCTGTAGCATGACTTGTTCCAAACAATTGGGATTGCTTAGTGTGCCTCGAAAGAATCATGCGTTGTTTTAGCATGCAAAAGCATAGTATATATATTTTGGTATTCTCTTTTGATGTTTTGTTTGGGTTGACTTGGCACGTGCTCACACCATGTTATGACTATGAACAAGTCACCATAGACTCTATGATCATTTAGTCCTTGACTTGTAGTACCGCTCTATGCTTTGATTAGTAATGTTTTGTCGCTCTGCATGACTATGGCCATTATTGCTCTCTTAGTTGGTTGCTCTCAGTATTTTGCTAGCCTCTACTTGTAGGAGTAAGCTCTACTCATGCTTCCAAATTCCAAGAAACCAAGTTTTTTCAATGTGTCCACTATAAATTCCTATGCATGGTGTGTTACACCATTCCAAGTATATTCTTGTTCTCAGTTATCTTCCAATTAAAAATATTTTGTTATGTGAAAACTTAGTGATTAAAGTTGTCACGAACTTGATGACACACTTTATATTCTTTGCCCCTAATAAATTTGAACCACTGTGTCGTCTATGTTGTATATGCTTGCACTTACACGTTGGAATTAGTAGAACCATGTTGTCATGGGGAACGTTTTCAACATTGCACTTGTACTTTATACACAGTTGATATCATGCTCTTTTGTCTGTGGATGTCACCAGTGTGAAATAAAGAGGGAGCTTGTAAGTCCATGAAGTTATGTATTTTGTGTTAGAGAAACGTCTGGGTCGCTAGCCTAAGCCATGCCTAATCATGGTGGAAACTTGCAGCATCACCATACTGAGCATTATGTGAAGCATCCTCAACAAAAAGCTATGCACATAGTAAATAACGATCGCTGAGATGCTTATTGTCTGCTTGCCTTGTCATTTTGGTTATGGGATAGCTCATGTACCATGTGCAAGGGGTACCACGTTGGCGGTTTTCTATGGTACACATGTACTTACTATGACAAGAACTTACAGGTGATTGAAGTTGAGTAGCATGAGGTGTGGCCCTCGTATTCAAGGGACATGAGATTTCCAACTTATACTTTGTCAAGCATATACTCCATAGTTTTTTCACTTTAACCTTAATCACTTCAAGATGCTTATGATAGGGGCAATGAGGGTTGAAAGGTAACAAGTACCATAATTTTTGGAAGCTTTTTTTGAAACTTGAAGTCCCTGCTTCCCTTTATGAAGGGCCTTTCTTCCACTATTATGTTGAGTCTACACCTTCTACCTTTAGGAACCATTGATAGAGCATAGTTACCATTCTTAGTTCTATGTGTAGTGTCCCAAAACTTATTGACTGATGCATATTGTTGATATTGCTTGTTCTTATGCTATTTGTATCTAGTCACTCTTATGAACTTTGAAGGTGTCCTATGCATCTATTTGCTACTCTATGAGGGACACGATGAGTGCCACCATTCCATGTTTTCTGTATGTGAAACAAACAAACGCTTTTTCAATGCATGTTATTCATGATCTTTGTTTGTAGCCTTTCATGTTGCATGCATAGTTACTTTGCCTTACTGTTAGAACTCCATCTTTCATGCACATGTTTAGAGTTCTTTGATCCCAGCTTTCAATGCTTGCAAATGGTTTGATCTTGGTTTTGATGGTGCATGTCACCTAAACAATTATTCTTTTATCACTTACCTACTTGAGGACGAGCAGGATTTAAGCTTGGGGATGCTTGATACGTCGGAAACGTATCTATAATTTTTTATTCTCCATGCTTGTTTAGTATCTACTTTGCTTTGCTTTTTCTACACTTTGAGGTGTTTTTATATGTTTTTTGGAACTAACCTATTAACAAGTTGACACGGTGCTAGTTGCCTGTTTTCTTCTGTTTTTGGTTTCAGAAAGACAGAAAATCAATATTCTCGTAATTGGATGGGACAAAAGCCAAAGTCAATATTTTGTCGTGGGCAACACGGAGTCCAGAGGGTGGGCCCGCGCCTGGGCAGGGTGTGGCCCCCCTGGCCGCCCCCAGCCTCGCCTCTTCGCCTATAAGAAGCCCCCGATGCAGAAACCCTAGGCACCCGATCAAAACGCACGAAACCGTCTGTAGCCGCCGCCACCATCGTCCCTAGATCGAGGGGATCTGAAGTACTTCCCGGCACCCTGCCGGAGGGGAGATCATTCCGGAGGCCTTCTTCTCCGGTATGAAGCGTGAGCTGTTCCACCTTGGACTACGGGTCCATGTAGTAACTAGATGGTTGTATCTCCTCCTTTGTGCTTTCATGTATAGATCTTGTGAGATCCATTCATGATCAAGATCTAATCTATTTGTATCACACATGTTGTGTTTGCGGGGATCCGATGGATATTGAGATTACTATGTCATATTGATTAATGGTTTTGTCTATTTGATTATATCATGTTTGTGTTGTTTGTGATCTTGCATGCTCTCCGTTGTTAGTAGCTATCTTGGCTAAATAGTTGCTAGTGACTCCAAGAGGGGGTATTTATGCTCGATAGTGAGTTCATGCCTCTAGTTTCCAAGGGAAGTGACAGAAATCTCTTCGGTTGTAGATGTGTTGTTGCCACTAGGGATAAAACAACGGTCTCTTGTTCATGGAACAAGTGGATTGTTTACCTTACACACTTTGCTTAAAACAGTTGTCTGTTGCTTGCAACTTAATACTAGAGGGGGTTCGGATGATAACCCGAAGGTGGACTTCTAGTCATAGATGCAGTTGGATGGCGGTCTATGTATATTGTTGTATTGCCCAATCGAATCTCGTATGATATTTTTGTCTGATATTGCATTGTTATGCCTTGCTCAGTTCCTGTCAATTGCCCTTCTGTAATTTGTTTACCCTTCTTGTCATGTTGTTTATCTAAGGAGAGCACCTCTAGTGAACTATGGACCCCGGTCCAATCTTTACCATTGATACATATTCCACTGTTACTGTTTACTTGCTGCAAACCATCATCACCTTCCACACTATATAGTTAATCCTTTGTTACAGCAACCGGTGAGATTGACAACCTCACTGTTAGTTGGGGCAAAGTCTTGTGTTTGTGTTGTGAAGGTTTTCACGTTGCTTGCAACCCCTTTGAGGCGTTTTCTTCCTCCTACTGGTTCGATTACCTAGGTTTTTTACTAACGAAAAACTTGTTGTTGTACCGCATCATACCTTCCTCTTGGGGTCTCCCAACGAAGTGCTGCTGCACGCATCACCGACGCAGATACTCTTCACAGCTCGCTGGTTGTTCCGCTCATGCAGGGACCCAGGGAGCGCTTCAGGTGGTTTGCCGGCACACTAGGTGGCTTGCCGGAGTAGAGAGCCGGTCCACCACGCTAAGTAGATTTGCTAGAGCAGGGAGCCGGGGTAGCACGCATCGATGGTAGGGCGGTGCACGGGGTGGGTGAATACCAGCGGTTGGTTTGGGATGACTAGTGCGCGTGCTAATCGCTTGTCGTGGTGCGGTCGCTGTAACACCCCGTCCACCGGGCCCGGGGGGGTGTCACTTCTGGCAGCTTAATAGGATATCCAAATTGGCCTCACAAACCAACACTAGTTTGCACTTTGTCTTCACTCGTGCGCACCCGGTACCCACTTTCCGGTAGGTCACCCATCATAGAATTGCTCTAGGCCAAGCACGCTTTACCTTAGAGTTCTTTTCGAATGAGCTTCCGAAAAACAAGTTGCAACTTGTTGGTATGGGTATCTATCGATCCTATTAAGCCATGTACTGGATCTCAGAGTCGCTACCAAGAATTTGGGTAAAAACAAATTCTCCAGTTTCTAAAATATTCAAAGGGAAAATTGTGAGCGTTGATATGGTCTGTTTTGACAAACTCTAATATTTTCATAACCAAATACGAAACACACATAAACACACGTAGAGAAAAAAGTGACAAATCCAACATAAATAGTAACACCAAAAGACAAAGCCACAAATGACATAAATTTATCTTTCTTGTTTCTATTTGTGTATTTCGAAATTGGTTCTAAAATTTTTAGTGAATGTGAACACACATCTTGTGAATATAAATATTTTATTTTTGATTTTTTCAGAAACTTGAAAATTAAATTTTCGGAACTGTTATCGTGGTATCATTTAGAGGATGGTATCACTAAATATTTTCTCGACCAAGTCTGTACATGCCAGGAATCACTTTTCAAAGACTCATTTTTTTACTTCCAAATCTCTCTCCTCTCACTTTTGTACGGTCCGCCGGCGTGCGTGCCTCAGGGATGGAGGCAGCGGGGCGTCTTTCTCTTCTTCGGGTGCAAGGGAGCTCTATAGACAGCTGGCTCTAGAAGTGGTGATGTCGGAAGGAGTGTAGAGACAAAGAGAGTTCGACGGTGCTATGGGCGGTGGTGGTGCGCCGACCTAGGGATATCCTGCGGCTTGCGCCAAAGGGCTAACTCGATCTTGGCCCTGGTCGGGTCGGGTGGGCCACGACCATGGCGCCCCTCCTACGGAAATTGGGATGCCGAGCCGGCGGGCTCAAGCGTGGATCTGGTTAGGGCGGCGCCCCTTGACCATGGGCGGGCGGCAAGGGTGGTCGTGCTACCGCTCCGGCACTAGCGTCATTCATTTTACGGAGTTGCGGATGCGGGGCAATGGCCCCGGGGACGCGCTGGCGATGGGATGGTCGGCAACCAGCGTTTTCCTCGACGCGGTGGTGGCGTGGAGGATGGCGAGTCTAGGGGTGCCTCGGTGTGATGGGCTCGTGGGGGCTGCACCCATCTCGGTCGGTGTGTTGGCGGCTATGGAGGGTCGCCGTGGGTGGCAGGATGGTTGGGGCACAGTGGCCCTGGCCGGCCGTGCAAGACCGCAGCGGAGGTGCGCCGCGTGTTGAGCACGGCGGTGCGGCGGTGCCACGTGGGTGGGAGAGGCGCTAGTTCCCCACGTCTCACGGTCGGTGGCAGTTTGGCGTGTGGTGATCCCCTACTATGCGAGGAGGCAGGAGTGGCGGCTCCGAAGTATGGTGGTGTGTTTGTTTTCCCTGGCCACGTTGGTGTTGCGGTAGGCCACTGTTGGCATGGGCGTCGTCTCTCGTCGATGGTCGTGCTTGTCGAGGGCATGGGTTGTCCTTGTGATAGCCCATTGGAGGTTGTGGTCGAGGGTATCTAGACGAAAGTCTTGCCCGACTTGGTGGGTGCCGACATCGACGGCGTCCGTGGGCGTCGTTTTCCCTAACTCCGGGGTGAAAACCCAAATCTGGATTGCCAGATTGGATGACGGCGACGTCCCGGACGTCATCACATCCTTGGAGGCGTCCTTTTTTGGAATGTAGGAAGATTTTCCCGCTGTTGCTTGTGCCACCGGCTGTGTCAATGTCTTCGGATGCCATCGATGTGCGAGTGTTGCTGGTGTGTTTGTAGTGTCCTGCCTCTTTCCATGGATCCCGTGAGGCCTAGCCGTTCCTTCGGCTCTGACTTCCTCGTCGAGGACGTGGACTAGGATTTTCATAGCGGTCGTTGTTGCCGTTGTCCTGGTGTTTGTTGGCAGTGCTCGAGATCTAGTTGATCTAGGTAGTGCCTTCATCTTGGTTTTACCGGTTTTTCCTAAAATTTGTGCCACTTGGGGTCTTTTTTTCTGTCCGGTTCCCTTTTTAATCAGACCCATGTGTATATACGTCTGTATCTGGTTTTGGCAGATTTCCCTTCCAAACCGGTCAATTCTCTTCTTCTAATAGAAAAGTCAGGGCTCCTGCTAATTGCTCCAAAAAATACGAAACACACATAGAAAAAAATGACAAATCCAACATAAATAATAATAGAAAAATAAAAAGCCACAAGTGACATAATTTTTTTGTTTTTCGTCTCTATTTGTGTATTTCGAAATTGGTTCTAAAAATTTTAGGGAATGTGAACACACATCTTGTGAATATAAATATTTTATTTTTGATTTTTTCAGAAACTTGAAAATTAAATTTTCGGAATTGTTATCGTGGTATCATTTAAAGGATGGTATCACTAAATATTTTCTTGACCAAGTCTGTACATGCCATAAATCACTTTGCAAAGACTCATTTTTTTACTTCCAAATCTCTCTCCTCTCACTTTTGTACGGTCCGCCGGCGTGCGTGCCTCAGGGATGGAGGCGGCGGGGCGCTTTCTCTTCTTCGGGTGCAAGGGAGCTCTGTAGACGGCTGGCTCTAGAAGTGGTGCTGTCGGAAGGAGCGTAGAGACCTAGAGAGTTCGACGGTGCTATGGGCGGTGGTGGTGCGCCGACCTAGGGATATCCTGCGGCTTGCGCCAAAGGGCTGACTCGATCTTGTCCCTGGTCGGGTCGGGCGGGCCACGACCATGGCGCCCCTCCTACGGCAATTGGGATGCCGAGCCGGCGGGCTCAAGCGTGGATCCGGTTAGGGTGGCGTCCCTTGACCATGGGCGGGCGGCAAGGGTGGCCGTGATACCGCTCCGGCACTAGCGTTATTCATTTTACGGAGTTGCGGATGCGGGGCGGTGGCCCCGGGGACGCGGTGGCGATGGGATGGTCGGCAACCAGAGTTTTCCTCGACAAGGTGGTGGCGTGGAGGACGGCGAGTCTAGGGGTGCCTCGGTGTGATGGTCTCGTGGGGGCTGCACCCATCTCGGTCGGTGTCTTGGCGGCTATGGAGGGTCGCCGTGGGTGGCAGGATGGTTGGGGCACAGTGGCCCTAGCCGGCCGTGCAAGACCGCAGCGGAGGTGCGCCACGTGTTGAGCACGGCGGTGCGGCGGTGCCACGTGGGTGGGAGAGGCGCTAGTTCCTCACGTCTCACGGTCGGTGGCAGTTTGGCGTGAGGTGATCCCCTACTATGCGAGGAGGCAGGAGTGGCGGCTCCGAAGTATGGTGGCGTGTTTGTTTTCCCTGGCCACGTTGGTGTTGGGGTTGGCCACTGTTGGCATGGGCGTCGTCTCTCGTCGATGGTCGTGCTTGTCGAGGCATGGGTTGTCCTTGTGACAGTCCATTGGAGGTTGTGGTCGAGGGTATCTAGACGAATGTTTTGCCCGACTTGGTCGGTGCCGACATCGACGGCGTCCGTGGGGCGTCGTTTTCCCTCACGCCGGGGTTAAAACCCAAATCTGGATTGCCAGATTGGATGACGGCGACGTCCCGGGGCATCGTCACATCCTTGGAGGCGTCCTTTTTTGGAATGTATGAAGATTTTCCCGTTGTTTCTTGTGCCACCGGCTGTGTCAATGTCTTCGGGTCCCATCAACGTGCGAGTGTCGCTGTTGTGTTTGCAGTGTCTTGCCTCTTGCCATGGATTCTGTGAGGCCTAGCCGTTCCTTCGGCTCTGCCTTTCTCGTCGAGGACGTGGACTAGGATTTTCATAGCGGCCGTTGTTGCCGTTGTCCTGGTGTGCCACTTGGGGTCTTTTTTCTGCCGTTCCTTCGGCTCTGCCTTTCTCGTCGAGGACGTGGACTAGGATTTTCATAGCGGCCGTTGTTGCCGTTGTCCTGGTGTGCCACTTGGGGTCTTTTTTCTGTCTGGTTCCCTTTTTAATCAGACCCATGTGTATATACGTTTATATCTGGTTTTGGCAGATTTCCCTTTCAAACCGGTCAATTCTCTTCTTCTAATAGAAAAGTCAGAGCTCCTGCTAATTGCTTCAAAAAATACGAAACACACATAGAAAAAAATGACAAATCCAACATAAATAATAATAGAAAAAGACAAAGCCACAAGTGACATAAATTTGTCTTTTTCGTCTCTATTTGTGTATGTCGAAATTGGTTCTGAAAATTTTAGGTTGATGATGGAAGCTCAACATCGGTGTAGAGAACCAGGGACTCGATTTCTTTTCTTACCTGCCGTTGATTAGGTTTGATAATGGTTGGATATATTTTTTTTTCTTTTCCTTTCTTTTCTTTTATAGGGGTGGGTCGGCGGGGCGTCTTAGGGCATGTACAGTGGCATACACTCAGCCATCGGTAACCTGCTCCACGTATGAAATTTAGAGGTCGTTTGCAAAAAATACCGACGATCTATTGCCGTAAAAGTCGCTGTGTATAGACGCCCTTTTCCCGTTGTATGAGAGCGTCGTGTGTTGTGGGATCGTGGCCCAGAGAAATTCTTCAGGACTCCTAACCTTTTCTTTTGACAGTTTTTAATGCAGTCGTGGGTTTTGTAGACACCTAAAAAAGACGGCTTATTGCATGAGGTGTACTATATGATACCATCTATACATGACGTGGAGAAATACCGAGAAAAGATTTGCGAGCAAGGGTTTCCACCCCTGCCGCCGCGTCCGCCCCCGCCGCCCGCCGCCCGCCGCCCGCCGAGAGAGAGAGAGAGAGAGATGTCTCGCAAGCGTAAGAGCGTCGCAGCAGAAGATCCCGACGACAAGCCGGTGTACCTTGTGGTGGAGCACAAGGGCAACAAGGAGCCCTCGCACTCCGTCGTCATTGCCGGCGGCACAAGGACGCCGCCGGTGATGGTCCCCCTGCGCCACGCCATCCGCGGCATGTCCTTCGCGGCGGTGGACTCCCGGTGGATCGTCGGCGTCGGCGGGGACAGCAGCCGTCCCTCCACTGTCTACGACCTAGCCACATCCACGGAGTCGGCAGGCCCCATTCTCCTGAAGAACAAGGTGAACCCTATCCTGATCCCCCACCTCGGCCTGCTCTACGTCCTCTCCAGCCGCCCCAAAATCCATAATATAGAGCGCCCCGATTTCCTGCCATGGTTCGAGTTCATCATCTTCACCAACGGCAAAGGCGGCCTTGCTAATTTCGACGCTTGTCCTCCATGTGAGCTCCCGCCGCCACCCATCTTCCCGTACTGCATCAACCCGCTAGAGTACGCCGACCCGCCGGACGTGCGTGTTGCAGCCTACGCCGTCGTCGACTCCCACATCCTGCTCTCCGTCGCCGTCTCCTTCCACCAGCAGCAGCAGCAGGAGGACAAGGGGACCTGCGCCTTCGACATGGAGAGACATGTGTGGGATATGGTGGATACCAAGAGCTTGCCTTTCCTCGGCCAGGCCATACCCATCGGCGATCACCTCTTCGTCGCCCACTCCAAAGGCGACGGCGGCGCTGCTGCAGTATACTACATGGCTGTATTCCGGGCAAAGGATACACCCACCGGCAAGACCGAGCTGTCCATGGTTAAATCAAAGCTCGACCTTCCAAAGGGTGGCATTGTTCCGGGGCAGCAGCTCTGCGCCCTGGGGATGATGAGGGGCCGCTGCTTCTCTTCCTTTGATGTTCCATCTGTTGATGATCACGTTCCAGATACCATCTTGGAGAAAACTCGTGTTATTCAGCGCACATACTCTTTGGTGAAGGGGGGTGATGATCTTAATAAAGTAGTCAAGCGGGAGAGGAGGATTTTTAAACTCCCTGATCCATCTCATTTTTTATTGGCTCGGCCTGCACCAATCGTTGCTGCTTTTACACTGTAATCAGCATGACCTGTGCTCTAATCTTTCGTTCATTACTCATGCTAGTTTGATCATCTTCTGTATGAATACTAGTAGCTGGGACAGCCTCATTGCAGTTTGATGACCATTTAATTTTGCATGGTAAATTACTATTCCGGTTATTATATAGTCTATGTAATACATGTCTCCATGCACGTGGATTTGGCATATTTGGGGAATCGCCTGTGCTGAATCTTTTTTAATCGGACACTACAAAGTAATCTCTCTGCAAACCCTTGGAATATTTAGTCTACCCGGTAAACACTAAACAGTCCCTAGTAAATGGATTTCTACTATGCACACGTGTAGATGGATTTCTACTATGGAATATTTAGTCTACCATGCTATGGATTTCTACTAAACAGTCTACTACTTTACCCCCCATAAGCTTTTGCCAAAGTTTAAGTTTCCACCCAGGAGTGCAAAACCAGATGGCGTACAACCATCAAGTATCAGCTTTTGCACTTCCAGATTGGGTGGGTAAAGTTAGCTGATTTAGCATTAATACCTAGAACTAGAAGTACTACTTGAGTATGTAAAACCTTGTTGTACTGAATAATCCTGAGTCACTTTAAATTATGCTTGCATCATTACTGAAGGATAAACAAATAGTAAGTAGAAACACCGTAAGAGTTTGGATGCCAGGCCTCTACATGCTCCATCCATGACATGCACCATGTAATGCATGAGCGATATGTATGATAATTATATGAGAGAATATGCATTTTAGTAGGCAGTGATTATTTGGAAAATAAGGGTGATAACAACTAACAATGTTCTTCAACAGCATACAATTTTTTTTTTGCAGCGACATATATACATCTAATGCAACATCTAGAATAAACTCAACCTGCTGGTTAATTTACGGTTCTGTTTTATGGTTCTAGTTTACGGAGACTGCTCGGCGGGTTGAACTGCAAACTAGTCTGTAAACATTGTTTTGATAGTTCCGACAGCAAATGCGACATAAACGGAATATAACCAATGTTTTAACACACAATAATCATCCAAATTACAATATTCAACTAATCAAATTACAACAATTGTTCAAATCAAATCCTGTAACAAATTAATGAATGGTTCAAATTACACAAATAGTTTTACAAGTACAATGAATGATTTTGGGACATCACTTCTTGCCGGCTAGCATCCAATGGTGCTCAACGAGATCATTGTTGAGTTGGAGACGAGTGCTTGCATCTTCAATTTGCCTATGTGTCTCAAGAAAAGCTTGGATGTGGTCGGAGTTTCTTTGTGGTTTGCACACGGGTCCCAACATTATCATAAAAGAACTCTAAAATTAAATCTCTTTCATCTTTGATGATCGTATTGTGAAGAATCACACACCATGTCATGATGTTGCAGAGGGTTTTTTTGTTCCAAAAATGAGAAGGGCCCCGAAAAATGGCAAACCTTGCTTGCAAAACACCAAAAGCTCTTTCAATGTCCTTTTGGCATGCTTCTTGAGCTTGTGTAAAATTGTCCTCATTCTTGTTCATCAGAGTTTGGATAGTTTTAACAGATGTTGACCAAGCTGGATAGATGTCGTCGGCAAGGTAGTAGCCCATGGTATTATCATGGCCATTGACCTTGAAGTTGCAAGACGAGGCTTCTCCATTAGCTAATTTTCCAAACAATAGGTATCTATACAAGGCGTTTATTTCAATGAGTGATCCCAGCAATCTAAAGAAGCAATGCCAAATCCACAAGTCCTGCTATGCCATTGCCTCAAGCACAATGGTTGGATCATAACTTTTACCACAATATTGTCCATGCCATGTCTTCGGACAATTCTTCCACCGCCAATGCATGCAGTAATTCTTCCACCGTCAGTGCACTAAGTTGAGTTTTTATAATAGAAGGATGGAAGAATGACTATGATAGTATTTATGTCCAACAAAATTTTGACAAGCTGAACCAGAAGTGATATAAGAAGGTTACTTTGAACTTTGACTCTGCAAGTGGATAGAAACATGGTTAGCGAAAAGCATACATTCTCTCCAAACTTCTGTAATTACACTATTCATAAAAATGTAATAGTGCTCAGGAGGCGGGGCCAAATCTCTCATGAAAGGCTTTCATCGAATGGCCTATTGGAGTTGTCTCGCCAGACACTAAAGTTGCTCAGTCGGGCACAAGTTGCCTTGTCACTTGTCAGGATGCAAAGTTGCCTCGTCGGGCTCCGATGTTTCCTGGTCTAGCAGCGGCCTGCATCAAGAAGGGTCGTCATCACCCACCGCGGCAGCGCCATCCTAATGGCCTACCCACTTTGCCTCGTCGTTCTTCGAAGTTGCATCGTCGGGCTCCAATGTTGCCTCATAGGCCAGCGGCTTGCCAAAGGAATGGTCGTCCTGACCCACTGTGGCAACGCCGTCCTAATGGCCTACCAAAGTTGTCTCGTCGGGCTTCAAAGTTATTGCCTCTTCAGACTCCAAAGTTGCTCAATCGAGCACAAATTGCCTTGTCGGACTCCGAATTGCCTCCCCGGGCTCCTAAGTTGTCTTGTCGGACTTGCAGCGTCGTAGGCACATAAGTTGCTTAGTCAGGTAAGATTCACTACGGTTCTCCCCGTGCGGTTCCTAAAGGAAAGCTTCTACCGACTACAGCTACAGCCCATCCTAGGCAAATCCATAGCTGGGAATCGGCTCTGCTTGCATGTGAGAAGCGTGATGCTCGTAGGGGATAGGAATGGGAGGTGCTCGCAGGGGAGGCTTGGCTGTGTGCTTGCAGGTGAGGCACGCGGTGCTCGTGGGGGTGGCGAGCGGTGCTTGCAGGTGAGGCCGCGGTGAGGCGTGGCGGTTCTCGTCGAGGAGGTGCGTGGGCCTATCGGGGGCATGGCGATGCTTGTCGGGGCAGCAAGGAGAGGGGTGGGGAGCGCCGGCGAGCGGAAAGTGGGCGGTGAGCCATGTTCCTATCGGGGCAGTTGTATCTGGTATGTGGATAGGGTGCGCCCGAAACGACGATTTGGTGCCCACGCGCCCGCCCCGAAACGATAATTTGGATAGGGTGTTTCCTATCAACACAGAATTTTACCGGAGCCGTTACCTACCTGCACTAGATTCACCGTTGATTCATGCCCTAAGATTCGTGATTAGGATGAAACCATATTGAATCTAAAAATTCCTGGGAATGAAACCATGATGAATCTAAAATTTTGATTAGGGCATGGATCTCACGGCGTGAATCTATGCTGGATCTTATGCCGGTAGGTAACGGCTCCTGTAAAAAAAAATCGCGGTGTGGCGGTAAGCTACTTTGTTTGTTTTTAAGGACTGGTAATATATATATTTTCTAACTTGGTCATGTGATATATTTACCGACCCCCACCACCCCCACTCCTTATATATATATAAAGAAAAGAAGAAAATCCAACCATCCAAACCCTAACTTGTGCCCATCGCGATCGGCGGCGACAGACGGCCAACGGATCATGTCGCCGCGCCAGCTGGAGGAGACGGCAAAACAAGGAGAACCCCTTTGTCGTAAGGTTGATCTTAGCAGCAGCATCAGCAGCGGCGGCGGTAATGGTGCCGCGGCAGCCCCGGCCGTGTACATGCTGGTAGGCCACGGATGCGTGCGCCCTGCCTACTCCGTGTTCAAGGTGGACCCTTACGCCGGCGGCGCCAAAGGCAAACGCAAACGCAAAGGCAAAGACGCCCCGTGCCGCGCCGTCGCGCGCCTCAAGTGCAAGCACGGCAAGTCTTTCGTCGCGGTCAGATCCAAGCACGGCGCGTGGATCGTCGGCGTCGGCGGCAGCAGCTCAGCCGAGCGCCGGCACGGCGCGGAGACCATCATCTTCGACACCGACACGCACGCGGTGATCACGGGGCCCAAGCCCGGGTCGACCAAGCGGAGCCCGGTGCTGCTGGCCGTCGGTGAGAGGATCTACGCCCTGGCCCGGTGCCCCTCCATCAACGGGAGGGCCGAGGACCCCCGCGTCAACTTCTGCCCCTGGTTCGAGGTCCTCGACCTCTCCGCCGCCGGATCATCATCCGAGGTGGTCGACGGCCGCCTGACGGGCTGCGAGTGGAGGACCCTCCCGAGGCCGCCCTTCTTCCCCTGGGAGCTCAACCCGTACCAGTACATCAGACCCTACCTGGGGGAGTTCACCGTCAGCTCCTACGCCGCCGTCGGCGCCCACATCCTGGTCTCCGTTATCGGACAGACGGCCGCGTACGCGTTCGACACGGAGACGGAGCAGTGGACCACCGTGGACGGCAAGAATGCTCTGCCGTTCTTCCACGGCGCCGTCCCGCACGGCCCGGACCTCTTCCTCGCCGTCTCACGCGCCACTCGGGGGGCCATTACGGCATACAAGATCACCGTTACCACGGCGGCGGGTTCCTCGCTCGCCATCACGGAGATCCCGGTATTGTTGCCAGGTGACGAGGAGGTGGTGACCGCGCACAACCTCCTGTCCCTTGGAATCCGCCGTGGTTTCTGTTCGGTGAGCTGCCGGAGCGTCGACGAATCATGGGATCCTCCCTACCTGCGCGCGCACATCAAGGTTAGGGCCTATGGAACAGAGGAGTTCGAGGTGGGGGAATGTCTATCTCTGCAAGTATCCAAGCAGTGGAAGAAGCTCTACGAGATCCATGATCCAGTCCGGGAGCTTGTTGATGACCCATGTGTGGCTGGCGTCTTCTCCCTCCTATGAGTAAGCATGTACCTTAGTGATCTGGCGGCATCACAGTTAGCCATCTCCCTATACTTGAGCAGCACTACACTGTACACATCCATGATCCATCTGCATATTAATTATCATTCTCATATACGAGTGGAACTACTCAAATGCATGTAGTTTTTGGATTTTCATGGTAATAACTTCTAGCATGTTGTACAGTGGTGGCCATAAGCCTGCGTCCCTTCTCTCATCAAGTTTTCCTTAGCTGTGACAGCAGTGACCCAAAATTATTGTTCTGTTTTGTCAACATCAGGTAGAGTTGATATGTTGGTCCCATCAGATGTTGGCGGCCCTGTGGCGTCCAGGTTTTGTGCGACATCCAACAGAGCTTTGAATTTTTTCAGCATATATAGGAGTATTTTAGATTTGGTTTAAAGATCCCTTCTTTGCATGATAGTGCGATGTGTGGGTGCTGTTAGATGTATATATCTGTATATTGTATTTCCCCCATATGTTAGGGGGCTTCCTGCATATTGCCCTGTACTTGTACTATATATTGTGGCCTTTGGCCCCCTGAGGAATATAACTTTGTCTATTCCTAACATGGTATCAGAGCTTTAGGGTTTGCTTCTCTCCTCTTGTTGCGCCGCCGTCGCCCGCCCCGGTTTTTTCAGCCGCCGCGTCCGGCCGCCGCTGACACCCCACTTTTTCTCCACGCGCGGTCACGCGCCCGTCCTCACCTCTGTCTCCCGCCCGCCTTGGTCCCCGTGCGGCTGTGTGCTCCAGATCGACGGGCCTCGTTTTCCAGCTCGCCTCGGTCCACGTGCGGCTGCTGTGTGCTCCAGACCGACGGACCGTCCTCGCCTAGTTTTTCAGCCCGCCTCGGTCCACGTGCGGCTGTGTGCTCCAGCTCGACGGACGCCCCGTCCTCCCGCCTGACGCTGTACTGCAGACTCACAGGCGCTGCAACTCTCCCTGACGCCACCTGACGCGACGCTGCCTCTCCCTGACGCCACCACGTCGCCTGCAGGCCGCCAGACGCCAACCGCCCTCCTCACTTGCCTGCCTGACGCAGGCTGACGCGCCCTCTCTGCCACCTGACGCGACGCGCGGTTGCTATTGCCCTGCTGTTTGGCTCTCTGGCTCTCTGGCTCCTTGACGCGCAGCTTGTCTCGATTCGATCTGGTCCCTTTTTCCTGATTGGATCTGAGTATTGATTAAAAAAAAAAAAAAAAAAAAAAACATGTCTTCTGCATCGGGCTACGTTGCGATTCCTCGCTGCCCGGTGATTTTCGATGGCGCGAATTATTCTGATTTTGCTGCCTTTATGCGCGTTCACATGCGCGGTCTCCGTCTTTGGGGTGTGCTCTCTGGCGAGGTCCTCTGTCCGCCGTGCCCCTCTGCTCCTTTGGCTCCTCTGCCTCCGACACCGATTGTGCTTGCTGCTGATGCTTCTCAGGAGGCCAAGGATGCTGCTCAGAGTGCTGATGATGTTGCTGTTGCTGCCTATGACCTGAAGTTCAAGCAATATTCTGCTGATCTCGAGTCCTATCGCCATGCCCTGACTACCTACACTCAGTGGGTCGATGAGGATGCTCGTGCTGCTGCTGTTCTCACCTCCAGTGTTCTGCCCCAGTATGCTGCTGAGTTCATGAGTCTCCCCACTGTTGCTGCTCAGTGGGCCCATCTTCGTCAGCGCTATCAGCCGTCTGGGGATGCTCTTTACCTGTCTGTGGTTCGTCAGGAGCATGCTCTTCAGCAGGGGGATTCCACTATTGATGAGTTTTATACTCAGAGTGCGGCTATCTGGCGTCAGCTTGATTCTCTCCGTACTGCTGTTTGTGGCACATGCTCGTGCTGCCAGATTGTGCGCTCGGACTTGGAGTTTCACCGCATCTATGAGTTTCTGTCTCGGCTTCGCCAAGAGTTTGAGCCCCGGCGTGCTCAGCTGAATGCTCGTGGTCGAGTTCCGCTCTCTGAGGTATTGTCGGAGCTTCGGGCTGAGGAGACCCGTCTTCGTGGTGCTGGACTTCTTGCGGTTCCATCTGTGCTTGCTACTCGTGGTGCTCCTTTGCCGCCTGCTCCCTCGACTCAGCCGCGGTCTCCTGTACCGCCGCCACCGATACTACCCACTCCTCCAGGTCAGGGTCAGGGTCAGCTTCAGCACCAGCAGTCTCCGGGTCCGAGTCAGCCCCAGCAGGCTCGTGGTCAGGGTCGTCGTGGTTCTCTTCGTCACTGCTCTTACTGCAACAGGGATGGTCACACTTGGGCCACCTGTTATACACGGGACCCCAGTTTACGTCAGCAGCACCTGGCTCGTGGACAGTCGGCTCCTTCCGGGTCGTCAGCAGTGGCTCTCTCTGATCAGGACATTATCAGGAGTCTTCGCGGTCTGCTTGCGGCTACAGGCTCTTCTTCAACGGGCACTGTTGGTTCTGTGACTGACTCTTCAGGCACTGTGCGACCACCACCTTCTACACAGTCAGGTATGTCTCCGTGGTATCTGGATTCTGGAGCTTCTTTTCATATGACATTTGAGTCTTCTTCTCTGTCCGCTCTTCGTTCTCTCCCTTCTCCTGTCCGTGTTTTTACGGCTGATGGTACCTCTCTCCCTGTTTCTAGTCGGGGCACCCTTTCTACTTCTTCTTTTTTTGTTCCTGATATCTCTCATGTCCCTCTTCTTAAGATGAATCTGTTCTCTGCTAGCCAGCTTACTGACTCTGGTTGTCGCGTCATTCTTGATGCTGATTCTTGTATTGTTCAGGACCGTCGCACCCAGGCCCTGGTTGGAGCTGGCCCTCGCAGCCGTGATTCTTCCGGGCTTTGGGAGTTAGACTGGCTTCGCGTTCCTTCCGCTGCCCCTTCATCCGCCAGTTCTTCTCCGGTTGTCGCATCTACTACCAGCTCGTTCCAGCAGTGGCACCATCGTCTTGGTCACCTCTGTGACTCTCGTCTATCGTCCTTAGTTCATCGTGGTCTTCTGGGGTCTGTCTCAGGAGATGGGTCTTTGCATTGTCAGGGCTGTAGGTTGGGTAAACAGATTCAGCTTCCCTATCCTACTAGCGCGTCTGTATCTCAGCGACCTTTTGATTTAGTTCATTCCGATGTTTGGGGTCCGGCTCCTTTCGCTTCGAAAGGGGGCCATCGCTACTATATTTTATTTATCGATGATTTTTCTCGGTACACTTGGTTGTATTTTATGCGCTCTCGTAGTGAGGTGCTCTCCATATATCAGCGTTTTGCGGCCATGGTCCGTACTCAATACTCTACCCCCATCCGTGTGTTTCGTGCTGATTCTGCTGGTGAGTATATCTCCCAGATGTTGCGAGGTGTTCTTGCTGACCAGGGCACTCTTGCTCAGTTCTCCTGTCCTGGCGCACATGCCCAGAATGGCGTTGCTGAGCGTAAGCATCGCCACCTTCTTGAGACCACTCGCGCTATGATGATTGCTTCTTCTCTCCCGCCGCATTTCTGGGCTGAGGCTGTCGCTACGTCGGCTTACCTCATCAATATTCAGCCTTCTGCTGCCTTGCAGGGTCGTATCCCTCTTGAGCGCCTTTCTGGCCAGTCTCCAGATTACTCCATGCTTCGCTTGTTTGGTTGTGTTTGCTATGTTCTACTTGCTCCTCGCGAACGCACCAAACTGACCGCTCAGTCTGTTGAGTGTGTTTTCCTCGGATACAGTGATGAGCATAAGGGCTATCGCTGTTGGGACCCTGTTGGTCGTCGGATGCGTATCTCTCGTGATGTTACTTTTGATGAGACGCGTCCTTTCTATCCTCGTCCCACCGCTGGTACTTACCCGGTGGAAGATATCTCTTTTCTTCTCTTTCCTGACACACCTCCTTCTCCTCCTATTGTGTCTTCTTCAGGATCTCCTCCCCCTGATGTCTCTTCTTCGCCACCGTCCTCTTCTTCTCCGTCTAGCTCTCCTAGTTCTCCTCGTTCTCCGGAGTCTTTCTCTTCTATTCCCTCTTCTTCATCGTCGTCTCCTGCGTCATCTTCCTCTGATGATCTTCCCTCTACTCGTCCTGTTCGTCAGCGTCGTGCCCCCAACCGTTACTCTCCTAGTCAGTATGGTCTTTCTGTTGCCTCCGAGCCGACCTCTTATCGGGATGCTGAGCATCATCCTGAATGGCAGCTGGCCATGGCCGAGGAGATTGCTGCGCTTGAGCGCACTGGCACCTGGGATCTTGTTTCTCCTCCTCCTGGTGTTCGTCCTATCACGTGTAAGTGGGTCTATAAGATTAAGACTCGCTCTGATGGATCTCTTGAGCGCTATAAAGCGCGTCTTGTGGCTCGTGGTTTTCAGCAGGAGCATGGTCGTGACTATGATGAGACCTTTGCTCCTGTCGCTCATATGACCACTGTGCGAACTCTTCTTGCTGTTGCTTCTGTTCGTCACTGGTCTGTGTCTCAGCTTGATGTTCAGAATGCCTTTCTCAATGGTGAGTTGAGTGAGGAGGTTTATATGCAGCCTCCTCCTGGGTACTCTGTTCCTGAGGGGATGGTTTGTCGCCTTCGACGTTCTCTTTATGGCCTCAAACAGGCCCCTCGTGCCTGGTTTGAGCGCTTTGCTTCTGTAGTGACAGCTGCTGGTTTCTCTCCTAGTGCTCATGATCCAGCGTTGTTTGTTCACACCTCTCCTCGTGGACGCACTCTTCTTCTTCTCTATGTTGATGATATGATCATTTCTGGTGATGATCCTGAGTATATAGCCTTTGTTAAGGCTCGTCTTCGTGATCAGTTTCTTATGACTGATCTTGGTCCTCTTCGATACTTTCTTGGGATTGAGGTTTCCTCCACTTCGGATGGCTTTTACATCTCTCAGGAAAAGTATATTCAGGATCTTCTTGCTCGTGCTGCTCTTGGGGATGAGCGCACTGTTGAGACCCCTATGGAGCTTAATGTTAAGCTTCAACTTACTGATGGTGATCCTCTTTCTGATCCGACGCGTTATCGTCATCTTGTTGGGAGCCTTGTTTATCTTGCTGTCACTCGTCCTGACATCTCTTATCCTGTTCATATTCTGAGTCAGTTTGTTTCTGCTCCTACCACTGTTCACTATAGTCATCTTCTTCGTGTTCTTCGTTATCTTCGTGGTACGATCACTCGTCGTCTTTTCTTTCCTCGTTCCAGCTCTCTCCAGCTCCAGTGCTATTCGGATGCTACGT
Organism: Avena sativa; assembly: GCA_916181665.1. NCBI lineage: Eukaryota > Viridiplantae > Streptophyta > Magnoliopsida > Poales > Poaceae > Avena > Avena sativa. The sequence continues at coordinate 6,732,218 of OV702281.1, forward strand.
GGGCGAGTGATCCTTCGGATCGTCGTTCACTTTCTGCTTACTGTGTGTTTCTTGGTGGTTCGCTCATTGCTTGGAAGACGAAGAAACAGACAGCGGTTTCCCGTTCGAGTGTTGAGGCTGAGTTGCGTGCTATGGCCTTGTTGACTGCTGAGGTGACCTGGTTACGGTGGTTACTTGAGGATTTTGGGGTCTCGATTACTACACCCAGTTTGGTTTTGTCTGACAGTACAGGTGCTATTAGTGTTGCACGTGATCCGGTCAAGCATGAGCTTACCAAGCATATTGGTGTTGATGCTTTCTATACACGTGCTCAGGTGCAGGCTCAGGTTGTTGCGCTTCAGTATGTGCCTTCAGATTTACAGTTGGCGGACTTCTTCACAAAGGCACAGACCAGAGCGCAGCATGATTTCTTACTCTCCAAACTCAGTGTTGTGGATCCACCATGAGTTTGAGGGGGGGTGTTAGATGTATATATCTGTATATTGTATTTCCCCCATATGTTAGGGGGCTTCCTGCATATTGCCCTGTACTTGTACTATATATTGTGGCCTTTGGCCCCCTGAGGAATATAACTTTGTCTATTCCTAACAGGTGCATCGATCATCATCTCAAGTGGGGTTAAGAAACACAATGTGGTTGCGCATGCATGCCTACTACTGTTTCATAACACTTGTAAATGTTAGTGACCGGGCATAGGTGCTATCACGCGTTCAGGCGTCCCAATGTCTACTTATTACAATTGATATACCTAATTCTTCAAATTTATACATTCTGTTTTTTTATTACTTTTCATGCGTCGAGTGCAACTTTATTTTGTTTCTTCGTCACGATGCACAGACATTAAGCTAGTATTTTATAAATGTACTGATTTCCATAACAAAATATTTCTCCACTCCTCCTATGATTGATTGTGCATATGCGCAGGCACCTAAAATGTTGCACTATGGATCATGAAAATGGCAAGACGGCTTAAACATGATGAGTTTTAATGAGGCAGGAAAACGTCTATCTCGTGTCGTCGCAATAAAATGCTTCTAGCAAAGATGGCCACAAAATTATGACTCTAAACGATGCCCATGAAACCGGGAAGAAAACAACGATCTTTAGGACTTCCAAGTAACCGTTTACTCTCTCCTTTCCAAAAATGTATTATTCGTTTTGACGAAAAAATATTATATTTTAGTCTTTTTTCTAAAACATGTGTATCTAAATGCTGTTTAGGCACCAGTACAAACTGGGCCTTACGTCCCGGTTCGTAAGAGGCTTTAGTCCCGGTTGCGCAACCGGATGGGGCAATCGGGACTAAAGCCCACACCCTTTAGTCCCGGTTGCGCTGTGAACCGGGACGAAAGATGTTCTACGTCGACGCTGTCAGATGCGAAGGGGGAGGACCATTCGTTCCGGTTCATATTATGAACCGGGATAGATGTTTCTCTGCCGCAGCAGCAATTTGACCACTTTTTTGTGTCACGGCAGAGAATTCATTTTGGGCACTTTTTGTGATGCGACAGCATTTTGGTCATATTTTGTGCCACGATAGAGAATTTATTTTGTATTTTTCCATTTTTTATTTTTTATTTTGTGTTTTGCACTCAGCAACAAATAAACCATTATATTACACAACATCATCATGAAGATAGAGATCAAAGTGTCCAACATATTACATTGGATACCCGAGTTTCATGCATATATATACAAAATCATCTCTTTTTATGGTCCCTATTACCTTATATAGAACTCCAGATAGTATTCTACTTCTGGTTTTAGGACATCTTTATCTAAGAATTCCGCCAATTCCTTCTGAATTGCTTGTATGCGATCCTTTGGCATAAGATCGTTCCACAGTCGTTCGATCTGATTTAAAGAAGTCAACATATATGAATAAAACTAAACACAATTGATGATAATAAAAAACTGTGAATATCGTTTACATACGTAAAGTTGCTCTAAATTTCCGCCCTTCTCATAACACGTATGACGAATAAACTCGCAAACATAGTATCAATATAAATTATTTCCGGGTCCCTGCGGCAGGCACCTTACGAGAACAGAGTTCAATCAAAATAATAATCAAGCATGATAATAATATCGAAACAAGAATCAAAGATATCCGCGGATCTAGCTAGTAGTACTTACATCTAGTGGTTTAAATATAAGCTCCTCTTTCCAAGCACACATAGCCTTCTTGGTGAACCGTTTACAAGCGCTGCCCAGCAAAGAAAGCGAATAGAAGGAGTTATTAATTACTTGATATTAGAAAATTCACAAAAGTTGTCGATATAGTGCCATAATGATTGAAATTATCGCTGGAGCATCGTCTGCATGTCCACCCACTCCTCAAGGGGTTTATGTTTTGAGTCCATGACTTGTACTAGCCCTTTGTCAAGTTGAATGATTAGCAGAATATAGTGAAATCTGCGCACATATAACTCATCAATTATATACTTAACATTGAGTAAGCGAAATAAAATGTGTATAAGACAATAACACTCACTCGAAGTTATAAGGAAATAGTATTTCCCTTCTCGTTTCTTCAAACCTTAACTCCTGTACAATATTATCCTCTGTTTCCTTGGGTTTTTCTTTGAGATTAAGTTCATGAACAAAATATGGGTCAATGAACCCAATGTCATAGATGCATCCTCTTTTGCATTCGAGAATGTTCATTCTGCATAATATAGTGAGTATGATTATACATGCAATAAACAAGGTGAGATAGCTAGAGACCTCATTACAGAAATAATACTTACAGACAATAGGCACTGACGATTGATTTGTCGATGGCGTCTTGATTGAATAACTGAAATAGTTCATCAAATTCAATTATTATCATGTCATCTCTTTTCCCGTAATGATCTTTTCTAACTGCCAGCATTATTTAGTTTCTCCCATCCTTTGAGGCATCCATATACCAGTTATGCAAATACTGTAACTGGGCTAATAAGTACTGAGAAATAGTCATACCTTGAGCAGCGGTCGCTTTTCCGTACAGTTCAACTACCTCCGAATCATACTGCTCTTCGACCGCACATTTTCTCGACCCCACAATGGTATTGGAAATCACCTTGAGCGGTGGGAACGATTGTTTTTTTGTTCTCCGAGCTGGGAAACTGATTTTCCGCTTGCACTACTACTCTTGGTCCGTTTCTTTGCCCCATGTGACTTGAAAATAGAGCGTTCATAGTCTGATGACATCCTTGGCTCGGTTTGGTGAAGGCACTTTAGCATTTTTTGCACTCATACTATTTCTTCTTTGGTGCTGGGGAACTCTGGCTCTTTCGGCAACTTTAGTTTAGCAAAAAACTTTGTCGTTTTCTCCTTTGCGATCACTATAGTCTCCTCTGGAGTATAGTAGTAAGGTCTCTTGGGAGGCCTTTGGTACTTTTTGTAGGGGCTCCTGTTGACGTCTCGGTGATCGGTTACCACTCGGCAGTGTAGAGGTGGTACTCCTACACTTTTTGTCTTGAGCCATAGTGGGCTGAGATATGGATGACGTCCTCTGGAGTATAGTCGTAACGTCTCTTGGGAGGAACCTTTGGTACTTTTTGTAGGGGCGTCTGTTGACGTCTCGGTGATCGGTTACCACTCCGCAGTGTAGAGGTGGTAATCTTACACTTTTTGTCCTGAGCCATAGTGGGCTGAGATGGATGACGCGGTGGCGAAGACGGCTGACGCGGCGAAGACGGCTGTGTTGGAGACGGGTGAGGCGGCGGAGACGACTGTTGCGCTGGAGATGGTGAGACGGCGTTGAAGATGAAGTGCTCTGAGAAATCTATGGCCTTGGCATCCGATTTGTAAGCACGATGTATTCCTTTCGCCATCGAATGGTGCCGTTTTTGGCTTCTCTTAGTTCAGTCATATCCCCTTCACCTACAGGGTAGTCAAGCTTAAGCTAGTAAAATCCGTGCATAACTTCATCCACCCCGACAACAGCGTAGCCCTGTGGAACCGAACCATAAAGGTATGTTGGTTTAGGTCCAATCGGTAAGGCATAGCCGACCGCCACCTTCATTGTTACGTTCATAATTTTGACATGTAGCTCACAATGTGTTATCTCCGTGATATCATCCACTGGGTAGCCAAGAGGAGCCATCATCGGTGCATCATCATCATCATCACCCGGGACCTCCGTTGAAGCCATGCTGCTTTTTCGATTATTAGATAGGACGGTAACATCGAATGCAGGTTCTACCATATGTTGCTGAGATAGGCCGGTTGTACCTTGATGGCTAAGTGCGTAAATTTGATCTTGTTGCCGCTTTAATTGTTATTCTATGTTATTATGATATGCATCCGGTCTGGCTGAATCCTTACTTCAATTTCCTTCTTTTCCTTTCTCGTCTTACGACTTCTATCAGCACATTTCTTCCTGTGGAAACCCAATTTTCCATAGTTTGGAACCTATTGTGCCTCGTGTTAGTCCTGTGTGTTCCTCATTCCCAAGGACGAGTGTGAGCTCGTCATTATCTCTATCGGGAATGAACCTCCCCTCTTCGATAGCCTTTACTACATTTCTAATGTCTTCGATGAGTATGGTATTTTCTTCATGTCTTCTTTTATATATACACTTCCTCTCTGAGTCCAATGTGCCCACATGCTCGTAAAACCAATTATTTACCCGTTCGAGCCAATCGGCTGTCTCTGGAGTGACCCCTTTAGCACGCAGGTCGCCTCAATTTTCTTCCACTTAGGGATGCTATCCCTGTAGCCACCTTGCTCCATAGTATGGTGATACTTCTTATTAGCAGCATTTTTCTTATTCATTTTAGACCTTTTCTGAGCTAACTCTGATTTCTTTTACTTCACAAACTCATCCTGGTGATCTTTTATCTTCTCATGCGCTCCCTTAAAATCCATTGTCTTCTTTTTCACGATAAAGTCTAGGTGCAATCTTTTCTTTCAGTTGGTGAATTGTTGCGCCATATTTTTAAGAGCCCACTCCATGACCTTTTCCTTCATGGCAGCGGCATGTTGCTTGGCCTCCTCATCTGGATTCTCTGCATTTGGATCCACCTCTACCATCGGTAGGGTGAAATTAATCATGAGCCTCCTCCAAAGTAAATCTTTGACTTTGTCGCCCATATATTTAACTCCGGCCTTCTTTGTCTTATGTCATTCTCGAACGGTGATTGGGATGAAGTCCCTAAGAATAACTCTGCATTGCGCTGCAAATTTGTTTTTGACATGAACAAGAGTCGTCGGTGCGTCGTCGTCAGCGACTTCTTTGATCTTGTACCTTTCATGGTCTTCCAACTTTCTGGTTGCGCCTCGTTTTCTCTTTGTAGAAGATTTGCTTGATCCGTCGGGCTAAAAGAAAAAAGAGCGTTAATATATGTATATAGACAACAGAGGATTAATTAATTAATATTTATATGCACCTCGCAGAGTTTGTAATATTTAATGTTCCATCAGAGCCGTCGCCTTCTCCGTCACGGAAATTGTTACCTTCTCCCTCACGGAAGCCATCGTCTTCTTCCTCACGAAAGTCGTCGCCTTCTCCCTCACCGAAGCTCTCTCTCTCTCTCTCTCTCTCTCTCTCTCTCTCTCTCTCTCTCTCTCTCTCTCTCTCTCTATACCGTGCCCCCCTTGTTAGGGTTGTGCGAGCAAGGAGTTCTTCAGCACGGGGCATCGTTGCGCTGCGGGATTTGGAGCCGAAAGATCTAGTTCCACAATCTCGGCTAGATCAGAGAGAAGCGGGGGTCATCGTCAAGCATCGTACGTGTGTGATTCCCTCTGGCGGCACTGTGCTTTCGGTGCTAGGAGTTGTCGGAGCCGAAGGAAATCGTGATCTCGAGGTCAGCGTGAGGGCGTCTTCTTCATCCATGTTCCTCGCGGTACATTAACTGTGCTCGGTTTTCAAATGTATGAATACCGTAAACCTTTCCGTTACTGCATTACTAGTAGATAAATCCTGGCATTAGGGTTTCAATCGTAGATTTTATTTTATTTTATGCCCTCGAATCCCAACACATCCATGGTAGAAGACCTTTTACCAAGAAAAAAGGTACTTCTACCACGAAATACGGTCATGGTAGATGGCAACTTTTGTTGTAGTGGTTGGTGCTACGGGTGGACCGAAAAACCGATCACCAAAAATCAAATAAAAAAGACCAAGACCAAACCCGAAACGACCAATCAAAACATTGGGTAATAAATTTTGAAGACCAAATATTTTCTGTCAATTCGGTCATTAGTTCTCAGTAACCGGAAAGATCGAATAGACCTATGCACTATGTGAGACTGAATTGTTCATCGATCTATTATAGTGTTGTAATGGTTTTTTTTTGTATCATTGAATGTTTGTTCCTGCTAATTAATATGAATATATGCATTGAAAATTGTCAAAATTACAACTGAAATTTTGCCCACGCTCTTACTGAATAGTGTCCAAGTTCTTTCCTGAAATGTCCACTCACTGGTAGAAAACAGGCCATCCGTTCGCGCTCCCTCAGAGCATTAGTCCCGGTTGCGCCACCAACCGGAACTAATGCTGGCACCCGTCCCGGTTGGGCAACCGGGACTAAAACCTCTTACCAACCGGGACGTATGGCACGTTTTCTACCAGTGACTGTGACCAAAACCAAAACTGAATTATCGGCACCTGCAATCATCGTGTAGCAAAACCACTGTTGGATTAGGCGGCGCCTAGGCAACGCTTAAGCACGCTTAATCACTAGGCGGTAGACAAACGCCTCGCCGAGAGCATAAGCGGAAGTCTAGGCAGGATAACTAATAAATTTTCTTATCGAGCAAGAAATCATGATTTTTTTTTCACTTTTTAGATAGCTGGGCCATATTCCAATGGCGGTCGTTGGTTGTTTACTCATTTACATGCTCTGAATTAATGTATATCACATATAATAACCCATATATATCCTTGATGGTAAAAACTATATGCTCGCCTAGGCCACGCCTAGGGCGCTTAAGCACCGCCTAGGCACTAGGCGAAGGCCAAACGCCTCGCCTACGCCTAACGCTTTTTCCAACCTTGAGCAAAACTAAAGATTATATTTCAGGCTTCATTTCTAGAAAACCGAATTTAAAATAGACCGACATATAAAGACCAAATTTTCAGTCCAGACCATACGCCTACCCTAGATGGTGCTGCTCTTGACTCAATCGGCAGCACCGCTACTCGCGCCTGAGTTGCGCTGGTGCATCCTGCTGCTCCTGATGCCGCTCTACCGCGATATCTTTTCTATGTCCGTTCTGTCTGTATAAAAAATCGTTACTAATTTGTTTGGAAACTGGCAATAGTGCTCAATAGATAGGATAAAGTACAAACCCGTTACTCTCTCTCTCTCTCTCTATATATATATATATATATATATATATACCGTGACCCTCTTGTCAACGTTGTGCGAGTAAGGAGTTCTTTATCGCGAAGCGCCGTCGCGCTGCGAGATTCAGAGCCGGAAGATCTACTTCCACAATCTCGGCTGGATCAGAGGGAAGCAGGGGTCGTCGTCAAGCATCGTACGCGTGTGATTCCCTCTGGCGGCACCGTGCGTTCGGTGCTAGGAGTTGTGAGAGCCGAAGGACATCGTGACCTCGAGGTCAGCGTCAGGGGATCTTTTTCATCCACGTTCCTCGCGGTACGTTAACTGTGCTCGGTTTTCAAAGGTATGAATACCGTAAACCTTCCCGTGACTGCATTACTACTAGATAGATCCTGGAATTAGGGTTTCAATCGTAGGAAAAAATTTCTTTTCTGCCCTCGAACCCCAACATATCCATGGTAGAAGACCTTTTACCACGAAATACGGTCATGGTAGACGGAAAATTTTGTTGTACTAGTGGGTGCTACGGGTGGACTTAAATACCTATCACCAAAAACCAAATCAAAAATACCAAGACCTAAACCAAAAAGACCAATCAAAATATTGGGTAGTAAATTTTGAAGACCAAATTTTTTCTGTCAATTCGGTCATTAGTTCTCAGTAACCGGAAAGACCGAATGGACCTATGCACTATGTGATGTGACCGAATTGTTCATCGATCTATTATAGTGTTCTAGTGGTTTTTTTGTACCGTTGAATGTTTGTCCTGCTAATTAATATGAATATATGCATTGAAAAATGTCAAATTTACAACTGAAATGCTGCCCAAGCTCTTACTGAATAGTGTTCAAGTTATTTCCTGACAGTGTCCACTGCATAATACGGTCATGGCCGAAACCGAAACTAAATTATCGGCACCTGGAATCATCGAATAGCAAAACTAGAGATTATATTTTAGGATTCATTTCTAGAAGACCGAATTCAAAATAGACCAACTTACAAAGACCAAATTTTCGGTCTAGACCGTACGCCTACCCCTAGATGGTGCTGCTCTTGACTCAACTGGCGGCACCGCTACTCGCGCCCGAGTTGCACTGGCGCATCCTCCTGCTCCTGATGCCGCTCTACCGCGATATCTCTTCTATCTCCGTTCTGTCTGGATAAAAAATCGTTACTAATTTGTTTGGAAACTGGCTAATAGTGGTCAATAGATAGGATAAAGTACAAACCCGTTACTTGATGGCGCCCGGTGTCAACGTGGAGCGCTTCGTTGGAAACCCCAAGAGCAAGGTGTGATGAGCACAACAGCAAGTCTTCCCTCGGTAGAGACCGAGGTTATCGAACCAGAAGGAGGAAGGAAACGTCTCAAAGGTGTTGCAAGCGACGTGGAATCCTGCACAACACAAACTCAAGACTTTGTCCCAACGAACAGTGAGGCTGTCAAGCTCACCGATTTGCTGTAACAAAGGATTAACTGTATGGTGTGGAAGGTAATGATGGTTTGTAGCAAGTAAACAGTAATAGTAAAAGATGTATCAACGATAAAGATTGAACCGGGGTCTATAGTTCACTAGAGGTGCTCTCCTTAGATAAACAACATGGCATGAAGGGTAAACAAATTACAGCAGGGCAATTGTCAGGACTGAGCAAGGCATAACAATGCAATACTAGACAAAAAGATTCTATTAGATTCGATTGGACAATACAACAAGATACATAGACCGCTATCCAACTGCATCTAGGACTAGAAGTCCACCTTCAGGTTATCATCCGAACCCCCTCCAGTATTAAATTGCAAGCAACATACAATTGCTTTAAGCAAAGTGTGTAAGGTAAACAATCCACTGTTCCATGAACAAGATATCATTGTTTTCTCCCTAGTGGCAATAGCACATCTACAACCGAAGAAATTTCTGTCACTTCCCTTGGAAACTAGAGGCATGAACCCACTTTCGAGCAAAAATACCCCTCTTGGAGTCACTAGCAACTACTTGGACAAGATAGCTACTAACAACGGAGAGCATGCAAGATCACAAACAACACATGCATGATAGAATCAAATAGACAAAACCATTAATCAATCTGATATAGTAATCTCAATATCCATCGTATCCCCGCAAACACAACATGCATGATTACAAATAGATTAAATTTTGATCATGAACGGAGCTCATAAGATCTATACATGAAAGCACAAGGAGATACAACCATCTAGCTACAACATGGACCCATAGTCCAAGGTGGAACTACTCACTCATCATACCAGAGAGAAGGCCTCCGAGATGATCTCCCCTCCGGTAGGGTGCCGGGAAGAACTTCAGATCCCCCCGATCTAGGGACGATGGTGGAGGAGGCTACATACGGTTTCGTGGATTTTTGATCGAGTACTCAGGGTTTCTGCATTGGGGGCTTTTATAGGCGAATAGGCGAGGCGAATAGTCCAAGGTGGAACTACTCACACTTCATACCGGAGAAGAAGGCCTCCGGGATGATCTCCCCTTCAGCAGGGTGCCAGGAAGAACTTCAGTGGTGGCGGTGGCTACAAACGGTTTCGTGGAGTTTTGATGGGGTGCCTAGGGTTTCTACATCGGTGGCTTCTTATAGGCGAATAGGCGAGGCAGGGGGGTCGCCAGGGCGGATGCACCTCCCGGCGCGGGCCAGGCTTAGCCGCGCGGCCAGGGGATGTGGCCCCCTGGTGGCTCTCCTCCTTCTCTCCTCTGGACTCCGTGTTGCCCACGGTAAAATATTGACTTTGGCTTTTGTCCTGTCCAATTCCGAGATTATTGATTTTCTACCTTTCTGGAACCAAAAACAGAAGAAAACGGGCAACTGGAACTGTGGCAACTTGTTAATAGGTTAGTTCCAGAAAACATATAAAAACACCTCAAAGTATACACAAAGCAAAACAAAGTAGATACTAAAAAAGCATGGGACATCAAAAATTATAGATACGTTTTCGACGTATCATTACTCTCTCTCTCTCTCTCTATCTCTCTCTCTTGACCGTGGCCCTCTTGTCAGCGTTGTGCGAGCAAGGAGTTCTTCAGCGCGAAGCGCCGTTGCGCTGCGGGATTCGGAGCCAGAAGATCTACTTCCATAATCTCGGTTGGATCGGAGAGAAGCGGGGGTCGTCGTCAAGCATCGTATGCGTGTGACTCCCTCTGGCGGCACCGTGCGTTCGGTGCTAGGAGTTGTTGGAGCCGAAGGACATCGTGACCTCAAGGTCAGCGTTAGGGCATCTTATTTATCCATGTTCCTCGCGGTACGTTAACTATGATCGGTTTTCAAAGGTATGAATACCGTAAACCTTCCCGTGATTGCATTACTACTAGATAGATCTTGGCATTAGGGTTTCGATCGTAGGAAATTTTTTTATTTTGTGCCCTCGAACCCCAACACATCCATGGCAGAAGACCTTTTACCATGAAAAAAGGTCTTTCTACCACGAAATACGGTCATGGTAGATGGCAAATTTTGTTGTAGTGGTGGGTGCTATGGGTGGACTGAAAAACTGATCACCAAAAACCAAATCAAAAATACCAAGACCTAAACCAAAAAGACCAATCAAAATATTGGGTAGTAAATTTTGAAGACCAAATTTTTTCTGTCAATTCGGTCATTAGTTCTCAGTAACCGGAAAGACCGAATGGACCTATGCACATGTGATGTGACTGAATTAAGCATCGATCTATTATAGTGTTGTAATGGTTTTTTTTGTCCCGCTGAATGTTTGTTCCTGCTAATTAATATGATATATGCATTGAAAAATGTCAAAATTACAACTTAAATGCTGCCCAAGATCTTACTGAATAGTGTGCAAGTTCTTTCCTGACAATGTCCACTGCATAATACGATCATGGCCAAAACCGAAACTGAATTATTGGCACCTGAAATCATCGAGTAGCAAAACTAGAGATTATATTTCGGGCTTCATTTCTAGAAGACCGAATTCGAAATAGACCGACTTACAAAGATCAAATTTTCGGTCTAGACCGTACGCCTACGCCTACCCCTAGATGGTGCTGCTCTTGACTCAACTGGCGGCACCGCTACTCGTGCCCGAGCTGCGCTGGTACATCCTCCAGCTCCTTATGCCGCTCTACCGTGATATCTCTCCTATCTCCGTTCTGTCTGGATAAAAAATCGTTACTAATTTGTTTGGAAACTGGTTAATGATGGTCAATAGATAGGATAAAGTACAAACGTGAGTAGGAGTTTTTGTTTTATTATGGGCTTTGTGGAACACGCATAATGATATTACCTTTAACAATACAAATTCTACTTCTTTTATGTAGGTCATTTCAATCGCTACTTAGGGAACCCGTACATGGTCATTTTTTATTCTTTTGGAAATGGGTGTTTTATTACTTAACAGAAGTTTACACCCGGCCTCTGCATAGCTAGGATGCACATAGCCGATCAATCACACAGTCTCAGACCAAGGCAATAAAAACGGGATTACAAAATAATGTAAATAAAAACACAGTTCTCCAAACTAGCTAAGGAAGATCTATCCGCAACGGTTGCTGCCATCCATGCCGGGAGAAGATATCTCGCGCCATATCCTCTAGCCGCCTACAGCCCTCTGCAAACAACTCGCGAAACTCCATTCGTTGTAGTGAAGTCCATGATCGGAGGACAGCCGTAGCTCGATAGATAACTTGCAAGGGAGAAGATACAACATTATTAAAAATCTTGTCATTTCTACATAGCCAAAGCGACCAAATAATGACAAGCGCTCCCACCCTAAATAAAGTCCCATATTTATCCTCAATCCAATTCATCCAGCTGCCAAATACATTGACTACCGATCTAGGAGGGGATAAACCAGAGGCTATTTGGATGATTGACCATATAGCACGAGCAAATTTACAATAAAAGAATAAATGACGTATTGTCTCATTATGATGACAAAATACGCATTCAGTGCTACCATGCCAATTCCTCCTAACAAGATTATCTTTTGTGAGAATCACCCCTTTACGGAGATACCAAGCGAATATCTTCGTTTTAAGGGGTATCCTCATTTTTCAAAATTTACTATTGTCATCGACTGGAATATTAGGTTGGATCAAAGCTCTATAAAATGAATCAACAGAACATTTACCAATGTGTAGTAATTTCCATTTGAATTCGTCCATTTCCTCAGATAGCTGTATCCTAGATAATCTCACTAAAAGATTATTCCAAGACACCAGTCTAGGACCTAAGGGACTTCTTCTGAAAGACATATTAGGAGGATTGGTTTCCATTACCTCAGCGAGAGTATCCCATTTGTGCCTACAATTGAGTATAGAGCTGGATATTGTTCACGAAGAGAATTTTGGCCAAGCCATTTATCTTCCCAGAACCTAATCTGTGAACCATCCTTAATATTAAAATTGCCAAACCGGAAGAAATACTTTTTGGAAGCCATTAGCCCAGCCCAAAAGTGTGAGTCACCTGGTTTCCAAACCAGTTTAGACACCGCTTTTGAGCCAACATATTTCCTCCATAGAATGGTTTGCCATACCCCTTCTTCGGTAAGAAGTTTGTATAACCATTTACCCAGTAATGCGGTGTTTTTGACTTTTAAATCATGTATGCCTGATCCACCATATTCTTTGGGTCGGCAAACAACATTTCATTTGGCCAGTCGATATTTCTTATTCTTACTACCCCCCTGCCAAAAGAATCTTGAGCAGAAATAGTCCACTTTTGACAAGACACCTTTTGGTAACGGGAAGAATGAGATCATATATACAGTACCATGTTGGTGAGTACTGAATTAATGAGTACCAGTCTTCCACCGAGGGATAGCAACTTACCTTTCTAACTATTAAGACGTTTCTGGAGTCTTTCCTCGACGAGTTTCCATTCAGCAATCGTGAGACGCCGATAATGTATCGGTATTCCCAGATAATTGATTAGAAAATTCCCCTGACCATAGCCAAAGAGATCGGCATACAGGTGGGCCTCGTCCTTAGCCTCGCCAAAACAATACAAGTCACTCTTATGGAAGTTTATTTTCAATCCAGAGAGTTGCTCAAATGCTGATAATATTAATTTCAGATTCTTGGCTTTCTCCAGATCATGTTCCATAAATAGTATTGTATCATCGGCGTATTGAAGAATAGATAGTCCACCGTCAACAAGATGTGAAACCAATCCTTCAATTTGGCCATCAGTCTTTGCTCTCTCAATAAGGATAGCCAGCATATCTGTCACTATATTAAATACTATAGGCGATAGTGGATCCCCTTGTCTCAGCCCTTTTTTGGTCTGGAAGTAATTACCTGTGTCATCGTTGACATTTATGGCAACACTTCCACCAGACACAAAAGACTGTATGAGAGCGCACCACTCTTCTGAAAAACCTTTCATACGGAGTGTTTGCTGTAGGAAAGACCAATTAACTTTATCGTAAGCCTTCTCAAAATCAATCTTGAACAATATACCATTTAGTTTTTTAGAGTGCAGTTCATGTATCGTTTCATGCAGGATTACAACTCCATCTAAGATGTTTCTACCTTGCATGAAAGCAGTTTGAGAAGGGCGAACAACATGCTCAGCCACTGAATTCAGTCTAATCGTAGCAACCTTTGTAAAATTTTTAAAACTAACGTTAAGAAGTCAGATTGGACGATGCTGTTGTATACGTTCTGCGGCCAACTTGCAAAAACTCAATAGGTCCAGCTGATGGCTTAGGTAGTAAATATGTTGCCAAAATTTAACCTGAATAGGTCCAGCTGACCAACTTGCAAAAACTCAAACAAGCGCATCAAATCCACCTTGATAACTTCCTAGAATTTTTGATAAAACTCTGCTGGAAAGCCATCAGGCCCTGGCGCTTTGTTATGTTCCATTTGGAAGACAGCCTTCTTAATCTCCTCCTCAGTATAAGGGGCAGTCAGAAATGTGTTTTCCTCAATAGAAACCTGAGGAATATCCTCCGTCCGGGACTCATCCAGCAAAAAGGATTTTTCTGGTGGTGCCCCAAACAAGGATTTATAGTATTTGGTAATATAAGATTTAAGATGCTGCTGTCCTTCTATCGTTTCTTCATCCTGAATTAGGGAGTGAATAAGTTTCTTCTTATGCTTGCCATTTGCAACATCATGGAAGTATATTGTATTCACATCTCCTTCAAGGATGAATTTAGCTTTAGAACGTTGGTACCACTTGAGTTCTTCCTCACTCAGAAGTCTGGCAATTTCTGCTTTCGATTGCTTTTTAAGCTCAATCTCTTGTGCAGTTAATAACGTAACCTCCGCTGAGGCCTCCAAATCATTAATAATAGCAGAAAGGCGTAGTTTTTCCTTTCTAAGAATATCAACAGTATGTCTAGCCCAACCACGGAGGAATTTGCGCAAGGCACGCATTTTGTTGTTCCAACATTGTATGGATGTGCGACCACTAACTGGTTTTTCCCAAATAGACTTCACCAGTTCATAAAAACCATCACGATCAATCCATCCCAGTTCAAACTTAAAACTGTTTTTGGATTTTCGTGGTGGTGTTCCGACAGATAACAGTAACAGAGCATGATCCGGCAAAGCCTCAATACGCTCTAGAGCGCGAACAGTTAGCATAGGAAATTTATCTTCCCATTCGGTATCCATAAGCACCCTATCTAATTTTTTGTATGTAGGCTCCGGAAGACTATTATCCTATGTAAACTGTCTTCCTAACATTGTAACCTCTCTTAAGTCCAAGCTGTCAATGACAACATTAAACATGAAAGGCCAATGTTCATCAAACCTGCCCCGACTTTTCTCATGAGGGAATCTTAGCAAATTGAAATCCCCACCAATAAGGATAGGACAGGGATTGTCCTTAGCTAGATTTACCAACTCATGTAAAAAGTCAGCTTTATAAACATCCTGGACAGCCCCGTATACGGCGACTAGAGACCGAACAAAATCATCATCCTTATTCCGGATATGGAGTTTAATAAAAAAATCTCCAACCAAACTGGCTAAGATTTCCATAGTCTCATCTCTGACGCCTAACAGAATTCCCCGGATCTCCCCCGCGGCGGGCGTGATACCCATGAGAAATCCACTCCACCAGAAAGAAGATTGAGTTGACTTTGTGAGAAATCACGTCTACCAGTCTCAGAAATACCCAAAAAATCCAACTTATAATCTCTCACACAATCGGTAAAGAACAAATGTTTAGCCAAGTCACAAAGACCTCTGCTATATGAGAACATGCCATTCATTGAGAAACAATTAGAGATTTGGATACACGTGACCTCTTACGGGACCTTTGGCTCTTTGATTTCCGACTAGAAGCTGTAAAATCATATAATGAATCCAACCCAGTCTCATCAAAGCCCACTTCTGATACTTCACCAACTAAGTGAGATAAGAGTTGACCATCTACTGTGGCATGCAACTCCTCCTCCTCCATTGGTGAAGAGTCAGGAACAATAGAGATTTTAGGAGTAACCGTTAGACGGTCAACCTCCATATGTCTCAATACAGAACTAGAAAGATTAACTTCACTTACATATCTCCCAAAACTAACACCAATGTTAACCAGTTTATCTATAATAGAGTTCTTGGAGAAAGAAAGAAAGGATTTAGAAGATATACCCGGGGTGTCCAAATTCTTTTCCGCCTTCCTCCGCATGGCCTTGCCCAAGGAGTCCTCATTCGCGGCTGAGGCCCCCAGAGTGTCGACAACATGCCGAGAGCTCCTGCGAGCTGGGGTCTCGGGCACGAAATCAGGACCATCCGCGGCTGGGGACAAACCCAACCCCTCCTAGATCAGGTCAATCCCCCGGTCATAGGTCCACCATCCGAGCTAGAGCGCCCTCCATGTCCACCGGACAAGCACCATCGGAGGGACCTCCAGAATCCCGCTCTAGAGTCGAAGGGGGTTGCACCGCCAGGGGCATAGGTGAAGCACCCTACGCCCCGACAGCCAACCCTACAGCCCCGCGGTCGGCGAACCCCACCTAGGACCGCCTCCGTGCCGAAGACCCAGAGACAACCTCCCGCACGACCGGTACCACCTCCTGTAGCACCGGATCCACACGTGTGGGGATAGAACGACCCATCATGTTAGGTCTCCCACGCGTGGGGGAAGCCGGAAGCGAAGAAACACCAGTCTTGTCCAAAGAACCACAAGCCACATGCAAAGCCTCCTGAAGCTGTGAAGGAGAGACCCGAGGAGAGCACAACACTGGTCCGAAGCCACGCAGGGGAGAGTCCAACGGAAGAGCCTCCAAAAGTTCCTTACCGCGAGAAGTGGCAGGGTTAGCATTAAAAGGAGTAACAACAAACAGTAACACAGGATCCGAAGGCACTGAACAATCCAGCTGAACAACCTGCCTTGTAGGCGGCTGCGCCGAGCCACCCTGCCTAGCAGTGGTCGAAGAAGAGCCAACCCCAACCGCCTGTGAGCCACCCCCCGTGTCAAATGTATCCATAGCATCATTAGAAGGCTTCTCATTCGCATCATCATCCTGATCCCCATCCCTCTTCCTCCATAAGTAAGGTGCAAACTCAGGCTCTGGTACATAACCTTCCGGCTCCAAACGAAAACGAAGCTCATAAGCCTTGAGACCTACCACAGCATCAGTCACAGTGTAATGTCCTAGTGAATCCTGCAGCCCCAGGAAAACACTGGTATCTGTCATAGCAACAAGAATCCGAACGACACCACGTCTCCTTAAACTGAAAAGGTCCACATCCAAAGTAGTGCCCATGAGACCACCAACCGCCCATAAACCCAAGAAAGACCAAAAACAATGTGGCACCCCCTCGACATGTAGCCAAACCTGCTACAGCTCAAGCTTGTGGGGCACCTCCCGTGTCTAGTAAACAGAAAACAAGAGCTGAGAAGTGCACAGCGACACCGGCACCTGGATCCCATCCACCCTGTCCAAATCCTCCATCGACGGAAAACTCACAAGAAAGGCAGATTCACCATAAGGCAACGCTTCCCACTTCCACTGACTACGAACCGGACACCTCCTAGCAATCTGTCGCTAAACCACATCTGCAGGGACCATCGGCCCAGTGACCTGAACAAGAGCTATGGGGGTCAAGTTGGCCCCAAGATGGCCCCGCACCATAGAATCAGGAATCCGAAAAAACAAAGTCAACTCATTGCCAATACCAGACATCACCAGGGTAGGTCTTGGCTGCTTCAGAACGGGACATCTCAAAGTTGGATGAGCAGAATTATCACAAATATAGCACTTATGAACCGCCTTACAATCTTTAGTTGCATGCGTATTGACCGCACACTTCCAGCAATGAACGGATTTCTGAATCTTCTTACCTGCGGCAGTAGGCACCGGTGCAGCAACAACAGTCTCCAAAGCTGCGTCAGCCTGGGGAATATCGTCAACAGTCCCCTGTGGCCCGTACTGATACTGCAGCTGCTGTCCCAAAACCTGAGAAGATGTCCCTGCCTGGCCAGCGGGATACCCAAATTGCTGAAACTGTGTCGGCTGCTGTAGCGACTGCAAACCCGGCTGAAGACCCACCTGCAACTGGTCCTGTTTCTTCTTCTTCTTCTTCCGCTTCGGCACCTGCGCACTTACATTTCCAACCCCGACCGCAAACTCCTGCGGCGACACCCCTTGCTGAATCATAGGTGCCCCTCCCGACGGATGCCCGCGATACGGCGGCTGGAGTGGCTGCAAGGCGAAGTGAGGTTGCGGCGCCGGAAAGTAAGCACCCTGGGGCGACAGAAACGACAACGCCATCCCCTGACTGAAATGAGTCGGAGGCGGCATCCCGGGCGGCCCGGAGAACGGCGGTGGCCCATGGCCAAAGGTAGGCGTAGACGAAGGCATCACAACATGCGAAGGTCGCGAACCAGATCCCTGTCCCGGAAAAGAGCCAACATTAGGGTTCGCTGGTGTCGTCCCGAACCCAGCAGACTGCTGCGGCACCATAACCTGAGCGCGAGGGGCAGTCGAACCTGCCGACTGAGCTGGGGCGCAGGGAACCGGAGCACGAGGGACTGCAGCAGCACCCGCTGGCGGCACAGCCATCGAGACAGAGCCTAGTAGAGCTTGGATGAAGGAACGAGCTGAAGACGGCGGCGCAGTAGATCGCGAAACACGAGAGGATCGCGATAGACAGGAGCTGCTATTGAGGCGTCGTCCGATACCAAGCCTTCTCGCAACGAGGAGCCAGCCCAACTCGTTCCCTTCCCTGCCATGAGGCCCACACGTACTATCCACGTTAGCACGCGCTGCCCGCGATTCAACAACTGTCCCAGAAAAAACGGAAACTGCTCCATCCCCGGCCCCACATGGCGAAATACATGCAGAAGTTTGCTGAGAAGCCGGATCGAATTGAACCTCCGCCGCCGGCAAGAACACGGCAAGAATAGGGGGAGCCGAAGAACTAGGAGGGACGGCCCCCTTCCATGGCCGAACGCTTGGGACCCTGGCCACTCTCATGCCCAGAGGCGACGCCGATGAACCTCACTACCGAGCAAGACCACATCTAGATGTCGATGGAGAGCAGCGCCTCGGAAAATCCTGCAGATCATCCGACGCCGGCAACCTCCTCTCCTAGAAGCGAGACGCCGTGCTTGGAAATCCAATCTCCTCCCAAAAATCCTGCTTCAGCTCCTCGTCCGTCTTCCTCCTCCGACGCGCCACCGTTGTCCACCCCAGTTCCCCGGACACATCCTCCAACTCCTCAAGGGCAACACGAGCCGCCGTCCCACCGCCGTCATCCCTTCAGACTCCGAACCCAGACACCTAAACCGAGAGCCAGACGGCGATGGCGACGAGCCCGGGGAAAGGCTCGGCGGCGAGAATGAATCCGGCGCTAGCGTCAGCCGACACCGAGATCCCCTTGCCATCTTGTTGTGCGAGCTCAGCCCGCATGCATGTTGAATTCTTAAAATAGAGGGAGAATTTCACTTTCCCGGCCTCTGCACCAACTAGGGATGCACACAACCATTAAGCATGAGTACCAGGATTTTTAAACTTGGTTAAGCACCAAGCCTGGTCCTCAAGATAAATTGCATGAGTACCAGGAGAGCCTAGTCCTCAAGTATAAATAGGAACCTTAATTCGCTTCCGTGAGGATTTGAACTCAGGTGTCGGGTTTGTACATCCACTCCCCCAACCAGTTGAGCTAGGCTCACTTCCACCCGTACATGGTCATATTTGCAGGCAATGGAGAAACGCCGGGCTTTGGATATTGGATGCAACCAACTGGAAATGGTTATCCAGGATATATACAACTAGTGCTGCTGGCCATGTTATATTTTTTATTTCTTTAAACAGCGTATAATGTAATAAGACTCTGAATAAAGTAACAAAACTCCGTATGGATCTAGACTATGTTCCCATTTTAAAAAAGAACAATGCAAACTGTCACCGGCCATTTAAAAAGGCGTGCACTATATAATATGAGAGAGGAGAAATGCTAGCAAAACCTCGTAGTATATGAAATATAGGAATTAGAAGGAGGAGCTCGTGGATCCATTTTTTTATTAACTCAACAGCTGGCGCCTTTACCACGAGGTTAGGTTATTTAGAGGCTTATTCATCCACGAGGTTGATCGTGCTGCTCAAGCTCATCCTTCCATTCGCTGCGGTACCCGCTGGAATAAAAGAATCGCTATTGTTTGCCTCTTGAACCATTGGAAATGTCACCTCTGAGCTTGCACGGTGCGCTTAGCAAAGTCAATGCTACGGTTGCTTCATCGTGCACTCAAGTAGTACTAGCTAGGAATTCCTGCAAAAAAAAAAAGTAGTACTAGGAAGTATCCAAGGGGAACTTATCTAATAAATTAATTAAGGAAGCAGTGCAGTTAGAGCAACGGGCACTAATGGAAAATGCCTCTAGTCCCGGGCAGTAAGGGCCTTTAGTCCCGGTCCCGGTTTTTAAACCGGACCTAATTAAGCGGGACTAGAGCCCAACACTAGCAATGCAGTTAGAGCTCACGCGGTGAACCAGCAGCTAGGATACCATGCGGACTTGTGAAGAACTAGGGAACTAACCCCCAACACAAGGACTTTGCTTTCTAGAAATATCAGATCGATCATGAGTAAATTTTTGTTTTGAATGCACAACCAAGCCTAGCTACTCTCCCAAGCAGAGGCAGGATTAATTCTTGGATATATGCATGCCTCTTCCTTTATCGAGTTGGCAAGCTAGCTCTCTAACATATATAGTACATGTTATACATACTCCATACTAGGTACTATTCTGGTGATGGATGCTCGAGGGCAGCGTGGAGTGATTGTTTAGTAGTAAGCTTACTGCACATGATCAAATCAAATAGAGTAATGTGAGTATTGATTCGGCCAGCTAATTAGGTTGTAAGCTTACTGCACCCAAGGTGTATAAAAGGGAAGGTGTGCACATCTCCCTCTCTCACCCACAAACCCACAAACTAGAGAGAGAGAGAGAGAGAGAGAGAGAGAGAGAGAGAGAGAGAGAGAGAGAGAGAGAGAGAGAGATGGGCCCTGCGACTGCGAGGATTGGTGCAGTGCTACTGCTGCTGCTGGTGGTGGTGGCCACATCTAAGCCCGTCTTCTCCGCTGATGATGAATTCCCCTGCCTCATTAATTTTCAGGGTAAGGAACGAGTCTGTCGCAAGGCGCTAGATGGTAAACGGGATCAAGTCAAGAAGTGCTGCGACAGCTTGAAGGGTGACTTTAAAGACTGCCTCAATTCCCTTAGAGCAGGCATAGTGTCGGCGCGTTTGGAGAGTTTGAATTGTCCGTAAACAAATCGCTCAACCCATCCATGTATCCCCTTTGATTTGGTTTAATTACCATCCGAGAGTGAGCTAGAGGGCTCTGGTTATTTCTGTCTTTTCCCTTATTGCTGCATGCGATTGTATTGTTGGTCATGTCAACGTCGTTGCTCATGTGTCACCTTTTATTCTTCCACTTCAATAAAGTCCATTAGTTTGTATGTTGTGTCACCCGCCCGTCAATTTTCGTATTTTGCTTTTAATCGATCATACACCTGTGCGCTTTCGTACGGATCCAATGTGACAGTCCATGCATCGAAGCGTCTAAATCGTTTTGATAAGCCGCAACCCTATATAAAAAAGAAAGCCTAAGCTAGTACTTCCTCCGTTTGGGATTATAAGTCCCGCACGGATAACTAGGTTGCCAATTTAAACATAAAAATATAAATAATATAGCATAAAAGTTATACCATTAGAAACTTTAGAGGTTATATTTTCTAACGGTATAATTTTTGTAATATATAAGTTATATTTTATTGGTCAAATTAACAACCTAGGTATGCGCGTAGGACCTATAATCCCGAACAGAGGGAGTACTTATTATGATAACATTCCTCTTTCCTAGTGGTCGACATCCTAATTTAGTAAAAATGTGGCCTAGTAGGCAAGTTCATGCTTTTTCTAGTTGTGGATGGCAATAGAACCTTCTAGAAGCGTCATTATCCTTTCCCATGATATTGATAAATAAGTAAAGCAAGTAAATGATAACAAGTGGTCTTACCAATAAAGCTAGACTCCACGACAACGGCGCATAAAATGTCTTGATACCCATAGGTATATGAGATTACTGAAATCTCAATGGGAAGTATTACCCAAATTTATAGTTCGACTCAAGGCTACACAAGAATACCAATAAAAATTTAGCAATTGAGACTTCACTCTCAACCACACATGTATATCAATATTCTCAAAAAGGAAGTGGTGATGGCAGCAGTTGACTTAAAACAGTAAATCAAAATAGTAAACAATTGCAACAAATTTCCATCTTTCACCGGAAGTAGTGAACTTGTAACTTCTAGGGGCTAAGAGCATAGGCATGAGGTGATAGCGAGGTGTTGCATGAATAGAATTGATCATATAATATAAATACTAATAACATGGTCTTCATATCTAATTCGGTTATGTGTTGGTGTGTGTTCCAAATATAGTTATGCGTTCTAACCAAGAAAATTTGCTCAACATATGTTTTACTACCTGCCCATTTCATCGGGGTTAGCTTGGAACTAAAAGTAATTAAGGTCATTAGAGTCCATGAACACACAATGTCCTCAAATTATCACATATTCCCCTTGTTTTCCCTAACTGTCACTTTAGGGTTTGTAGGTTCAACATAATAATAGGTAATGCACTTTATAGATAAATACCAAAATCATATATATGTTGGGGCAATATGATTTTAGTACTGCGATCATATCATTCGGGTCCTAGTAACAAGCATTGAACATATCAGAAGTGTATCAACACCCATACAAGAATATTACCAGGATAAACACCTCAAATCTTGATACATATGCATGATTACATGGTCATTCTTATCCAATCCTCATCCACCTCACATGCCTATAGAGAACTACTCACTCATGATGATGGAAAGTCAGCACGTTGGTGATGATGGTGGTGGTGATGATGATGGACAGCAGGACTAATCTAGCCAGGAAAACAACTTTCAGGAAAAATCCCGGAAAATATCGCAAAACTCCTATTTTACCAGAAGACCCACGGAGCTAGAAGATGAGCCGGAGGAGGGCCACGAGGGGCCCACACCCCTGTCCGCGCGGGCTAGGCCATGCCGCGCCTGGAGGTGGTGTGGCCACCTCGGGCACCCCCTTGGCCTCCCTCTCCACCTACATAAAGCCTTCTGACCTATAAACAATGGGGGGTTTGAAGTTTTTCAAACAGAGTTCCGCTGTGCCGCCACCACCACAAACCGTGATTCGGAATCAGAAACGCCGTTCTGGCACCCTGCCGAGACGGGTTTTGGAGGATATCATCGCCATCATCATCACCGACGCCTCTCCATCAACCATCCATGTTTCCCCCATCCATGAGTGAGTAATCCCCCGCTGTAGGCTATGGGGATGGTAGGGATTGGATGAGATCTATCATGTAATCGAATAAGATTGTTAGGGCATGGTGCCTAGTATCTTTGTTAGTGCTATTTGACTTTGTTGCAACTTGTTATGCTTAATGTTTGTCATTAGGGCCCATAGTGCCATGATCTCAGATCTGAACATGTTATTGATTCATGATGATAATATTGTTTTTAATCTTATCTGTAAGTTGTTTACACATATTATCGTCCGGAACAAAAGGCCCCAAAGTGACAGAAATTGGGATAACCGGAGGGGATGGCTGTGATATGAGGATCACATGTGTTCACGGAGTGTTAATACTTTGCTCCGGTACTCTATTAAAAGGAGTACCTTAATTGCCAGTAGACTCCCTTGAGACCCCGCTGCAACGGGCTGGCAGGACAAAAGATGTTGTGCAAGTTCTCATTGCGAGCATGTATGACTATACATGGAACACATGCATTTGATTGTTTAGTACTTGGATACTTTATATTATTTATCTACAAATGCGCTAGATCTTGATATTACATGAATAGTCTTGTCCATGCAACGCCTGTCCATCCATCCCTATGCCTACCGCACTCGAACCCTACTGTTTGCTACTATTGTTACTATTACTTTTGTTTTACTGCTGCTATTAATTTGCTATTGCTACTACAAAACTGTTGCTACTGATAAATTATTGTGAGCAAGAATATTTCCAGGGGCAGCTGAATGGACAACTCAGTTGTTAAGGCTTATAAGTATTCTTTAGCTCCCCTTGTGTCGAATCAATAAATTGGGTTATACTACCCTCGAAGACTGTTGTGATCCCCTATACTTGTGGGTCATCAAAACACTTTTGTTGCTCTTGATTCACCATCTGTTTTAAGTAAGTTTCTTACACCACCACCATATACACATGCTACACACACTGCTACTACTGCTGAATCTAAAAATGCTTCTGATGCTCATGATGTTACTTCTACTGTGCTTGATGAGAGTGGTTCATTAAGTCATTTACTAGATGCTACAATTGTTAGAACTATTTTGGGAAACACCGAAACTCCTAGTGAAGACACTATTACACCCGTTAGCTCACCTGAGTCTAGAGAGAGTTATGATATTAATGATGGTTACATTGAAATAACTGATGAATTTATTGAAGAATATCGAAACACATGTGGTGCTAGTGCTATTAAGAGTCTCCTTGAAAAACGTACTATTATACCTAAACTATTTCCTAATACTAAGTTTGCTACTTCTCCCATAAACATTGAAGATAAAGATTGTGATTTCTCTCTTTATTATCCTATATAAACATTGTTGAGAAAGACCTTTTGCGGGACTGTGAATGAAAGGGTTGTGGCACATATGAATGAGCTTTCCACTATGAGTGCCTTATTTTCTGATGTTGTTAAGATGCGCACCTACTTTGTTGCTAAATTTTTTCCCTTTTCACTAAAAGGAGACGCTAAAGCTTGGTTTAATAATTTACCTCCTGGATCCATTGATAGCCCTGATTGCTTGATTGCTACTTTCTTTCAGAAATAGTTTCCTCCTAGTGCTAGACATGCTGTTCTGCAGAAACTTTTTGATTTTAAACAGGAAGAAGAGAAGAAATTGCCTGAGTCATGGACAAGGTTTTGCGCCTTGATTCATGAATATCCTAGATGTCCATTACCTAAAAATGAGCTTCTTGATATATATTATAATGGACTAACTGATGATTCTAGGACATACCTGGATAGTTTTGCTGATTGTGTTTTCAGGAAAATAACTCCTGAAGAAGCTAAAGAATTAATGGCTAAAACAAGCAAGAATTATGATGATTGGACTTCAACCGAGCCAATTACACCTGAACCAACCCCAACACCAACACCCAAGAAGAGGGGGAGTGATTGAATTAAATGATGAAGTAATGAAAGAAGCTAAGAAATGTCTTAAGGAGAAGGGTATTAAATCTGAAGATGTGAAGAATTTGCCTCCTATAGAAGAAGTAAGCCAATCTCTCACTCATCCACTATTGAGGTACACTCTCTCCAACATTTTGATAAAGGTGATATTCCTTATGGTAAACCTCCTGATGAATGCTTAGAGGAACTAGATATCTTTATTGTTAAGCAAGGTAATTTTAATAAACAAGTTTAGAATCATTTATTGGAAAACTCTAGAGCTATTAATGAGTTGAAATATATTGTGGAAAGAAATTCTAATGATGTTAAAATTCTTGTTAAACATTTCCAGATGGTTCAAACTCAAATTGATCAACTTGCTAAAGTACAAAAGGATATGCTAGTTAATGCTTCTGGAGATAAACATGCTTATGAAATTAGAACTAGGAGTGGTGCTGCCACTCAGGACCCCTTATATCCTGAGGGACATCCTAAAATAATTGAGCAAGATTCTCAACAAGCTGAAAATAGTGGCACTTCTTCTAAGATAAAGAAAAAGAAACATAAAACAATTGTAGAATCTCGTGAACTTGCTATAGATCCTAATAGTATATCTGTCTCTGAAGCTGAAACAGAAAGTGGTAATGATAAAAATGATGCTCCTGATAAGGAAGAAATTGAGGAAGAACCTGAGAGTAACACTAAGAACACTATGTACACTAAGGAAGATTTTCTTGATAATAAACATGGTAGTGAAACAGAACCTTGGGTGTAGAAACCAATGCCTTTCCCTAATAAGAAACACAAGGTAAAGGAGGAAGAACACAATAACAAGTTTAGTGAGTGGATGAAACCTTTATTTTTGCAAATTCCTTTGACTGATCCTATTAAGTTTCCTCCTTATTCAAAGTATATGAAGGATATTGATACGTTGGAAACGTATCATTAATTTTTGATGTTCCATGCTTGTTTAGTATCTACTTTGTCTTGCTTTGTCTCTTTAAGGTGTTTTATATATTTTCTGGAACTAACCTATTAACAAGTTGCCACAGTGCCAGTTAACTGTTTTCTTCTGTTTTTGGTTCCAGAAAGGCAGAAAATCAATATTCTTGGAATTGGACGGGACAAAAGCCACAGTTAATATTTTACCGTGGGCGACACGAAGTCCAGAGGAGAGACGGAGAAGCGGGCCAGGGCGGCCAAACCCCCCTAGGAGCGGCCAGGGGTGGGCCTGCGCCTAGGCAGGGTGTGGCCCCCCTGGTGGCCTCCCAGCCTTGCCTCTTCGCCTATAAGAAACCCCGACTCAGAAACCCTAAACAGTCAATCGTACTTCCAGAAAAAGTTCCGCTGCGTCGCCGCCATCGAAGGGGAGATTCGGGGGACAGAAATTCTCATGCTGATTCACATGTTGGGGAGGGAGTAGTTCTTCCTCGAGCCTAAGGGCTCTACCGGTAGCTATGTGTTCATCTCTCTCTCTCTATGCATGATCTTGTTGTGATCATGAAATTTGTAATCAAGTAGATCTAATATGTTACTCAAGTGCTTCATTAGATCTCTGCTCTCCTCATGTGTGTGAAAGTGATAGCGTGCACGCCATGGTGGCACTTAGGCTTGAGTCTACATAAATACTCTTTGTGCTTTAATGGATCTATGCTTTTCCCCACGTGTGTGAAAGTGACAGCGGGCATACCGTGTGTGGCACTTTGGCTAGATTGAATATTTGTTATGAGTTATATTTGGAGTTGGATGTCTGTATGAAATTGTGGTATTTTTTGGAACCATCTAGCACTCAAGGTGACAATGTGGGGTTATCTAGATTGGGAAAGGCGGACTTTGAGGAGTGCTGTTATAGCCCTACCATGGATTAGAGTGTCCAACCGGAGAGTAGTTAAGAGTAGTATCATGAAGAGAGGATATTTATATGAGAGAGTGTTCACTAGTGAAACTATGATCCCTAGGCCTTGTTTCTAAGCATTGAAACATCGTTTGCTACTAGATCTGTTGCATGTTTGCTTACTTCCATCAGTTTGCCTTTACTCTGTTCGTCCACGCCATTAGCTATTTTCTGGCACCGTTACCCCACGTCTACAACAAGTCAGAAGCTATTTTCTGGCACCGTTACCACTTGTATTTCACTATATCTTCTCCGAACTAGTGCACCTATACACCTGACAAGTGTATTGGGTGTGACGGGGACACAAGAGACTTCTTGTATCTTGATTCCGGGGTTGCTTGAGAGGGAATACCTTTGACCACTTCCTCCCTGAGTTCGATAAACCTTGGGTGATCCACTTAAGGGAAACTTGTTGTTGTTCTACAAACCTCTACACTTGGAGGCCCAACAATTGTCTACAAGAATAGAAGTGCGTAGACATCAAGCTATTTTCTGGCGCCGTTGCCGGGGAGAATTTGGCCTTTTACCTTTCCTCCACGTCAGGCTCCATCAAAGTATTTTCTGGCGCCATTGCCGGGAAGGAAAGGTAAAATGTACTCACATCCTCCGT
Organism: Avena sativa; assembly: GCA_916181665.1. Taxonomy (NCBI): domain Eukaryota; kingdom Viridiplantae; phylum Streptophyta; class Magnoliopsida; order Poales; family Poaceae; genus Avena; species Avena sativa. The sequence goes on from OV702281.1 coordinate 6,759,679, forward strand.
GTGAGTGCTCGAAGTTATTTCCTTTAGATTCTTCAATTTTGTCTTTTTGTTTCTTGTTTTCACTAGTTAGGGTTAATGGAAAACAACAACAAAATTAGAGAGCTTTATAGTGTTTATCTTGAGTTAGGACATGAAGTGTTTGAAGAGAAAATTAAAAAACCTATGGAACTTCATTTGCATGCTAATAGCTATGTTATTAGTATGAATCCTTTGGACACCATTATTGCTAATGCTATGGAAACGTCTAAGCTTGGGGAAACTAGGTTTTATGAAAATGATCTTTTTAGTCCCCCAACTTTGGAAGATAGCTATTCTATTGCTTATGATGATACTAAACCTCCAATATATGATGATTACAATGATGAATATGATATTTTCAGTCCACCTACTATTAAGGAGAAAATTAATTTTGATTACAATATGCCTCCTATATTTGATGATTTCGGTGATGAGAATAATAATGATAGCTATTTTGTTGAATTTTCTCCCACTATAATTAATAAGAATGGCTATTCTTATGTGGAGAGTAATAATCATTTTATGCGTGTGGCTCATGATAAGAATGTTTTATGTGCTAGTTATATTGTTAATTTTGTTCATGTTCCTACTGAAAGTTATTATGATAGAGGGAAACATGGTTTTATGCATCTCAATTATATTAAGTTTCCCCTCTTTATGTTGAAAGTCTTGAAGTTGCACTTGTTTTGCGTTCCTATGCTTGTTGCTTTGTGCTTTTATGACTTGTTTATTTACAAGATTCCTATGCATAGAAAGTGGGTGTGACTTAAATGTGTTTTGAATTTTATTCTTGATGCTCTCTTTTACTTCAATTCATATTTCTTATGTGAGCATCTTCTCAAACTATCAAGCCTAACTTAAAGGCATTAAAAAAAGTACTTGTTGGGAGATAACCCAAGAGTTTTCTTAAGTCTTGGAAGTTATTACTTCTGTAATAAACTCTCGTTATCCTTTTTGTTTTCTTTTTGTGCCAGAATGACCTCTAATGAGAGGGAAGTAAGATTTGGGGAGTTGATGTCCCGAAACAGATTTCTGTCCTCCACCATAAAATTTGTTGAGGAGTCTCTGTAACTCGGATTAAGCTGAAAATTTACGAATAAAACCCCTAGTATGTTATATAACTTTATTTAGTTCAAAATCTTTTGATTTGAGCAACATAACATCTTCTAAAAATTAGGTTTCTACCTGCTGGTCTGTTTTGACATATTTCTGCCATTATTTGCATTTGCTTCTTATTGATTCCTTTTTGAGTTCTCTTTTGGGGAATTGAGCTTTTGGAAGGAGTTGCTATAGTAGCTTGTGTTTTTAGTGAAAAGTCTTGCTGTTCCAAAGCTTTTCCTCAGGTCTAATATCTTTTGAATACACTAATGTTGCTAATAAAGATTGTGTGAAGTTTTGTATGAAGGAAAAATTTCAGGTGTAGAGAGAAATGATGTAATGAGATGAAGAATAGAAAAAATCTCAAGCTTGGGGATGCCACCCCGGTGTGAACCCAAGAAATATCGAAGAGGTACAAGTGTCAAATCTTGGGGATGACCAAGGTATCCCCTTCTTCATCAATAAAAATCTCAGGTCTTTTTAGACACTTCATTTTTAATGTTTCATGCATTGTTGTGTTGTTCATGGAGCGTCTTAGTTTTCATTTTTGGTTTTCATTTGCTTAGTTTGGGGTCTTATGGACCATGCAAATTTCCATGGAACCCCAAAAATATGGGCAATAGCTCATGAAAACGGCGATAAAACACGAAAGCGACGAGTTTTTGGTCATCAATATCAAACATGTATCGGTTCTTAGGGTTTTTGTAAGTCACCATGGAACCAAAAAACTGTGGTCAATAGCTCATGAAAACGGCCATAAAACGCGAAAACGACGAGTTTTTGGTCATATCTCTCCAACATGTATCAGGCCTTACAGGCCTTGCAAATCCGCTTGGAACCCAAAAACTGTGGAAAATAACTCATGAAACGGCCATAAAACACGAAAACGACGAGTTTTTGGTCATATATCTCAAACATGTAACATGTCTTAAGGTCATTGTAAATCACCCTAGAACCCTAAAACTGTGGGCAATAGCTCATGAAAACGGCCATAAAAAGCGAAAACGACGAATTTCTTGACATATCTCTTAAACAGTAAGGGGTCTTATGGACCATGCAAATTGCAATGGAACCCCAAAATGTGGGCAATAGCTCAAGAAAACGGCCATAAAACACAAAAGCGACGAGTTTTTGGTCATAACTCTCAAACATGTATTGGTTCTTAGGGTTGTTCTTAGTACTTATTATGAAAACATTCCTCTTTCCTAGTGGTCGACTTTGCAACCAAAGAGTTATACCAAGCTTCTACTTCTCCTCCAAAGGAGAAATGAAACAATTTTAAGATGTAATAGCATTACTGAATTTCATTTTTACCAAATGGACAAGATAGCTCATGAAGTTTTGGTAAGTGTTCATAATACAAATCCTCATCTTTCCCATAGAAATTAGCAGCCTCAGCCATTTTAATTATTTCGAGATCAACATTAAACTCATAACCCTTATCTTTATTGTAAATTACATGTGCATAAGATTTGTTGGAAACATGAAATAATTCTCCAAGTGACGTACTCATGATAGCATCAAAACTATCTAGATCATGTAAACCACTATTCATAAATGATTTAGTAAAACCAATGTCCTCTTAAAAAGGTGTTGATTTAGAACTAGTTCATCTTCATCATAATTAGGGTTCATTATCAGACATCCTAATTTAGTAAAAATGTGGCCTAGTAGGTAAGTTCATGCTTTTTCTAGTTGTGGAAGGCAATAGAACCTTCTAGAAGCGTCATTATCCTTTCCCATGATATTAATAAATAAGTAAAGCAAGTAAATGATAACAAGTGGTCTTACCAATAAAGCTGGACTCCACGACAACGGCGTAGAAAATGTCTTGATACCCATAGGTATATGAGATTACTGAAATTTCAATGGGAAGTATTACCCAAATTTATAGTTCGACTCAAGGCTACACAAGAATACCAATAAAAATTTAGCAATTGAGACTTCACTCTCAACCACACATGTATATCAATATTCTCAAAAAGGAAGTGGTGATGGCAGCAGTTGACTTAAAAGAGTAAATCAAAATAGTAAACAATTGCAACAAATTTCCATCTTTCACCGGAAGTAGTGAACTTGTAACTTCCAGGGGCTAAGAGCATAGGCATGAGGTCCTAGTGAGGTGTTGCATGAATACAATTGATCATATAATATAAATACAAATAACATGGTCTACATATCTAATTCAGTTGTGTGTTGGTGTGTGTTCAAAATATAGTTATGCGTTCTAACCAAGAAAATTTGCTCAACATATGTTGTCCTACCTGCCCATTTCATCGGGGTTAGCTTGGAACTAAAAGTAATTAAGGTCATTAGAGTCCATGAACACACAATGTCCTCAAATTATCACATATTCCACTTGTTTTCCCTAACTGTCACTTTAGGGTTTGTAGGTTCAACATAATAATAGGTAATGCACTTTATAGATAAATACCAAAATCATATATATGTTGGGGCAATATGATTTTAGTACTGCGATCATATCATTCGGGTCCTAGTAACAAGCATTGAACATATCAGAAGTGTATCAACACCCATACAAGAATATTATCAGGATAAACACCTCAAATCTTGATACATATGCATGATTACATGGTCATTCTTATCCAATCCTCATCCACCTCACATGCCTATAGAGAACTACTCACTCATGATGATGGAAAGTCAGCACGTTGGTGATGATGGTGGTGGTGATGATGATGGACAGCAGGACCAATCTATCCAGGAAAACAACTTTCAGGAAAAATCCCGGAAAATATCGCAAAACTCCTTACCAGAAGACCCACGGAGCTAGAAGACGAGCCGGAGGAGGGCCACGTGGGGTCCACACCCCCTGGACGCGCGGGCTAGGCCAGGCCGCGCCTGGAGGTGGTGTGGCCACCTCGGGCGCCCCCTTGGACTCCCTCTCCACCTACATAAAGCCTTCTGACCTAAAAACAATGGGGTGTTAGAAGTTTTTCAAACAGAGTTCCGCTGCGCCGCCACCACCACAAACCGTGATTCAGAATCAGAAACGTCGTTCTGGCACCCTGCCGAGACGGGTTTTGGAGGATATCATCGCCATCATCATCACCGACGCCTCTCCATCAACCATCCATGTTTCCCCCATCCATGAGTGAGTAATCCCCCGCTGTAGGCTATGGGGATGGTAGGGATTGGATGAGATCTATCATGTAACGGAATGAGATTGTTAGGGCATGGTGCCTAGTATCTTTGTTAGTGCTATTTGACTTTGTTGCAACTTGTTATGCTTAATGTTTGTCACTAGGGCCCGAGTGCCATGATCTCAGATCTGAACATGTTATTGATTCATGATGATAATATTGTTTGTAATCTTATCTGCAAGTTGTTTACACATATTATCGTCCGGAACCAAAGGCCCCAAAGTGACAGAAATTGGGATAACCGGAGGGGATGGCTATGATATGAGGATCACATGTGTTCACGGAGTGTTAATGCTTTGCTCCGGTACTCTATTAAAAGGAGTACCTTAATTGCCAGTAGATTCCCTTGAGACCCCGCTGCAACGGGCTGGCAGGACAAAAGATGTTGTGCAAGTTCTCATTGCGAGCATGTATGACTATAGATGGAACACATGCATATGATTGTTTAGTACTTGGATACTTTATATTATTTATCTACAAATGCCCTAGATCTTGATATTACATGAATAGTCTTGTCCATGCAACGCCTGTCCATCCATCCCTATGCCTACCGCACTCGAACCCTACTGTTTGCTACTATTGTTACTATTGCTTTTGTTTTACTGCTGCTATTACTTTGCTATTGCTACTACAAAACTGTGGCTACTGATAAACTATTGTGAGCAAGAATATTTCCAGGGGCAGCTGAACTGACAACTCAGTTGTTAAGGCTTATAAGTATTCTTTGGCTCCTCTTGTGTCGAATCGATAAATTAGGTTATACTACCCTCGAAGACTGTTGTGATCCCCTATACTTGTGGGTCATCAAGACTATTTTCTGGCGCCATTGCCAGGGAGCATAGCTTTATTTGTAAGTTCACTTGGATCTATTACTGTTCACTGATATTCACCCGTCATGGGTAAAACTCGTGATGGAAAGTTTCCTATATTACCATACACTACAAGAAGAGGTACAGTTCTAAACAGTTCTCTTGCTCTTGATTCACCATCTTTTTTAAGTAAGTTTCTTACACCACCACCATATTCACATGCTACACACACTTCTACTACTGCTGAATCTGAAATTGCTTCTGATGCTCATGATGTTACTTCTACTGTGCTTGATGAGAGTGGTTCATTAAGTCATTTCCTAGATGCTACAATTGTTAGAACTATTTTGGGAAACACTGAAACTCCTAGTGAAGACACTATTACACCCGTTAGCTCACCTGAGTCTAGAGAGAGTTATGATATTAATGATGGTTACATTGAAATAAATGATGAATTTATTGAAGAATATCAAAACACATGTGGTGCTAGTGCTATTAAGAGTCTCCTTGAAAAACGTACTATTATACCTAAACTATTTCCTGATGCTAAGTTTGCTACTTCTCCCATAAACATTAAAGATAAAGATTGTGATTTCTCTCTTTATTATCCTATATAAACATTGTTGAGAAAGACCTTTTGCCAGACTGTGAATGAAAGGGTTGTGGCACATATGAATGAGCTTTCCACTATGAGTGCCTTATTTTCTAATGTTGTTAAGATGCGCACCTACTTTGTTGCTAATTTTTTTCCTTTTTCACTAAAAGGAGACGCTAAAGCTTGGTTTAATAATTTACCTCCTGGATCCATTGATAGCCCTGATTGCTTGATTGCTACTTTCTTTCAGAAATAGTTTCCTCCTAGTGCTAGACATGTTGTTCTGCAGAAACTTTTTGATTTTAAACAGGAAGAAGAGAAGAAATTGCCTGAGTCATGGACAAGGTTTTGCGCCTTGATTCATGAATATCCTAGATGTCCATTACCTAAAAATGAGCTTCTTGATATATATTATAATGGACTAACTGATGATTCTAGGACATACCTGGATAGTTTTGCTGATTGTGTTTTCAGGAAAATAACTCCTGAAGAAGCTAAAGAATTAATGGCTAAAACAAGCAAGAATTATGATGATTGGACTTCAACCGAGCCAATTACACCTGAACCAACCCCAACACCAACACCCAAGAAGAGGGGAGTGATTGAATTAAATGATGAAGTAATGAAAGAAGCTAAGAAATGTCTTAAGGAGAAGGGTATTAAATCTGAAGATGTGAAGAATTTGCCTCCTATAGAATAAGTAAGCCAATCTCTCACTCATCCACTATTGAGGTACACTCTCTCCAACATTTTGATAAAGGTGATATTCCTTATGGTAAACCTCCTGATGAATGCTTAGAGGAACTAGATATCTTTATTGTTAAGCAAGGTAATTTTAATAAACAAGTTTAGAATCTTTTATTGGAAAACTCTAGAGCTATTAATGAGTTGAAATATACTGTGGAAAGAAATTCTAATGATGTTAAAATGCTTGTTAAACATTTCCAGATGGTTCAAACTCAAATTGATCAAATTGCTAAAGTACAAAAGGATATGCTAGTTAATGCTTCTGGAGATAAACATGCTTATGAAATTAGAACTAGGAGTGGTGCTGCCACTCAGGATCCCTTATATCCTGAGGGAAATCCTAAAATAATTGAGCAAGATTCTCAACAAGCTGAAAATAGTGGAACTTCTTCTAAGATAAAGAAAAAGAAACATAAAACAATTGTAGAATCTCGTGAACTTGCTATAGATCCTAATAGTATATCTGTCTCTGAAGCTGAAACAGAAAGTGGTAATGATAAAAATGATGCTCCTGATAAGGAAAATATTGAGGAAGAACTTGAGAGTAACACTAAGAACACTAAGTACACTAAGGAAGATTTTCTTGATAATAAACATGGTAGTGAAACAGAACCTTGGGTGTAGAAACCAATGCCTTTCCCTAATAAGAAACACAAGGTAAAGGAGGAAGAACACAATAACAAGTTTAGTGAGTGGATGAAACCTTTATTTTTGCAAATTACTTTGACTGATCCTATTAAGTTTCCTCCTTATTCAAAGTATATGAAGGATATTGATACGTCGGAAACGTATCTATAATTTTTGATGTTCCATGCTTGTTTAGTATCTACTTTGCTTTGCTTTGTCTATACTTTGAGGTGTTTTATATATTTTCTGGAACTAACCTATTAACAAGTTGCCACAGTGCCAGTTGACTATTTTCTTCTGTTTTTGGTTCCAGAAAGGCAGAAAATCAATATTCTTGGAATTGGACGGGACAAAAGCCAAAGTAAATATTTTACCGTGGGCGACACGAAGTCCAGAGGAGAGACGGAGAAGCGGGCCAGGGCGGCCAAACCCCCCTAGGAGCGGCCAGGGGTGGGCCCACGCCTAGGCAGGGTGTGGCCCCCCTAGTGGCCTCCCAGCCTTGCCTCTTCGCCTATAAGAAGCCCCGACTCAGAAACCCTAAACAATCAATCATACTTCCAGAAAAAGTTCCGCTGCGTTGCCACCGTCGAAGGGGAGATTCGAGGGACAGAAATTCTCATGCTGATTCACATGATGGGGAGGGAGTAGTTCTTCCTCGAGGCTAAGGGCTCTACCGGTAGCTATGTGTTCATCTCTCTCTCTCTCTCTCTCTATGCATGATCTTGTTGTGATCATGAAATTTGTAATCAAGTAGATCTACTATGTTACTCAAGTGCTTCATTAGATCTCTGCTCTCCTCATGTGTGTGAAAGTGATAGCGTGCACGCCATGGTGGCACTTAGGCTTGAGCCTACATAAATACTCTTTGTGCTTTAATGGATCTATGCTTTTCCCCACGTGTGTGAAAGTGACAACGGGCATACCGTGTGTGTCACTTTGGCTAGATTGAATATTTGTTATGAGTTATATTTGGAGTTGGATGTCTGTATGAAATTGTGGTATTTGTTGGAACCATCTAGCACTCAAGGTGACAATGTGGGGTTATCTAGATTGGGAAAGGCGGACTTTGAGGAGTGCTGTTATAGCCCTACCATGGATTAGAGTGTCCAACCGGAGAGTAGTTAAGAGTAGTATCATGAAGAGAGGATATTTATATGAGAGAGTGTTCACTAGTGAAACTATGATCCCTAGGCCTTGTTTCTAAGCATTGAAACACCGTTTGCTACTAGATCTGTTGCATGTTTTCTTGCTTCCATCAGTTTGCCTTTACTCTGTTCGTCCACGCCATTAGCTATTTTCTGGCACCGTTACCCCACGTCTACAACAAGTCAGAAGCTATTTTCTGGCACCGTTACCACTTGTATTTCACTATATCTTCTCCGAACTAGTGCACCTATACACCTGACAAGTGTATTGGGTGTGACGGGGACACAAGAGACTTCTTGTATCTTGATTGCAGGGTTGCTTGAGAGGGAATACCTTTGACAACTTCCTCCCTGAGTTCGATAAACCTTGGGTGATCCACTTAAGGGAAACTTGCTGTTGTTCTACAAACCTCTACACTTGGAGGCCCAACAACTGTCTACAAGAATAGAAGTGCGTAGACATCAAGCTATTTTTTGGCGCCGTTGCCGGGGAGAATTTGGCCTTTTACCTTTCCTCCACGTCAGGCTCCATCAAAGTATTTTCTGGCGCCGTTGCCGGGAAGGAAAGGTAAAAGGTACTCACATCCTCCGTGTGAGTGCTCGAAGTTATTTCCTTTAGATTCTTCAATTTTGTCTTTTTGTTTCTTGTTTTCACTAGTTAGGGTTAATGGAAAACAACAACAAAATTAGAGAGCTTTATAGTGTTTATCTTGAGTTAGGACATGAAGTGTTTGAAGATAAAATTAAAAAACCTATGGAACTTCATTTGCATGCTAATAGCTATGTTATTAGTATGAATCCTTTGGACACCATTATTGCTAATGCTATGGAAACGTCTAAGCTTGGGGAAACTAGGTTTTATGAAAATGATCTTTTTAGCCCGCCAACTTTGGAAGATAGCTATTCTATTGCTTATGATGATACTAAACCTCCAATATATGATGATTACAATGATGAATATGATATTTTCAGTCCACCTACTATTAAGGAGAAAATTAATTTTGATTACAATATGCCTCCTATATTTGATGATTTCGGTGATGAGAATAATAATGATAGCTATTTTGTTGAATTTGCTCCCACTATAATTAATAAGAATGGCTATTCTTATGTGGAGAGTAATAATAATTTTATGTGTGTGGCTCATGATAAGAATGTTTTATGTGCTAATTATATTGTTAATTTTGTTCATGTTTCTACTTAAAGTTATTATGAGAGAGGGAAACATGGTTTTATGCATCTCAATAATATTAACTTTCCCATCTTTATGTTGAAAGTCTTGAAGTTGCACTTGTTTTGCTTTCCTATGCTTGTTGCTTTGTGCTTTTATGACTTGTTTCTTTACAAGATTCCTATGCATAGAAAGTGGGTTTGACTTAAATGTGTTTTGAATTTGCTTCTTGATGCTCTCTTTTACTTCAATTAAATATTTCTTATGTGAGCATCTTCTCAAACTATCAAGCCTAACTTAAAGGCGTTAAAGAAAAGTACTTGTTGGGAGATAACCCAAGAGTTTTCTTAAGTCTTGGAACTTATTAATTCTGTAATGAACTCTCCTTATCCTTTTTGTTTTCTTTTTGTGCCAGAATGACCTCTAATGAGAGGGAAGTAATATTTGGGGAGTTGATGTCCCGAAACAGATTTCTGTCCTCCACCATAAATGTTTTTGACGAGTCTCTGTAACTCGGATTAAGCTAAAAATTTGCGAATAAACTCCTAGTATGTTAGATAACTTTCGTTAGTTCAAAACCTTTTGATTTGAGCAACATAAGATCTTCTAAAAATTAGGTTTCTACCTGCTGGTCTGTTTTGATAGATTTCTGCCATTATTTGCATTTGCTTCTTATTGATTCCTTTTTGAGTTCTCTTTTGGGGAATTGAGCTTTTGGAAGGAGTTTCTAAAGTAGCTTGTGTTTTTACTGAAAAGTCTTGTTGTTACAAAGCTTTTCCTAAGGTCTAATATCTTTTGAATACACTAATGTTGCTAATAAAGATTGTGTGAAGTTTTGTATGAAGGAAAAATTTCAGGTGTAGAGAGAAATGATGTAATGAGATGAAGAATAGACAAAATCTCAAGCTTGGGTATGCCACCCCGGTGTGACCCCAAGAAATATCGAAGAGGTACAAGTGTCAAATCTTGGGGATGCCCAAGGCATCCCCTTCTTCATCAATAAAAATTTCAGGTCTTTTTAGACACTTCATTTTTATTGTTTCATGCATTGTTGTGTTGTTCATGGAGCGTCTTAGTTTTCATTTTTGGTTTTCGTTTGCTAAGTTTGGGGTCTTATGGACCATGCAAATTTCCATGGAACCCAAAAAATGTGGGCAATAGCTCATGAAAACGGACAAAAACACGAAAGCGACGAGTTTTTGGTCATAAATCTCAAACATGTATCGGTTCTTAGGGTTTTTGTAAGTCACCATGGAACCAAAAAACTGTGGTCAATAGCTCATGAAAACGGCCATAAAACGCGAAAACGACGAGTTTTTGGTCATATCTCTCCAACATGTATCAGGCCTTACAAGCCTTGCAAATTCGCTTGGAACCCAAAATCTGTGGAAAATAACTCATGAAACGGCCATAAAACACGAAAACGACGAGTTTTTGGTCATATATCTCAAACATGTAACATGTCTTAAGCTCATTGTAAATCACCCTAGGACCCTAAAACTGTGGGCAATAGCTCCCTAAAATGGCCATAAAAAGAGAAAACGACGAATTTCTTGACATATCTCTCAGACATGTAAGGGATCTTATGGACCATGCAAATTGCCATGGAACCCCAAAAATGTGGGCAATAGCTCATGAAAACGTCCATAAAACACGAAAGCGACGAGTTTTTGGTCATAACTCTCAAACATGTATCGGTTCTTAGGGTTGTGGTAAGTCACCTTGGTACCATAAAACCGTGGTCAATAGCTCATGAAAACGGCCATAAAACGCGAAAACTACGAGTTTTGGGTCATATCTCTCCAACATGTACTGTGTCTTAAGGTCGTTGTAAATCGCCCTGGAACTCCAAACAGTGATCAATAGCTCATGAAAACGGCCATAAAACATGAAATCGATGAGTTTTTAGTCATATCTCTCAATCATGTAACGGGTCTTATAGGCCATGCAAATTCGTCTGGAACCCAAAAACCGTGGGAAATAAGTCATGAAAATGGCAAAAAAACATGAAAACGACAAGTTTTTTTTTGGCATAACTCTCAAACATGCATCGATCTTAAGGTCATGGTAAGCACCCTAGAACCCCAAAACAGCGGGCAATAGCTCATGAAAATGGCCATAAAACGCGAAAACGACGAGTTTCTTGTCATATCTCTTAGACATGTAAGGGGTCGTATAGACCATGCAAATCGGCATGGAACCCGAAAAATGTGTCCAATACCTCATGAAAAAGGCCAGAAAACACGAAAGCGACCAGTTTTTGGTCATTACTCTCAAACATGTATCGGTTCTTAAGGTTGACTAGGTTGATGTAAGTCACCTTGGAGCCATAAAACGGTGGGCAATAGCTCATGAAAACGGCCAAAAAACGCGAAAACTACGAGTCTTGGGTCATATCTCTCCAACATGTATCGGGTCTTAAGGTCTCTGTAAATCGCCCTTGAACCCCAAAATTAGTGGGCAATAGCTCATGAAAACAGCCATAAAACTCGAAAACAACGAGTTTTTGGTCATATCTCTCCAACATGTATCAGGTCTTACAGGCCTTGCAAATCCACTTGGAACCCAAAAACTGTGGAAAATAACTCATGAAACGGCCATAAAACACAAAAACGACGAGTTTTTGGTCATATATCTCAAACATGTAACAGGTCTTAAGCTCATTGCAAATCACCCTAGAACCCCAAAATCGTGGGCAATAGCTCATGAAAACGACCATAAAAAGCGAAAACGACGAATTTCATGACATATCTCTCAGACATGGAAGGGGTCTTATGGACCATGAAAATTGCCATGGAACCCCAAAAATGTGGGCAATAGCTCATGAAAACGGCCATAAAACACGAAAGCGACGAGTTTTTGGTCATAACTCTCAAACATGTATAGGTTCTTAGGGTTGTTGTAAGTCACCTTGGAAGCATAAAACTGTGGTCAATAGCTCATGAAAACGGCCATAAAACGCGAAAACTACGAGTTTTGGGTCATATCTCTCCAACATGTAATGTGTCTTAAGGTCGTTGTAAATCGCCCTAGAACTCCAAATAGCTCATGAAAACGGCCATAAAACATGAAAACAACGAGTTTTTAGTAATATCTCTCAATCATGTAACGGGTCTTATAGGCCATGCAAATCCGTCTGGAACCCAAAAACTTTGGGAAATAAGTCATGAACATGGCAAAAAAACATGAAAACGACAAGTTTTTTTGTCATAACTCTGAAACATGTATCGGGTCTTAAGTTCGTGGTAAATCACCCTAGATCCCCAAAACAGTGGGCAATAGCTCATGAAAATGGCCATAAAACGCGAAAACGACGAGTTTCTTGTCATATCTCTTAGACATGTAAGGGGTCGTATAGACCATGCAAATCGGCATGGAACCCTAAAAATGTGTCCAATACCTCATGAAAAAGGCCAGAAAAAACGAAAGCGACGAGTTTTTGGTCATAACTCTCAAACATGTATCGGTTCTTAAGGTTGATGTAAGTCACCTTAGAACCATAAAACGGTGGGCAATAGCTCATGAAAACGGCCAAAAAATGCGAAAACTACGAGTCTTGGGTCATATCTCTCCAACATGAATCGGGTCTTAAGGTCTTTGTAAATTTCCCTTGAACCCCAAAATCATTGGGCAATAGCTCATGAAAACGGCCATAAAACGCGAAAACGATGAGTTTTTGGTCATATCTCTCCAACATGTATCAGGCCTTACAGGCCTTGCAAATCCGCTTGGAACCCAAAAACTATGGAAAAAAACTCATGAAACGGCCATAAAACACGAAAACGACGAGTTTTTGGTCATATATCTCAAACATGTAAAAAGTCTTAAGGTCATTGTAAATCACCCTAGAACCCCAAAACTGTGTGCAATAGCTCATGAAAACGACCATAAAAATCAAAAACGACGAATTTCTTGACATATCCTCAGACATGTAAGGGGTCTTATGGACCATGCAAATTGCCATGGAACCCCAAATATGTGGGCAATAGCTCATGAAAACGTCCATAAAACACGAAAGCGACGAGTTTTTGGTCATAACTCTCAAACATGTATCGGTTCTTAGGGTTGTGGTAAGTCACCTTGTTACCATAAAACCGTGGTCAAAAGCTCATGAAAACGGCCATAAAACGCGAAAACTACGAGTTTTGGGTCATATCTCTCCAACATGTACTATGTCTTAAGGTCGTTGTAAATCGCCCTGGAACTCCAAACAGTGATCAATAGCTCATGAAAATGGCCATAAAACATGAAATCGATGAGTTTTTAGTCATATCTCTCAATCATGTAACGGGTCTCATAGGCCATGCAAATCTGTCTGGAACCCCAAAACTATGGGAAATAAGTCATGAAAATGGCAAAAAACATGAAAACGACAAGTTTTTTTTCATAACTCCCAAACATGTATCAGGTCTTAAGGTCGTGGTAAATCACCCTAGAACCCCAAAACAGTGGGCAATAGCTCATGAAAATGGCCATAAAACGCGAAAACGACGAGTTTCTTGTCATATCTCTTAGACATGTAAGGGGTCGTACAGACCATGCAAATCGGCATGGAACCCGAAAAATGTGTCCAATACCTCATGAAAAAGGCCAGAAAACACGAAAGTGACGAGTTTTTGGTCATAACTCTCAAACAAATATCGGTTCTTAAGGTTGATGTAAGTCACCTTAGAACCATAAAACGGTGGGCAATAGCTCATGAAAACGGCCAAAACGCGAAAACTACGAGGCTTGGCTCATATCTCTCCAACATGTATTGGGTCTTAAGGTCTTTGTAAATTTCCCTTGAACCCCAAAATCAGTGGGCAATAGCTCATGAAAACAGCCATAAAACTCGAAAACGACGAGTTTTTGGTCATATCTCTCCAACATGTATCAGGTCTTACAGGCCTTGCAAATCCGCTTGGAACCCAAACACTGTGGAAAATAACTCATGAAACGGCCATAAAACACGAAAACGACAAGTTTTTGGTCATATATCTCAAACATGTAACAGGTCTTAAGGTCATTGCAAATCACCCTAGAACCCCAAAACAGCGGGCAATAGCTCATGAAAATGGCCATAAAACGCGAAAACGACGAGTTTCTTGTCATATCTCTTAGACATGTAAGGGGTCGTATAGACCATGCAAATCGGCATGGAACCCGAAAAATGTGTCCAATACCTCATGAAAAAGGCCAGAAAACACGAAAGCGACCAGTTTTTGGTCATTACTCTCAAACATGTATCGGCTCTTAAGGTTGACTAGGTTGAACCATAAAACGGTGGGCAATAGCTCATGTAAACGGCCAAAAAACGCGAAAACTATGAGGCTTGGGTCACATCTCTCCAACATGTATCGGGTCTTAAGGTCTTTGTAAATTTCCCTTGAACCCCAAAATCAGTGGGCAATAGCTCATGAAAACAGCCATAAAACTCGAAAACGACGAGTTTTTGGTCATATCTCTCCAACATGTATCAGGTCTTACAGGCCTTGCAAATCCACTTGGAACCCAAAAACTGTGGAAAATAACTCATGAAACGGCCATAAACACAAAAACGACGAGTTTTTGGTCATATATCTCAAACATGTAACAGGTCTTAAGCTCATTGCAAATCACCCTAGAACCCCAAAATCGTGGGCAATAGCTCATGAAAACGACCATAAAAAGCGAAAACGACGAATTTCATGACATATCTCTCAGACATGGAAGGGGTCTTATGGACCATGAAAATTGCCATGGAACCCCAAAAATGTGGGCAATAGCTCATGAAAACGGCCATAAAACACGAAAGCGACGAGTTTTTGGTCATAACTCTCAAACATGTATAGGTTCTTAGGGTTGTTGTAAGTCACCTTGGAAGCATAAAACTGTGGTCAATAGCTCATGAAAACGGCCATAAAACGCGAAAACTACGAGTTTTGGGTCATATCTCTCCAACATGTAATGTGTCTTAAGGTCGTTGTAAATCGCCCTAGAACTCCAAATAGCTCATGAAAACGGCCATAAAACATGAAAACAACGAGTTTTTAGTCATATCTCTCAATCATGTAACGGGTCTTATAGGCCATGCAAATCCGTATGGAACCCAAAAACTTTGGGAAATAAGTCATGAACATGGCAAAAAAACATGAAAACGACAAGTTTTTTTGTCATAACTCTGAAACATGTATCGGGTCTTAAGTTCGTTGTAAATCACCCTAGATCCCCAAAACAGTGGGCAATAGCTCATGAAAATGGCCATAAAACGCGAAAACGACGAGTTTCTTGTCATATCTCTTAGACATGTAAGGGGTCGTATAGACCATGCAAATCGGCATGGAACCCTAAAAATGTGTCCAATACCTCATGAAAAAGGCCAGAAAAAACGAAAGCGACGAGTTTTTGGTCATAACTCTCAAACATGTGTCGGTTCTTAAGGTTGATGTAAGTCACCTTAGAACCATAAAACGGTGGGCAATAGCTCATGAAAACGGCCAAAAAATGCGAAAACTACGAGTCTTGGGTCATATCTCTCCAACATGAATCGGGTCTTAAGGTCTTTGTAAATTTCCCTTGAACCCCAAAATCATTGGGCAATAGCTCATGAAAACGGCCATAAAACGCGAAAACGATGAGTTTTTGGTCATATCTCTCCAACATGTATCAGGCCTTACAGGCCTTGCAAATCCGCTTGGAACCCAAAAACTTTGGAAAAAAACTCATGAAACGGCCATAAAACACGAAAACGACGAGTTTTTGGTCATATATCTCAAACATGTAAAAAGTCTTAAGGTCATTGTAAATCACCCTAGAACCCCAAAACTGTGTGCAATAGCTCATGAAAACGACCATAAAAATCAAAAACGACGAATTTCTTGACATATCCTCAGACATGTAAGGGGTCTTATGGACCATGCAAATTGCCATGGAACCCCAAAAATGTGGGCAATAGCTCATGAAAACGTCCATAAAACACGAAAGCGACGAGTTTTTGGTCATAACTCTCAAACATGTATCGGTTCTTAGGGTTGTGGTAAGTCACCTTGTTACCATAAAACCGTGGTCAAAAGCTCATGAAAACGTCCATAAAACGCGAAAACTACGAGTTTTGGGTCATATCTCTCCAACATGTACTATGTCTTAAGGTCGTTGTAAATCGCCCTGGAACTCCAAACAGTGATCAATAGCTCATGAAAACGGCCATAAAACATGAAATCGATGAGTTTTTAGTCATATCTCTCAATCATGTAACGGGTCTCATAGGCCATGCAAATCTGTCTGGAACCCCAAAACTATGGGAAATAAGTCATGAAAATGGCAAAAAACATGAAAACGACAAGTTTTTTTTCATAACTCCCAAACATGTATCAGGTCTTAAGGTCGTGGTAAATCACCCTAGAACCCCAAAACAGTGGGCAATAGCTCATGAAAATGGCCATAAAACGCGAAAACGACGAGTTTCTTGTCATATCTCTTAGACATGTAAGGGGTCGTACAGACCATGCAAATCGGCATGGAACCCGAAAAATGTGTCCAATACCTCATGAAAAAGGCCAGAAAACACGAAAGTGACGAGTTTTTGGTCATCACTCTCAAACAAATATCGGTTCTTAAGGTTGATGTAAGTCACCTTAGAACCATAAAACGGTGGGCAATAGCTCATGAAAACGGCCAAAACGCGAAAACTACGAGGCTTGGCTCATATCTCTCCAACATGTATCGGGTCTTAAGGTCTTTGTAAATTTCCCTTGAACCCCAAAATCAGTGGGCAATAGCTCATGAAAACAGCCATAAAACTCGAAAACGACGAGTTTTTGGTCATATCTCTCCAACATGTATCAGGTCTTACAGGCCTTGCAAATCCGCTTGGAACCCAAACACTGTGGAAAATAACTCATGAAACGGCCATAAAACACGAAAACGACAAGTTTTTGGTCATATATCTCAAACATGTAACAGGTCTTAAGGTCATTGCAAATCACCCTAGAACCCCAAAACAGCGGGCAATAGCTCATGAAAATGGCCATAAAACGCGAAAACGACGAGTTTCTTGTCATATCTCTTAGACATGTAAGGGGTCGTATAGACCATGCAAATCGGCATGGAACCCGAAAAATGTGTCCAATACCTCATGAAAAAGGCCAGAAAACACGAAAGCGACCAGTTTTTGGTCATTACTCTCAAACATGTATCGGCTCTTAAGGTTGACTAGGTTGATGTAAGTCACCTTAGAACCATAAAACGGTGGGCAATAGCTCATGTAAACGGCCAAAAAACGCGAAAACTATGAGGCTTGGGTCACATCTCTCCAACATGTATCGGGTCTTAAGGTCTTTGTAAATTTCCCTTGAACCCCAAAATCAGTGGGCAATAGCTCATGAAAACAGCCATAAAACTCGAAAACGACGAGTTTTTGGTCATATCTCTCTAACATGTATCAGGTCTTACAGGCCTTGCAAATCCACTTGGAACCCAAAAACTGTGGAAATAACTCATGAAACGGCCATAAAACACAAAACGACTAGTTTTTGGTCATATATCTCAAACATGTAACAGGTCTTAAGCTCATTGCAAATCACCCTAGAACCCCAAAATCGTGGGCAATAGCTCATGAAAACGACCATAAAAAGCGAAAACGACGAATTTCATGACATATCTCTCAGACATGGAAGGGGTCTTATGGACCATGAAAATTGCCATGGAACCCCAAAAATGTGGGCAATAGCTCATGAAAACGGCCATAAAACACGAAAGCGACGAGTTTTTGGTCATAACTCTCAAACATGTATAGGTTCTTAGGGTTGTTGTAAGTCACCTTGGAAGCATAAAACTGTGGTCAATAGCTCATGAAAACGGCCATAAAACGCGAAAACTACGAGTTTTGGGTCATATCTCTCCAACATGTAATGTGTCTTAAGGTCGTTGTAAATCGCCCTAGAACTCCAAATAGCTCATGAAAACGGCCATAAAACATGAAAACAACGAGTTTTTAGTCATATCTCTCAATCATGTAACGGGTCTTATAGGCCATGCAAATCCGTCTGGAACCCAAAAACTTTGGGAAATAAGTCATGAACATGGCAAAAAAACATGAGAACGACAAGTTTTTTGTCATAACTCTGAAACATGTATCGGGTCTTAAGTTCGTGGTAAATCACCCTAGATCCCCAAAACAGTGGGCAATAGCTCATGAAAATGGCCATAAAACGCGAGACGAGTTTCTTGTCATATCTCTTAGACATGTAAGGGGTCGTATAGACCATGCAAATCGGCATGGAACCCTAAAAATGTGTCCAATACCTCATGAAAAAGGCCAGAAAAAACGAAAGCGACGAGTTTTTGGTCATAACTCTCAAACATGTATCGGTTCTTAAGGTTGATGTAAGTCACCTTAGAACCATAAAACGGTGGGCAATAGCTCATGAAAACGGCCAAAAAATGCGAAAACTACGAGTCTTGGGTCATATCTCTCCAACATGAATCGGGTCTTAAGGTCTTTGTAAATTTCCCTTGAACCCCAAAATCATTGGGCAATAGCTCATGAAAACGGCCATAAAACGCGAAAACGATGAGTTTTTGGTCATATCTCTCCAACATGTATCAGGCCTTATAGGCCTTGCAAATCCTCTTGGAACCCAAAAACTATGGAAAAAAACTCATGAAACGGCCATAAAACACGAAAACGACGAGTTTTTGGTCATATATCTCAAACATGTAAAAAGTCTTAAGGTCATTGTAAATCACCCTAGAACCCCAAAACTGTGTGCAATAGCTCATGAAAACGACCATAAAAATCAAAAACGACGAATTTCTTGACATATCCTCAGACATGTAAGGGGTCTTATGGACCATGCAAATTGCCATGGAACCCCAAAAATGTGGGCAATAGCTCATGAAAACGTCCATAAAACACGAAAGCGACGAGTTTGTGGTCATAACTCTCAAACATGTATCGGTTCTTAGGGTTGTGGTAAGTCACCTTGTTACCATAAAACCGTGGTTAAAAGCTCATGAAAACGGCCATAAAACGCGAAAACTACGATTTTTGGGTCATAGCTCTCCAACATGTACTATGTCTTAAGGTCGTTGTAAATCGCCCTCGAACTCCAAACAGTGATCAATAGCTCATGAAAACGGCCATAAAACATGAAATCGATGAGTTTTTAGTCATATCTCTCAATCATGTAACGGGTCTCATAGGCCATGCAAATCTGTCTGGAACCCCAAAACTATGGGAAATAAGTCATGAAAATGGCAAAAAACATGAAAACGACAAGTTTTTTTTCATAACTCCCAAACATGTATCAGGTCTTAAGGTCGTGGTAAATCACCCTAGAACCCCAAAACAGTGGGCAATAGCTCATGAAAATGGCCATAAAACGCGAAAACGACGAGTTTCTTGTCATATCTCTTAGACATGTAAGGGGTCGTACAGACCATGCAAATCGGCATGGAACCCGAAAAATGTGTCCAATACCTCATGAAAAAGGCCAGAAAACACGAAAGTGACGAGTTTTTGGTCATAACTCTCAAACAAATATCGGTTCTTAAGGTTGATGTAAGTCACCTTAGAACCATAAAACGGTGGGCAATAGGTCATGAAAACGGCCAAAACGCGAAAACTACGAGGCTTGGCTCATATCTCTCCAACATGTATCGGGTCTTAAGGTCTTTGTAAATTTCCCTTGAACCCCAAAATCAGTGGGCAATAGCTCATGAAAACAGCCATAAAACTCGAAAACGACGAGTTTTTGGTCATATCTCTCCAACATGTATCAGGTCTTACAGGCCTTGCAAATCCGCTTGGAACCCAAACACTGTGGAAAATAACTCATGAAACGGCCATAAAACACGAAAACGACAAGTTTTTGGTCATATATCTCAAACATGTAACAGGTCTTAAGGTCATTGCAAATCACCCTAGAACCCCAAAACAGCGGGCAATAGCTCATGAAAATGGCCATAAAACGCGAAAACGACGAGTTTCTTGTCATATCTCTTAGACATGTAAGGGGTCGTATAGACCATGCAAATCGGCATGGAACCCGAAAAATGTGTCCAATACCTCATGAAAAAGGCCAGAAAACACGAAAGCGACCAGTTTTTGGTCATTACTCTCAAACATGTATCGGCTCTTAAGGTTGACTAGGTTGATGTAAGTCACCTTAGAACCATAAAACGGTGGGCAATAGCTCATGTAAACGGCCAAAAAACGCGAAAACTATGAGGCTTGGGTCACATCTCTCCAACATGTATCGGGTCTTAAGGTCTTTGTAAATTTCCCTTGAACCCCAAAATCAGTGGGCAATAGCTCATGAAAACAGCCATAAAACTCGAAAACGACGAGTTTTTGGTCATATCTCTCCAACATGTATCAGGTCTTACAGGCCTTGCAAATCCACTTGGAACCCAAAAACTGTGGAAAATAACTCATGAAACGGCCATAAAACACAAAAACGACTAGTTTTTGGTCATATATCTCAAACATGTAACAGGTCTTAAGCTCATTGCAAATCACCCTAGAACCCCAAAATCGTGGGCAATAGCTCATGAAAACGACCATAAAAAGCGAAAACGACGAATTTCATGACATATCTCTCAGACATGGAAGGGGTCTTATGGACCATGAAAATTGCCATGGAACCCCAAAAATGTGGGCAATAGCTCATGAAAACGGCCATAAAACACGAAAGCGACGAGTTTTTGGTCATAACTCTCAAACATGTATAGGTTCTTAGGGTTGTTGTAAGTCACCTTGGAAGCATAAAACTGTGGTCAATAGCTCATGAAAACGGCCATAAAACGCGAAAACTACGAGTTTTGGGTCATATCTCTCCAACATGTAATGTGTCTTAAGGTCGTTGTAAATCGCCCTAGAACTCCAAATAGCTCATGAAAACGGCCATAAAACATGAAAACAACGAGTTTTTAGTCATATCTCTCAATCATGTAACGGGTCTTATAGGCCATGCAAATCCGTCTGGAACCCAAAAACTTTGGGAAATAAGTCATGAACATGGCAAAAAAACATGAAAACGACAAGTTTTTTTGTCATAACTCTGAAACATGTATCGGGTCTTAAGTTCGTGGTAAATCACCCTAGATCCCCAAAACAGTGGGCAATAGCTCATGAAAATGGCCATAAAACGCGAGACGAGTTTCTTGTCATATCTCTTAGACATGTAAGGGGTCGTATAGACCATGCAAATCGGCATGGAACCCTAAAAATGTGTCCAATACCTCATGAAAAAGGCCAGAAAAAACGAAAGCGACGAGTTTTTGGTCATAACTCTCAAACATGTATCGGTTCTTAAGGTTGATGTAAGTCACCTTAGAACCATAAAACGGTGGGCAATAGCTCATGAAAACGGCCAAAAAATGCGAAAACTACGAGTCTTGGGTCATATCTCTCCAACATGAATCGGGTCTTAAGGTCTTTGTAAATTTCCCTTGAACCCCAAAATCATTGGGCAATAGCTCATGAAAACGGCCATAAAACGCGAAAACGATGAGTTTTTGGTCATATCTCTCCAACATGTATCAGGCCTTATAGGCCTTGCAAATCCTCTTGGAACCCAAAAACTATGGAAAAAAACTCATGAAACGGCCATAAAACACGAAAACGACGAGTTTTTGGTCATATATCTCAAACATGTAAAAAGTCTTAAGGTCATTGTAAATCACCCTAGAACCCCAAAACTGTGTGCAATAGCTCATGAAAACGACCATAAAAATCAAAAACGACGAATTTCTTGACATATCCTCAGACATGTAAGGGGTCTTATGGACCATGCAAATTGCCATGGAACCCCAAAAATGTGGGCAATAGCTCATGAAAACGTCCATAAAACACGAAAGCGACGAGTTTGTGGTCATAACTCTCAAACATGTATCGGTTCTTAGGGTTGTGGTAAGTCACCTTGTTACCATAAAACCGTGGTTAAAAGCTCATGAAAACGGCCATAAAACGCGAAAACTACGATTTTTGGGTCATAGCTCTCCAACATGTACTATGTCTTAAGGTCGTTGTAAATCGCCCTCGAACTCCAAACAGTGATCAATAGCTCATGAAAACGGCCATAAAACATGAAATCGATGAGTTTTTAGTCATATCTCTCAATCATGTAACGGGTCTCATAGGCCATGCAAATCTGTCTGGAACCCCAAAACTATGGGAAATAAGTCATGAAAATGGCAAAAAACATGAAAACGACAAGTTTTTTTTCATAACTCCCAAACATGTATCAGGTCTTAAGGTCGTGGTAAATCACCCTAGAACCCCAAAACAGTGGGCAATAGCTCATGAAAATGGCCATAAAACGCGAAAACGACGAGTTTCTTGTCATATCTCTTAGACATGTAAGGGGTCGTACAGACCATGCAAATCGGCATGGAACCCGAAAAATGTGTCCAATACCTCATGAAAAAGGCCAGAAAACACGAAAGTGACGAGTTTTTGGTCATAACTCTCAAACAAATATCGGTTCTTAAGGTTGATGTAAGTCACCTTAGAACCATAAAACGGTGGGCAATAGGTCATGAAAACGGCCAAAACGCGAAAACTACGAGGCTTGGCTCATATCTCTCCAACATGTATCGGGTCTTAAGGTCTTTGTAAATTTCCCTTGAACCCCAAAATCAGTGGGCAATAGCTCATGAAAACAGCCATAAAACTCGAAAACGACGAGTTTTTGGTCATATCTCTCCAACATGTATCAGGTCTTACAGGCCTTGCAAATCCGCTTGGAACCCAAACACTGTGGAAAATAACTCATGAAACGGCCATAAAACACGAAAACGACAAGTTTTTGGTCATATATCTCAACCATGTAACAGGTCTTAAGGTCATTGCAAATCACCCTAGAACCCCAAAACAGCGGGCAATAGCTCATGAAAATGGCCATAAAACGCGAAAACGACGAGTTTCTTGTCATATCTCTTAGACATGTAAGGGGTCGTATAGACCATGCAAATCGGCATGGAACCCGAAAAATGTGTCCAATACCTCATGAAAAAGGCCAGAAAACACGAAAGCGACCAGTTTTTGGTCATTACTCTCAAACATGTATCGGCTCTTAAGGTTGACTAGGTTGATGTAAGTCACCTTAGAACCATAAAACGGTGGGCAATAGCTCATGTAAACGGCCAAAAAACGCGAAAACTATGAGGCTTGGGTCACATCTCTCCAACATGTATCGGGTCTTAAGGTCTTTGTAAATTTCCCTTGAACCCCAAAATCAGTGGGCAATAGCTCATGAAAACAGCCATAAAACTCGAAAACGACGAGTTTTTGGTCATATCTCTCCAACATGTATCAGGTCTTACAGGCCTTGCAAATCCACTTGGAACCCAAAAACTGTGGAAAATAACTCATGAAACGGCCATAAAACACAAAAACGACGAGTTTTTGGTCATATATCTCAAACATGTAACAGGTCTTAAGCTCATTGCAAATCACCCTAGAACCCCAAAATCGTGGGCAATAGCTCATGAAAACGACCATAAAAAGCGAAAACGACGAATTTCATGACATATCTCTCAGACATGGAAGGGGTCTTATGGACCATGAAAATTGCCATGGAACCCCAAAAATGTGGGCAATAGCTCATGAAAACGGCCATAAAACACGAAAGCGACGAGTTTTTGGTCATAACTCTCAAACATGTATAGGTTCTTAGGGTTGTTGTAAGTCACCTTGGAAGCATAAAACTGTGGTCAATAGCTCATGAAAACGGCCATAAAACGCGAAAACTACGAGTTTTGGGTCATATCTCTCCAACATGTAATGTGTCTTAAGGTCGTTGTAAATCGCCCTAGAACTCCAAATAGCTCATGAAAACGGCCATAAAACATGAAAACAACGAGTTTTTAGTCATATCTCTCAATCATGTAACGGGTCTTATAGGCCATGCAAATCCGTCTGGAACCCAAAAACTTTGGGAAATAAGTCATGAACATGGCAAAAAAACATGAAAACGACAAGTTTTTTTGTCATAACTCTGAAACATGTATCGGGTCTTAAGTTCGTGGTAAATCACCCTAGATCCCCAAAACAGTGGGCAATAGCTCATGAAAATGGCCATAAAACGCGAGACGAGTTTCTTGTCATATCTCTTAGACATGTAAGGGGTCGTATAGACCATGCAAATCGGCATGGAACCCTAAAAATGTGTCCAATACCTCATGAAAAAGGCCAGAAAAAACGAAAGCGACGAGTTTTTGGTCATAACTCTCAAACATGTATCGGTTCTTAAGGTTGATGTAAGTCACCTTAGAACCATAAAACGGTGGGCAATAGCTCATGAAAACGGCCAAAAAATGCGAAAACTACGAGTCTTGGGTCATATCTCTCCAACATGAATCGGGTCTTAAGGTCTTTGTAAATTTCCCTTGAACCCCAAAATCATTGGGCAATAGCTCATGAAAACGGCCATAAAACGCGAAAACGATGAGTTTTTGGTCATATCTCTCCAACATGTATCAGGCCTTATAGGCCTTGCAAATCCTCTTGGAACCCAAAAACTATGGAAAAAAACTCATGAAACGGCCATAAAACACGAAAACGACGAGTTTTTGGTCATATATCTCAAACATGTAAAAAGTCTTAAGGTCATTGTAAATCACCCTAGAACCCCAAAACTGTGTGCAATAGCTCATGAAAACGACCATAAAAATCAAAAACGACGAATTTCTTGACATATCCTCAGACATGTAAGGGGTCTTATGGACCATGCAAATTGCCATGGAACCCCAAAAATGTGGGCAATAGCTCATGAAAACGTCCATAAAACACGAAAGCGACGAGTTTGTGGTCATAACTCTCAAACATGTATCGGTTCTTAGGGTTGTGGTAAGTCACCTTGTTACCATAAAACCGTGGTTAAAAGCTCATGAAAACGGCCATAAAACGCGAAAACTACGATTTTTGGGTCATAGCTCTCCAACATGTACTATGTCTTAAGGTCGTTGTAAATCGCCCTCGAACTCCAAACAGTGATCAATAGCTCATGAAAACGGCCATAAAACATGAAATCGATGAGTTTTTAGTCATATCTCTCAATCATGTAACGGGTCTCATAGGCCATGCAAATCTGTCTGGAACCCCAAAACTATGGGAAATAAGTCATGAAAATGGCAAAAAACATGAAAACGACAAGTTTTTTTCATAACTCCCAAACATGTATCAGGTCTTAAGGTCGTGGTAAATCACCCTAGAACCCCAAAACAGTGGGCAATAGCTCATGAAAATGGCCATAAAACGCGAAAACGACGAGTTTCTTGTCATATCTCTTAGACATGTAAGGGGTCGTACAGACCATGCAAATCGGCATGGAACCCGAAAAATGTGTCCAATACCTCATGAAAAAGGCCAGAAAACACGAAAGTGACGAGTTTTTGGTCATAAATCTCAAACAAATATCGGTTCTTAAGGTTGATGTAAGTCACCTTAGAACCATAAAACGGTGGGCAATAGGTCATGAAAACGGCCAAAACGCGAAAACTACGAGGCTTGGCTCATATCTCTCCAACATGTATCGGGTCTTAAGGTCTTTGTAAATTTCCCTTGAACCCCAAAATCAGTGGGCAATAGCTCATGAAAACAGCCATAAAACTCGAAAACGACGAGTTTTTGGTCATATCTCTCCAACATGTATCAGGTCTTACAGGCCTTGCAAATCCGCTTGGAACCCAAACACTGTGGAAAATAACTCATGAAACGGCCATAAAACACGAAAACGACAAGTTTTTGGTCATATATCTCAAACATGTAACAGGTCTTAAGGTCATTGCAAATCACCCTAGAACCCCAAAACAGCGGGCAATAGCTCATGAAAATGGCCATAAAACGCGAAAACGACGAGTTTCTTGTCATATCTCTTAGACATGTAAGGGGTCGTATAGACCATGCAAATCGCATGGACCCGAAAAATGTGTCCAATACCTCATGAAAAAGGCCAGAAAACACGAAAGCGACCAGTTTTTGGTCATTACTCTCAAACATGTATCGGCTCTTAAGGTTGACTAGGTTGATGTAAGTCACCTTAGAACCATAAAACGGTGGGCAATAGCTCATGTAAACGGCCAAAAAACGCGAAAACTATGAGGCTTGGGTCACATCTCTCCAACATGTATCGGGTCTTAAGGTCTTTGTAAATTTCCCTTGAACCCCAAAATCAGTGGGCAATAGCTCATGAAAACAGCCATAAAACTCGAAAACGACGAGTTTTGGTCATATCTCTCCAACATGTATCAGGTCTTACAGGCCTTGCAAATCCACTTGGAACCCAAAAACTGTGGAAAATAACTCATGAAACGGCCATAAAACACAAAAACGACGAGTTTTTGGTCATATATCTCAAACATGTAAGAGGTCTTAAGCTCATTGCAAATCACCCTAGAACCCCAAAATCGTGGGCAATAGCTCATGAAAACGACCATAAAAAGCGAAAACGACGAATTTCATGACATATCTCTCAGACATGGAAGGGGTCTTATGGACCATGAAAATTGCCATGGAACCCCAAAAATGTGGGCAATAGCTCATGAAAACGGCCATAAAACACGAAAGCGACGAGTTTTTGGTCATAACTCTCAAACATGTATAGGTTCTTAGGGTTGTTGTAAGTCACCTTGGAAGCATAAAACTATGGTCAATAGCTCATGAAAACGGCCATAAAACGCGAAAACTACGAGTTTTGGGTCATATCTCTCCAACATGTAATGTGTCTTAAGGTCGTTGTAAATCGCCCTAGAACTCCAAATAGCTCATGAAAACGACCATAAAACATGAAAACAACGAGTTTTTAGTCATATCTCTCAATCATGTAACGGGTCTTATAGGCCATGCAAATCCGTCTGGAACCCAAAAACTTTGGGAAATAAGTCATGAACATGGCAAAAAAACATGAAAACGACAAGTTTTTTTGTCATAACTCTGAAACATGTATCGGGTCTTAAGTTCGTGGTAAATCACCCTAGATCCCCAAAACAGTGGGCAATAGCTCATGAAAATGGCCATAAAACGCGAGACGAGTTTCTTGTCATATCTCTTAGACATGTAAGGGGTCGTATAGACCATGCAAATCGGCATGGAACCCTAAAAATGTGTCCAATACCTCATGAAAAAGGCCAGAAAAACGAAAGCGACGAGTTTTTGGTCATAACTCTCAAACATGAATCGGTTCTTAAGGTTGATGTAAGTCACCTTAGAACCATAAAACGGTGGGCAATAGCTCATGAAAACGGCCAAAAAATGCGAAAACTACGAGTCTTGGGTCATATCTCTCCAACATGAATCGGGTCTTAAGGTCTTTGTAAATTTCCCTTGAACCCCAAAATCATTGGGCAATAGCTCATGAAAACGGCCATAAAACGCGAAAACGATGAGTTTTTGGTCATATCTCTCCAACATGTATCAGGCCTTACAGGCCTTGCAAATCCGCTTGGAACCCAAAAACTATGGAAAAAAACTCATGAAACGGCCATAAAACACGAAAACGACGAGTTTTTGGTCATATATCTCAAACATGTAAAAAGTCTTAAGGTCATTGTAAATCACCCTAGAACCCCAAAACTGTGTGCAATAGCTCATGAAAACGACCATAAAATCAAAAACGACGAATTTCTTGACATATCCTCAGACATGTAAGGGGTCTTATGGACCATGCAAATTGCCATGGAACCCCAAAAATGTGGGCAATAGCTCATGAAAACGTCCATAAAACACGAAAGCGACGAGTTTTTGGTCATAAACTCTCAAACATGTATCGGTTCTTAGGGTTGTGGTAAGTCACCTTGTTACCATAAAACCGTGGTCAAAAGCTCATGAAAACGGCCATAAAACGCGGAAACTACGAGTTTTGGGTCATATCTCTCCAACATGTACTATGTCTTAAGGTCGTTGTAAATCGCCCTGGAACTCCAAACAGTGATCAATAGCTCATGAAAACGGCCATAAAACATGAAATCGATGAGTTTTTAGTCATATCTCTCAATCATGTAACGGGTCTTATAGGCCATGCAAATCTGTCTGGAACCCCAAAACTATGGGAAATAAGTCATGAAAATGGCAAAAAACATGAAAACGACAAGTTTTTTTTCATAACTCCCAAACATGTATCAGGTCTTAAGGTCGTGGTAAATCACCCTAGAACCCCAAAACAGTGGACAATAGCTCATGAAAATGGCCATAAAACGCGAAAACGACGAGTTTCTTGTCATATCTCTTAGACATGTAAGGGGTCGTACAGACCATGCAAATCGGCATGGAACCCGAAAAATGTGTCCAATACCTCATGAAAAGGCCAGAAACCACGAAAGTGACGAGTTTTTGGTCATAACTCTCAAACAAATATCGGTTCTTAAGGTTGATGTAAGTCACCTTAGAACCATAAAACGGTGGGCAATAGCTCATGAAAACGGCCAAAACGCGAAAACTACGAGGCTTGGCTCATATCTCTCCAACATGTATCGGGTCTTAAGGTCTTTGTAAATTTCCCTTGAACCCCAAATCAGTGGGCAATAGCTCATGAAAACAGCCATAAAACTCGAAAACGACGAGTTTTTGGTCATATCTCTCCAACATGTATCAGGTCTTACAGGCCTTGCAAATCCGCTTGGAACCCAAACACTGTGGAAAATAACTCATGAAACGGCCATAAAACACGAAAACGACAAGTTTTTGGTCATATATCTCAAACATGTAACAGGTCTTAAGGTCATTGCAAATCACCCTAGAACCCCAAAACAGCGGGCAATAGCTCATGAAAATGGCCATAAAACGCGAAAACGACGAGTTTCTTGTCATATCTCTTAGACATGTAAGGAGTCGTATAGACCATGGCAAATCGGCATGGAACCCGAAAAATGTGTCCAGTACCTCATGAAAAAGGCCAGAAAACACGAAAGCGACCAGTTTTTGGTCATTACTCTCAAACATGTATCGGCTCTTAAGGTTGACTAGGTTGATGTAAGTCACCTTAGAACCATAAAACGGTGGGCAATAGCTCATGTAAACGGCCAAAAAACGCGAAAACTATGAGGCTTGGGTCACATCTCTCCAACATGTATCGGGTCTTAAGGTCTTTGTAAATTTCCCTTGAACCCCAAAATCAGTGGGCAATAGCTCATGAAAACAGCCATAAAAACTCGAAAACGACGAGTTTTTGGTCATATCTCTCCAACATGTATCAGGTCTTACAGGCCTTGCAAATCCACTTGGAACCCAAAAACTGTGGAAAATAACTCATGAAACGGCCATAAAACACAAAAACGACGAGTTTTTGGTCATATATCTCAAACATGTAACAGGTCTTAAGCTCATTGCAAATCACCCTAGAACCCCAAATTCGTGGGCAATAGCTCATGAAAACGACCATAAAAAGCGAAAACGACGAATTTCATGACATATCTCTGAGACATGGAAGGGGTCTTATGGACCATGAAAATTGCCATGGAACCCCAAAAATGTGGGCAATAGCTC
This sequence comes from Avena sativa, assembly GCA_916181665.1. Lineage (NCBI taxonomy): Eukaryota > Viridiplantae > Streptophyta > Magnoliopsida > Poales > Poaceae > Avena > Avena sativa. The sequence continues at coordinate 6,789,499 of OV702281.1, forward strand.
ATGAAAACGGCCATAAAACACGAAAGCGACGAGTTTTTGGTCATAACTCTCAAACATGTATAGGTTCTTAGGGTTGTTGTAAGTCACCTTGGAAGCATAAAACTGTGGTCAATAGCTCATGAAAACGCCATAAAACGCGAAAACTACGAGTTTTGGGTCATATCTCTCCAACATGTAATGTGTCTTAAGGTCGTTGTAAATCGCCCTAGAACTCCAAATAGCTCATGAAAACGGCCATAAAACATGAAAACAACGAGTTTTTAGTCATATCTCTCAATCATGTAACGGGTCTTATAGGCCATGCAAATCCGTCTGGAACCCAAAAACTTTGGGAAATAAGTCATGAACATGGCAAAAAAACATGAAAATGACAAGTTTTTTTGTCATAACTCTGAAACATGTATCGGGTCTTAAGTTCGTGGTAAATCACCCTAGATCCCCAAAACAGTGGGCAATAGCTCATGAAAATGGCCATAAAACGCGAGACGAGTTTCTTGCCATATCTGTTAGACATGTAAGGGGTCGTATAGACCATGCAAAATCGGCATGGAACCCTAAAAATTGTTCCAATACCTCATGAAAAAGTCCAGAAAAAACGAAAGCGACGAGTTTTTGGTCATAACTCTCAAACATGTATCGGTTCTTAAGGTTGATGTAAGTCACCTTAGAACCATAAAACGGTGGGCAATAGCTCATGAAAACGGCCAAAAAATGCGAAAACTACGAGTCTTGGGTCATATCTCTCCAACATGAATCGGGTCTTAAGGTCTTTGTAAATTTCCCTTGAACCCCAAAATCATTGGGCAATAGCTCATGAAAACGGCCATAAAACGCGAAAACGATGAGTTTTTGGTCATATCTCTCCCAACATGTATCAGGCCTTACAGGCCTTGCAAATCCGCTTGGAACCCCAAAAACTATGGAAAAAAACTCATGAAACGGCCATAAAACACGAAAACGACGAGTTTTTGGTCATATATCTCAAACATGTAAAAAGTCTTAAGGTCATTGTAAATCACCCTAGAAACCCAAAACTGTGTGCAATAGCTCATGAAAACGACCATAAAAATCAAAAACGACGAATTTCTTGACATATCCTCAGACATGTAAGGGGTCTTATGGACCATGCAAATTGCCATGGAACCCCAAAAATGTGGGCAATAGCTCATGACAACGTCCATAAAACACGAAAGCGACGAGTTTTGGTCATAACTCTCAAACATGTTATCGGTTCTTAGGGTTGTGGTAAGTCACCTGGTTACCATAAAACCGTGGTCAAAAGCTCATGAAAACGGCCATAAAACGCGAAAACTACGAGTTTTTGGGTCATATCTCTCCAACATGTACTATGTCTTAAGGTCGTTGTAAATCGCCCTGGAACTCCAAACAGTGATCAATAGCTCATGAAAACGGCCATAAAACATGAAATCGATGAGTTTTTAGTCATATCTCTCAATCATGTAACGGGTCTCATAGGCCATGCAAATCTGTCTGGAACCCCAAAACTATGGGAAATAAGTCATGAAAATGGCAAAAAACATGAAAACGACAAGTTTTTTTCATAACTCCCAAACATGTATCAGGTCTTAAGGTCGTGGTAAATCACCCTAGAACCCCAAAACAGTGGCAATAGCTCATGAAAATGGCCATAAAACGCGAAAACGACGAGTTTCTTGTCATATCTCTTAGACATGTAAGGGGTCGTACAGACCATGCAAATCGGGCATGGAACCCGAAAAATGTGTCCAATACCTCATGAAAAAGGCCAGAAAACACGAAAGTGACGAGTTTTTGGTCATAACTCTCAAACAAATATCGGTTCTTAAGGTTGATGTAAGTCACCTTAGAACCATAAAACGGTGGGCAATAGCTCATGAAAACGGCCAAAACGCTAAAACTACGAGGCTTGGCTCATATCTCTCCAACATGTATCGGGTCTTAAGGTCTTTGTAATTTCCCTTGAACCCCAAAATCAGTGGGCAATAGCTCATGAAAACAGCCATAAAACTCGAAAACGACGAGTTTTTGGTCATATCTCTCCAACATGTATCAGGTCTTACAGGCCTTGCAAATCCGCTTGGAACCCAAACACTGTGGAAAATAACTCATGAAACGGCCATAAACACGAAAACGACAAGTTTTTGGTCATATATCTCAAACATGTAATAGGTCTTAAGGTCATTGCAAATCACGCTAGAACCCCAAACAGCGGGCAATAGCTCATGAAAATGGCCATAAAACGCGAAAACGACGAGTTTCTTGTCATATCTCTTAGACATGTAAGGGTCGTATAGACCATGCAAATCGGCATGGAACCCGAAAAATGTGTCCAATACCTCATGAAAAAGGCCAGAAAACACGAAAGCGACCAGTTTTTGGTCATTACTCTGAAACATGTATCGGCTCTTAAGGTTGACTAGGTTGATGTAAGTCACCTTAGAACCATAAAACGGTGGGCACTAGCTCATGTAAACGGCCAAAAAACGCGAAAACTATGAGGCTTGGGTCACATCTCTCCAACATGTATCGGGTCTTAAGGTCTTTGTAAATTTCCCTTGAACCCCAAAATCAGTGGGCAATAGCTCATGAAAACAGCCATAAAACTCGAAAACGACGAGTTTTTGGTCATATCTCTCCAACATGTATCAGGTCTTACAGGCCTTGCAAATCCACTTGGAACCCAAAAACTGTGGAAAATAACTCATGAAACGGCCATAAAACACAAAAACGACGAGTTTTTGGTCATATATCTCAAACATGTAACAGGTCTTAAGCTCATTGCAAATCACCCTAGAACCCCCAAAATCGTGGGCAATAGCTCATGAAAACGACCATAAAAAGCGAAAACGACGAATTTCATGACATATCTCTCAGACATGGAAGGGGTCTTATGGACCATGAAAATTGCCATGGAACCCCAAAAATGTGGGCAATAGCTCATGAAAACGGCCATAAAACACGAAAGCGACGAGTTTTTGGTCATAACTCTCAAACATGTATCGGTTCTTAGGGTTGTTGTAGTCACCTTGGAAGCATAAAACCGTGGTCAATAGCTCATGAAAACGGCCATAAAACGCGAAAACTACGAGTTTTGGGTCATATCTCTCCAACATGTAATGTATCTTAAGGTCGTTGTAAATCGCCCTGGAACTCCAAATAGCTCATGAAAACGGCCATAAAACATGAAAACAATGAGTTTTTAGTCATATCTCTCAATCATGTAACGGGTCTTATAGGCCATGCAAATCCGTCTGGAACCCAAAAACTGTGGGAAATAAGTCATGAAAATGGCAAAAAAACATGAAAACGACAAGTTTTTTGTCATAACTCTCAAACATGTATCGGGTCTTAAGTTCGTGGTAAATCACCCTAGATCCCCAAAACAGTGGGCAATAGCTCATGAAAATGGCCATAAAACGCGAAAACGACGAGTTTCTTGTCATATCTCTTAGACATGTAAGGGGTCGTATAGACCATGCAATCGGCATGGAACCCTAAAAATGTGTCCAATACCTCATGAAAAAGGCCAGAAAAAACGAAAGCGACGAGTTTTTGGTCATAACTCTCAAACATGTATCGTTCTTAAGGTTGATGTAAGTCACCTTAGAACAATAAAACGGTGGCAATAACTCATGAAAACGGCCAAAAAATGCGAAAACTACGAGTCTTGGGTCATATCTCTCCAACATGAATCGGGTCATAAGGTCTTTGTAAATTTCCTTGAACCCCAAAATCATTGGGCAATAGCTCATGAAAACGGCCATAAAACGCGAAAACGATGAGTTTTTGGTCATATCTCTCCAACATGTATCAGGCCTTACAGGCCTTGCAAATCCGCTTGGAACCCAAAAACTATGGAAAAAAAACTCATGAAACGGCCATAAAACACGAAACGACGAGTTTTTGGTCATATATCTCAAACATGTAAAAAGTCTTA